>JACGWL010000007.1:2235628-2842654 GCA_034509725.1 Sesamum angolense | reverse complement strand
TCTGAGTCCTAAGGCTGAAATTTTGTACGTTCTGTTTTCCTTGTTAATGAGTCTGCATTGATATCTCTTTGATCTCGTCTCTTCTTTTGGTTTTGAATGGCTTGTTGAACATTACCGTATTTTGCACCTCTCTTCTTTTAATCTTAGAGTAAGCTTCGATCTTTGTTCTATCCCACCATGGCAGAGGATTTTCACTGAAATTTCCTCTGGATGAGTCGCTTGACATTTTCGAGAGAAAGAATGCTTTCTTCGCTTATGTCCATTGTCTTTAGTTCTACTAGGGCTTCCCTGAGGTTCTTGATTTCTTCCTCAGATTCCTCGTAGAAACTATCGCTATCGATGAGTCCCTGTTGCCTGAAAGACAAGAGAACTTTCCCAATTTTCCTTTTATCCTGCATTTTTAGATTAGTCAATTTGGCATCGAAATCACCAATCTTGCTGCGAAAATTTATAGGCATTATTCTGTTAAATGCTTTTCTCTTCGCAGAACCTGTATCTCATTACCACAGTTAGTAGTAAAGATTAACAGATTTTCTGATTATCCTGCATATATCTTGCAAATGTTTGAATAAAGTTATTACCTGGCAAGATATCAGCACCTGTATCATGAAAGTAAATGGGAGGTGTTTTTACCCTGAACCAGGGCGTTCCAAATGCTCCCCCGATCATGATTTTTGCTTCTCTGATTCCTGTATTGAGTATTAGGATTTTTTGTGAAAAATCCCTTCCTGCAATAACAGGTAAAGTTTCCCTTGCTTCTTCAGGGAAAACTCCAGGTTTTGCTGTGCAAATCCCTGATCCTAAGTCAATATAAGCTGCAAAATACTCTGTCTTATATTGATCATATAACATACCAACAGATATGTATATAGAAAAGGGGCTTGTCATTCAATCCTTATGGTTACACCATCAAGACTGAACTCCATACCGTTACCTTTTCTTCCCCATGGTTTATGATCCTCGAGGAAACTTAACCCCAAAGTCATACACCCATTTTCTCTTCCTGCGACACCTGCAACTAGAAATTCATGGCCTGCTATTTCTAACATGCCTTCATATCTACAATAACAGGTTGCTGCAAATGATATAAGTCATCACAAGGAAAAAAGTTTTCATTCTTAGTGATGTCAAATATAACTTGTATTTCTTTCCATCCTTCAGGGCATTTAAGTTTTACGTTATCTACCCTAATCTCTTGAGGAGTTAAGACTCTTGCTAAGTCTTTCTCTTTTCCTTTGTAGCCTGTTATCCTATCTTCTGAAAAGGACATCCTGCTACCAAACTCAATCCTAGAACTCATTGTTCTGTCTAAGACTGGGTGATCTTTTATAACGATATCGACACCACCTATTCTAGGTATCCTAATTGGATCTGGTGCCATTACCTTAGCAAATTCCTTGAAAATTCTAGGAATCTCAATATACTCTTTCCTAAGGAATAAATCCGAATGATGTGTATTGGAAAGGGCATAAGCAATTCTATAAGTTATAGAATATGGTCTATTTCCTTCTTTCATAAGATCTTTTCTTTTAAAATCCTGATGAAGGGTTAAGACTCTACTAAAATCTTGGTCAGCTAGGTTGTATGCAATCCTAGAATGAATATCAAACATCAGTTTTCCTGCATACAAATTTCCTATCATTGTCCCAAGACAACCATCTCTAAAGTTATTGATTCTTCTATCCATTATTGATAAATGTATTCTGAATCAATTCCTTCCTTAAAAGTTGCTTTTATTACTACTTCAATAGTTCCTATGTGGATCCATTTCATAGTAACTGCTACTTCTTCTCTGAGCCTACTTAATTCTTCAAGAATTTCTTCTTTAGGAATAAGCTGCATTTCCATCACATTACCAGTAAATTCTATGGGAATAGCGAACTCACCTGAACTTACTTTGTAGATTATGTGATGTTTCCTTTGGTTTAGTCCTATCTGGTTGAGGACTTTACCGATTCCTCAATTCTGAATCCATCATATGGACTGAGGTTGGAGTCTTGACGCATGATTCTTTCCATGGTTTTGTTTGACACCGTCATTCTGGAAAAGAATCCTGACAGATTTCAGAGGTCTGAAGCCTATCTCCCTCATCTTGGCTATTCTGACTCGGTTGAAGATCCATCCGACTCAGTCACCATTTCCTCCTCATAGACACTTTCGTCTAAAGGAAGATCTTCAAATTGGTATATTGGTACCAATTCACCATAGTAGACCGCGTCTAAAATGTCATCCGTGGCTTCGAATTTTCTGATTTCACCACGTTTCTGCGGGCAGTCTGGAGCGATATGTCCTCTTGCTCCACATGTCCAGCAGTTGCAATCCTTGAAACTTTTATTAGTTCGGGTATGGGCCCGTCTGAAAGTTCTCTTCGTAGGGGTTCGTCCGTGGATCTTGTATCTGTTGTCTAGATCCTTGGGATGAAGCCCTTGTGGGTCCACTCCGTTGCCCAGATTTGTATGTTCTGGCTTTGGTTTTGGACCACCATGATCTGCGCCTGAAAGGAGTTCTTCTAGGATTCCTGGAGTATAGATCACTCCTGTGTTTCCTCCTTTTCCTCGGCCCACCTGATTCTCCTATAATAGTAGGAAAATCGTTATTATCACAACAGAGAGGGGTTCGTTTGATCGTACCTCTCAGTCTTTTCATGTTTTTCTGGATGGATGCCTGATAACACCAATCCTTCAACTTGTCTTTGAGGAAAGACATTCTCCTTGCTACTGAATCCATCTGTCCCTCCGGTACTTTGTATGATTGTATCAACATTTCCCTCCATGGACTATAGATTTTAGCAAAGAACATTGGAGCTGCAACATCCACTGCTACTCCACTCTGAAAGAAATATTTACGAAACCAATAGATATATTCATCTACTGCGCAAATACTCCTTAGTTCAAGGCTGAAAAGAGCTTGTGCATTTTCTCTAGCCTTTTCTGTTCTACTTTCTTCGAAGTATCCATCTCCGATGAAGTGAATCTTAATAAGCCTTCCTAGCCTATCCGCAATTGCACTCTTGGAATATCCCGCAAGGATACTGGCTTTAGTATCAGCTGGGGTATTATCCCATCCGATCTTCACAGAACCCTCTAAGCTCAACTCCACTAATTTGATGAAGTTTTCTTTGTCGAGTTCTAAGGTAGTTGCCGCAATCTTTATGGCTGCTACCCATTCGTCTATCAGCTTCTCCATGTTTCGAAGTCGATAACATCCAGATTTAGAACAGCACCATATGGATGTAAGGGCTGAAGCATCGTTCTTGCCCAAGGGGTATTTTCAGGTGCTCTCCTAGGATTTCTTCCTGGATTCTCTCGAAGTCTGGTTCCCACAAACGTTGGTGTTGTGTTTGTGTGGAAATCTGCGCTTTCCCTCATCGGGTGATCTTGTGGAGCCTCGTTTGAATAGGTGCTCCCCTCCGGCGGTGGTAGTGCTGGAGTAACTTCGTTGGTTTGGATATTGACTAAATCCACAATCCCAAGTTGGAAAAATGACTCAGCCAATTCTTGTAGATCTGACAGATCCGCTCTGGTTACCTCCATTATTTTATGGAGTTAAGGATCTCCTGGATCTGTTCATCCCAAGTCTTTGGCTTCGGGATCTCCTTCACTTTCCCCTTCTGATGCAGAAGAGGTACCGTTCCAAGGGCATCCCTGATCCGTTCTTGTCTGGATATGGATGATTCAGGTTTGTCCCGTTGGTTTCTTCTCAGATCTGCAACTTCGGTCTTCAGATCTGTAAGATTCTTGTGTAGATCTGGGAGGATCTTAAGAATCTCATCCATCTTGTGGCACAAGGAGTCTACTTTCATAGGTACGTTGGATAACCTATGTCCATAGTCTTGAACCGTCTTCTGGATTTCCCTCAGATCTTGAGAGATTTTCGAGGTATCGGCCTCGATTTCTTTCCAATTAACACCTCTAATCATAATTTTTAGAGACATATTGGTGTAGGTATTGACCTTTTCCATTCCTCCGGGCTGGAATTGGTCCGTTGATCTCAGTGGTCTACAAACGCTTCACCACCTTTCCTGGTAAATGATGACTAATTTCCCAGGTTCTCCACCTTTCTTCAACTTCTTCTTTCGAAGAAGCTCCCAATTGATCCTTTTAGGACCCTTGTCACAATTTTTCAGAACTTCCTGAAGGACGTTCTTTCTTTGTCTTTCCAGAATCTGGAAATATTCCCTGTTGTCATTGTAACTCGAACTTTCGTTCGGTTCCATTTCTCTTGGAATGTCTCCTCCGTTAGTGGAAAAATATCTAAATATAATATTAACCATATATTTCTTCAATAAACCTAGGCTCTGATACCATTTTCAAGCGTGGGTGAAGGTAAAACTCATTTAGATACTTTGGCGTTGTATCCTCTTCGATCTCAGATCTAAGAATTCCTTTTCAGGATGAACTTAGTAACTGATTAGATCGTAAGGTCTTCCAGCCTAATATATCTGTTTAGAGTTTTACAATCCAGGGGACTAGATCCGCGAAAAACAAACCTTTTTGGGGCTAAAATGAAATTTTTAAAAGATAAGCCATGATAAGAGATTTCAAACATGAGCTGTGGTATCAAATCTGCAATTTTTCATAACTTATGGTATGAAATCTGCTATTTTGAAAGGTATGGTACCTAAATCGCAAAGTTGCCCAAACTATAGTACCTCTTTCGCATTTTTTCTCAGATATTATGTATATACTAACTTATCTAGTTATATAAAACAACGGTGACGGTATAATATATAATCAATTATTTTGATTTACAAAATAATATTTCAATTCAACAAGGCAAAATCTCACTTTTAGTCCCACTAGATAGGGTCATTCTCACTTTTGATCTCGAGCTTTACGGGCTCAACACTTCGGTCCCAAAACCCTAATTTTTTAACATATTTGGTCTCGTTCCGTTAAAATTAACGGAAAATGGCACGTGACTTGTCATGTGCCGTTAGTCAACCGTTAGTCAACGGCTAATTTTAAGTATTTTTTAAAAATTTAAATAAAAAATTTTTTTTAAAAAATTTAAACTTTTTAAAAGTTTAATTCTTTTTAATTTATTTTTAAGAATAAATATTTAATTTCTAATTTAATCTATTTTGAAGAAAAATTTAACTTTTTAATACGTAATTTTTTTAATTCAATTACTAAAAAAAATAAAAATTGGCCGCCGCCCCCGCCAAGAAGGGCGATGGTGATGACCATCGCCCTCGAATCTGGGCGCAGCGTCGCCGTCGCCCAGAATAGCTCTGAGCGATGGCGACGGCGACGGCAACGCTATCGCCCAGACCAATTTTGGGGGATGGCGATGTCGGGCCCAGACTCGTTGGTCTAGGCACGAAGTCGCCATCGCTGGTGGTGGAAGGAGTGGGGAGGGGAAGGAGGGTCGCTGGTGGTGGCAGTGGAAGGGGATGAGGCAATGGGGGGTACCAATTTTAAGAGACGACGATGCCGCCCAAAGCCTCCACTGACGCGACGTTGCCGTCGCTGGTGGTGGCGTGAGGGGGGAGGGGAAGGGGGATCGCTGGTGGTGGCGTGGAGGAGGGGGCAGTAGGAGGGTTGGTGTTGGGGTTGGGGAAAGGGGAGGTAGCGAGGGGGTTACCAACTTTGAGGGACGGCGACGCCGCCCAGAGCCTCCACTGAGGCGGTGTCGCCGTCGTTGGTGGTGGCGTGATGGGGGAGGGAAAGGCGGTTGTTGGTGTGGCGTAGGGGAGGGGGGCAGTACGAGCATTGGTTTGAGGAAGGGGTAGGCAGCGCGGGCCGGGGGGGGGTTGTTAGGGTAATTTGTTTTAAAATAAATAATATTTTTTTTTATTTTATATTATATTAATTTATATTGAAATAACATATTTTTATAACTTATAAATTTCATAAGTTTAACCATTCATTTTTTTTTAAATTAGAAGAATTGATCAGATCCAGGAATTTTTTGCTGCATTTTTAAAATAAAGGAGGATTTTATGTATTTAAGCCATCAATTTTTGACAATAGCATTATTTGAAGTATTTTGAGATGTTTGTGATATCTTTTGGCCTATTGCTATCAAGATAAAGTGACGAGAAAAAGATGAAAATATTGTGTAGTATTTGTGGGTTATTTACATATATAAATAGCAAAAAAAATATTTTTTGGCGCCTTGTTTTTTCTAAAAACAATTGACATTGATTAACAGTTGACCGCACAGTTGACTAACGGAACGTGACAAGTCACATGCTGTTTTCCGTTAATTTTAACGGAACGGGACCAAATATGTTAAAAAATTAGGATTTTGGGACCAAAAGTGTTGAGCCCGTAAAGCTCGGACCAAAAGTGAGAATGGCCCTATCTAGTGGGACCAAAAGTGAAATTTTGCCATTCAACAAATATATCATTATAACAACGATAATTAAATTACAATAACTTATATAAAGTAAGACAAAATCTTAATTATCACTAAAAGACTTGAAATATTTACTAAATACAATAATAAATTGCACAGGGGTTTTTTTGCTCTTTTTTTTTAATATAGAGGGATAAATTGCATTTTACCCCTTTTCTATAATACATTTGATGATTTCATTCTATGAAATGAAATTAATTATTTGTGTAGAACAAAAATGAAAATTCACCATCTTATTGATAGTTCTCATCTCAAATTTACAAACTACCAAATAGGCCCTCTTGTCATAACCACCCATATTCTTTATTTTTTTTTTTTTTTTTTGGGTTATCTTACATCATTTTTTGTTGTGACTTACAATTTTTTTTTTTGTATTAGACGATAAATTATGCAAAAGTACAATAAATTATATAAATTATATTATAGAATACTCTTTTTTGTTATACCAAAATATACTTTTTTAATATATATAATACTCTATATAATTTAAAAAACAATTATAATGAAATACTTAAAAAAATTATCTAGGCAATTATGTGTATATATAATAATTAAAGACCGTTTAACATGTTAATTATTTATATTAATTATCATGTTTCACTAAAATAATAATTTTCATTCTAGCAACCACTAGGACAATATGAATTTTTTGAGTTTATTTTATGTGCCTTTACAACTTTGAAAATTGCCTCCATATGTATTGAAGACAATTATTATTAGGGGTGTTCAACAAAATCGTTGGACCATCCCAACCGATCGACCCAACCTAAACCGCACCGTACCGCAATTAGCGGTGTTGGGTGACTAACCCACAGTGATCCGTAGATATTTCGAAACCCTAACTCAGCTATTACATACACAGATATCAACAATCTTTAGAATTGCAGGACTTAAAGAGATATACAAATATTAGAAAGACAGAAAGCAAAAATAAAGCAGTAAATGGAAAAAGCAATTCCGAGTAGCCTTCCGGCTAATGGCTCAGGGAGTCTTGACCCCAGGAGTAAGAACTCACGGCCACTAAAGAGGCCGACCCTTACTACCGATTGCACAGAACCAACCACCACACGTCACAGAGACCCAGCACCACTCAGGTATAACGAATCCACGAAGGAGGATAGAACCACTCAGGTAGAGGGGAGATGAAGCTTAGAGATAGGAGAAGAAGGAGGATTTCTATCGTTTTGGGGTACCACCGTCAAAAGAAGAAAGCCGTTTTATAGGCTGTAAACCATCAAGAATGAGAGAGAAGAAAACGGTGGGAGTGGCAATCGAAGCTATTGGAAACGGAAGGCGGTGAAGAAACCAAAGAGGCGTGAGAGGGAGAAGACGACCGTTGAGGGAGAAACGGGGAGAGGAGTTTGACGGCGCAAGGAGGAGAGAAATGAGAGGACGCCTAGGGTTAGAGATAAGTAGGGTAAATGCCGGGTCAAAGACGGGTGCAAGCAAGTGGACCGGGTCAGAGACGGATCAGGCCAGAGAAGTGAGCTGAGCCAAGTGGTGATGGACTGGGCCGTCCGAGGTAGCAAGGTGGGCCGTGAGACAAACCATACCAAAATGGTCATGGGCCACAAAAAATGTAACAAGTGGGCTAAAGGTGGGTTGGGTTGGTCTTGGGCTAGTTACAAAAAGACTGCATTTTTGCAATCGGGTTTGGTTTTACGTAGACCATATAGACCGCGTTCGACCGCGATGATGATAATAGTAGTAGTAGTAATAGTAATAATAATAATAATATAAGAAGAACAAGAACAAGAAGAATGATGATGAAGGAGAGCAATAATAATATACTAGAATTCTTCATATGTTTATAAAGATTTTGGTTATGCATAAACTAATATTCAAGACAATAGTAATAATGACGATATTTGTTGGTATTGCATAATATATATGTATAAATATGTAAATGAGATTACTTAATTCATTAATTATTGCTTATTGACAATCTTCTATATTTTATATGCCGTAGATAAATGCAAGAACTTTGAAATAGATGATATAACGATTTTGTTATAATCTGTTTTTATAACCATCTTATTTAATTTATTTCAAATAATTTTTATTTAATATTATATATTATTATGATCAGTTTTTTATATAATTAATTCAAAATAATATTTTTTTCACAATCTTATTCATAAAAAAATTGGTAATTTTGTTAATATTTATTTGTATTCTTTTAAAATGAGCATATAACCATGTATAAGTATTTATTTTTTACACATTGTAATTGATATATCATATTTTTATAATTAGCACTATAAAATGATATATTTATTTTGATAAAATAATTGTAACAAAAACATAAATTGTCACAAAATACTAATATAATTGTATAGGTGATTTTCTATATACTAAAGAGCGCAAAACCGTCCCAACCCGCCCCAACCCAATTAGACCATGAAGTGCTGTTTTTATGATCATTGGGTTGTGCTTGGGTAGAGCTTTCTAAAGACCACAATTATTGGGTTGGGCCAAAAAATTACCTAAACTTTCTCAAACCACACCGCATACACTCCTAATTTTTATAATTATAAAGGCATATAAAATAGCTTTAAAAAATTCATATTGTACTACGGAACTATCGTACGTAGTTTGCATGCAAAATTCTTTTAAGTAATAGTTAAGGCATGCAAGTATGAAAAATTTTCTAATTGCGAATAAAATAAAGTTGTACATTTCATGTTTAGTTCATGTTATTAACAAATTAAAAATTTTTTTATTACAAAAATTACAAATTATTTGATTTGATTAAAAATAAATAAAATTGTAGAAATGATTTGATTTGTTTATTTTGTTATTAACCTGTTATTTGGTTTGTTTAATTAGAAATAATTTGTTTATTTTATTCATGTTATTATTTAAAAATAATTTATTATATTTTGTTCATGTTAATAATAAATTAAATAGTTGTTTTCTCCAACTTGTGGAAAGGTGGGTAGCTAGTCATTAATTAATCCAAGTTTAGAGCTAATTGTGTGAACCTGTTAGTGATGCATATCATGCAGATATGGTGTTTTCATAAAGCTATCTCCCATTTAAAGTTTAGGACATAAAATTCTAAACCGATTTCCATCATAGACTTTGACATATATCCATGAATTCACTTATTCCTAGACCAACATAGAAACCTTGTGTCCTGTTTGATCGACAAACGTAACCACAAGCATTTAGAGGGTACACAACCTAGACAATATAGGATATCGCAATCATCTCATGATCGGAGATAGATCCTTTCTTAAAACAAACCAACCTCCATGCATGTTCTGACTGTACAGGTATAGGATTTTTCACAACCACGTATATATGTAACCACATCAGCATAAAACAAAGATACAACCGCCCCATACACAAGGCTATTGTGATTCTCAAATCAAAGGACTAATTACAATACTATCGCACTCAAAGAGTTCTACTTATACCGATTATGTCACATGACTTCCATATGATAACTCCTATAAATCTTTTCAGTAAACTAAACAATCCCTTGCCAAGCACCACAAAAGTGCATAGACGTCGTAAATATATTTTGTTAATGAAATACGATACTCTCCATATAAATGCAATACTTAGTGAAGTCTTTATAGTACACTTCAATGCTTTTTTTTTAGGATTATCGACTTGAAACATTTTAGATTGTTCAAAATAAATTACACTAAAAAAGATCGTTCAAAATATTACAAGAAACCTACTAACTGAAAAAGATTGTTCAAAACAGATTACAAGGAGCCAACTAATTGACAAGCCGGTTACCTATTTTAACAATCTACGATGTTTTATCCGCATACAAAGCAGTAAAGGAAGCATGTATTAGAAGTCTGCAGAACCACATTATGTTCCTCATGATGAATATAATCTTATATATATGTCCTCTTTCCCTGTCGATTGTGGTGGTGGTGGGGGACAGCTTGGTTGTGGGGGAATGCTTTGTTCTTCCCTGAAGAAATTCTCTGGATCAACCCTAGTTTTCACCTGAACCAATCGATCGAAATTTTTGTGGAAGTACTTTTCACCCCAAACTCTTGCTGTTTCAATACTTATTGGCCCTTCATTGTTATTCACTCCAATGTCAAGATCTCTATAACAGAAGAAAGCTCCCGTGGTGAAAGCGAAACAAAGGAGTCACCTTATTGTAAAGCCTTCTAATCCAACTTATGTACTTGTCGGCCTTATCTGCGTCTTTTGCTTCCCAGAACACCATATAATGAATCTTGTAAAGATAACCAGCCCTATGAGGAAAAGGGGTTGCATTGTCAGGAATTTCAGCCATTCTTCCACCATATGGGGTCAACAGTATCTGTGCCAACTTGCCTCGTGGTTCATAGAACAGTCTCCATATGGCTTCAAATCCTTCTATGGGAATCGGTTCCTGCACATAATCTGATTTTCCTTTGTAGTATCCTACATCATGTTGAAACCTGTCGAGCAAAGGTTCAAGTGAATCTATGGGCTGTCCATCATTGTACAGGATGGATTGGATCCAGCTCATTTCTGTGCAGTCTTCTCTTACTAAGCCCAATTCGGGGAAATTTCTTTGCATCACAGCAAGCAGTCTATCGGTACCACCAAGAAAAACGGAGTTAAATGTTGCACGAATTGTCATAATTCCTTCCCAGGTGGTGTTTCTTGCAGCGATGACTCTGATGAATAAGTCTTTATCTAAGTTAGGCGCGACGGTCTGCCAACGGTGAATGAGTTGAGTGGCATTTCTCTCCAAATCCCTGTGGATTGTGAAAACAGTGACTATTTCTGGAACATCCACCAATTGTACTTTCCATGCGAGAATCACGCCGAAACTGGCACCTCCACCACCCCTAATGGCCCAGAATAAGTCCTCACCCATCGAACTTCTGTCAAGAATCCTGCCATTAACGTCTAGTATCCTAGCATCAAGAACATTATCCGGAGCTAGGCCATATTTTCTGATCAATACGCCCCAGCCTCCCCCACTGATGTGCCCGCCAACACCAACAGCCGGGGAAAAACCGGCTGGAAACCCCAGTCTTTTGCTTCTGATCGCAATATTATAATATAACATGCCAAGGGTTGCACCACCTCCAACCCATGCAGTTTTCTGCTCAACATCAACTGTTATTTCACTGAGGTTCAGCAAATCAAGGATCATGAATGGGACTTCAGATACATAAGACCGTCCCTCAAAGTCATGGCCGCCACTTCGAGTTCTAATTTGCAACTGATTTTGTTTGGCACAGTAGATGATAGGAGGGATTTGTTCCTCGTGCTCGGGGGTTATTATCACTAGCGGTTTTGGGGTGGAATCTGACATAAATCTCTTGTTCCGGATTGAAAAATCTAGAACAGACTGGAAAGAAGAGTTGATTGGGGTGTAAACAAGGTTAGAAATTGAGGAATAGTTTTGGAATTCTTGCTTGAGACATTCAAGAAAACCATCGACGTTGCCGTAAGCAGAAGCTGCACACGACGACCACGAAAAGACAACAAAAAGACAGAATAAGAGAGTGGAAATGGTTGGAGTCTTCATGATGATCGTGAGATCGATGCCGTAGTTTGTGGTTTCGGGAGCAGAAATGCGTTGTATGTATACTGGTAGTCGATCGGTGAGCGGGAACTGGGCAATTACGTACATATTGCCATCTGAAGTTGGAACGTGAAGATCGTGCAGTCTGAATTAATTAAAATACATTATCAACATTTAATGTTAATTAATACACCTCGTGATATGTTTCATTTCAATGACAAGACCATCAATAATCGTAGCACATGCATCTTTATTGAAATTAGCAGCTCCCACCGCCACACACGCTGCCATGCATTTTTTTTGAAAATTGTTCTTTACCCCGTTGACAGTATGGGTTTTACATTATCTGTTTACATTATACCAATCCATTTAAATACGTCTAAAAATTTTGCATATAATAATAGTACGAACGTAATACATGAAGATACGATTTGATTACGTGCTTGATAAAAAATCTGGCATTATTCAATCCGTTAGGTGGTAGAGGTGGGTGTGGATTGGGTATTTTGGATTTTTAGGTTTTTAGGCTTGGATATCCAATTTTATGGGGTAGTAGTTTGACTATCCGACATAAATTTAAGGGTAAATTACATCTACCTCCCCTGAGGTTTGGCATAATTACAAATACCCCTCGTTGTTTGAGAAATTACAAATACTCCCCCAATTTTAAGGACCGTCTAACAATTACCCCAATCTATGCATTTTTTATAGTGAACTGACCAAAATACCCTTATGAATTAAAATTTATAATTTTATTTATTTTTTTAAAAAATATTTTTTTTATCAACTAAGGCGATAATTTTTTTATAATTTTTAAATTTTTTTTCATCCATCCCATTCAATATTTTTATAAGATTTTAATTTTTTTTTAAAAAAATAAAAAAATACTGTAAGGGCAAAGTTGACATTTCTATGCCTCCATCCAAGGATTACATAATTTTATCAAACATTAGGGGGGTATTTGTAATTTTTCAAACAACGAGGGGGTATTTGTAATTATGCTAAACCTCAGGGGAGGTAGATGTAATTTACCCTAAATTTAATAAAACTGGATACCAGATTAATCAAGTATGCATTAAAGTCGGGTATTCAAAATTGGATATCTTACTTTTTTTTTTTTTTTTTTTTGTTAATTTAAATGTTAAAAAAAATAGAAGCATTAAAAATATAATTAAAAGTATGTATTTCTTTCGATAATTTTATATTTATAAATTTGTAATTTGTATGCATAGCGTGACTTTAGTTTTAAAATATTATTAAAATTTTAATATATATGTATATATATATATATATATATATATGTGATAACAATTTATTAAGTTAAAAAATAGTATAACATCACAGTTAATTCAATCGACAAACAAAATAATCCAATTCGTAATTTTAATAACTTGATAAATAATTAACCAACTCATACATCATTCTTTTTTTTACTTTATTAATTTACTAGTAACAACAAATAATTTTATTTTCTATTTTTTTTTTTTTATTATTTCTTAATTAGATGTCGGATACCCGATTAACCTAATCGGGTAGTTATCTCTTCCCGATATATTCGAAATTGGGTTCCACTATAAAATAATGCAAATTTTGGGCGGTTTTAGGGATCGTTTTTTCAGAATTTAGCACAGTTAGAAATTTAAAAAATTATTTTGAACTGGGGTTAGGAACGGTTTATTATCTGTCATTATAGATGGCGTTTCTAAAATTTAGGAATGATTGGTGAAGGACTGTTACCAACTGGAGCGATTATTGTAACACGTTGATGGTGATTGTTCATAATAGTGTACTTGAATATAAAAATAGAACTTTTTTATTGGAACGGTTATGTATTAAATTTTAGATTATTTTTTAAAGGGTCTTTGTAATAATCATGCCTGCATTTAGGAATTATTTTTAATTGTATTTGTGAATATATATAGGAACGGTCTTTGGAATTGTATTTGTTTGGAACAGTTGCTTGTAACAGTTTTAGGAATCTTTTTTGGAAACACACTATGGTGCATGATTAGTTTGAGTTTCAATATATTTAGGAGTGGTCGGTCCTATTTAGGAACATTTTTTTAGAACTATTTTAGCAATAGTTTTAGGAACGGACGTTTTTTAGATTTGTAACAATTTCTTTACAATTACTAAAATCGTTCCTAAATTTTTATTTAATAATAAAATTTTAATAAAATATTTAAATTATATATTTAATAAATTTTAATAAGTAATTTAATTTATATATTTTTACTAAATTTTAATAAATAATGAATTTAATTTAATAAAATTTTAATTAATTATTTATGAATTTAATTAATTGAATAAATATGAAATAATGGAATGCAAAAAAAATTATAAAACATAATAATTAAGGAAAAAATATATTAATATAAAATATTATTCAATTACAAAATTGAAAAAAAAATAAAACCTAATGTAAACCAGCCATATAGTCCTCGCTCGGGGCTGGGGGGTCTGTCGGAGGCTGTGTTGGGGCGCCAGTAGACGCGGTTGGTTATGACGGTCCCGTAGTCGAGGAGTTGGCCCACATTTCCCTCATCATGACCATCATGTCAACCATTATTATCTCCCGCTGACTGATGCGATCCTCCATGGGTGGATTTGGTTATGGCGGTGTTGGTGGGAGTGGCGATGGTGATGTGTAGGTCCGGCTGGAGATGTGGGCCTCAGAACCAATTACCAATACACGGCCCTTGTTCTTGCCCTCGACTGCAGCCAACCACAGTCTTTGCTCAGTGATTACCATTGAAGCTTTGATTCGACCAGAGTATCATGGTCCTTGGCCGTGGGTTGTGGCTGAAGATTCTCCAGAAGGCCCTGCCATAATATGAACTAGGCCCGACATTAGTAGGACATGACCTCGTACCATCATCATGTGCACCATCCTGGTTATAATTAGATGACTAGAAAGACAGCCTGGCAGTATCGAAAACCATCCTCTGTGCCCAATCCATCTGTGCCGCATTACCCTAGTGCGTACTAGTACCCTTCTCCTCAAGAGCAGCGGGAGTTTGCTCTTATTGCAAAGAGGTGCGGTGACGGCCTCAAAGTACTCCTGCACCCTCTCTCGCCATGTGAAGTCTAATTATAATATTCCGACATAAAATATTTCATATACAAGTCAAATTCGGGGTTTTAAAAACTTCATTTTTGCACTTTCGACAAGGACACTTAATTTTCTCACTATCCATATATGCATGTTGAGACTTGGCCCATTCTGTAAATGCAGTAACACCATCCTTAAACTCCAAAGTAAGACCCACTCTCCTCGGTAGGTTCTTCTCATACATCCATCTCCTCAACTATCTTAAAATGATGAGTTCTACACA
Source organism: Sesamum angolense (assembly GCA_034509725.1). Classification (NCBI taxonomy): domain Eukaryota; kingdom Viridiplantae; phylum Streptophyta; class Magnoliopsida; order Lamiales; family Pedaliaceae; genus Sesamum; species Sesamum angolense. The sequence goes on along the minus strand of JACGWL010000007.1, from coordinate 2,827,456 downwards.
CACACAACTATAATCAATTGACAAATAAATGATTAAAGGTTTACCTAATTAAAATAACTTCAAATATCAATAAAAATTCGAGAGAGATTGACGAACGAGAGTATAAAAATATTAGTAAGATAGTGAGAGTTCAAGAAAAATCGAGAGAGATTGGGGATATAGAGAGAATATAAGAAGAATGGAAGAAGATAGTGAGATTAAATGGAAAGAGAGGAACATATATATAGAGAAAATTTTGAAACGGTCTTTGGAATGGTTACTTAAATTAATAGACGTTAATTTACATTCTATAACGGTCGTAGGACACAAAATAGTAACGGTTTTTTCTCTGTTAAATTATAGCCATTATACTATCTTTGGACCGGGCTTAGTAATACAATTTGAAAAACACACTACAACCGTTCCAACTTGGAACTCATTTAGTCATGATCGTTGTAACACATCAGGTTTTATGTAAAATTGATACTTAGGAATGGTTGTTGTAATATTCGATCAGCTACATACTCAAACCATTCCCAATTGTACCTCACTTGGGAATATATTTATCAATTGTCATTTTTTGACATTAATTGTCTCACGTATAGGTACGATCAACTCAAGACCGTCCCTAATTTAATAAGGTGTTCTAAATAGATTTTCAATTGTTTAACGTTACAAGTTTGGATCGGTCTTAGGAACATAAATTGTAATTGTTATTTTGGAACTCACTGGAACGGTTTTGTTGTCCAAAACAACAACACATAAAAAATGAGGATCATGATGTCATCAACCATATTCCGTTCCTCATGAGTGCCAATAATCGTTCCAATGTGAACGGGCTTCAAAACGGTCATTTGATCCGTGCCAAAATCCTGCCTTTTTCTTTGTAGTGTTCGTATAATTCAAAATCTAAAAATTATAAAAAGTACCCAACCCGTTCAGTTCAGGTTAGGACTCGAACAACCCTATCCGAACGCCTAACTCTATATTTAAGTACTTCCAAAAGGCACATGATTCGTGTTTGGTTGTTTTATGTACATAAATTAATAATTCTATGTCCATAGTTTTAAACGGTCTTTTGGATCTCTCTTAGGTTTTGAGAGATTTTTTGAGGTATCTAACTCGAGTTCTTTCCGTCAATTCCTTTAATCATAATTTTTAGAACTTTATTGGTGAAAAAATCACCCGTTCCATTTCTCCTTGCTAGTATTCTACCATGTACTTCGATGGAGTGTAAGCGTCTCAACGCATTTCTTCATAGTATCTGGTGAACTGTGAAATCCTGCGACCATTCCTCTGTTTCTTCTTCCGTGAGTAGATCCAAGTCAATCCTTCTTGGACTGTTGTCATATTTCTTGAGAATTTCCATGAGTAAAATCCTTTTTTGTATTTCCACAGTCTGAAAATATTCCTTATCATTATACCTCGAACTTTCATTTGATTCTATACTTTTGAAAAAAGTCTCCTGCATTAGGGGTAAAAGTATCTAAATTTAATATAAACAAATATTTTTTTAATAAACCTAGGTTCTGATACCATTCTATGCGAGCATTAATTATGAGATGCAAAATGAATGGTTATTGACTAAATTTGCTCTTTAAAAAGCTGTGCAGGGATAAAATTGTTCGAAATTGAGTCAGAAGACTAAAATTGCGCATTTTTTTATAGTTACGAAACTAACACCAAAACACCTAAACTTAAAGGATTAAACATATAATTTTCCCAAAAAAAAATGCAAAATTTTACTCATATAATTATTCTTTCAATAAATTGGAGTAAATATATATATATATATATATATATATATATATATTGAACAAATTATTCTTCTGTCTATATCTATGTCTATATTCTAATCTCTATATTATATTATCTATAAAAAGTATGAATTGGTCCTAAAAGTTTCTTTCATTTTATGGTTCACCTAAATTAATCTTATAATAACACTATTCTGAAAAGTAATTATGTAAAAAATTATTTTACTCTATACTAATTACTTTTTATATTTATTGTTTACGCTCGTTAATTACTTTTCATAGTATTCATACTTATTTATATAAATTACTTTTCACATTGTACTTATCTACTCATATTAATCTTTTTTTCAATATTATATATGTTTATAATATGATACACCTAAATCAAAACTTCCCTTATGATATAATAAGAAATAACTAAAAAAAATTATAAAAATTGAAAGGATTAATGTATAGAGATTTTTCTAGCAAAAATATTAACGAGAATTAGTTAAATCACTTGTCATATATATTAAAATAAGTAACATCACAATTGAAATTAACTAAATAAATTATCATGTAAAATAACTTTTTTTAAAAAAACAGGTCAAAAGACAAATGAGAGTCAATTAAATCACTTATTCCCTGTAGAATTACATTTTGTAGTAAGATAAACTAAAATATAAGTTGAGCATTTGAAGTGTATCTATTGCGTACATTATATAATTTTTTCCATTCATCTATAGTATAATAGAACAAAATATTAATACACAAGAATTAAATTTTCGAAATTGCTCTCCGTTATATAACAAATTATACCACAAGATTTAAAATGTTATTCCTAAACGATAACCACGGAAGGTACTTGGATTTGGAATTTTTTTACTCAAATCAGGTTTGTTAGAATTAAATTAATTGCAGAGTAAGTGTGAATTATTTGTCATGTGATCGATTATTTTTTAAATTGTACATCAATTATACGATAAGTATATTGTAAGGATAATTACACTCTCCTCCCCCGAAGTTTGGTGTAATTACACGTAGACCCCCTGTGGTTTGAGAGATTACATCTAATACCCTGACGTTTGCTTTCATCTAACAAACAAATTCATTCGTTAGTCAAAATTCACCAAATAAGCTGATATTAACAAAAAAATCAGAAAAAAAATCTATATTAACCCTCAATTGACTTATTACTGATTTATTGCAGGTCAAATAATTTTTTTATGATCAAATTACCCTCATACGTCTTCACGTGTTAATGTATCTGAGGACGTATATCTTCACCGTTATAAGGGTAATTTAATCCGAAAAAATTTATTTAACATGCAATAAGTCAATAATAAATCAATCAAGGGTTAATATCGATTTATTTCTAACCTTTTGTTACTATTAGTCAATTCAGTGAATTTTGACTAACGGGAGGACTTATTTGTTAGATGTAGGCAAACCTTAAAGATGTTAGGTGTAATTTCCCAAATTACAGAGAATTTATGTGTAATTATACCTATATTGTATTTATGATATAATTAATTTAGGTTGGATTAGATCGGAATTAAATTAAAAAATTTCCGCAAGAGTTGGAGTTGACGAGATGGGTCGCCATAGACTCTGTAACAAATTCTTGTTCAGAACACTTTTTGGTTGCACGCCACACACACGCTTCTTTGAAAACTGTTCGTTACATTATAAACATTGTACTAATTTATTTAAATACGTCCAAAATATTTGGCATCATACAGTCTAAAAGGCATCTAAATATTCCATCTGATTACGCGCTTAATTGATATGCATGATTCGCGGGCGTTTGGTTGTTTTATCTATCCATTCTATTAATATATATACTTTGATCAAATCCTAATTATTTTAAAATTTTGAAATTTTTTTTAATTGTAAAAATTCTCGATTTGGTAAGTAGGCATTAATGTACATGTTATAATTTTCAATACATTTATCATATTTAAATTATATCCCTATTTATTATTATATTGATAGATATTACTTATTATTAATTCATACTTTTGAAATTAATTTTTGGAAACTATTATTTTAAAAATTATATAAATATATATTTTTTGAAATGATAGAAATTACATATTTTTTTTGAAAATACAACAAAATGCACAAAAATTAAAAAAATTACAAAAAAACGAAGCTAAATTTCAAAAAAAAAAATCATGAATTACAAAAATGTATATTATTTTCAGAAATTTGAGAAATATAAATTTTCAGAAATTATTAGAACTTATCTTGTTGAAAATTTTTTTAAATTCATAATTTTCAGTATGCCCATCTTTATTTTACCTCAACGCGTATTTTTAAAACTGAAATAATTTTTTAATTGAACATATCTATTATCTATTATTATTATTATTATTATTATTATTATTATTATTATTATATTCTATCTATTAATATATTAATATATATATTTGAAGGTGGTTTTTTGACCCAAACCCTTCAATTTTGACCAAATGGTGAATTTTTAGAATTTAATTTTTTTTAATTATAAAAATACTTAATTGATAGGTAAATATCAATGGTAAGTATTAATAGCAATATTAATAATTTTCTTAAATAATTATAGCATATATATTATCCACCCATATATATATTTTTGGCAATTATTCTTTTTATTTTAATTTTTAAATGAATTTTATGTTATAATTATTTTTAATTCAAAATTCACCATATGTAATCATATATTTTTAATAGAATCAAAATTACTTTCACATAATTAATTTTTTATATATAATTTAAATTATAATTAAATTAATTTGTATATTTTTTATGATAATAATTAGCATATTTAATTTTTTATTAAATTTTATATTGTTTATATAGTGGTATCTCACTACTAAAAAATGCAGTATTTGTAACGGCTTATTTGTAACGGCCAGAAGCCGTTACGATAGTAACGGTCGTTGTAACTATTTTGTAATGGTTCGCGAGGGATGATGTCATATGAGAAAATTTTATTTTCTTATTTTGTAACGGTCAAAAACCGTGTGTAGGGCCGTTACAAATCGTGTGTTGTGGCGTAAAATCGTTACAACATTTCGGTCGTTACAAATTGGCACCAGTTTTTGTAACGGTCGAGGCATTGTAACGAACTTTTCGGTTGAAATTCAAGCCGTTACACATGATGTTACAAAGACCGTTCCAAATGTCATTATGAAAAACTGGCCACTACAATAGCCGTTACAAAACAACGACTATATTTTAACGGTTACTTTTCAACGGCTATATTAGGAGTTATAAAGGCCGTTACAAAAGTCGGTAGAAATTTTCTTATATATATGTGCAAGATGTTTTCATTTCATTATAATTCATGTTTTAAAAAATTTTACGAACCACAAACACTCTCAGTATTCGAATTTTCTTGCATATTTACATGAGTGGCTTTAGATTAATATTGAATTAATAATATCGTCAACTATTATTGGACCGTTGATCAGCTAGCTAGTGGTGATCGTCTTTTGAGTTGGTCGATCGGGTAACAAACTGTAACATCCACAAGATTTTAATATATAATTGTGGGATTAATTGTTAAAAATTTACGAAATTTAGTTAATTAGTACATACATTCTATATTTACTTTTGATTATATAATAAAACTTGAGCGGAGTAAATTGGAGCTTATTATAATATTTGGGATCAAATTATATTAATTAAGAAATTAGGAAGGATGTAATGGTAATTATTAAAAAATATTAAAAAATAAAAAATATATATTATTAAAGGTGGGCGGCAACATGTGTCACCACCCCACCTAATGTTTATTTATATATGTGGATGTACACACACTCAAACACACAACTCACACAATTTCTCACACATTTACACATACCAAAGAGAAGACGGAAACAGGTACGAAAGTTTTTATTCTTAATTCATATTAATTTATTTAATTATATTATTTAATTAGTCCATTTACTAAATGTTATTTGTATTGATCGATATATTATTTAGTCGGAAAATTTTATGAATTTGACTATTTAAATTGATGTTGAATTAAATATCCCATTCAACATGAAAATGTTATAGTTGGTTAATTAAATTATTAGATTTGATAGGTTTAATCAATACTGTAGTTAATGTATTCAATTCTATTGGACCTATTAACCAAGTGTGTAGTTATATGTATTGGTGTTTAATTAGATTATATAGTAGTGAGAAATTGATAGAAAATTCATATAAATATTCAGAAACTATATTAAAGGAATATTAAAAATTATATTTGAGAAATATTATTGTTATTAAAAAAAATGAGATTTCTTGCGATAATTGATCAATTTAGGGATATTCCGATAGTTATTAGGATATAAGGGGTTTGATTAAATGAATTGCTATGAGCTGGTTGATAAATTAAATATATAGTTAGGAAGTTTAGTTATTCAAAAGGAAATAGAACGAAGGTTTGAACTTGGATATACATGCAATATTAAAAGATAGGTGGAAACTTACGAATATTATTTAATATATTATTATTATTATTATTATTATTATTATTATTATTATTATTATTATTATTATTATTATTATTATTATTATTATTATATTATTATTTTATTATTTATGATATCTTGAGTATATTAATTATACGTATAATGCCGTATTATAGGACGTGACGACAAAGTAAAGAATTGAGCAGCTCCTTGCATTAATTAAAGCATTTTGGGATTTGAGGTAAGTATGGCTAATTGAATTTATATATATATATATTTTATATGTGTAGTAGTATATATATTGATTACTTGTATTTGATTGTGAACTTGGATTTCTATTTATATATGTGGATATTGTATATTAGTTGTTTATATATTTGATCGTGGAGTACTTGTCTGGATTACCTGGATAACTGCGAAATTGTTTATGTGACTATTTGTGGTGTTGTTGTACAGAAGCCAAATGAATGATTATGAGTTCTTACAATTGATTGTCGAGTAAAATTAAATGAGAGAGTTATTGAAGAGAAAATAAGTATTAAATGGAGTTGATTGATGAGGTTAATGATGATAATGTGTAAATGGAATAAAATATGGCTTACCTAACTGGGGGGAGGCATACTGCAATGGCTTATGATGATATGATTAATGACAAGCTGTGTGCTGTCATTGATCAGTGGAGATGATGTGACATATCATACGAGCTGTGTGTTGTGTGATATGATTGATGTTGGATGCCATACGAGCTATATGCTGTGTGGTATCAGTGGTAATATGATATCATACGAGCTTTGTGATATCAGGAAAAAAAAAAAAGAAGAAAAGATATTGTGATTGAGATGACGATGTGATAGCCGGCGAAGTCATTGAGTGATGCCCTCTAGTTTGGTTAAGCAGGGCCCTAAGAAAACAGACTAAAACGTTACTATTATGTCTTGGTTTGATGTTTGTTTGTAGCTATGTGGTATCCTTATCTATTGATAATGTATGATAACTATTGGTTATGTTGGTATAATTGCTTTATACTTGACATGTTGCTTGTGTATATATATGTATAGATCGAAAGGCTATACTTACTGAGTGCCCACTAATAAATTTGCCATATATTTTTCTTTTCAGGAGATAGATCATAAGCCAGTGTCAGCCATATAGGTGGGTCAGCGGTGCTATTCTAATTCGGGAGCTTTAGATATATGGATACAAGAGTATTACATTTGTGCTGAGTTGGTGTCTTATATTTTGTAATAGTTAAAAACTCTAATGAAGTATGTACTTTGCTTGAGGTGTTCGTCAAATGTTGACTTTGTCAATTATCTTATTGGTTTAATTATGAGATATGATGGTAATTGAATGTGATTACGGAGAGGGTGTCACACAAATGACTAATTTAGTACTGTATTGCATTTAATTAAATTAATTATATTTTGCTACGTACGAAGTGATTAATTTAATTAGTTTTTATGATTGATTTTTTATTTTTAATTATATATATATTAGTTAATATATTGTTAATATCCAAGTATTCACCTAACTAAGTAGTGTAATACATGTAATTAATATTTTTAAATTTATAAGTCGTGATCAAATTAGTTGGAAAATAGCTTAATTATATGTTGCATACGTGCGAATTTGCAGTTAGAATTAAGGGGATGGATAATAAGAAACTTCTAGGGAGGGTAGGTTTTACACCAGAGTTTGAGGATGGGGTTAACACTTTCGTAGAATGGGCTAAGGGTCAGTGTAGACATATGAATGGAGATAAAATTAAGTGCTCTTTCCGGAAGTGCAAAAACACAAAGTTTGGAACACCCGACGAAGTTAGTTATCATTTGTGTATGCGAGGGATTATGATCGAATATTATAATTGGATTTTGCATGGCAAGGACATTCTGCAGGATTATTTTGAGGCTCCTAGTGTCCCTCAAATGTCGGAGGAGCCAACTCCATGTTGAGGGTAATTATCCACAGTGGGATGATGAACAACATATGGATTGGGCGCAGAGGATGACTTTTTATGCAGTCGGGCCAAGTTATTTTGCTTCTTCTTACGAAGGTATCCCTGATGATGGTACGAGGTCTTGCCCTGTCGATGCTAATATTAGTTCATATGTTCCCCCTAGTATATGCGTGAGTTCTAAGTACATATTTCTGACGATGGTAATCCATGGCCCTTCTAATCCAAAGCGTCTGATCGATGTGTACTTGGAACTATTTATCAAAGAGGTATTGTAGTTGTGGCATGTGGGTATTAGAACGTACGACCATGCCATGGATCGGGCTTTCATGATGCGGGCAGCGTAGATGTGGACTGTGAACGACCTACCCGCTTATGGAATGGCGTCTAGGTGGAGTACCGCAGGGGTTATGGGATATCCAGTTTGTATGGATGATACAAGGGCATTCTACCTGCAGCATGGTAGGAAGGCGTGCTACTTTGACTGCCACAGACAGTTTCTCGCTGCCCACCATTCATACCGAAGGAATAAGAAAGCCTTCACGAAACATCGTGTTAAGAATAAGGTTGCACATCCGAGGCTAACAGGAGACCAGATCCTCGATCGAGTTGCAAATATTAGTCCTACAGTTGAAATGCCGCTGCTATTACCCGATGGATATGGTAGCAATCACAAGGGCATGAAGAAAAGCATCTTTTGGGATCCCCTGTACTGGTCAACACTTCTTATCCGACACAACCTTGATGTCATGCACATTGAGAAAAATGTATTTGACAATATATTAAACATGGTGATGGACATCAAGGGAAAGACGAAGGATAATATGAACACACGTAGGGATTTGAAGATCATATGTAATCGTCCTAATTTGGAGTTGGATGATGCTGGCGTCGGGGCCAGGGCCGTGGTTGCGGCCGCAGTCGTGGCCTTCCTAGCCTTCGTCGGGCTGAGCAGGTGGATCCGGCGCGCGGCCACCTCATCATCAGAGGCTGTGTCCCAGCCCTCACCGATTCCTGCTGACTCCGTCGTAGTGGGGTCAGCTGCGGCGGGGGCCACTAGCTCACAGGTCCCAACCCGGTCGTGAGATGCACCAGCACCACCAGTGCCACTCCTTCCCCCACAAGCCCAGAGGCATTAATTACATCAGCCTCCAATATGTGAGGTACGAGTGCATTTTTAAATTATTTTTTAAATAACTTATAATTTTTATTATTTTTTATTAATTATACTATTTTCAATGTTATTTTAAAGTCCGACCACGATTTTCACACTGCCATCAATGATGCGGTCAAAGGGCATTATCGGCATCCCTAGGCCAACATATCGTAGATCCTACAGAAGCACCAGCTATTCTAGTTCCAGAAGCTGATGGTAAGTAATTATATTATTTATTATTTTTAATTAAAATTATATTTACCTTTTTTTATACACATGGCCAGCTAATTTTTTCTTTTTTTATTAATTTTGTAAGTTTCTTATTGGAGGGGTTGCGACGACGAGAGCATGTTCAAGCTCGTCAAGTCGCAGACCGAGAAGTTCTTGTGGAAGCGGTTTGCTGACGCCCGCAACCAGTTGGCCAGACCGCTGTGGCTACCGATGAGATCTAGCGCCAGCTTCTGGAGTTCTGGGCGAGCCCGGAATTCTAGGCACAGTCGGCCAAAAATAAGGTCAATCGGACGGCCAACCCGGAAGTAACAGTGACCGTCTACCGCAGCGGGTCATCGTCTGTTGGAGCGCACAAGCGCAAGTTAGTAAGTGGATTAATTTTTACTAATAATTAATTTTTTTCGGTTCACTTTTAATTAAAATAATTTTGAAACAGGAGACACAACTTGGACGCCCAGTCAATCAGATGGAGGTGTCCAAGAAAGTGTACAAGAAGAAAGACAACATCCAGTGGAGCGGTCCGAGGGCGGAGGAGATTGCGGTACGTTTTATTCTTTTTAAACTTTTAAAATTACAATTATTATTTTTAATCTAATTATTTAACATGTTTGAAGGAGACGTTCTTGAGGCTATTGAGGGAATGCCAGGGATAAGAGAACAACAGCAAGGAACCGACACCCTCGTCTCAAGCCTCTATGACCACTTTCGAGCAACAGCTGTGGATGTTAGCAGCTGGCGGTCGGAAAATGAGCCGAGTAGTAGCAGCTGTGGATATCAGTAGCTGGAGGTAGTAAAAGGAGCAGAGTATTCGGTCTCGGCTCTGAGGGCTACCACACAATTGATGGACCATCACAACCCAACAGTTCCACTGATGCTACGCCTTCGCTGCCATAGCAGCAGAGTGACGACCTACGTGATCGGGTCCAAATGATCGAGCGCTACATCAGAAGCCACGATCCGGACTGGCCCGATCGTGTAGTGCCCCAGTCTCCAATTGACGCCCCACACACGACAACAACGACGACGACGACGAGCATGCGCCGGCCCATGACTATGATTTAGACTAGGATTTTCTTTTTTCAAATTTTGTAGAAAAATACAATTTTAAAACATTATTTATATTTTTATAATGAATTTATTAGTATTTTTAATATTATATGTTTTTAAATATTATGTTGAAAAAATTTAAATTAAAAAAATTAAATATATTAAAATAATTATAATAAATAATAAAATTAAATAAATTCAATATTAATTCATATTACAAAATAGAGAAGTTTAACTTTTTGTAATTATTTTTGTAACGGCTTTGTAACATCGAAAATTTGGAGGAATTTTAAAAGCCGCTACAAATAATGTGCTAAAAACAGTTACAATGCTCTATTGTTGTTACAAGTTACAACAACAGTTACAAGGACCGTTACAACACAAGTACTGAAAACAATTACAAAGTCCGTTACGAAGACCGTTACAAATAATGTGCCAAAACAAGTTACCATAATATTCCACAGCGTTATAAAAACTATTATAAAAGCCGTGCCAAATTAAAGAAAAAACCATACCTAAAGGTGTTACAAAGACAATTACAAATAATTTTCATTTAGCCGTTACAAAAGAATTACAAACTATTTTTGTATAAATCGACTGAATTTGTAACGGTCGAGGGGAAGGAATCACAAAGTCCGTTACAAGTTGTAACGGCTTTTCCACTGGCCGTTATAAATTTTTTGTGACGACAGGAAAAGCTGCGGTATGCAAAGTCGTTACACATTGAAAATTCATTCCAATAAACTTAAAAAGCCATTACAATAAATTATTTTTTTTTGTAGTGTATAATCAGTAATTTAATTTTTAAAAATATAAAAAATCTAATATTTCTTACATCTATCTATTCTATTAATCTATTATCTATTATTTTGACCAAAATTCTAATTATTTAATTATTTAGGAAAAAATCAATTGATTGATTTAATTTTAGCAGGAATTAATTTCTTTTAAGAAACCAATTAATGATAAACTAAATTCCTAAAATTTTGCATGAAAAAATTATAACTTACTGGTTTAATTTTAGTAATTCTAATGTATTCCATTTTTTTTTTAAAGTTCAGTTACTAAACTAAATTCCTAACATGTTGCATAGAAAATTAAATTGATTGGTTTAATTTTAGCAGGAATATGAATTTATGCCATTTCAAAAAATTCAATTACCAAATTAAATCCAAAAGTTTTGTATAAAAATAAGAAAGCCCTCGTTAGAATATTTAAAGAACACCAAACATAAGTTTTTTTGTATATGAAAAACATGTTCTTTTTTTTTTTTTTTTTTAAGTTTTTTTAGGATTCATCTTTATCTTATTAGGATTTTTATTTTATATGTTATTTTTTCTCTTTTTTGATTTTATGGTGTATTCTATTAAGCTTTTCGAGTAATTTATCATAATGATCAATTTTATTTTATTTTTTTGACAATTTGTTCTTTATACTCACTACTATATATTCATTTGTCAAAGTTGTTTTCTTTGACATTATTATTTTTTTAATTATTTATTGATATATTATCATCTTGATACTTTAGTTAATATGAAATTTTGATCGATTTTTTTATTTTTTTGTTATAAATTTTAGATGTATATTAGTTTGTTACTGAACTCATTTAATTTTTTGGATCTTTTAATGAAAATACTATTATTATTATCTTTTAATTTATACATTTGAATAAAACTTATATTATGTATATCTCTTTATATATATTCTTCTAATTGTAAAATTTTATTAATATTGAGCATTATAATTTGAAAATAAAATTTAATTTTGTTTAAAACATTTATTTACTTAATTTTCCCAATGTTATGACCCAATTTTTCACTTTTTAACTTAACGGTGAATTGTTAGAATTAGAATTTAGAAGTTAGGATTTAGAATTGTTTTTAATTACACGTAAAAAAAATTTATTGATTGTTGAACATTTATGCATTAGCCAACCAATTTTCTTAATTGATGCTACTACAAAATTATTTCATTAACTAATGTATATTTTTAAATTTATTTTTGAATTATATAATAGTATTTATTGTACAATTAAACTAATGGATTTGTTTAGTAAAAATATAAGTATCCATACGTATGTACATTTTTAATATATAAGTATTAATTTATGCATTAGACAACCAAGTTATTCCTTAATTGGAGTTGCTATTTAAAGATATTTTATCGACTCATACATTTTTTTATATTTGTTTTGAATTACATATTACTATTTATTGTATGATTAAATTAATAGACAAATAGATCAAACGAATTTGATTTTAGTGAACGTACTTCATTCTTATTTTGATGATTGTAAACTCTTTGAAATTTAATTGATATTGATGCATTATCATTTGAAAAAAAAAAAAATTTACATTACGAACTATTTGTTTTTTAAAAGAAAGAATTCTAACTATCACATAATTTAAATTTTTTTAAACTCTTTGCGCGGGACATACGCTAGTACTATCATAAAGCAAAACAGTCTTATAGATACAACAGGATAGTTATAATACCACTTACATAAAAAATTTCAAATGCCAAAAATGCCCTTCTGTTGATAGAACTATTTAACTTCCCAATTCTTATTGTATTAATTATATTCCAGCACATCCCTTAAGAAAATTAATTCCATACAATTATTGCACTCACAAATTAAATTTACTCATTTTTGTTTAATTTTATTATTAATTAAATTAAAAATAACATATTAGTATTTATTTTGCATGTAAATATAATCATCGCTACTATAATATATATTGCATAACATTTTAATTTTAAATTTATTGACAATAATGCATTAAAAAAATTATAAGTAGGTTTTGCATGTGAGGTTGTAAGACAATTATAAACTTTAATATGCAAAAATAAATTAATTACAAGTCTTAATAAAATAAAAATATTAATAAAATTATATGCGCATGTATAATGTGCTACGGTGCCTAGTATACATTAATTAATGTTGTTGTGTTTGGATAATTAAATTTTCAGTGCTTAATTGTAAAGGAATAGATGACAAATAGTCTCATCTCCTAGCTAGGCTGATCCTTGTAATGAAATTATAGATTTTCTACGTCAATATTGACTTGAAATTCTGGATAAATGAAACAATGTTATCTATACTATTATAAATAAAAGCAAATTGTTTTCTTCTTATAACTAAACGGCGGTTATCTCATACTTTTAATTAGTGTAAATTGCGTAAACTCCCTATATTTTAAAATTTTAACTAAAAATTTCATGTATTAAAAAAATAGGCAAATAACCCCTTGTATTTTTATAAAATACAGCAAAAAACTCCTTTTCTATTAGAAACTAACGGAGAGTGGTGACGCTCGCTTAATGTGCGAGTGGCCTCATTTTTTTTATCTTTTTTGGATTACTTTAAGTGTATAATGCCATTTTTCCCATTTTTTTCACATTTAAATATATTTAAAATTAGTTTATTAATATTATTATCTTATTTAAATATATATAATTAACTTAAAGTATTTATTTAGTGCTAATATATTATAATAAATTATACTTATTTATAAAATATATTAATTTAATATAAAGCACCTAAAAAGTATATAAACTTTTTAAAAATATTTGAATTTGAAAAACAAAATACAAAGTTAATATACTAATTTTTTTAAATTTAAAATGTAGATGCAATATAAAAGTCACTTATAATAATTCTATATTATTAACTTAATCAAATATATTTTATTTATCTATAAATACTACTAAATATCATATTCAAAAATTTAATCAATTATTATAGTTATATTATTATTATAAATAATATTTAAATTAAATATGTGCATTATTTTATATTTAAAACTCAAAAAAATTAAATTAGTTTTACTTTATTTAAAAAAAATTACCTTCTTCTCCGTCTCCGTGACAGGGCCTGGGCAACATCTTCTCGGTGGTCGTCCAAATCTGGCCGCCGCACCTTTCAGAAGGGGGCGGTGGAAAGGGGCGATGCAAGGTCGCTCCCTTTGGCAGGGGCGACCTCGCCATCGCCGCTTTGAGAGCGAGCGACAACAACATCACCCAGTGCCATCGCCCAATCTGGGCGGCGACGATATATAATATATGTTGTTATATATATATATATATATATGTATATATATATATATGTATATATTATATATATATGTATATTATATAGTTATATTATATAAAAAATATATTTAAATTACTTATGATTTGGACATTTAATTGCTTACAATTGAAGATCAATGATTGATATAAGAAGGGTATGACGGGCAATTTAACAAAAATTTAACGTCGTTAGGCTTACCTAATGGAAGAGGAGAGTATGCAATATTTTAAAAAAACAGATGATTTTTAGCTAAATTTTAAAAATATAGAAGGTTTTATACAATTTACCTTGTTAATTACCGCTATTTTCAAAATTTCCTTTTAAGTTGAACAAGTCTATTGAACAGAAATGTTAAGAATAAAAATGACAATAATATAGATATATATGAGGTAGTTCTCGTACCAAAATAATTAATAGTAATTCGATTTTGTCCTTGCTACATACCACAAAATTAAATTATATATGAAGTTGTAACAAAATAATGCCTTTGTACGAAAACGGCTATGTTATGTACTCAAACGTGCCATAGCCTGCCTTAAATGAAGGAAGTTAAAACTCAGCACTAAAATCAGTTTGTTCACTCCCTGTTATTCTCTCTCTTTACTTTATCTCAAGTTTTGTCAAATTTTCTTCCTTTGTTGAAATGTTTTGATTTAAAAACTAGGGCAAATTACAATTACCTTTAAGAAGGTTTGTATAATTATAAATATCACTTATTATTTGAAAAATTACAAGTATTTTCCTTAAATGGAAAATAATTATATAGTCCCGACCCTAGACGGTGAAGTGGACATTACTATTTCACCATTGTTGTTTTTTGAAAAAAAAAATATTTGAAAAAATGTAAAAAAAATTTGAGTTTGGGTAAAACAAATTCATAATCTATAGCGAACATTAATTTAAAAAAAATATTTTAAAAAATTATAATATATATATATATATATATATATATATATATATATAATTTTAACTTATAATCCCAAAAGGCATTTTGGTCAATTCACAATAGAAATTGAATAAAAACTTTGAATGGGCTCGTTGTTAGACAGACGTTAAAATCAGGAGGTATTTGTAATTTTTTAAAATAATAAAGAGATATTTGTAATTATAGCAAACCTCAAGAGAGGTGGTTTTAATTTTACCCTGAAAACTACTTTAGAAGTTTATAACAACTTTTTCCCTAGGAAGTGGTCTCTTATTTGGTGAGCTTCGTGTCTCTCGTTTGGAGTGTGCTACTTTCTCTCATCTGGAGAGCTTAATAAGATTACATCTATACTGCAAGTACAGTTTGTAGTGTTATTTAGAGCTAGGGTGTTTATGTGCGTTGAAGAGAGAGTAGGAAGGGGTCTCTGTTTCCCCGTCTGAGCTTTCACGTGTTTGTTTGAGGGCAAGAAATCCTTTGCTGAGGAACCTCTTTTTCTTTGGGCTTTCGTTCTCTTTGCTTATTCCTTTTGATACTATAAATTTCGCTTGATTGATCTGTTTTTTCTTTTATCGCATCTATGTCTTTTCTGAGCATTTGATCCTCTGCAGGTGAAAGGTCTGAGGAGTGGACTTGGCACGAGAGCTGCGGCAGAGTGCCATAGTGTTCAGTAGGGAGTCTAGTGACGGTTCAAATTAATGGAGGTTGCGGTGGAAAACTGGGTAGGTTATGGTGTTAACATAGGCAGAACAAGATGATTTCGTTATTCAACAAGGGGATTGAGCTGGAACTAATTAGCATGGTGGCTACTATTTACTGGCGATACTATGTAGAAGTAATTCGATCCACCCTTATAGCGGTTATGGATCCTAAGTGAGGTAAGGCAATTCGAGAGATTGGGGGTAACCGTCTACTATTTAAATTTAATCATCTGCTGGATCGGGCTCAAGTGTTGGGGGGGCAACCATGGACGTTTAAGTGGAATCTAATAGTTTGGGGATTTGTGGGGGCAGATGATAATCCGCAGACGATGGATCTCAATTGGTGTCCATTTCATGTGCATATCCATGGACTCCCATTGTGGCAGATGACCACGACAATTGTGCGACATATTAGAAACAGACATGACAAATTTATTGATAGGGATCGTGGGATAAAGAGCTTCTGGGGATCTACTATGCGAATAAGAATAGAGTTAGATGTCCGTAAACTGTTAGTTCGATGTTTGAAGATTTGTTCACCCACAGGTGAATATTAGAGAGTTACTTTCTCTTATGAGCGATTACCACTATTTTGTTACGAATGTGGAATACTGGGCCACATTGCGAAGCAATGCGACAAACAATATGCAGTAGGCCACTCGAAATCAGTTGCAGAAGCACAGTACAGACCATGGTTGTTAGCTGCCGTAGGTAGGTCGTCAGTCCGCTGTTATACCGGTGGTATCTTACAACTGGTCACTATGTCTTCAGGCAATGTGGGGATAACGCAAAATGAGCAGGGGATGAGGGATAAATGTGGAGGCAACATCTTTGATCCCTCTAGCCAAATGGTCCGCTCTACGGGCACCAATCACAATGAATCTCGGATTATGGGATTCTCCACCTCACCGATTGTAGATGAACTGAGTAGCAGGGGGGAGTTAGAAGTACAATTAGATGTCAGTCAGGCCCAGATGTAAGGAACACTCCAAGGTGCTAAATACAAAGCCAAAACCACTCAGAACCAACCTGTAGCGCAACCCATTACCAGATGTATTCACCAGTCTATATATTATGTCTAACCCACCCAAACACAATAGTCACCTCATTCAACAACAATACCTAACACACCCAACCACATCACCCAAAGCTTAAAAAAACATAAATCGACCCATATATCAAAATAACCAGCCTATCCAGCCACAATACCCAACCTAGTCATACCCATCTAACTCCATCTTCATCCTCAACAGTCCAAGAACAACCTGACCCCAACCATCTGAGCATTCCCTCGACTCTGGAATGGGAAAAACCAAAATCCATCCACATCCATAACCACCTACGGTCTACAGAGTACTATAGTTCCTGTGTCAAAACACATAGATTCACCTAATGAGCTAGAGAGAGGTATGATTAGCGGCGATGGGTTTGAATCAGTGATTGTGATTGTGGCATTTGTTATGGTTCCTCTCACATTTAACCCCAGTAAGTCATTATCATTTACAAGTCGAAAGTCCCATATAAGTTCATCACCCCAAAATGAAAGTTGACAGGTCATAAAAGAGAACTTCTGGCTTCGTCAAGCTCCCCTACATAAAAAAAGATTCACTTGAATAATTCAATGACGAAAATTGCAGTACAACCCTACTGGTCGCCATGATCGCTATGGCCAGGAACTGCTAAGGGTTGGGGCCCTTGGATAGTTCAAAAGTTTGGAGAGTATCTTCGGCAATATGAACCCTCTTTGTTTTTCCTCAGCGAGACCAAATGCAGTAAGAAAATGTTTCAACAAATTAGGGAAAAATTTGACCTTTTTTATATTGTAGTACCGCTTTGGGGTCACTCTAGAGGGCTGATGTTACTTTGGGATAAGTCACATGTAGTCCACATCCGGTCCTACTCTCCTGAGCACATTGATGCAGATATAAACGAGGCTAAAGGGCTAGATACATGGTGCTTCACAAGGTTTTACGATAATTCACACATTACAAAGAGGAAAGAGTCATGGGAGAGGTTGGCTCAGTTAAGTCGAAGGTCAGAGTTACCTTGGATATGCGTAGGGGACTTTAATGAAGTATTATTCTAGCATTAGAAAATGGGCATCGCTCGGTTGGGTAGGAAAATTCAAAACTTTCGAGATGCATTGTAGAAGAGTACCCTCAAAGATATGGGATTTCAGGACCCCAAATTTACTTGTTGGAGTCGAAGAGAACACCCGCATATAATTCGTGTGAGACTGGATAGAGCATGTGGGAACTACAAATGTCATACATTATTTCCAAATGCACGAGTTACACACCTCCCACCTATATATTCTGATCATCACCCTCTTTTAATTGAGATGAAGCCAAAATCGCATGAGGAAATTGTGAAACCGAAGAAGTGATTTCGATTTGAGGCTTTGTGGCTTCGCTCGTTGGGTTGTGAGGAGACAATTCATTAACCATGGTAGACGAATACAAGAGTAGATATAAACTTGGTCTTGTGGGAGAAATTAAGAGGTGTTGAGTTGAGCTGCTCTGGTGGGAACACTTGGACTCTGGGAATGTGAATCGCTGTGTAAGGGAAATAGAGAAGGAAATAGAAGCAAAGCAATAGAGTCATTTTGATGAGGCGACTGATGTCGAGGTTCAAGTTTTGAAACAAAAGTTGGAGGAATGTTGTTCAAATGAGGAAATCATGTGGCAGCAATGTAGTAAGGCTTACTGATTATATATGATCGTGATCGAAACACAAAATTATTCCATGCGTTAGCCAAAACTAGAAAGAGACAGAACGTGATTAGGCGGATTAAGTATGCTGGGGGTAGTTGGCGAGAGGACACGGAGGCGATGCAAGAAGTCTTACTAGAGTTCTTTTGTGGAATTTTCACTAGCAGTCGCCCATTGAGCTAGGAACTCGAAACCGTACTAAACACTTTGAGACCTAAGGTCATGGAGGAAATGAATGAGTTCCTTCTCCAACCTTTCACATAACAGGACATTAATAATACTATATTTAATATATCCCCCTTAAAATCCCCTAGCCCCGATGGTATGCCCCCGTTATTCTTTTAGAAATTTTGGCAAGTTATTCGTAGTGATGTGGTGTTGTGTGTATTACATATGCTGAATTCGGGATCCTTATTGCACAAAAAATAAACTTCACTCATATCGTATTTATAACTAAATGTGCCAACCTAAAAAAGGCGTATCAATTTAGGCCCATCAGTCTTTGCAATACTATTGTTAAAATAGCGTCAAAATGTGTTGCTAATCGTTTGAAAACTATTCATACATTGTTATATGCCCTACATAGTCAGCCTCTATCTGAGGTCGTTTGATCACTGTCAATGTGCAAGCTACATTCGAGGTTAATCATTTCATTAAAAACCGTACTTGTGGTAAGAAAGGTTATTTTGCACTTAAACTGGACATGAGTAAAACGTATGTCCGGGTGCAGTGGGGCTTTTTAAGAGTTTTATTGATTAGAATAGGAATACACGAGAGATATGTGAGTTTGATTATGAGTTTGGTCACGTCTGTGTCTTATCCTTGATGCTTAATGGATCTCAGTTTGGATATTTTATGCCACACAGAGGGGTACGGCAGGGGGACCCCTTATTTCCCTATCTATTCCTCTTTGTAGCAGAAGTGTTCAATTGCATGTTGTAGGAGATAGAGAGGAGAGGCGATATTAAAGGAATTGTTGTTAGCTAGGAGGTTCCTCGTGTATCTCATCTCTTATTCGCGGATAACACCATCATTTTTGGTCAAGCTCGGGAGGAGACTATGTTTGCAATTAAAGAAATACTGACAATATATGGTCGGGTGTTCGGACAGGAGATAAATTTTGAGAAGGAGTATGGTGGTGAGCTGGAACATCGGGGAACAAGAGCTTCTATGAATGGAGATAATACTTAGGGTACCTTTGGTTGAGTAACACGACAAATATCTGGATCACTTAGCTATAGCAGCGCGATCGAGAGACAAGTTATTCCGAGTAATTAAGCATTGAATTTGGGATGCATTAATGGGTGGAATACTAAATTGTTGTCGTAGGGCAGATGAAGGGCGTTGATCAAAGCGGTGCTATAGTCAATCCCTACAAACGTCATGTTATGTTTTCGGTTTTTGGATAAATTTCATCATGAAATCAAGATGTTGATTACAGATCTCTAGTGGCGTAGCATGAGTGAACATCGTACTCATTAGGTTGGGTTGATGTTGTATCAGTCGAGGGAGGAAGGAGGGAGTGGGTTCAAGAAAATGAAGGCATTTAATCGAGCTATTTTTGCAAAGCAAGGATGGTGGTTAATTACATGGCCTAATGCTTTATTGAGTCAAATTTTAAGAGCCAAGTACTTCCCAAGAGCAACTTTTTTTACTTCACAAGTGGGCGCCCAAGCAAACATGACAGAGTATGATGGATGCTCATGATTTGTTATGGTAAGGATACCGATGGAGAATAGGGTTGGGACTGGGAATGCATATATGGTTAGATAGATGGATGCCACGACCGACGGATTTACGGATTCCATCAGCACCGCGATAATTATCCTCGGAGGCCTGTGTTGCTGAACTTATTGATGAAAATTTAGGGTGCTCGCAGCAAGAATTGGTGCGATAGATGCTTGATGCTGAGGAGGTGCAACTGGTCCTAATCATCCCTTTGACATATGTGAACAGACCAAATGAGCTTATTTGGCACTACACTAGTAAAGGACAATTTTCAGTACATAGTGTTTACTAGCTTGAGTTTCGTAACAATCAGCAGCTGACACCTTCTACTTCCACCACAGAATTAGAGGGTGGGACTCCAAGACCGCTCCAGTGGAACTATATTTGGAAGATTTGTACACCTCCCAAAGTAAGTAACTTTATTTGTAGAGCATGTCATGAAGCATTACCGGCGGTGGTTAACTTAGCTAAGCGAGCACCGGGGGCTGAAGAGAAGTGTATGCTATGGAAGTCTGCCAACGAAACCACTGCCGATATGTTGTTCCATTGTTCTTATATGCCATAGGTATGGGCATTATTTAATATCGGTGGCCATATCTTGTTTCCAGTGGAGGAGTCTATTCAACTCTGGATCCAACGTGTGTATCGTGTGGGAAGGTCGGCTGTCAGAGACTAACTCTTCACCGTATGTTGGTGTTTTTGACTCTTTGCTGTCAGACAGTCATGGAAAGAAAGGGGCGGTCTCCATTGGGAGTTGTCCACTAGGTGCGAAGAGTATATGGAGAAGAAAAATGTGCAATACACAGCCTACGAGTTCAGAGGACCCAGAATAGTTGGGAGTCATAGGTTTCAGTAGTCTTTTATTTAGAATTTATTTTAACATGGTAAGGGTGTTTTTAGCAGTTGTAAGGAGTCTATGTGTTACTTTCAGTTAATTAATATGAGTTCCATCGCTTTTCCTCAAAAAATAAAAAATAAAGAACAACTTTTCCTTAGAGGAAAAACAAATTTTAACATTAGTCACAAAATATGTTTTGCAAAGAAGGTGGGAAATCCATTGTGTTGAGCAATTTAAAAAATAAACAAAATCAATTTGGAGACGGCTTTTGCAATATATGCTATTAACTCGACTCCGTTGCAATTGTGATAACCAAACTAATTGCAAATGCATCACTAATTTGACGCGAGTTTTGAACAAGTTTGTAATATTGTTTTGCTTGACCCAAATCCATCTCAATTCGTCGAAAAACTGTAATAGATTTTAGTGATGAATTTGCGATGACTATTTTAGTATGATGTGAAAAATTACGAGTTCTTTATAAACTATATAATTTTGATATGATAAAATCTTAAAACATCTCTAAATTATTTCAAAACTTTGAAACTAATATTGTATCTTTTATCAGAGTACGTACAAGAAGGTAAACTAATACAATTAAGGCATCTTTACTTTGGGTGATTAGCCATGGCTAATCATCCTTTATCTTTTATTTACTTCATGATAATAACCACAATTTAATATATCCTATTTGAATCACATCATCTAAGTAAATGTGGCCTTAAGAGCTGAAGGAATGGATAAGGGAAAAAAAAAGAAAGAAGAGAAATTTTACTATTATAATTATTCATTCAACAAATTGGATATATATATGTTTTGAACAAATTGTTCTTCTATCTATATATGTGTGTTACTCCAATTCGATTTGATCGAATCAAATTAATTGTAGATTAACTGTGAACTAATTGTCATGTAATCGGTCATTTTTTGAATTGTATCTTAATCATACAACAAATATATTATACTTATTATATAATTAATTTAAATTAAATTTAAATTAAAATTTACCTAGAATTTGGACTTTATAATTAATTTATGATATAATTAATTTAAGTTGAATCAAATCCGATTTAAAATCAAATTTCCGCAGGAGTTGGAGTTTACAAGATGGGTCGCATAGACTTTCTGAGTTTTAAATTCAGAACACTTTTTGGGTTGGACGCCAGATACGCTGCGCGATGCATTTATTTGAACACTGTTCTTTACCTCGTTAACAGAATTGGTTTTACATTATACCAATCCATTTAATTACGTCCAAAACATTTGCATATAATAAGTACGAATGTAATAAATTAACACCACATTTATTTTGGATAATGTGATTAAAATAGGATATATTAAATTATGATTATTATTATAAAAAAATCACATCATTTGATGAATTTAAAGTATTAATCAAGAGCTAATAAAAAATAAAATAAATAAAAAATAAAGAGTGATTAGTCATAATATCATGGCTAATCACTCAAAATAAAGATCGCCTGAAAGATACGATTTGATTGCGCAGTTGATAAAATTTGGGGTTATACATTTAAGTACGTCCAAAAGGCATTTGAATATTCGATCATGATTCACGCACATTTGGTTGTTTTATCTATACTATTATAAAAGTAAAATATTTTTATCTATACTATTTAAAAGAAAATTCATTTGGCGTACCTACATTAAAATATTCAAATTTACCTTTTTATTTATTTTATTTCTTTCAAAAAACAAAAGTTGTCCAAAATTATAATTTCAATATTTTGTAAATAATTTTATAATTATAATTTTTTCCTCTCACAACCACTCTCCACCATTCTCTCCCACATTTCTTCTCCACCTTTGTTTTCTCACAAAATCTCTCTTTTCACAAACTTCCTTCTCTCTCCTATATATTGTTTTTTCCAACCTTACTTCTCCAAACACAATAACAATTTATTTATTTTCTCTCTCTCCTTATTATATATTTTTTATTCTCATGAATTTCTTTCTTTATTATCACGCACACCACAATTCTTTCTCTTTACAAATTTCTTTTTTCTTTTTATATTACACCATGATTCTTTTTTATATACTTGCAGGGACCTCGTGTGCCGCCGCCTAATAGATACAAAAGGGTAATTATAATGCCACTTACATCAAAATTTTTAAATGCCAAAAATGCCATTCCATTGATAGAACCTATTTAAATTCTCAATTCTTATTAGATTAACTATTCAATCACGTCCTTTTTAAGAAATTAAATTAATTCCGTACAATTATTGCACTCACAAATTAAATTTACTCATTTTTGTTTAATCCTATTGTTAATTAAATTAAAAATAACATATTAGTATTTATTTTGCATATAAATATAATCATTGCTACTATAATATATATTGTATAAAATTTTAATTTTTAATCAATTGACAATTAATGCATTAAAAAAGTTATAAGTAGCTTTTGCATGTGAGGTTGTAAGGTAATTATAAACTTTAATATGCAAGAACAAATTAGTTATGAGCCTTAATAAAATAAAAATATGGGTTAAATACAGTTACCACTACTGAAGTATCCATCCCACATCAATTACCCCTCTAAAGTATTAAAACCTTCAAAAATCCCCCTGACTTTTACTTTAAGTTCAAAAAGTCTATTTTGGCCCTACAAAATTGCTTTGTTAAAAAAAATAGATAAATAAAAAAAATTAAAATGCCAAAACCATCATTTGTCTAATTCTAGTTTCGCTTGTTAATCGAGCACTTTTTATTTTGTGATCCTAAAGTACTTATGGCTTATTTTATTTTAGTTTTACTTATTTGTCAAACCAAGTTAAAAGTAAATTTATACATGCATAAATTTAGCACATTTATATAATTATCATATATAGATAAATATATTTATAAATATATATTAATTCTATATATTCTTTTATTAGTTCATCACCCCTTTTGATTTTGTTAATTATATATTAATTTAAGTAAATATATAAATATATATGCATGTATAATTTATTTTTAATTTAATTTTATAAGCAAGTGAGGCTAAAATAAAATGAGCTCCAAGTATTTTAGAATTACGAAAATAAAAAGAGCTTGATGAATAAGTTTATAGATGCATATAATATTAATTTTCTAATCCTAAAATACTTTGAGCTCATTTTATTTTAATTTCAATTGCTTCTTAAATTAAATAAATTATCCATGCATATATAATTTATTTTTACTTAAACAAATATACAGTTAATAAAATCAAAAGGGTTGGTGAACTAATAAAAAAATATGAATTAATAATATTTTCATATGTGATAATTATATAAATATAGTAATTTTGTGTGTGTATAAATTTATTTTAAAATTGGTTTGACAAATAAATAAAATTAAAATAAAATGAGATGCAAGTACTTTAAAAATACAAAATAAAAAAAACTCGACGAACAAGTGAAATTAAAATAAAATAAATAATGATTTCACATTTTAAAAATTTCTTTAGTCTTTCCTATCACTTTAGTCTTGCAGTTATCACTTACCTTTTGTAGTTAGGTGTGAATCCCCACAAATATGCATCATTTCTGCCTGGATGTATGTGAGCCAATTGCCCCCAACACTACTCTCTTTCGACAAAACAACAAGACAAGCTAGACAGCTCAGAAATTTGAGAAATATAAATTTTCAGAAATTGCAAAAATTAATAAAATTATTAGAAATTATCTTTTTTGAAAATTTGAAATTCATAACTTTCAGTATAATCATCTTTATTCTACTTCAACGTGTATTTTTAAAATTGAAATAATTTTTTAATTGAACATATCTATTATTATAGAAATTACATAATTTATTTTGAAAATACAACAAAATGCACAAAATTAAAAAATTTACAAAAAAAAAGAAGCAAAATGCCAGGAATTACAGAAATGTATTTTATTTTCAGAAATTTAATAAATATAAATTTTCAGAAATTGTAGAAATTAATAAAACTATTAGAAATTATCTTTTGAAATATTGAAATTCATAATTGTCAGTATAATCATCTTTGTTCTACTTCAACGTATATTTTTAAAATTAAAATCATTTTTTAATTTAACATATCTATTATTATAGAAATTACATAATTTTTTTTTGAAAATACAGCAAAATGCACAAAAATGAAAAAAATTACAAAAAAAAGAAGAAGCAAATTTTTTAAAATTTACAAAAATTAATATAATTATTAGAAATTATCTTTTTGAATTTTTTTTAAAATTCAAAATTTTCAGTATGATCATCTTTATTCTACCTCAACGCATATTTTAAAACTGTATTATCTATTATTATTTCCTAACAAAAACGTAAGGTATTTCACTATTTATCTTATATTACAAAATGTTTAAATTTGATAAATTTTTATTAATATTTTTTCATTATATTAGGTGTATTTCTTATTTATACACACATATACATCTATCTATCTATTATATATTTTTATATATTGATGGGGCCGGGTCTATGACTCAAATTGTTTATTTTTTTTTCTGAAATTTTAAATTCTAATAATTTTGAATTATTTAATTATCTAATAAAAAATTTAATTGACTGGTTTAATTTTAATTAGAAAGAATTAATTTTTTTTAAAAAATATATTAATAACAAATTAAATCCCTAAAATTTTGCGTGATAAAACCTGATTGATTGGCTTAATTTTAGTAAGAATTCTAATTTCATCCTTTTTAAAAAAGTTAGCTACCAAACTAAATTCCTAACATTTTGCATGGAAATAAATATCTAATGAATTGTTTAATTTTAGCAGGAACTTAATTTATTCCGTTAAAAAAGTTAAATTATGAAATTAGTTCCTACAATTTTGCATGAAAGCTAGAATACCCTCCTGAAGAAATTTAAAGAAGACAAATAATCAGCAATAATTAACGAAATGTGCAACTCATTGTCCATCATTATAAAATGCACCGGTTGTTCTTTTAGTTTTATTGAGGGTAAGCTTTTTTAATTCATGAATGAAGGTTAGTCCACTACGTCCTCTGTGATATATATACTTTTCTTTTAATTTAATAAAAAATTGATTTGTATATATTTTTTTTTTCTTTTAAGTCATTTTAGACTTTACCTTTTATTATTATGATTTTAATTTTTTTATGTTATTTTTCCTCTTTTTTAATTTCATAAAGTATTTAATTAAGGTTTCATAGTAGTTTATTATAATATCAATTTTTTTTATTGATAATTTGTTCTTTGTACACCATTCAGAGTATTCATTTGTCAAAATTGTTTTTCTTTGATAATTTTTATTTTAATTATATATTGATATGTTATCATGTGGTTTAATTTTTTATCCATACTTAATTTCAGTATTTTGTTTAATTTTCATTACTTTTTAAAGTTTATTTTTTAAGAAATTTTTTTAATTTGGTAGTGCTCGATCAATTATTTCTATCTACATAATATCACTTTTTTCAATTTGCATATATTATCTTGTTTTTTGGCCTTTTTATTTATTTATTTATTTATTTTTCCCAATACAAAGACATTTCTTCATTGTTTTCTCATATAAATCTATTTATTTTATTTTATTTCTTCTTTCTCTTAAAGATATCTAATTTTGATAATTACAAATCTCACTTTAATATATGTTCACTTTCTATTTTTTTTTATTGATTTAAATATTAAGGAGATTAATTAATAAGATTAAAATAAATTTACTTTTGCAGTACATCTACTCTTTCACCATTGACTAATGTTATTTGTCAAAATGCATATGTTACATTCTATATTTTTTGTTTTCAAATAAAAAAATAATACTATGTGAGAATTTGGATGATTAGTCAATATTTTACTATTTGTTTCAATTATTTTTTCTTTTAAATAAATTTATGTTCCAGTACTAAATTTGTGTAGTATAATTTAAAATTTTCAATAGCATTATGGGCTTTCCCTATTTAATCATATTAATCTTCTAAATATTCAATTGGTTTTTGTATGACAAATTATAAGTTTGATATTGAGTTAATGATTTAAGCTACTAAATATATGTGATTTTCAATGATTTACTCTTCTAAATTTTATATTCAATGAATTTTCTATCTTAAGAGTTAAATTGTGTATATGCACTTGGAATATAGTTATATTGTTTGGATAATCGTAATTAACGTTAGCAAATTTCCGAAGAAAAAAGAGTTTGTATTAAATAATAATTTATTTCCTTTTGTATAATTTCAGAAGGTGAATTATATTTTTCAAAAGTATCATTACTGTTTGACATTAGTTCCTTATTAAAAAATGAGCTTTATCAAAGATAAAAAAAATAATAAAAAATACAATAGCTATAATTATATCGTGATAACTAAAATAGATAGAAGATTCAAAATTTAATTAAGAGCAAAAAACATTATCACTTTGCATTTTTCAAAACTTTAACCAAATTTTGAATTTTCATAATTTTGAATATTGTTTAATTATGTTAACAATTTCTATTAGTTGCAATAAAATACATGGGTCGAAAGAGAAAAAAGAAAATAATAATTCAAAATATCAGTTTAAAAAAATAAAAATATTAACTTATTGCTTATTTAGATTTTCCTTACAAGTTCTCTTATTTGTTAGAAATTTTTTTAATAAACTCATTCTTTAGATTCCAATTTGAAATTAAAGCCCTTTAATATTTGTCAGATATGAACGAATTAGCCATATTTCACTTAATATGTTTTTCACCAATTTAAAAGCAAGTATTTATATTTATACTAATTATATATGTAGTATAATTCAACATATTTATATTCATATTTGTATCTATATCCATACTGTATTTATGCTAAATAAACTATTTAACATATACATACATAATATTTTTAGTATATTGTATACAATATTCGATATTCAAAAAATTTAAAAATTGGATCGATTTTTAAACTTTATGTTATAGATTTTAGATGCTATATACATGTTGATTTGTTATTGAATTCATGTCTAAGTTTCTGTTTCAGAAATTTTCTTATGAAGATGATTATTATTTTTAATTTACATGTATGAATAAAACATTTTTTATCTGTATCTCTTCATATATTCTTCTAATTATTGTAAATTTTATTAATATTGAGCATTATAATTTGAAAATAAAATTTATATTTTGTTTAAATATTTCTTTATTTAATTTTTTTAAAATTTAATTTTTTTTGTAAAATATAATTTTAATCATAATTAAATTAAATCCGTGCATAGAACGGGTGACAAGCTAGTAATAAGATAAATGATATCAAGCTATATTCAACAAACTCCTCCTAAATTGATGGCGGCAGACCTGGAATCAGCAGATTAACGGAACTCGTAGAAATCGGGCTGACTAGAAACACCCATTCAAATAGTTATAATTTAATCGCAATCTATTTTATTTTATTATTAGCTAACTCATGCATATTTCTAATGGTATATCGCAATACCTAACCACTTTCAATATTCACTCTCTATCAGGCTATAAATAGAAACCCTTGTACAACCATAAGGGTAACTAAGTTCGCTCACTCCTACTCTCATTTTCCCTCAATTTTGTAGCAAGCATTTTGTCTCTTTTTGCTCTACACATGATCATTATCGCTCTATCTTGATATTTTATCAAGTCACTTCAATTATTTCAGCATTATTCTTAATTTATTTTGAGTTTTTTTATTATTTTTTTAGTAAATCCATTATTGACTTAAGTATCAGAATGCACCTCTATTTTGCAGGATAGTTCTCTTTTGATCTTAGAATTTTCGTAAAAAAAGCCTTAGATCATTGTAATGCTATTGGACCACGGTCCGCATCAATAACCACGGACCATTATTACATCATAGAGCATGGAATATACTATATGTATTATATGTACATAGTGTTCTCAGACATAGACCAAATTGGTCCGACACTATAAGAAAATGACTTAACATCTACAAAAAATTTGCGTTGAACTAATACGCAAGTAAATTTTCATTGCTAATTTATATTATTTATACAGGAAGTTTACTTGCGAATTAATTTAGCAATGATGGTTATTTGCTAACGAATTTAGCAATGGATATTTAAACTAAATATTGAATTATATAGATTAACAATGAGAATTTTAGGGCAAAATCCTTTTTTGGTCCCATTAAAAAAAGGTCAGTTTTATTTTTGGTACCACAATTCTTGGGAGTTCGGCTTTTGGTATCATTAAACCCGAAAATAAGCTTTTTTGGTCCCAACTTAACGGCAGACGGCACATGGACTTTAACGGCCGTTACGCGTGACTTTGACTAATGTTTAATGGTACCAAAACAATAAAAAAACGTACTTTTTTGGTACCATTAAAAAAAATATATTTTTTAACCAATTTTAACACAAACTATAAGCTTTTTTTTTTTAATTTTTCCAGAAATGAAAATATTAGTAAATTTTTATTTTAATATATATAATAAAATAGCTCTAAAAATTATAATTGTTTGTATTTCAAATACTTTTTAAGATCTTTTTTACTATTTTTAAAATTAAATTATTATTTGATATAAAAATATATTAATATTTGAGCATAAACTATAAAAAATAAAATTTATTTTTTGAGTGAAAGTATTAGATAAATTTCATTTTATTAAATAATAATTAATTTTTAAATTAAATTATTTACATTTGAGATAAATTGAAGAAATAAAATTAAAATTTATTTCTTACTTTTTTAGGTCAAATTTTATTAAAATATTTTTAAAATATAATTTAATTTTAAAATAACTAAAATATGCTAGAATTTATTTGAAATAAATATAATTATAAATTATAAACTATTTTATTAGTTATATTATAAATAATTCTTCTTTATTTTTTTAACTTTTAAAAAATAAAATTTTATTTCTTATTGATGCGTGCGATTTTAGCACGGGTCCAACAGTCTTGGACTTAGATACTGGATCTTGGCCAACATATATCACTTATAATTTATGGTCAAATTTTATTAAAATATTTTCAAACAAAATAAAATTTCAATTTAAAAAAAATAATAGTTGCTACAATATATCTCGAGTATAAATAATTTTAATTTAAAAATTAATTTATTATTTAATAAAAAAATTTATCTGATACTTTCACTCAAAAAATAAATTTTACTTTTTGTAGTTTGTGATCAAATATTAATATATTTTTAGACCAAATAATAATTTAATTTCAAAAATAGCAAAAAAGATCTTAAATATAAATAATTATAATTTTAGAGTTATTTTATTATATATAATAAAATAAAATTTTCCTAATATTTTATTTTTTGCAAAAATAAAAAAAAAATTCTTATAGTTTGTGTTAAAATTGGTCAAAATATTTTTCTTCTTTAATGGTACAAAAAAAATACGTTTTTTTGTTGTTTTGGTACCATTAAATATGAGTCAAAGTCACGTTTAACGGCCGTTAAGGTCCATATATTGTCTGCCGTTAAGTCGGGACCAAAAAAACTTATTTTCGGGTTTAATTGTACCAAAAGCCGAACTCCCAAGAATTGTGGTACAAAAAACGAAACTGACCATTTTTAATGGGATCAAAAAAGGATTTTGCCCAGAATTTTACTTGCAAAATAGCTCAATGCAAGTTTCAGCATAAATTTTTTCATTGCTAATGATTTTTTTTGCATGGGGAATAGCCAACTGACGCTGCAAATGGTCCCTTTCTGTTCCAAATCACTCATATGACCTAAAGTAAACTGGTGAAAACTAACTAGACGGTTAGGAACCGGACCGGATTCCTAGTTTTTAGAAATTATATCTATATTTCTTGTGTATTCTATTTTTGGATTTAATAAAATTTATCCCTTCGTAAGATTGCAAATGAGCAAATTATCTCTCTATAAAAAAATATATTAATTTATCTTTCTGTGATTTTAAAATAGAGCAATTCACCTCTCTGTCTTAAAAAATAAACTAATTTATTTACAAAATACATGAAGATAAAATGATATTTAATTTTTATAGGGCATAATTTACTCATTTATATTAATATCATAAGAGGTTTGTTTGTATTTTTTCTCTTTTAATTTACTCTTTTATAGGGCAGAATTTCATGATGGTTTTGGGGAAGTGAGGGAGGTGAGACATGAGTAATGGTCCGGTTAAATTTAGGACTAACACCTGGACACTATTATCCATGCAAATTTTGTGTTTTTGAATTTATTGAAATAAAAAAAATAATACAAATAATTTTTTGATTTAATCAAATATCTTGTGGAACAAAATCAATATTTGGAATCTCTGATTTTTCACTTTAAGACTGCGATCTTTGATTTTGGCAACTTTGGAGGTGGAGCTTGATGCTTTGAACTCCTCCGATGCTGACTTGGGTCTCTGATAAAAATAATTCGAGGGTCTTTTGACTTATTTCCAAATTAAACGCTATAGATTTGGATAACTTGACTTGAACTCGAATATCTCTTGGGGATTTGATGATTTGATCTTCCATCAAGGTGGATTCGTTTCTTGACAATGTTAATTCGCGGGTTTCTTGACTTCTTTATGAATTAAATGTTGACTTTGAAGGATTTTCGTGACGAACGCCTTGATTTTTCTTTGAAGGTCGTGGATCTTCCTTGATTTGCGCTTGGGAGGTTTTTTAAACTTTTTGAATGCTCTCTTGCTTCTATCTTCGATAGTACTTCACTTCTGTCTTGAGTTACCTCTTAACTCGTCTTTGTTTGTGTCTTGTCTTTTGCCTTGAGTTGTTTGTCTAGTTGCTGATGAAACACCCCTATTTATAGTTGTAGCATGAAAGACTTCATCATATTTACTTGTTGATGTGCCGTGATATGATTGATCCTTTATGATTTGTTTCCTTAATCACACGATGTGATATAAAATTACCAAATTATTGATGTTTGCTTCATTTGTTGGCAAGAAAAGATTCAAATTGCCGAGTACTTCAACTCCATACATGACAATATTTGATTTTATCCGTCAATTAATATTTTAATTTATAAAAATATAAAATTAATAGAAAAATATATTGCACATGTCAATATATAATTGACAATAAATTTTGCATTTTTACCTTCCGTGGAATAGGAATTAACACTTTTGCTCTTTCACTTTACGCAATTTTTTGAAAAGTCCCAAGAGTTCAATTTTCATATTTAGAAGATGTTTGGTTAATTTCTTTTAGAACAACTTATAAGTTTCTACATTTTATATTTTAGGAACTTAAAAGATGTTGGGTCTTATTTAAAATAGGCTCATAAACCGTTTGAATAATATAAAATATTAAATTTTTATAAAAATATTTCACATGTTCGGATGCTTGGCATAATAAGATCTTGTAAGATTTTGATCTTATTTTAAAAATTATCTCCTAATGTGTCTGGATAAAACAAGATGTTAAAACTTATAAGATATTTTCACATCGTATAAGATGTTAGGGTGTTTAAATAAGGTTTTTTATTGGTAAAATGATAAAAAAAAAAAAAAAAAAAGGATATGATACCACTAGAATGAGATAATTTATGACTTCTCAAAAACTTGCAGAAAATCGAAAGAGTAAATCCTTTATTGTATGGGACGAAAAATATTATTTATTTAGTGATCTACAATCTTGTTGTTTCAGGTCTTGCTCTCAATGAAATTCTATCATGCCCCATGTTCAAGACATGACACGGTAACATCGCCTAATTGAGACAATTTAATAATACTAAGTCAATTAATAGACTATCTCAAAATACCCATGAACTGTTTCTGAAGAGAAATACCTATAAAATTATCATCTGGATAAGAGTAGTCAATGTATCTTCAAATTAAAAATTTAAACCTTAATAAAGACAATGTTTATACATCCAATAATGATTCTAATAGTCAAAATATCTTCAGGAATTAAACTTCAACACAATTACATTCCCCAATATTATTTTTCGTCCATCTCTTCCTCTAACTCATTGCAAGACATTATATATATATAGAATTAGCGACTAATTAGGGTTGGCAATTTCAACTCGAACTCGGAAAATCCGCCCCGGACCCGTCTTGGGGCGGGTCTGGGATGCCATTTTTTCGGGTTCGGGGTGGGTCTGGGACAGCTCAAACCTGCCCCGGCCGGGTCCGGGGCGGGTTACGGGTCTTGTCTCGAACCCGCTCCATTGGATCCGGCCCCGGCCCCGGTCCAAACCCCGCCTCTTTTTTTTATTATATATTATTAAGATATACAATATATTATAAATAAAAAATTATCTTATTATATATATATGAATCCTAAATAATTTTTGCATATACCCAACTATATATAGAAATATCAAAAATAAAAAATTAGTTGATAAAAAATTTAATAATTTAGATGAACGTATTTTTTGTCTTATCCAATTTATTTAGATTGAAAATTATATATTAAAATATTAAAATCTAAATTGATATTATTTTAAAAAAATATTAATTTAATGTATTCTTTGTATAAAATAATTTAGGTCGGGACGGGGCGAAATATTTAACAACGAGGTGGCGGGCGGGGGCAGGTTATGAGGCTGGCAAAATTAAATGAGGCGGGTCTGGTATGGGTTCAGGCGGGGCGGGGGCGGGTTATGGGTCTTGCAAAAATTAAATGGGGCGGGTCTGGTACGGTCCAGGCGGGCGGGGGCGGGATATGGGTCTTGCAAAAATTAAAGGCGGGGGGTACGGGGTCCAGAGGGGCGGGGGCGGGGCGGGGTCTTGCAAAAATTAAATGGGGCGGGTCTTGAATCCGAGCGGACCCGTACCAGACCCGCCCCATTGCCATCACTACGACTAATCATCCATTAAATGGCTTTCTTTCTATTGGCTTGAACATGCACAATTGCATAATAATACAAAACAAGTAAAAGAATTTTATCAAAGGTTTCAAAGAAACGGATAGAAGAATAGTTTGAAACATTTAAATCCCATGCACAATGTACGATCAGATCGGAACCAAAGAGACATGAACTTGCTATCACTATAAAAAATATATATTAGTGACAAAATATCAAGTGATAATTTTTATTATCACTAAAAATATATATTAAGTGATAATAATTTTGATGTTGTCACTTTATAATTATTAGTGACAAATATTTTATATAAAGTTGTCACTAAATACAATTAGTGACATATCTATAGTGACAACTTAGTGACAACATAATATAGTGATAACTATTATTTTGTTGTCACTAGGTCATCACAATAGGTGAGTCAGTAATTGTATTTAGTGACAACTTTGAGTATATTTTTTTGTCACAAATTCTATCTACCAACACTTTTTGGAAAATAAAATTAATTATTATTAACTTATGAAATTTATTATTATGATAAAATAAATATTTTGCCACTAATTATGTGTAAAAGTGACAATATTAAAATTGTCACCTAATTCTTTTGTCACTAATCTTATCTTTTTTTGTAGTGTATACACTTAGTTCGGTTCAAACATGGCAAGACTATCATAATTCGACTAAATAAGATTTCTTTTATGCTCGATAATATTAAAATCAATTAGTTTTAACAGATCAGCTCCTTAACTTTTGCTCCCGTTGAGATGTGAAGATATCATTTTAGCCTACAACTAGGCCCCACTTAACACCAATAGTGGGTTAAAAATTTTGACTAGACCCTAAGCCCAACTTGATCTTAATAAATTTCAAGTGATAATTTGATTTATAATTCTACTAAATGGTAACTGAAAATTTTCACGATTTCAACATTAGATACATATACTAACAAAATGAAGACATATTTACACATAATGAGAAAACAACCATACGTATATAATAAGCATGCTCGAAGCAAAGTATGTATACATGTATAAAGAAAAGAGTTATTCGAGAGCAAAACCTGTGATTCGAATAAGAATTTGAAAGCTAAAAGAACAGAAAGAAAAATCCACTTACCTATCTTGTTGGTTTGACCAAGTGGACCGTCTAGTCCAAATGACTCTTGTCCTAAAAACAAAATCATATTATTTATTATTATTATTATATTATTATTGTTATTGTTATTATATCTATAATATACATATAAAAATTGAAGAACTCTTCACATCATCTGATAACTTTATACTATAGCTATTATTATTATACCTCCGTAAAATGGGTAGAGCAAATCCTCTCATAATCTAGTATATACTACTTGCATTAGAGATTAACTTATTAATAAATAAATTGACAATGCTAATTAGAATCTGAATATTCGATTATTAATAGTGGTTGCTGGCAAACATGAAAACAAAAAAAACAAAGACAGATGCAAGATTCCGCCTACTGGTAACTTCTGTAAATTGATTGTACGAAGCCGAAGACAAGCATGTGGAGGATTGTCCTAAAAGAATTTCTTTTGCTTACTCACCACACACAAACAAATCACAAAAGCATTTAACTACTTGACTTTAGAGGTGATATAACTTAGTTGTTGCTTTCGTCTTCTGAATATTGATTTCTCTGCTTCTTAATTTTCTTGGTTTGTTTTAACATTCAACTATATGTATATAATGCATTTATCCCTCCTTCTATATAAACTTAAATATACAGCAACACCAATTATTCTCTATTCTTTTTTTAAATAAAATTAAAGGAGGTCTATAATACATGCTAATTAATAAATTTTTATGATCTAAATATAAATTTCAACTTATTTATTTATAAGAGTCATTAATATTCTATTATAAGAAATATAAACATTACGTTGTGGGACCCTTAAATGAAATAACCCAAAATATAGACTTTGAATTATTTATTATAAGGCTTGTACCATTTATGTTACTAACAATAGGAGGGCTATGACATAATTTTCTTAATAAGATGATAACAACATATAAATTAAATCTACGTTGTGAGTTTTAGTAGGCATCCCTTTCAATGAATTTTTCTTCTTTGGAACCATAGGAATTTTCTAAAATGGAGGACTATCTCAATTTGATTATTACTTATGCAAAAAAGTTAAAACATATTCAATACAATACTATTATATTATATAGGGGAAAAATCCAGGGAACCCCCCTGTGATAATAGAAATGTTCACAAAACCCCCTGTGAAATTTAAAGTATCGAATACCCCCCGTGTTATAAATAAATAATCATAAAAACCCATCCGCCCTGAAAATGGGCTAAACACGCGTTGACTGCAACTTGGCTAAGAAAAGTGGCATTTTTTGGACATTTTTGCCCTTCTCTCTCTCTCAATTTAAGGGCTACTTCTATCATCTCTTTCCTTACAATTATCTCACCTTCTTTGAATGCCCATTTCTTTTTTTTTTTTGTTATTTTTGCTGATCTGAAGCCATGTCTACGCAATCAAGTCGTCTGAAAAAAAAATCGAGGAGGCAACGAAGTGCTCGATTTGAGGTTTTCAACTTCACCAATTTGTGGATGCAATTTAAAGGCACAAATTAGGGTAGTGGAATCTTTAAGAAAACCTTCTAAAGGTAAGTTGTATTATTGTTGTAGATTTCAAGTTTGTAATTTTTTTCGTTAGGTACAACCCGAAAGAGCTACATGGGCACCAAGTGGGTTTCCGGTGAACTTTGATTATGGAGCATACACTGGACTAGGGGACAGTCCATTTGCAACAGATGAAGATGAACAAGATGGTTATGACATAGATGAAGTGGTGTCGAAAGCGTCAAATTCAAGGAAATCAAACGTAACTGTCCAAGGCAATGAAAAAGTGGTTAGCAATGTTAATTTCTGGATAGGAGTTAGTGCAGCTTTATGTTTGGTAATTTTCATTCTGTTAATCAAGTAAAATTTAAGGGTTGTTCTAATTGTATTCTAATTTTAAGAATCTGCTTTCTAATTTTATTTCTAGACTATAACATCATATTAAAATATTGTACAATGCTGTAAAAAATACTGCAGAAGACACTTAAATATCAAAAAATAAAACGCCTGATTCTATTGAGCACTTCCAGAATGTAAAGCTAATTTAAAATGTTGTACAATGCCTGATTTCATTGAGCACTTCCAGAATGTATACTATAACATCAATTTACAGTATCTGCCAATTTACAATTCCATAATGTAACCTAATTTTCACTGCCAAAATATAAACTGTCTTAGCCAAAAGTAGAACCTGAAGATTACTCGCCAAATAATAAAATTGTCCAAGCCAAAAGTACATACAAATAACCACATTGTACTGCAAACATATTTAAAATGGATCAGACAAAATTACAACCACATTGTTCATAGCCTCCATGAGCCTTTCTTGGACCTCTCTTTGATTCTTTCAAGAACTTGAGAAATTGATGGTGTTTTGTTTCTACTTGTATTTCCTCCAGATCCTCTTGATCTTACTCCATCAAAGCATTCATTTCTAGGTCCTTGCATACCAATTTCTGCTGTTGTTTAATAAGAGAAAAAACCCAATTGCAGTAAGATATAAAAATATAAAGAAATCTATATTAACATAACTTTACATTAGATGGATGAGTACTTATGGTGGTTTGTTTGGCTGCAGATGATCCAACAGATGTTTTTACCATTCTACATTTCAAAAGTTAAATATATATCATATTTTGTACAAATGCATAAGCATTAAAAGAACAATCAGAAGCTTAAGAAGAGAACATGCGTGTACAATAAGCACAAGCATTAAAAAGAACTACACAGAAGATGGAGGAGTGGCTTTTGGGGTGTTGCTGCATGATGATTCCAACACTTTTTTTTTTAACCTGTGTATTTGGAAGGTAATATTGTGAGGGACTGTATGTTAATTGCTACCAACAAACACTTTACTACACAAACACAAGAATACCAGATTGAATAAAACTAATTTAAATTGCTATATTAAAGTTTAAAGAAGAGACACTAACTAAACAATTGCAGCCAAAACCACACCATATAATTGCTTATTGCTAATCAGAGTTTATTAAAAATTACACATAGATGGAGTAGTGCTTTGTTGGCAGTGTGTGGTTGCACTTGTTCTTCTGTTTTTTACTTCTGAATTTGAAAATAATTTGTTGATATTTTAGTTTTATATACTAATAGTTACATTGAAAAAATATACATTGAGTAATAACTTACCTTGGTTTCCTCTTGTTGCTTTTCAGACTGCAATTCATGCTCCTACGCTTGCTGGAGGAAATTTGAGAATTCCACAAGTATTTCCTTCATGACTAATGCCCTGCAAATGAAGTCTTTTAATCAACAGAATATAAGGAAAAAAATATGAACAAATATATGAACAATTTTAATTAACAAACCTTGTAAAACATTTGACTATTGGATGTGGTTCATTTGTGCAATTTCTCTTGTTGTTGCCCTTTCCCCAAAGCATTTGTACATATTATGTGTTTAAACCCTTTTTTGTAAGAATGTGTTTTGCATCATCATTTGGCCCCTCTCCTAAGCCTAGGCCTTTACCCCTTTTGGTTTTAATTTTGGGTGGTTTAAGGGGTTCATATACCAGTCTGAACATAGTCTTTTTGCCCCCGCAATAGCATGGAATTCATCTCACATATACCCTTCAAGTATGTGATTTTTTATAACAAACAATCATATTCAATCAATTTGAACCCTTTTATTTGAGCTATTATGCTGCACATGCGTGGCAGCAAGGTAAAACATTCAATTGAAACATCCCACAAGTGCATGTTTTCTGTTCTAAGTCCAACTACATACTTGTCTAGAAAGTGATCTATTTCAAACTCATCCCTCCCACACCATCTTGTAAAAACAATTCCTAGCCATCAATTATTGCTTCTTGAATTTTTTTTTAAAATATAGGGCAAAACATCTCTCAGCATACTTCTCCATCCCTTCCCTTTTTTGTTGCAATCTTTCATCAATTTAGTTCTTATCCATTCAAGCATTGTGATTATATGGCTTATCTCTTGCATCAATGATGTAATTGTTAAAGCTTTCACAAATATTGTCATCAAATATATCACATTTACCTTGCAAAGGGAAAAAGCCCTGGCCCAATGTTCTAGATTTATTTCTCTTTAGCCATTCTTGAAGCTGTCTCAACATCAACTTTCTTTTTAGGGTCAAGTTCATTAATTTTGCATGTATCTTTCAAAATCACTTTGTTTGCTGTTGATGCAGCTTTCCAAAGAATTCTTTGAGTCTTGGGATTTGAATTTTATTTTAAAGTTCTCATACATATGTCTAAGGGAAAATCTATGTTCAGAATCAGGCACAAGGTCTTTTAAAGCCTCAATCAGTCCTTTTTGCCTATCAGAAATGAAAGACCACATAGAAGTTCCCAACCCTCCAATATCATCTAACAATTCCCCCAAAAACCAAGTCCAGTTTTCCCTAATTTCTACTTGAACCACAACCATGGCAATGGGAAACATGTTGTCATTCCCATCCCTCCCTACAGCAACTAGCAACTGCCCTCCATAACATGTCTTAAGAAAACAACCATCCAGGCCAATAATTGGCCTACAGCCACTTAAGAACCCATTTTTAAGTGCAGACAGACACACATACATTTTATCAAAGATTGGAGGATTTGAACCCTCCAATTTCTTGAGTATCAGTTTACTCCCTGGATTAAATTTTCTCACAGTTTCACAATAATCCTAGAGTTTTTCATATTGCACAGAATCTGACCCTCTAATTTTTTCCAGTGCCTCCCTCTTTGCTCTCTGTACTTTTTGTCTACTCACATCAACCTTGCATTTTCTTAAAATTGTGTTTTTCAGCTGCAAAACTGAAATGTTAGGATGGCTCTAATTGCAGATTCCATCCTTTTGGCCAGATATGAAGCTTTTGCAAGCTTGTTATTATATGTTCTTGCACAGGTGTGAGCACCCTGAATGCTTTTTATTTGAAAACAATCATTCATTACTGGGGATGCATGAATCCTCCAGTTACACCCTTCAATTTTGCATTTTGCAGTCACCCTCACGTTCTCATTTTTTACATATTCAATGTCAAAACCACCCCTAATGCACCAATCTCTCAAGGTCTCCCTGAAATGTTTTGCATCATGAAATTTCATCCCAACCTTCAATTGACATGTTTTTATGTTTGTTGATTCTGAAAAAAGTTCATGTTTTGGCAATGAATCTTCATTATCAGAACCATGCAAGCTTTCAAGTTCATCATTTTCCCCATCATCAGAAAACCAGTTTTCATTAACTTCAACTTCAGGTTGTTTTTCAGTTTTTTTCACTCTTTTCTTCATTACCCTTCTCAACTTGTGCATTAAATCTCTTTTACTTGGATTCTTGTTTAAGAATATGTCTTCACCACTTGACACTTCAAGGTCTTCTAAAACAAGACTTGGAGTTTCACTATCAGTTGAGGCCTCATTAGATTGCAAATAATCCTCATCAGAAGAATCATCAAATTCTGATGAGGACTGATTTTCAGCATAAGAAATTTTTCTTTTTCCTTTATCAAGCCTTACATGTTCAGAATTAACATGTTCAGATTGCAAATTATCAGAATTAACATGTTCAGATTTCAAATGTTCAGACTGAGCATTCTCATTCTCAAAATTTTCAGAATTATAATTTTCAGTATTTACATTTTGACCTCTTACACCTCTATCCATCTCATTTTCCTGACACTCCCCATCACCACCATGCCCCTGTTCCCCCTGCCCCTCACAATTCATCATTTCCTCAATACCCTCACACACAGAACCTATCCCATCATTATCCTGATCCTGACCCTGCCCCTCACAATTCATCCTTTCCTCAACACCCTCAAACTCACAACCTTGCCTTTCACCATCCCCCCTAGGAGCAGTGAAACCTAAATCATCTTCAAAATCAACACCATCTAACAAACACCTCATTTCTTCCTCCTGTTGGGTGGAAACTACATTACCCTCTTGATCTAGTGCTTGAATGGGCTCACAATCCATTTCTTCCACATATATTTCAATAGGCAAGTCTAACCCTCTATATTGATTCTCCAAATCACATATGCAAATATCAGGGCATTCATTGTTAATACGTCTTAGACCTAGTTCTAATGGTAGGCCTGGAACTTTATAGTAAAAGTTCATTGTGCCTTTCTTCCACCACATTGCTCATACATAATTCCTAATTCAACATTCCTAGAAAATCAATATCTATCCCTTCAAAAACTTTTTTTATGCACCCTACATATTTAGTTTTATTATCATTAACAAATTTACCACCAAACCAGAAGTGAACATCATGTAAGTCACTACTCTGCACATGGAGGAAAAAAAAAACAAATACAACTATTAAAAAGAGGCAACATAGACCATGTTTTATACATACATCAGAATATTCCCAAAATTTGATATACACATTTATCACAGGGGGTTTTGAATATTTATATTACTATAGGGGTTTTTGTGAACTAACAGGGAACCCATTTCATATGTATAACAAACAGGGACCACATATAATTAATAACATTAATAATTGTCAGTTTTCAAATAGGACCACATTTCATAAATATAACAAATAGGGAACACATTGCATAAATATAACAAACAGGGACCACACATACATTATAATATTCAACTAAACAGAATTCAATAAAGTAAAATATAATACTATTAATAGAATATAATATAATACTAATCCACTAACAGAATAGAAAAATTATCAACAAAATTCATCAAAGTAAACATAATTCAAAAACTATCATCAAAATTATAATCATTCCCAACATAATTAACAAATTATCATCATCAGAATTCATGAACTGTCATAAAGTCAGAATATAATATAATAAATCAAATCCTAAGATGCAAACTTACAAAATATAAACAAAACAACAACAAATTGTCTTGCACAGTTCACCAAGTCCCAATCTTCAAGGTCTTCTTTTGTCTTTATATAAAATTTTCAATAAAATAACATAACAAAGAAACAGTTCTTTAATCGAGATTTTTTATAAAAAAAATTCTGAAATACATTAAAGTGTTAGATTTGGAAAACTAACCTTATATATTGTTGAGCCTCTATGATTTCTTTCTGTCCAACTGAAACTAAAAAAAAAACCAACTGAGAAACCTCAGAATAAGAAAAAAAGAAAACCCTAAATCAGTTCTTTAACCGAGAACTTTGTTTAAAAAACTTCAAATATACATTAAAGTAACATATTTGAAAAACTAAGAAAAACCCTAGATCTAACTTCTATGTTCAGAAAATTAATTAGAAACTAGAAAAATTGTAAATCATACCTTCGTTAACAACAAAGCCAAGATCCCCTATGTTTGAGTCTGGATTTCTCCCCCTCAACAGTAGGAAACCCTACACAACATACTACAACATAAACACCACAAAAAAAATTAAAAAAAAATAACGAAAAATAGAGAACCCACCTTTCTTAACCTTTTTTTGTTGATTATATCGGATTTCCTTCGTGATTTAACGGTCAGATTTAGAGATTTTTTAGCAATGTAATGTAAGGATTTGAAGAAGTAGGGTTTTCTCTCTCAAACACAATTCGCAGTCGTGGGGGGAAGCTTCTGGTCTAAGCTAGTCAACAGCCGTTCATAATATATGGAGGGGCATTTTAGTCATTTTCCCGCTAAAATTATGTTATCTTTGACCGGGGGACAGTGTGATTTTTTTTTTATAACATAGGGGGGGAAATTGATATTTGTTTTTTTCACCGGGGGTTTTTGATCATTTTACATAACACAGGGGGACAAATTGATTTTAACTCTCTCTCTCTCTCTCTCTATATATATATGTATGCTGACATATGACCCTAATAAATATTGTTAGTAAATCACGTCCTTGTGTGAAAGGAAAGGGGCTCGGTATCACATTCTCTCCCCACTTCGCCGCCGCGCCCCCACTTTATAATGAGTTCTGTCCTCATAACTCGACGTACATTGACTTTCAAAGAGCTTTCGATACGATGTACGTATAGCTTCTTGTAATTCCCAAGTTGCTTCTCGCTCAAGTGATTAGACCATTGTACTTTGACGTAGGGGATAATCCTTCTCCATGTTACGTGGTCTTTACGATCCACATACTATTCTTAATGGGATTTTTTCATAATTCAGGTTTTGCTTGAGAAGTAGGGGTTCAGGTTCCAAAATATGGCTTGTGTCAGATAGGTATCTTCTTAGTAGAGACACATGAATAATGTTGTGCACTTGGGACAATGTTGGTGGTATTGCTAGGTGGTATATATGCTACTCTTCATACTTTGTCAAGAAATTCGAAGGATCCTATGTATCGAGGGCTCAATTTTCCTTTCTCTCCAAATCGCATAACCCCACGTGTCAGGTAGACTTTTAGGTGGACCTTGTCCCCTAGGTGCAATTACAAGGACCTTCTTTTGATATCTGCTCAACACTTTTGCCGATCTTGAGCTTTCTTAAGTTTTTGACGGATTATTGTTGCCTTTTCAATAGTTGGACTAACTCTCTCCCAGTTATTCTCTTCTCTCCAATTTGAATCCCTACAACCCTCATTCCCTCAAAATGTGAACCCCTCCTTTGTTGGTAGATGGAAGTTTATAACTTTATTTCTACCGTCCACATGTGCAAAGTGTTTAGCTAACCCGTCTATTCCCAAGATTACATCTAACTCACTGATATTTATCTGTATTAAGTCAACAATGAGTTTGACATTTTCAATCCCTACAATGCAATTTCTCTATAAATTAGGTTAACCATCAAATTATTATCCCCAGAGGTAGTCACTCTATACGGCTCATCAAGAAGTTAAGACTCTTAGTCTAAAAGCCTTGCAAATTTTAAGCCATAAATGAATAGGCCGCACAACAATCAAATAAGGTATGTGCAACGAAACCATTAATTGTAATCGTACCTGTAACCACTTCCTCTGTGTGGTCCCTTGTACTTTTGTCATACAAAAGCCCTTGCATTCCCTTTCGGTAAGTTGCCTCTTGCGTTAGTCTTCACGGTACTAGCTCTGGGAGCGGGTGCCCAAGATTCATTTTGA
Organism: Sesamum angolense; assembly: GCA_034509725.1. NCBI lineage: Eukaryota > Viridiplantae > Streptophyta > Magnoliopsida > Lamiales > Pedaliaceae > Sesamum > Sesamum angolense. The sequence continues at coordinate 2,783,155 of JACGWL010000007.1, read as the reverse complement.
TTAGGCATGATACATTATGATATGTTGTGTCCTATCTGACCACAAATAATAGGAGACCCTTGATGCCCTCCTACATTCTCCTATATATCTCTTATGATAAATCTTGCACTCAACGAGTTGGGCTTGTGGTTGACATGATAAGGTCAGCTTCCTATTCGTCGCGAGTGTAGCATGTTTGTTCGGGCCTCCATTCACTTGATTTTACCCAAATCTAGATCTTTTTAGATTTTTCTCTTCATACCTTCAACTTATGTTTTCTTCAACTTATTATTGCCCCAGAAATTCATCAGAGGTCCTAGCTTCAATTATGGATAGTGCTAACTATATCCGACTCTTGAGGACCCTAGAGAACCTATGAATTTTAAGTTGAGGGTCTTCCCTATTGTGGGTGAGTGCTTTCCTGGCATATGAAATTTCACTGAGTATTCCACCACATGTTTGGCGCTTGGTTAGAGTGTCAAATTTTTAACCATATTTTGAAGATGGATTGCATTAGGAAAGAAATCTAAGGTACACTTTCTTGAACCTAGCCAACCTAACCCAAGTGATAGGTTCATCCACTAATAAGGAAGGTGATTCCTTCCCACCATCTTGCCGCTTCACCCACTGAAAAGGGTATTACTACCCCTAGCCTTATTTCCATGGGAAATTCCATTAACTCAAAGTTGTCCTCCACTTCCTTGAGCCACTTTTGAACTACTTCAGGGTCATGATTCCCGTAAAAAAGGTTGGGACATGTGCTCTCCTCAATACCTCATAGTGAACTTTTGTTCCAATATTTGCAGGGGTTGTGGTTCCCCATGAGTTGGCTGTTATGGCTGAGCTCTTACATTGACTACGGCTACTAGGTCCTCTTGCCTTATTCTCGATTAGTTCTCTTGTGGTGAATAATGCAGAGGGGATTTATTGCAGTTGTCGAAGGCCTGGTTTTGAGGTGAAATTCAATTTTTTTTTTTTTTTTGGTTTAAACTTTTCCATATTTATAGCCAAAAGGGATTAAGTTTGGCCTATATTTTTTCAATGTTGGATAATTAACTTTCCTTAAGTTTTCCCATCCTATATTTATAATCTAAACTGTTAAATTTTGCCTTATACTTTTTCAATGTGGGACAATAAGCTTGCCCTTAAACTTTTCCATATTTATAGTTTATAGTGTTTAAATTTTGCTTTATACTTTTTCAATGTAGGGCAATAAATTTGGCTTAAGCTTTTCCATATTCATAGTTTAAAGTGTTTTAAGTTTCCTTTTTTTTTTTCAATGTGGGATAATAAGTTTGGCTTAAACTTTCCTATATTTATAATCTAAAGTATTTAAGTTTTTATTTATAAATTTTCAATGTGGGATCATAAGTTTTGGTTTAAAATTTTCATATGTATAGTCTAAAGTGATTAAATTTTAGCTTATGCCTTTTCAATATGGGATAATAAGTTTGGCTTAAAATTTTCATATTTATAGTTTAAAATGTTTAAGTTTTGCTTATATTTTTAATATGTGACAAAGCCACATCTAACAATCAATAAGGTTTACTAATCCATATATAATATGTTTATATGTTACAAATATATATACATGTATATAATATATTCCGGCATAATCAATTTTTTGTATCCGGTCTACTAGGCCGGACAAGTGCACAATAGCTTGTCCGGTTGAATCACTGACTCGATTTTCAAAACATTCATCCAGGGGGTCTGCATAGCCAGGGCTCTGCGTGGTTCGCCTAGGTCTACCTGCCATGACTCTATCAAAAGGGAAGTAGGGCCTTAACATTCGATGCAAGGGTCGAAAGAAAATTTTAGATTAGATGTTACATTTTCATATAAAATTTCTAGTAGAATTGACGATCAACAAATAAAGAGTAGCATAAATATCCTGCAAATATATATATGTATATATATATATATATATTAAATAACCTAGTATTTCTTACTTAGACTATGTGAACGTATGATTTAACATCCTATCGCTGGACAAGTAAGTCCATTATCATCTGAAAATTAAGTATTGCTAAGAAAAGAAATGATGGATTCTAGCTTTTGAAACCTACTCAATCTAATAACCTCTTCGTCCTAATCTCAATCCTAGCCATATGAATCTACTCCACAACATCTCCACCTATGGGGCTCTCATCATCTTCATTCTCATTTTCCTTAGGGTTCTCCTAAGGCTCTTCATCTTGTGCTGCTTCGAGGTTATCAATAACCTCCCTCAAGTTAAGTATTTTGTGTTTGTAAAGCTTTCTTTAGTTTGCTTCAAGTCTCTAATCTCTGTTTGAGGTTGCTCCACCAGAGTTTTGCTAAAATGGGCTTGTTGCTCTAGTCTCCTTTCTAACTTGAAAATTCTTGTTACTTGGTCTCTATAGCAAAAGTTTAATCTCATGGCATCATCCCTCCAGTTTTGATTCTTCTTTCATCTTTTTGTCTAGAAGTTTTTGCAAATCTACTACCGCTTTTGCCAAGTCCCCGCAATGCCCTAAAGCAGTCATCACTTGGTCAGTCATGTCTCGAGAAGGATGCAGGAAGTTTTTTTGGGCTGATCTACGTTGTCTCCCAAATGGCTCCATTCCTACACATACAGGATGCAAACCTATTTAGATTATCCACTAGGATTAAAAAGTGTATTAATTCTATTATTATTTTATAACTACTTTGATAATTTGCTAATTATATAATACTTCTAAAATGTAATAACAAGTGGCCGGTACGATCCCTAGTGTCTCGGCAAGAGTTCTAGGCGGCACCTCGAGTTGATCCCAGTTGACTCCCCCAAAAACTCTAGAAATTCAAAAGCTACATCCCCAATGTCTTGATTTATTCGAGTCCAATTTGATTACCTAAGATCATGAGTTTATGCTCTGATACCACTAAATGTCAAGCCCTAATTTCAAGACATGGCACAACGACATCACTAAATCGGGACAACTTAGCGATACTAAGCCAACAAGCGAACTATCTCAAAATACCCATGACTTGTTCTTCTTTTTTTTTTTTTTTTTTTTTAAGCGAAATACTAAATCCACCATTTGAAACTAATAAATAATATCCTTATACATCCAAATCAATAGCACATAATGAGTCTACTAGTAAAAATATTTTTAGAATAAACTTCTACGCAGTAAACATCCCCAATACTGTTCTTCGTCCATCTCTTCCACAACTCATCTGCAAGATATTATATTGTAAGTAATTAGCGACTAATAGCCCAGTATATGGTTTTTCCTTTCTATTGGCTCGGACATGCACAATTATACTAATATCATAAAAAAGAAAAATTTATTTATCAAGGGTTTAAAAGAAACAAGTACAAGAATAGTTAAAAACAATTAAATCGCATGCACAATGTACGATTATATCGGAACCAAAGATACATGAACTTGCAATACACTTATTTTGGTTGAGACGTGATAAACTTATCATAATTCGACCAAACAAGATTTTTTTATGATCGAAAATATTAAAATCAATTATAACTGATCAATTTCTTAACTTTTGATCCCCGTAAAGGTGGGCAAGATGTCATTTTAGCTTAAGGTCAGGCCCCACTTAATACTAGTAGGCTGGTCAGATCATATTATCATGACCATAGCCATGTCCTACTCAACGCCAGTAGGCAGGTCAGAACATATTATCATGACCATAGCCACGTCCCACTCAATGCTAGTAGGCAGGTAAGAAATACTGTCACTACCATAGTAATGCCCCACTTAACACCAGTAGGTGATTCACAAAATTTTGAGACTAGCTCCTAAGCCCAACCTGGTCTTAATAAATTTCGAGCAATAATTTTATTTATAATTTGATGGGTGTCAAGACCATTACAAATAATTTTCTGTGAACACTTTGGAGAAAGTAGTTTGTATGGTCGGTTCTGTAGAGATTTCTTTTAAGTAGGTTTCTTCAAAAATAAAAAGAGGTAGGGGATTTTGATTATGATTATAGTAAAAATGACGAAATTAAATAGGATGAATAATATGATAGTAAACTTTACGGTTAAAATCAAGTTTATGCTTGATTCCATTGACTATTGATAATTGATGCAAAAATGGCAATCGTTTAAACAGATAAATTACTTACGACAATTGATATGACCTAAAGACCTCACATTTCCTTACTATTTTGTCAGCCAAGGAACATTTCTAATTCTAACCCATAAATTTCTACGAGGATTTATTTAAGTTAGATCATGCATTCTCTGTAATATAATTAACTACTATCACATAATCAACCATCTTATGTTGCAACTAATTATTGAATTAAATAAATATTAAAAAATTTACAAGTTTAATTAGCTAGGCAATTTTTTTTACATTAATTGACTATATCATTCATAATTACATTATTTGTAATCGGAGTGTAGAAAATAACACAAATATCTATTAAACTAAAGCGACAAGCATAGATTGGATCTCAAAATATTTGAGAATCAAGCAATAATCATAACTTCAATCGAAATATAAAAAGATTAGCCTAACAGACTAATGGAATAATTCATAAGAGAAATGTAGAATTCTATTAGAAAATCAAGAATGTTTTCCAAAGATAGAAGTAAAGAGAGGATAAAAGATCATCCAAGTGGTATAAAACACCTCTCTATTTTACTACTAGTAACTCATGAATTGGATACAAAAGTGGGGTAGATACATAATTGCCCTAAAAGGAGTTAACCTATCAATTCTTTGATTCTAGCAAGCCTTCAAACAAAAGAATTTCCTAAAATTCGTACAATAATCATTCTATTTTCAATAGCAAAAGCTGCTCATTTTCTTCTTCTGCAGAGTTGACTGCAATATTAAGTGTGGGTGCATTTAGGGGTGTCAAGGGAGAAAATTGTACTTTTAGTCCCATACAATAGGGTGTGTTGTATTTTTGACCCCATAGTTTACACGCTTAGCACTTTTAGTCCCATAGGATAAATATTGTAGCATTTTTAGTCCCATAAATAAAAATTGGGCACATTTGGCCCCATATGATAAAAATTATGGCACATTTGGTCCCATAGGATATAAACAACTTTATATCCTATGGGACCAAATGTGCTACAACTTTATATATTATGGGACCAAATGTGCTACAATTTTATCCTATGAGACTAAAAATGTTAGAATATTTATCCTGTGAGACTAAATATACTAAGCCCCTAAATTATAGGATCAAAAGTACAACACACCCTATTGTGTGGGACCAAAAATACAATTTTTTCGGTGTCAATGGGTAGAGTAGACCTTACCTGGACCCATACACATAAAACACCCATTCTATCAAATAATATATACCCAAATCCTACCCGATTCCCTCAAGACCCAGTGTTATTATTTTGGACACGATGTATCCAGACCCAGAACTTTGTTCTTCAAAATGTTGTTGGATAATATTTGACATTTTTATTTAAGAAAAAATAATTAAAAAAGACTAAATAAATTTTAAATTAAATTAAATTCTTTTCATTTTATTTTTTATTGTTACTCTTAATTGATTAATAAATTATAATTATTGAGACCAATTCACAAATGACACTTTTTTGGTAGAATTCTTTTAAATAATATATCATTTATAATACCATTTACAAAATAATATAATTAAACTATTAAATTGGCATATTTAATAGCAATCAAATTTAATATTATAAAATTTTAAATTTTAATTTTATCACTTCAAGACTTCAAGCAAGCATTATTGCCTATTAAGATATTGAAAAATAGACCTAGCATGATAATATATATATAACTAACTATTTAATTATTTATTCATTAAAAATGTTTATAGTTAAAAAATTACATGCTAAATAATGTGATGATATCTTAAGTTTTTTAAATGTGTTCAATCGAATGAAAATCAATTGCTATATAATAATCTAATTAAATTAGGGCAAAAAATATATATATATATATATTTTCAAGTCCAAATTGGGTATTTAGACCCATGGGTATTGACAGGTAGAGACCCAACCCAAACCCAATATATATTTCTTTCAATGGGTCTGGGCCTAATATATTCATTGGTACTAGATATGGGTATTTTAATTAGTCTATGGGCCTAGGTAGAGTCTTACCCTACCCATTGACAACCTTAAGTGCATCAAATCAAATATGCAAATCTACCACAATTTTCTCTTTCTTTCTTTAAGTGTCTTCTATTGCCTTTTTAACTCAGTTACCATCTTCGCTTACCATAAAATCTTTTGATATTAAAGATGCAATAATACCATATGATTAGAAGCACTTGGTTTTTACAAGAAGACATTAACCTCATAAAAATGTGGTATACTATGCACTTATCATAATTCTACTGAATGGTAATAGAAAATTTTCACTATTCTAGCAATAGGTACATATACTAAAAAAATTGAAGATATATTAATGCATAATGCAAAAACACCTATATGTATATAATAAGCATGCTCTAAACGATGTATGTATCCATGTATAAAGAAAAAAGTTATTTGACGGCAAAGTCCTTTGATTCGAATAACAATTTAAAACTAAAAGACTAGAAAGGAAAACTACTTACCTATCTCGTTGGTTCGACCAAGTGGACATTTAGTTCAAATGACTCGTGTCCTACAAATAAAATCATGTGGTTGTTGTTATTATTATTATTTCTGTCGTATATATATAAAAAATTGAAGAACTCATCACATCATGAAATAACTTTATATTATAGCGATTAGTATTATACCTACATAAAATGTAGAATGAACCCTCTCACAATCTAATAACTACATTACTAGAGATTAACTTATTAATAAATAAATTAACAATGCTAGTCAACTCAAAATATTTGATAATTAACAGTCACTACCAAAAAAATAGTCTTATTACAATAGAATTTTTGCCAAGGATATATCCGTTGCAAATTTACAACAATTTTTGCCACAATTTTGCAACGGAGTTGCAAATTCTTTGAATTTCTGTGGCAAATTTTGTTGCAAACTAATAATAAACTTTACAATAGATTGGTCGTTGTAATTTTTCATTGCAAGTTATGGTTAACTCATGAATGATCCACAATTGTCATAAGTCGTTGCAAATTCTGTGGCAAAATATTGCCATGACTGCGGTCCGTTACAAATGTGCAATGGACTTTGCCACGGGTTGTTGCAATATTGCAATGACTTTGTGTATTATATCCATTGTAAATAATTTACAATGACAATTTCAATGGAATCAAGTCGTTGCAATGTAATGATTTAGTTGCCACAAATTTTGCCGCGGGGCTAATTCCGTTGTAATATTGCCACGACCTTTGCAACGAACATTGTTCGTGGCAATTTGCATTGGAATGATTTTTTATACCTAATGTCTGTTGCAAAATAAAATAAAATTTTTTCCAATGGACTTAGCAAAGAATAACTGGCCTTTGCAAATTTGTCAAATTTTACAACGATTTTTGCAACAACCTATGAAATTGTAGCTGTCTGTATATTATAGTTGGAGCTATTAATTATTTTACCATTTTATAGCAATCCGTACATGACAGTTGTATCCCATTATTTTGTATTCGGTACTTTATCATAGAATTTGTAATGGAATTTTTTCTTTGTGGCAAAATCTACTGCAAAGTCTCTGGCAGAATTCATTACAAAAATAAAATACAAAAAAAAACTCTATTCTACTTAACACTCATTTTTATAAGCGTTCGTTATCAATTCTCCCTCTTCTCTCCTTCCACTCAATGAGTATTTTGATTTTTTATTTGTATAAAATTATTGGATGATCACATCGGTGCAACTAGTTAAACTTCTGGACATTTACCTGAGTTTTATTAAGCTTATTACTAAAGTTTTTACTAGTTTATTTATATATAGAGACTGTAGAAATAGTACGTTCAAATCCACAAAGGAGATGACATATGATCTCCATGGAAAAGGATTTGTGAAAAATACTACAATTGGACATCTCATATAAGCCTCTACAAATGTATTATGTGTATCCAATGTCGGATAACAACTTTGTAGATCAAACTACAAATTGGAATAACTATGATCAATTAAATTGGAATCAGAGAATGGTGTTTGATGCAGTTGGTTCTGTATCTAGTCCACAGGGGAATGCATTCAATGAATCACATGCAAACAAGGCTGGTTCAAGTTCTAACGATGGGGTACAATATAATATTGATAATATAGAAGCATTATCTGAAAAGTTTTTTAATGTCGTGTGTGCTTCAGATCAACCATTATACAGTAGGAGCAAAACTCACTCTCTGTTGTCTACGGTGGCGAGGTTAGTAAAGATCTAATCTGAATACAATGTATCACAGAGTTATTATGATCAGTATTTATAAGTATTAAACGAGATGCTGTCACGGAATCACATGTTACCCAATGATTATTATAGTACGAAAAAGTTGATAATTGTTGGGTTTACCTGTTGAGAATATTGACGCATGTAAAGTTGGTTGTATGTTATTTTGGAAAGATGACAAGCACTTGAAATTCTGCAAGTTTTGTGGTCATGCTAGGTATAAACCTACAATGGGTTAAAATCCTCGTCGTAAAAAAATCTGCATATGCTACACTCAGATATTTGCTTATTACTCCCCGGATGAAAAGGTTGTATGCTTCCAATGCTATTGTTGAACACATGATTTGGCATGCAACAAAGACCTGCTTGCATCTAACTAGCCAATGACTACAAGTTAAGACTAAAATACTTCAGAGAAATAATCATTGGATGTGTTTTATCAACTGTGGACAAACCTATAGAGTTGGTTACTTCTAAGTAGGAAACTTTGTGTTACCCACCTCAAGATGTGCATAAAGTGGATTTTCTTGGGCAGGGATATGTAGCTTGTACCACTCATCAACACTATTATGCAGCTGCATCAAGCAGCAACAGAAGTTAGAAGAGAAACTTGGTATTAGAATTGTGCAAACTGCAAAATAGAAACTTAAGAAGGCCTATTGTTATATAGATAAAAAAAATATTCTCGGTCTAACTTTTTGTTTAATAATTTCATATAGTTACATAGCCCACCACCTCTTCTCAGTTAAAAAAGATATAGCTTGGAAAAGAAAAAGCACTTCCATGTGAAAAATCTCAAAAACATCACATCTAGCAATGGCAAATTCAACCTCAAATTCTGATATTTTCTATTTGGTTTGCATTATTCAGATGATTATAATTGACTAAATTATCATTTTAGTTTTGAAATGAATTGCTAATTGCAGTCTTCTACCTTCAGTTCAACTCTTTACTTATCTTCAATGATTTCAAGCAAACCTAGTTTCACATAATTTTAAAATAACATGTATTCAGTCAAATTATTGTGAATCCATGGGTTAAATCAAAAAAATCTTGGTCATCCAAATTCGCATTTTGACACCTGAGTGCGTGTTTAATTTTCAAAGCAAAAATTGAATATTTACAATTACTCGACATATAATCCCCAAATCATTTTAACCCAAACCCCTCCATGTGGCCGATTTTCGACAACTTCAAGAAATCAAGTGACTGGTGAATGTGTGCACTATTATCAGATCCAAGAAACAATCTATGCTAGAAATACAAGGTTTATTCGAGGGTATTTACCTGGGTTTTCCTTGAAGAAGGCGAAGGCGCCGGGAAGAAGCTGACGGTGCTTGATGATGTATGTGAACAAAAGGTGTAACAGTTGGGTGTTGGACGCTTTCAAACCTCAAACAATTGAAAAAATACCAATATATATAGATGATACAAGAAAGAAGGACTAAGAGAAGGCGGGAGTTTGGGGTTGTGGTTGAAGCTTCGAAAATGGCTACCAAGGATTTGGTTTTTCTCAATGATAAGAAGAGAAGAACACTGAGAAGGATTTTCTATGGCTCGAGTTTTTTCTAACCCTAGACTTATTAATATTAAGTCTTAAATTAAGTATTTTATTTGTCTATTTACTTAACAAATTAAAAAAAAAAGTGTAAAAATAATATTAATGTATAAAATATAATAAAGAAATAAAAATAATAATTAAAATTTTTATAAAGTATGAAAATAGGAAAATAAATAATAGGCACCATATTTTACCGCTAAAATAATATTTGTTTTTCTAAACTTTTTATTTTGGGATTTTTGTTTTATCTAGGAATTTTTTAACGATATGTGGGATTTAATTTATTAATTTTGTTAAAATTATATATTTAATAAATAAAAATTTGGAGGGAATAAATTTTTATTTTGGAGCCAACTTCTTTTACTACGCTAAAAAAATATTTGTTACAAAAATAGCAAAACCACGTCATTTCATCACAATTTTTTAGTTATATAATATGGTTCTTTTTGACAACAGAGTATTGTAGCAAAAGTTTAAAACGACGTCGTTTTGGTTAGATTTTTCTCTACCAGGAAATATTCGTATTAAAAAGTAGCTTTTGCTACAGGTTTTTTAGCGTAGGCAAAACCATTGGTAGCAAAAAGCATATTTTCTTGTAGTGGACAGAGAACGAGGTTATATGTCATCCATCTGATGCAGAGTTGTGATGCACTCATCTTTTGTATTATCTCTTTATAATTTAATTTAAAGAGATAAATACATTAAATTTTTGGCAAGACATGATTCGTTAATTCAACATTATCTCTTTCATATTTGTATTAAATAGTTGTTAGTCATTGATTTGGCGATCAAATATATATTAACATATCAATTCTATTAACTATTTGCACTTGAAATTAATTCAGTAAATTATAAAATATAAATAGAAAAAAAGAAATATAATTGATAATTAATATATTATTTTACAGTTCTCATCATATCAAACTATGACTATTTTACACTTTGGCATTTAAACTTTTTTTTGTCAAAACTTACCGTCTCAACTTTACGAATTTTTGTTATTTAAAAAGCACTATTATTTTGATAATAAAAAACTAAATTTAGGCATATAAATATTGATATATAAAAAGAAAGGGGTAATTGCACTTGCAGTCTCACGGGATAAAGGGTGTCTCACTTTTGGTCCTTTACTTTTCGAGGTCAACAAATTTAGTCCTCTAACTTTAAAAAAAAATTGCAAATTTAGTCCCATTCATCTCTTTTTCCAGTCTAGTATTTTGCTCGGTCAGAATGGTTTTAGAGCTTAGGTTTATTGAAAAAAATACATGTGTTTATATTACATTTAGATATTTTTCCACTAACGGAGGAGACTCTTCAAGAGAAAATCGAACCGAAAGAAAGTTCGAGTTGCAATAACAATAGAGAATATTTTTAGATTCTGGAAAGATCGAGAAAAGATTTTTTCGAGGAGATTCTTTGAAAAGTGGTGAGGGTTCCAAGTGGATCGATTCAACTCTTCTCAAAGGAGAAGAAGAACAAGAATGGATGAGGAATTTCCAAGTCTAACAGACACTACCAGGAAATGCGGTGAGACGTTTCCATTCCACCGAAGTACATGGTAGAATTTCAGCCAGGAGAAACGGAATGGGTAAATTCCTTCAATGTTATCTGTCCAAAAATTATGATTAGAGGAACTGCCAAGATCTGAGGAAAATTCAAAAGACGGTCCAAGACTATGGACATAAGTTAATTAGTATACCTATGAAAGTAGATTATTTGTGCCACAAGATGGACGAAATCCTTAAGATCCTTCCAGATCTGCACAAGGATCTTATAGATGTGAAGATATAAATTGTATATCCAGACAAGAGCGCATCAAGGACGCCCTTGAAACAGTACCTCTTCTACATTAGAAGGGGAAGGCGAAGGAGATTCCAAAGCCAAAGACAATAGATGAACAGGTCCGACAAATCCTTAACTCCATAAAATAATGGAGGTAACCAGACATATCTATCAGATCTACAGGAATTAGCTGAATCCTTTTCCCAACTCGGGATTATGGAATTAGTCAATGTTCAAACCAATGAAGTCACTCCAGCACTACCACTGCTGGAGGGAAGCACATGTTCCAATGAGCCTCCTCAGGATCATCTAATGACAGAAAGTGTGAATTTCCACACCAACACGACACCAACGTTTGTGGGAACCAGACTTAGAGAAAATCTAGGGAGAAATTCGAGGAGGGCACCTAAAAATACACCTTGGGCAAGGACCATACTTCACCCCTTGCATCCATATGGTGCCGTACTAAACCTGGATGTTGCCAACTTCTAAAACATCGAGAAGCTGATAGATGAATAGGTTATAACCATAAAGATAGCAACAACCACTCTAGCACTCGATAAAGAAAACTTCATAAAATTAGTCGAGTTAAGCTTGGAGGGTTCTGTGAAGATTGGATAGGATAATACCCCAGCAGATACTAAAGCCAGTATCCTTGCTGGAGATTCAAAGAATGCAATAGTAGATCGGCTAGGAAGGCTTATCAAGAAACACTTCATTCGAGATGGATACTTCAAAGAAAGTATAACCGAAAAGGCTAGAGAATATGCACAAGCTCTCTTTGGCCTTGAATTAAGAAGTATTTGTGCAGTAGATGAATATATCTATTGGTTTCGCAAGTATTTCTTCAAGAATGGAATAGTAGTGGAATTAGCAGCTCCAATGTTCTTCGCAAAAGTCTACAGTCCATGGAGGGAAATGTTGATCCGGTCATATGAAGTACCTAAAGGACATATAAATTCAGTAGCAAGGAGAATGTCTTTCCTTGACAAGTTGAAGGATTGGTATTATCAAGCATCCACTCAGAAAAACATGAAAAGGCTAAGAGGTACGATTAAACGAACCCCTCTCTGTTGTAATAATAATGATTTTTCTACTATTATAGGAAAATTAGGGGAGCCAAGAAAGGGGAAGAAACAAAGTAGTGATTCCTACTCTAAGAGCTCCAGAAGAACCTCTTTCAGGAGGAAATCATAGTGGTCCAAATCAAAAGTCAGAACATACAAATTTGGACAGAAGAGCGGACCAACAAAGGTTTCATCCCAAGGATCCAGATGAACAGGTACAAGATCCACAAGAAGAACCCCTACGAGGAGAACTTTCAGACGGGCCTATACCCGAGCCAATGAGAGTTCCAAAGACTGCAACTGTTGGATCTGCGAAGCAAGAGGTCATATAGCTCTAGACTACCCGTCGAAACGTGGTGAATTAAGAAAATTTGAAGCCTCAGATGACATCCTAGATGCAGTCTAATATGGTGATTTGGTACCAATATACAAATTCGAGGACCTTCTTTAAGAAAAAAACGTCTATGAAGAGGAGATAGAGACTGATTCAGATATATCTTCAATCGAGTCAAAATAACTACAACAAGGGCGATAGGCTTCATACCTCTGAAAGCCTGCTAGGATTCTTTTCCAAAATGACAGTGTCAAACAAAACCATGGAAGAATCATGCGTTAAAATTCCAACCTCAGCCCATACAATGGATTTCGGATTGGAGGAGTAGGTAGAGTCCTCAACCAAATAGGACTAAACCAAAAGAAACATCATATTATCTACAAAGTAAATTCAGGTGAGTTTGCTATTCCTATGGAACTTAATGGAAATGTGATGGAAATGCAGTTAATTCCGAAAGAGGAAATTCTTGAAAAATTAAGTAGGCTTAGAGAAGAAGTAGTTGTTACTATGAAATGGATCCATATAGGAACTATTGAAGTAGTAATAAAAGCAACTTTTAAGGAAGGAATTGATTCAGAAATACATTTATCAATAATGGATAGAAGAATCAATAACTTAAGATATGGTTCTCTTGGGACAATGATAGGTAATCTGTATGCAGGAAAATTGATATTTGATATTCATCTTAGGATTGCATACAACCTAGATGACCAGGATTTTAGCAGAGTCTTAACCCTGCATCAGGATTTTAAAAGAAAAGATCGAATGAAATGGTAACAGACCATATTCTATAACTTATAGAATAGCGTATGCCCTTTCCAACACACATTATTCTGATTTATTTCTTAGGAAAGAGTATATTGAGATTCCTAGAATATTTAAGAAATTTGCTAAGGTAATGGCACCAGATCCAATTAGGATACCCTAGAATAGGTGGTGTCGATATCATCATAAAAGATCACCCAATTTTAGAGCGAACACTTAGCTCTAGAACTGAGTTTAGTAGCGGAATGTCCTTCTCGAAAGATAGGACCATAGGCTACAACGGAAAGGAGAAAGAGTTATGAAAAGCGTTAACTCCTGAGGAGATTAGGTAGATAACGTAAAACTTAGATACCCTGAAGGATGGAAGGAAATACAAATTATATTCGACAACACTAAGAAAGAGAATTATTTTCCTTCTGATGACTTATATCATTTGCAACAACCTATTATTGGTAGATATGAAGGCATGTTAGAAATAGTAGGCCATGAAATTTTGGTTGCAGGAAGAGAAAATGGGTGTATGAGTTTAGGGTTAAGTTTCCTCGAAGATCATAAACCATGGGGAAGAAAAGGTAACGGCATGGAGTTCAGTCTTGATGGTGTTACAATAAGATTTGAATGACGAGCCCCTTTTCTATATACATATGTCGGTATGTTGTTGACCATTATAAAACAAAATATTTTGCAGCTTATATTGACTCAAGTTCAAGAATTTGCGCAGCAAAACCTGGAGTTTTTCGTAGAGAATCTATGGAAACCTTACCCATTATTGTAGGAAGAGATTTCTCGCAGAAAATCCTAATACTCAATAAGAGAATACGGAAATCTAAGATCATGATTGGGGGAGCTTTTGGAACACTTTGGTTCAGGGTAAAAATACCTCCCATTTACTTTCATGATACAGGTGTTGATATCTTGCTAGGTAATAATTTTATTCAAACATTTGCAAGATACATGCAAAATAATCAAAGAATCTATTAATCTTTACTACTAACTGTGGTAGTGAGATATAGGTTTTGCGAAGAGAAAAGGTATTTGACAGGATAATGCCTATAAATTTTTACAACAAGCTTGGTGATTTCGATGCCAAATTAACTCATCCAAAAATGCAGGATAAAAGGAAATTCAATAAAGTTCTTTTGTCTTTCAGGCAACAGGGACTCATCGATAGCGATAGCTTCTACGAGAAATCTGAGGAAGAGATTAAGAACCTCAAGGAGCAATATAGGAATTAAAGGCAATGGACATAAGCGAGGAAAGCATGTTTTCTCTCGAGAATGTCAAGAGGCTTATCCAGAGGAACTTCAATGAGAACCCCTCTAGCATGGTGGGATAGGAACAAGATCGAAGCTACTCTCAAGGTCAAAGAGGAATGCAAATATGAGTATGTTCGATATAAGCCTATCTAGATGAACATAGAAGACAAGAAGGATATGCAAATGATTATCAAAGAGCATATAAATCTTGGACTCATCGAGCCTAGAATCTCTGCCTACAGCAGCCATGAATTTCTAGTAAGAAACCACGGTGAGATAAAAAGAGGTAATCCCAGGTTAGTTATTAACTAGCAAGGTATTAGTAAGATTTAGAGTTTGATGGTTATTACATCCCGTGTAGAGAGCACTTGATTGATTGCATTAAAGGTGCAAAAGTGTTTTAAAATTCGATTGCAAATCTGGTTTTATCAAATTAAGATGGAGAGGGAATCAAAGAAATTTACTACATTCTCCACACCACATGGACAATATATCTGGAACGTACTTGCAATCAGTCTAACTAATGCACCCCAGATATTTCAAAGAAAAATGGATAATCTTTTCAAGAATTATTTCTAGTTCATGTTTGTCTACATCGACGACATATTGATTGCATCTAAAAATATGAGAGATCATATTAAACATCTTGAAATATATTCCGATGCATGCTACAGAGAAGGTTTAGTACTTTATGAGAAAAGTTACTATAGCGGTCAATAAAATTGAATTTTTAGGAATTGTTATTGACGAAACAAGTCTTGAGTCGCAGGAGCATATTGTGGAGAAAATCCCTAATTTTCCAGACGTACTCAAGGATAAGAAGAATTTACAAAGTTTCTTGGGAGTGGTTAATTTTGCATGTATCTTTATAAAGGATCTTGCAAGATATAGAAAGAATTTCCAATCTCTTTTGAAGGAAACAGAAAGTTCAAAGTAAAAATGGGAGGAAATCCATACTTAAAGGGTTCGTGAACTGAAATAGGTTTGCAATAACCTACCAAAGCTTGCAATACCATAAGACGAGGATGAATTGGTAGTCTACACAGACGCCAATGACTATAGATGGGTAGAAGTGCTCATGACAAGGACTACTACAGCGGAAGAACCCTGTAGATATACAGTAGTTCTATGCAATCCAAGTGTGGCACATCAATGAGAAGGAGTTCTATGCAGTTTGGAAGGCTTTTAAGAAATGACCTTTATTTTTACTTGCTAAAGAATTCACTTTGAAAGTCGATAATACCAATGTTAAAGCTTTCTCGAAAATAAAATTAGAATCTAAGATTGAGAAAGCGCATATTATCAGATGGCAAGCTAAATGCCAATATTATTATGAAATCTATGAAAAGATTCCCTGATGAGAGATGGAGGCATTTGAAGCGAACTCCATCATGTTAAGGCTTAAGCAGCTCAGAGAAAACCTCGTGGAGCTTAACAAGAAGTTTGGACGGTTAGCGGTGAATGCCCAAGTGGCTAGACAAATCCAAAGAACTGATCTTGACACTGTCCAGATCACAATAAGAACTAACATGATGGTTTCGACCTCACTATGGAATGACCTACAAGAACCAATTCGAAATACATTATCCTCGGAGATGACTAACGAGTTGCGGGAGCATGACCGTACACATGCCTTTAGAGTGTAAGGCTCTAGACCTGTAGCGGCAAATTCAAGTACTTATTGGACAAGACCATCACCAAAAAATGGCAACAATCGAGTCACAGAGCCCTCTGATGATTTAAGTCAACCCAACACATCTAGGGAAAAAGAGGGAGAGATTAGCCTTAAGCCAATGACAGGCACTTCTAAGGCTAATACTAACGAATTATCCTCTTCTTCTTCTACTTGGTAGGTTTATCAGCGAATGTGGAAAAAATTAATTTCCCACAAAGGAGTTAACCTAAGTAAGACCATTATCGAGACATCCAGAAAATATAATAGGTTAAAAGGGCCTAACCGGAAGAAGTCCGACAGTGGTATGAGTTCAGAGCTCTAGCTTCAGTTCATACTATGTCACCAAGTTTTTCGAAAATTTCAAAGTTACCGGAATGGATTAGTGGGGGAGTTTATGATTCATGGTAGAACAACTGCCACCTAAAAAAGGAGATATCCTAGAGCTAAAATTTATATTAGCCGCTCTAGAGACTGTAGGGAAGGGGATGCAATCAACGTTCTATTTCATCAAGCTACAGAGACTAGATATGGTAGCTTTTAACAAAATTAAAGTTGCCTCAGAAGAAGCTCCAATGGTGTCAGCTATTAGCGAAGACAATATTTCTACCAGAAGAGCTTGGGGTCTATGGGTCTGTCTTACTCAGATGGACAAAATCAAGTATCCATTCAAGATCTTCTCCAACAAGGTTAATGGATCATTCCTATTAAATTCCATGATAGGGAAGAGCATTGAGTTTGCAGAAAGCATGTTCGAGAAAAAGAGAATATCCATATGGGAGAACAAGCTACCTGCAACTGAGACCACAAGGATGAAGACATGCAACATGCTGCATGTTGGGTAATGGCATAACCATGTATGCCCTTGTTGCAAAAAATAAGAAAAACCACTGTTCGGAACCAAGATACGGGTTACCCAAAAGAAACCCAAACCAAAGCCGGACAAGGGTAAAAGAAAGAATTTTTACAAAGAGAAGTAAGATTCGAAAAATGTAAAAATTCAAAAATGAAATTGTCGGCAGAAAACAACAAAAGCCAACAGTCAGAATAAATTAGAGGAGCCAGCTAGCAATTTCATGGCCAACAAGCCATCATGACCACTAGCTGGAAAGGACGAGGGATGACAAATGCAATGACGTCATCCAGATGACAAACACAATGACGTCATAAAAAATAAGTTTGAAGTCCGCATTTGAAGTCGGCGGATGGTTATAAATAAGGAAGCAGCGAAGTAGAAGGGGATCATTAAAAATTTCCCCTACTCTTCAAAGCATAATAATTCGAGTATTTTAATCTTTGTAGTTTTCAACTTATTCAGTTTATGGGGGTTTCCCCAAAGAGTTTAGCCCTCTACCATATGAAAGGCTAAATAGTTGTCTCATCCAACGGAGTAAATAGTATCTAATATTTCCTATATTTCTTCAATAAAAGAAAAGCTTCTTTCCAAATTGTTGTCCAAAATTCTATTAAATCCATGTATTGGAGTATCTTCCACGCCCTATGTAGGAAATGAAATAAGGGCTGTGATGTTTGTTGCTGGAGGAGCTAAGTGCCTGCGAACTATCTTCTGCGGTAGTGTGGTTGGAGGAATTCCGTAAAATCGAGGACTCGGAATACCCAAAAACAAGGCGATAAAAAAAATGTATGAATTTATGAGGGCTTGATTTAGTTCGGAAGTATGATGGGCCTAATTTCGAGCATAAGAAAGAAAAAGCAAAATGATTTGAGTATAGGACTAATATTGTCAAAATTCTGAAAACTTTGGGACTATATGTGTCAACCAAATAAAGCGGGGACAAAAAGTGAGAATGACCCTATCTAACAGGACAAAAAATGCAATAAAGCCAAAAAGAAAATAGGTAAATATTGAGATTAATTATCTTTTTGAAAATATTATAATAAAATTATTAATTTAAAATGATAAAAAAAATTTATAAAAAAAAAATAAATAATAATAATAATAATAATAATAATAATAAATAATATTATTATTATAATTGAAAGAAAAACTTGAAATATTTTTTTAGTTTTTATTACAAAATAAACACCACATTTTCCTCATTATCTCTCTGTTTTTAATTTGTTTTTATTTTCCCTCTGTTTTTCCTTCCTTCTCATTATTTTTTTAGGGTAAATTACATTTTGCCATCCGAACTATGGTAGATTTTGTACTTTGCTATAAAAAACTTTTTAGTGTCAACTTACCATCTCAACTTTGCGAAATTTTCACTTTGCCATATATGACCGCTTTTTTATTGATTTTTCTGTCGAAAAATATTCCATGTTGTGTATATGTAAAAAATATCACATCACATAACCCTTAATATTGCATGTGATTTTTTTTAACAAAAAACTTGGTTAAAAAATAGCTATAAATGGAAATGTGCAAAATTTTATAAAGTTAAGATAGTAAGTTGACACAAAAAAAAGTTTACATGCCAAAGTATAAAGCCGATTATAGTTTGGATGGCAAAATATAATTAACCCTTATTTTTATCTTTTTCCTCCATTTTCGCACTTTTATGCAGTCCAAAGCCCTCTCTTCTTACTCTCTCTTCTCACTTTTTCTCTCATTTTCTTCTCATCTTCTTTTTTTCTCTCTATATTTCTCCTTCCTCCCTTTCCCTCTCCCCTCTTCTCTTCCACGCTAACCACCTTCACCGTCCGCCACCACACCAGCCACTGCATCTGCTGGCCGCCGCCCGCGCACACCAGCAAACGCGTCCGCCGCCGGACCGCCGTTGTTTATGGTATGATTTTCTATTTTATTTGGTTAAGAGTATTTTCCCTTTTTGGTAAATAGGTTATTTATTATTTTTGTAAGTTTTGTTCTTTTTTTAACAGATTTGAGTATAAACACATATTTTCAGGTATGTTGTTTTGTTAAAAATAGTTTATTTTGGTATTATATTATTGTAGATATTGATTTATTTTAAAAGTTAAAGATGATTTATTTTGATGTATGTAATTGTGTTAAAAGATGGTCTATTTTATTATTTTATTTTTAAAAATTTATATGTATATAATGGTGTTAAAAGTCTCTATTTTGATGATGTAATAGTGTTAAAAGTTTATTTTGATTTATATGGTGTATATATTATTGTCTATATTGTTTGATTATATTGTGTGTGTTTGGGATATATTGTATATGTTCGGTATATTATTGAGTTTCGATAATGATTGGTAAATAAATATATTTTGTATATTATTTAGTTTTCTAATGGATGATTCTGTTAAAGTGGATGAGTGTTATGATTTTATATTAGGATTTTATTAACTAATAGCTAACTAAACTAACACCTTAAAAGCTATGAACTATTAACTGAAAGCTATAAAATATGAATTATTAACTAAATGTACAACTAAATTAATTTAGCTAAGTTGTCTATCTACCTAAAAGCTTCTACTAAATTAATTTAATTTAGTTAACTATAAACTTAATTAAGCTTCAATTAAACTATGAACTTTGGTGTATTAATTTCTTGTATACTGGCATTTTAATATATATATGCTCATTATATTGAGGTGGATGGGCATAATGCTAGTATTGGTGAGGTTGTATGAGTGTTGTTTATGATTGTAGATTATGATTCATATTAACTCTTAACTTAAAGCATTCAAGTACCTAATTTAACTTGCTAGTTCTTAACTTAAAACCTTCAAGTAAACTAATTTAATTTTGTTAACTCTCAATTTAAAACATTCAAATAAACTCATTTAACTTGGTGGCTCTTAACTTAAAACCTTCAAGTAAACTAATTTAATTTAGTTAACTCTCAATTTAAAACATTCAAATAAACTCATTTAACTTAGTTCATACTCAATTTAAAACCTTCAAGTAAACTAATTTAACTTGGTTACCTCTTAACTTAAAACCTTTAAGTAAACTAATAAACTTAATTTAGTTAACTCTTAACTTAA
Source organism: Sesamum angolense (assembly GCA_034509725.1). Lineage (NCBI taxonomy): Eukaryota > Viridiplantae > Streptophyta > Magnoliopsida > Lamiales > Pedaliaceae > Sesamum > Sesamum angolense. The sequence goes on along the minus strand of JACGWL010000007.1, from coordinate 2,762,554 downwards.
AACATTCAAGTAAACTACTATAACTTGATTAGCTCTTAATTTAAAACTTTCTTTTGAGTAAAATAATATAACTAGTTAACTCTCAATTTAAAATGTATCGCCATCACTTGCAATATCCTCAACAACACTACCACCAGTTCCACACCATCTATATCAGTGCCTAGAATTGCCTCTATTAATTCTTCTATAACAACTCTCGACTATCATTACCCTAAAGGAATCATGTAAGTAATTTAAAATATTGAATTGCTGATAAAATATTTTTAAATATTGTATTATATTTTTTATTATAATTATTTATTTGTTACTTTTTAGGAATTCGAAAGTTCAAAAGATAATTAAAATATTATTACAGACTACTATTTAGGGTCATGGCTTTGTTTGAAAAAGGTTCCCAAAGAGACTCAAACTTTTTGGTTTCAAAATTTTTTGTAACTTTTAAATATTTAAATTTATTTATGTGAACATCAATTACTTTTGTGTTGTTATTATATTTGGTGTATTATATCTTGTAGAAATGTTATACGTGGAATTCAATGAATGAACGTGAAATCTGCAAGAATTATAACTTTAGGGTGGGAAAATGGTTTAGAGAGATGATGTCGCAATGAAGGGAGAAGAACAAGAGAGCTTGTTGGATGTCGGAAGAAGTTTGGGCGGGATTGCAGAAAGCATGGCTGATAAGAAATTTCAAGCCATCTCACAATTGTGAATACTTTAAAATTTAACGGGGAAATAGCATTTTTGGTCCCATAAGTTAGACCCTTTTCACTTTTGGTCCCATTCGTTACGAAATTAGCACTTTTGGTCCCGTAACTTAGAAAATTAGCAATTTTGGTCCACCGTCACTTTTCTGCTAACTTTTTAACGGAGACAGCCACGTGCCGAGCACGTGGCCGTTAATTTTTTTTTTTCTGGAGGGAAAAATGGCGCCATTTATTGCTTAGTATCATTTTGGGGGGAATATAACCACAATTGAGGGCCAAAAACACAAATTGAAGAAAATTAGGGCAAAGAATTGTGATTTCTCTCCTCTTTCACAAAAAATACTCCCCACCTTCCCAATTGTTGAAATCAAAAGTGAAATAGAAATGTGATTTCTCTCCTCTGTCACAAAACTAGTGTGGTTTGATTTAATGGGAAAAAAATTTGAGAAAAATTTGTTGATATTAACAAAAAATTTGAGAAAAATTTATATTAGAAGAGATTAATATAAATTTTTCTCAAATTTTTTGTTAATATCAACAAATTTTTCTCAAATTTTTTTCCCATTAAATCAAACCACACTAGTTTTGTGACTGAGGAGAGAAATCACATTTCTATTTCACTTTTGATTTCAACAATTGGGAAGGTGGGAGTATTTTTTGTGAAAGAGGAGAGAAATCACAATTCTTTGCCCTAATTTTCTTCAATTTGTGTTTTTGGCCCTCAATTGTGGTTATATTCCCCCCAAAATGATACTAAGCAATAAATGGCGCCATTTTTCCCTCCAGAAAAAAAAAATTAACGGCCACGTGCTCGGCACGTGGCTGTCTCCGTTAAAAAGTTAGCAGAAAAGTGACGGTGGACCAAAATTGCTAATTTTTCTAAGTTACGGGACCAAAAGTGCTAATTTCGTAACGAATGGGACCAAAAGTGAAAAGGGTCTAACTTATGGGACCAAAAATGCTATTTCCCCAAATTTAACACTTTCATGATTTTGTGGATTGTATTGAACTATTTTATTTTATGGATTGTATTGAACTATCTTTATTTTGTGGATTGTATTGAAATATCTTTATTATATGTATTTTGTTTAAATGCTTTGTCATATTTTAATTTTTAGGTTATAAGAGTCAAATCAAATATAATTTTATTATTGAATATTAATTTTAAAATTGTGAAAACAATTACAATTATGCTGCAAATGTAATTGCAAATAAAAAAGATTTACAATGGATTGTCTTTATAAAAATGAATTGCAATTTTATGATGACTTCCGCTACAAATGAAAATGATTTTGCAATGAATTTAAAAAAAAAAATATTTCGTTGCAAAGTTTCTTACGGAATGTCGTTGCAAAAAATGCATAACAATATTGCAACGACTTCTATTACAAATGTCGTTGTAAACAAAAACTATTTTGCAACGAATTATATTAAATATTTCATTGTAATATTTACAACCGACTGTTGATGGAAAACCCGTTGCAATATGGCAATGACTTTTGTTTCAAATACCGTTGCAAACAAAAATTATTTTTGCAACGAAATAACTATCAACTTTGCCACGAATATACTATTGCAAAAGTTGTTGCAAAATAAAAAGTCAAACTTTAGAACAACGCATTTTGCAACGAAAATTTCTCAAGGATAAAAATCATTGCAAAAATTTGCAACAACCAAAAATTCATTACTATATAGCAGCGGTACCTAAGCAATGGACGATATTACATTAAAAAGTTCCGTGGCAAATTTGTTTTGCCATGATTTTTTCATGAAATTCGTTGCAAAAATCAGTTGCTACAGGTCTGTTTTTTTGTTTTTGTACTGAGTGGTTCCTAGCAAGTATGAAAAAAGAAACCAAACAGAGTCAGGTGCAAGAGTCCACCAACTGCTAACTTTTGTTTTAACATTTTACCATAGGTCATATATATATATATATATATATATATATATATATATATATATATATATATATATATATTTATATTTATCTGTAATGCATTTACTCTAGTTTTCTTCTATATAAATATAAATACATAGCAACACCTATTATTTCTCTATTTTTTTTATAAAATTAAAAAGGTCTGTAATGCATGCAAATTAATAAAATTTTATACTCTAAATATAAATTTTAGCATATTAAATTATAAGACTCGTAAATATTCTACTATAAAAAATATGAGTATTACCTCGTGGTGGATGTTTAACTGAAATAACTCAAAATAGAGTTTAAATTGTTTATTATAAGACTCGCACTATTTATGTTACTAATAATATAAGGCTATGGCATAATCTTATTAATAAAATGATGACAACATATAAACAAAACCTACATCGAGAGTTATGCCAATCATCCCCTTCGATGAATTTTTTTCTTTGAGACCATCCGAATTTTCTGAAATGGAGGACCATGTCAATTTAATTATTATTTATGTAAAAAAAATTACAAAATTTTCAATAGAATACAATATGTATAATATGGAAAAAATTTACCCAAACCTGATCAAATCACATAGCAAATGTGATACACTTGCTTTGTGATTGGTCACTTTCCTAAATTGTACAGAAATCACATGGCAAGTGAAATACACTTGCCATGTGATTGGTTCAGGTTCGACTGAACTAGGTCCGAACATAAATTTTTCACATAATATATATATATATATATATATATATATATATGTGTTAATTATTACCTTAATAACTATTGCTAGTAAACCTCCTCTCGTCATGAGAGTTTTTTCCTCCTTTGTGAGGTCACCTTCCCTAACTTTTAGGGTTCTTGGTCCTTTCTCTTTCCTTTAGCAATTTAGACTAAATATGTGCTGGGGATACTGTCCTCATCATCAGCTAAGCTGCTATCGCCTGGGTTCCCATCATAGCTCTGTTTCTCCGTCATAGCGTTGCAGGGTGTTTTCAACTTTCTCAATTTTTTTGTTGTTGCTCTTTCTCTTCAGAGTTGCGTTTACTTTTCTGTGTTTATCACTTTTGTTTCTTTCCCATTCACTTGTAGTTTCTGGTTTTCGTATTGGGTGCAGGTGGGTTTCCGCCATACTAGTGCCTTCATTGCTGCGTTGGTTTCTCCCTTTGGCTATGGAATCGGATTCGGCCCATCTTGGGGCATCTCTTTCCCTAACTGAGGAAGAGGAGTCTGGGGTTGATTGCCTACGGGTTTATGGCACGGGGAGTCTTTAACCAGTGGGTTCTTCATTGTTGGTCGTCTTTTATCTACTAAATCCTTCCGCCCGAAAGCTTTGTCCTCCACTCTTAAGAAGGCTTTCAACCTTGTCCGAGGTATAGATTTCAAATTGATTGAAAGAAAACACTTCCTGTTGAAATTCTCTGACATTCTTGATCGAGACCGAAGGTTGGGTAGATGTCCTTGGGCTTATGACAAAAATCTTCTCGTATTAGCTCCTGTTGATACCACTGAGGACCCAAACATTATAGATCTTAACTGGTGCGAATTTCATATTAACATTCACGGCCTTCTGTTGGGGAAAATGACTGAAGGCATTGCCTCCTTCATTAGGAAAAAATTGAGAAAATCCAAGGATGTTGACCTCGACAGTAACGTGAAGTGTGGGGATCTGCAATTCGTATTAGTTTGGCCGTGGATATCACAAAACCTCTGAAGCGGGCTATGAAAATTAGAACAGTTTTGGTAACCGAGTAATCAATATGGTTCTGAGAAAAGTTCGGAAGCTAAACATTAACGGACTTCTGCAATAATAGTGTTAATCCTCCACTCTTACCTTTCGAGACTACACTGTAATGATGCATGTCAAACTTGAGTTTCAACAATTCTATACGGCGAGAAGAACACTTGGTTTCAGCCAAGAACACCAAGGAGGGGTTATTGTCCCGAATTAACTACCCCAGATGTTGAATCGTCCAGGGCCCCCCCTAAACCCTGACAGTTCCAAACTAGCAGACCCATATCTCCCAAATAAAGAACAGCTAGTCTTAGAGGGACCCTGAGAAACTGACTCATCCCCTGAATATTCATCCAACAGCTGTTTTTTCTTGGATGGATTCAGTTTGGGCTTGGGCTTCATGTTACTGACAGCAGATGACGGGGAGGAACCTTTAGGTTAGGGAGGGGGCGAGCCTCAAAGGTGTACCCAAGGGCACTTCATACTTTTTTGGACAATTGCGATTAGCAAACGGGATAGGTGTGAATGAGGGAGGAGAGGTGGAGGGCCAAGTCACGTACGGGATGAGAGGGAAGGATTAACAGGTGTAGAGTTTATGTACTTAGAGGGAGAGGTAGGTGGGGCAGTGGAGTGGAGATGTTCTATAGAGGTAGGAATGAGATTTAAATTAGTGAGTTGGGTTTGGGAGATAGGTGTAGGGGGAGTATCTGGCTGGAGGGGGGATGGAAGAGGGGAATGAGATGAAGGGACAGAAGTAGGGGAAGGCTGCTTTAGAGGGGGAGTCTCAGTTTGGGCACGACCACCGCATGGGGAAGGAGAGTTGGGGGGCTGGGATTGAAGGGAGCTATGGGATATAAACTGGGGACAACAAAAAACATGTAGATTATCTCGAGATTGATTACCTGCAATCTGTTACGCTGATTCAGTGGAGGGCAAGCTTGAAACTAATTACCGAATGGTGTAGTCTCACCTGGATCGCAAAAACCTTCATGAAATTGGAGTTCACACGATCGAGCTAAATAACCCAAGCACCCACAATAATAACATAAATTAGGCAGACTCTCGTAAGTGAAGGAAATCAACTGCTTGTCCGGTTCAAGTGGGGGATAGTCAGCAGTGGTGGCGCTTCACAGGCTTTTATGGAGAACCAGATACGAGTAAACGGGACTTATCTTGAAAATTATTGTCTCGTTTGTCCTCTCAGTCCTCTCGGGTCTGGCTTTGTGCAGGGGATTTTAACGAAACTTTGGACCAATCGAAAAAGTTGGGTGGCCCACAGCATCCGTTTTGGGAAATCAGAAACTTCAGAAAAGCTCTAGCTGACAGTGGTTTAACTCATATTGGGTGTTCCGGGACCCCTTACACGTGGAGTAACAGACATATTTTCCCGAACACGGTAATGGAACATCTTGACAGAGCCTATGCTAATTTGGGATGGTCTTAGTATTTTTCGGATGCATCTGTTACGCACCTCCACATGAACTGCTCCGATCACAAAGTGCTCCTTATATTCGAGTGGTAGACTATCCGGTGCAGGTGTCTCACAGCACTTGTACTTGGAGGTTTTAAGCGGCATGGTTGCAGTCCGAACAAATGTGAGAAAATAGTGGCGGATAGTTGGATTATGTGCTCGGGTCATAGGCGGGACATGGGACTTGCGGATCATCTTGAAATGTGCAAGCAAGAGTTGAAATGTTGGAGTAGAACAGCTTTACGGATAGGGAAACAACGTCGGGACTTCTTGAAAGGCAAGCTCAAACGGCTCCTCTCGGGCCGAATAACTCAAGAGTCTAATGAGGAGATCGTTAAGATTCGATAGGAGTTGGAGTGGTTGGCTGCACAAGAGGAGACTAACTGGTGTCAGTGAAGTAAGGATCTTTGGCTCCAGGAGGGGGACCGTAATACGGGTTATTTCCATACACGAGTGAACTAGAGTATCGCACAAACTTAATTTGAAAGATAAAGGATTCGGAGGGGAATTGGGTGACGACCGAAGAAGGAATTCAACAGTGTATCATTTCACATTTTCGGGGAGTCTTTGCCTCTAGCCGGCCACAGAGTGATGACATAGCCAAGGGGATGGAAAATCTACGGCGGGTGGTAGACTCTAGTATGGCTGAAGCCCTATTACAACCCTATACAGAGCAAGAAGTCACGAATGCTTTTTTTCAAATAACCCCTCTGAAGTTCCCGGGGCCTGACGATATGTCTCTTATTTTTTTTTCCATAAATTTTGGCATATCATGAATAGGGACATTGTTATTTGTGTTCTTAATTTGTTGAATTCTTTTGTGATGCCCCCGGGGTTGAATTCCACCACATTGTTCTTATTCCGAAATGCAAACATCCTGAGTACCTCACCCAGTTCTGGCCTATAAGTTTGTGTAATATTGTCTATAAGATAGCCTCGAAAACACTTGAAACCTTCCATAGATAGTATTATCTCTCCGACCCAATCTGTCTTTTGGCCTGGTCGGCTTATTTTGGACATCATACTCCTCGCCTTTGAAGTGAATCACTTCATGAACACCAAATGCAAGGGAGGACAGAGCTGGATGGCACTCAAGTTCGGTGTTAGCAAGGCTTATGATAACGTTTAATGGTCCTTCTTGCAGCAGGTGATGTCTAATCTTGGCTTTTCCCACCCCTTCATTCATCTTGTTATGTTATGTGTGTCTTTCGTGTCCTGTTCATTTATTCTAGGTGGTAAACAGTTTGACTATCTTGTTTCAGAGAGGGGACTCCGTCAGGGGGACCCTCTCTCACCTTATCTATTTCTTCTATGCACAGAAACTTTTAGTTCTCTCTTACAGAGTGCTGAGCAGGGAGACCAGTTGCATGGGATTTCTATTTTTTGGGGTGCCCCTTCTGTTTCCCACCTTTTATTCGCAAACGATACCTTCATATTTTGCCAGGCGTCTCTTATGTCCACACATTCCATCAAGGCGGTCCTAGAGGATTATTGTAAGGCATCCGGGCAAGGGATCAATTTTTTGAAATCCTCAGTAGTTTTTAGCAAGAATACGTTGGAGGATGGCTGTCTCCACATTGTGTTAGAGCTTACTATTAGACGGGTGAACAAAATGGAGCTCTATTTGGGACTTCCCTCCAAAGTAGCCCGCTTGAAGAGAGATCTCTTTGCTATCATTCGTGATCGAATATAGAACAGAATAACGGGTTGGAATGAGAAACTCCTTTCACAAGCAGGCAAAGAGGTACTTATTAAATCAGTTATTCAGGCTATACCTACATACGCTATGGGCTGTTTTCGACCACCGCTCACTCTTTTAAGGGAGACCCAAGGAATGATTACTAATTTTTGGTGGAACAATTGGGGATAGACCATAATATACTGGATTGCATGGCATCGGTTGTGTGAGAGCAAGTTGGTTGGTGGAATGGGGTTTAGGCAACTTCATCTCTACAATAGGGCCATGTTAGCTAAACAGTTGTTGGGGTTTTGGAGGCATCCAGAAAAGTTACTTAGTCGCGTGCTCCAAGCCCGATACTTCCCTAATGGTGACGTTTTCATTGCTTCCTTGGGTAGTCGGCCCTCTTTCACTTGGCGAAGTGTGATGGCGGCCTAAGCTTTGTTTCGTACGGGGTGTCATTGGTATGTGGGTTTGGGGTCGCAAATTTGCGTTTGGTCTGACCCCCGGCTCCCTTTCCCTCAATCCGTTCACCCTACCACTCCAGCCCCGAGCTCTCTAGCACACCTCCGTGTTGCAGATCTAATTGATCCCGACGGCGGTGATTGGAAGGTGGACTTTATTCAGGAAGTGATATGCCGTCAACGGTGCCCTCATCCTCAACATCCCTCTTAGTTTGACAGGGGACCAGGACCTTCTCATCTGGCATTACTCTTCGAATGGTTTATTCTCGATCCGGAGCATACCACTTAGCTTGTACGCTAGAATATCGTCCTTGCTCTAGCTCTCTCAAGGAAGACGAAATGGATTGGTGGCGTAGAGTGTGGTAGCTTAAACTCCCTAATAAAGTGAAGGTCTTCATTTGGCGTGCTTGTTTGAACACGCTGCCTACGAGCTTTAATCTCAGTCATAGGATTCCAGGTGTGCCAGGGGTTTGCTCGGTTTGCCAAGAGGTAAGGGAGGACGCTATGCATGTGTTAGCCTATTGCCCCTTTGCTCGAGACAGATGGTATGTCTCTCCTTTTCGTTCGAGGTTCCCCTTTGGTATTGTTCAGGGTGTTCTCCCTTGGTTGTAAGTTGTTTCTCGCCTGCTGGAAACAGGGGATTTGGCTCTCTTTCTGTGTTTTTGCTGGACTATTTGGTGGTGTATAAATAGTCATTTTATGGAGGGTGAGAGCTTAACCCCTAATTAGGTGCTTTGTTTTGCTACAAAATTTCTAGAATCCTCACTATATTTGGATTGGGTTTTGAATGGGCCAAAACCAAATCCATGTTTGTTTTTTTATTTCACACACCTTGATTGTGTGTTTTTGTTCTATTTTAGTAGATTTTGACTTTTTTGGGTCTAGATATAGCCCCAAATATTATAATTTTTATATTTATATTTATAATAATATATATATATTTTATATTATATAATTATAATATTTATTTATTATATTTATTTTATATTATATTATATTTAGAATATATATATATATATATAAAAGACACGATTTGATATTGAAGAGTAACTTTTGTCTCCCAAATCCCAACATCAAACATACACCACTTATTTCAAAATATTTTATATTATCTCAAAACACAAATCCAAACATACCATCTATCTCAAACACACACTTATTTATCTCTATTTTTATCTCTCTACCTCAAAAACACCAAAACAAAACACTCCAAAACTTAATCCAAACACTACCTTTCTTTCCCAATCTATTGCTTCATAGGGTCCAATTACCCCTCATGTTCCTGCTCATTGGCAAGCCCCTCCTTCGCTTTCTGTCAAGATAAACTTTGATGGGGCTACCTTTCAGCAGGGGACGGAGTTGGGTGTCGGGGTGGTGGCTAGGGATGCTTTGCGAAAGTGTATGGGGTTGGCTGTCCCGGCGAGTATCCCAGGCAGGTGACGGTGAATTGGCTGAAGAAGGTGGCTTTCTGTCCAGCTCGAAGGGGACTCCAGCTTAATTCGTAAGCTCCAGGCTCGCGAAAGGGATAGTTCTCCAATTGGCCAGATTGTGTTTGCCATCTTGAGTTTTGCTTCTTGTTTTCATTCTTGTTCGTTTAGTTTTGTTAAAGCGCTCTGGTAACGTTGTTGCTCACTGTTTAGCTCGTATTGCTATTCACTTTGCTGTGGGTGATGATGATATCCCTACAACGGCTGCTACTATATTGGCTTTGGATATTGCCTCTTAATTATATTGGAGTTTTTTTGTCAAAAAAAAAAAAAAACACTACTGCTAGTAAATTATGTTGTTATGTGAAAGAAAAGAGGTCGAGCATGGCACATTCTAATGGGAGATATAATCAGGACTGGAAGTTCCATGCAGTAGGTAAAACATAATTTTTTTCTCATCTTATATGAGAATCTTTGTATCATTTTTAAACATTCAAAGCTCATTTGTATGTTGAATGGACTAAAAGATCCAATAGAATTTTTGAGAGCAAGTTTAAATTTCCTAAGCAATGTTTCTGATAACATCTTCAATGAAGAGACTCTGAGCATTATAAGAAGATCCACCTTCCATTAAAGCCATCCTGCTTTTGTTCTTCATCTCCTTCACCTTCTGCCTCACCCCACTTCCACTCTCCTCTGCCATCAGCCGCCTTATCGCTGCCTCTATCTCTTCGGCCCCCACAATTTCCGGCGGCTTCTCTCCCTTAAAGTCCTTCTTGTAGTCTATCCTGATCGCCTCGGCCATCCCTAGCTCCTTAACCAATTGGAAAGCATTCAGCTGCTGCTCAGCATACAGTGGAAACGTAGCGATCGGCACGCCAAACCACACGCTCTCCAATGTTGAGTTCCAGCCACAATGCGACACAAACCCCCCCACCGCCGGGTGGGACAGCACTGCCACCTGCGGCGCCCATCCGATCACTTTCCCAACCCCTTCAGTCCTCTCCAAGAACCCTTCTGGTAGCACTTCATTAAAATCATCATACTCGGTCAACTCTATCATTCCCTTCGGTCCAGGCTTTCTTAAGGACCACAAGACGGCTACCACTGTTCTCCGTGCCAACGCGATTTCTTTCACCTGGGCTTCCTCGAAACTCCCCATAGTCCAAAGCACAAGAAAACAACCGAGTTTTCGGGCTGATCGTCCAGCCATTTCTTGATATCCTCATCAAACGACTGATCAGAGCTCGATTTCATAATCGGGCCTACAGGATAAACTTTTGGTTTCTTACTGTCTGCAAGTAGAGACTCAATCGCATAAGATTCAAGCTCGTAGAACGTGTTGACTATAATACCTTTCGTCTCCGTCAGTCTCTTGAAGTAGCTCAAGAAGACAGTGGACGAGGGACCTTCCTCTACAAACACAGCAGGCAATACTTTTGCTGGAACAGGATTGGAGAAACATGGGACAGGCAATTCAACGTCGGAGGATTTGTACTTCGCTAGATTTTCATCCTGCTCGAACCTTAGCGAGACGAGATGGTAAAACAGGCCGAGTGCAGCCGCACCGGAAGTGAAGTAAACATAAGCCGCGAGGTTGAACTCGTCCGCAACTTGTATGAACTTAGTGCAGAACATGTCGAGCACGAGGCCTGCCAGCTGAGAACCGGGCAGAGATGGCTGTTTGATTAGATTCGAGACTATGTCTCTAACATGAGTAACTTGATTGTCGATGAAATCAAACATTTTGAACAAAGTGGCATCGTCTTGAGTTGGGAGGTTTATGAACCGTAAACGCGAATCTGAGGAGATGTTTTTTGTGTAACCATCGACAGCGCGGTCTTTCGGAAACTTCATGATCAGTACGGTGATGGAGAGGCGCCCGTCGCGGTCAAGGAGGATTTTGGCCAGCTCCATGGTGGAGACGAGGTGGCTCAGCCCCGGAGAGGGGACGAATACCAATTCAGTGTTCTTCGTTTCCATTCTAGGCTCTTTGCTATTTGCTTGGTGTTCAAATTAATGTTGCTTGGATTTTATAGAAGGGATAAGATAAGGCGAGGGACTTCAGATTGGCGTTGGCCGTTCGTTATGATTGCGTGTCTCCATGTATAACCTCTTTGCCTTTGCTTTTCCTTTTGGAACCCAATAAATATATATAATTAATTGGACTAGAGGAAATAATTGATAGGAAATAATTCTTTATTTTTTGAAATACAAAAGATAATTTGTTATTTTTTTTGTCACAGGAAGATATTTACTCATTTTACATATCAGAGTGGGTAAATTGCATTTAACCCGAGTTGATTGTATAGGATTGAATTTTTTATCCTAAATTAGCTGCATTTTTTATTTTATAATATATATATATATATAATTAATTGGACTAGAGAAAATAATTTTTTATTTTTTTGAAATACAATGGATATTTGTTAATTTTCTTTTTCCAAGGAAGATATTACTCATTTTACATATCAAAGTGGGTAGATTGCATTTAACCCGAGTTGATTGTATAGGATTGGATTTTTTGTTCTAACTTAGCTGCATTTTTTATTTTATATAATATATATATATATAATATATATATATATATATATATATTATGTGTATAAAAATTATTGAATTTATTTTATTTAAGAGAAAATTTTATGTACGTGATATGTGTATATTATATGAAATAAAAGATGTAATAATTTAAATCAAAATTCAATCAGTAATTGTATATAAGAGTGTTTTTGTATTGCATTATTCGTATCAAATGGGATTATTTTATTTTTTGTTCCACCAAATAGGACTCATACTTTTGGTCTTGAGCTTTAATGAATTGAAGATTTTAGGCAATAATTATTATTTTGCATTTCTTGATCTTAACGTATTATATCAAATTTTAAAACAGTGATTTTAAAGATTAATTTAATTACAATTTATAAAATGGCATTATATATTTATTATTTTATTATTGCTCGATTTTTGAATGGAGGAGGACTGTTATTAGACAATATCTTCTTATTGAAATATATAGATTTATAAGTGATACATAGATAATGATATCTTCTTATATAATTATTTGGGTTTAATGATTTAAGTAGGTAATAAAGTTTATGACAAATATGACACTCAAATATAATTTTTGTAAATAAGACTATCAAATTTGGATGTGTATATTTATATTATGAATTTTTCTTAATTTTAGCATTTACTACTTTATGGACATGTATTATAACTTGGTATACGATCCGAATATTATAGTATTTACAAGGTATCTAGGGCACGTTAATATGATGCTGTGCCGAGTTACAATTATTAGTTGGGTTATATGAATAAAAAGAGGGAGAGAACTGGATCAAGGTGTATAAATTTATTATTTATAAGTATAGAGTAATTAAGGTAGGCAAATTAAAATCATTACGCACAAGGACAGCCTATTAACGCGCCTGGTTAATTATTTCATGAATTCTCCTTAAGTGCAAATTGGACAGAAAAAATTCTTTTCCAATTTTTTTTCTGCCATATTTTGTAGTGGCTGAAAGAAAATCCAAGAACAATTAATATACTCAAATCCGTTGGTCAAAATAAATGATATTAATTTATTGAGTTGGTCATAGGAGAGTGCTTCGATGTCTGAAATTTTTGGTGGAAAAGGGATTGTTACAGAGTGCATAATACGTTTTTTTTTCAAGTGGTATTTGTACAGACAGTTTGACTGGTGTTTGTATGTGGTTTTAGGATCAAAATATCAAGTCGGATCATAAATAAGTTCTTTTTGTTTTCATTCATTGGGTAGTATAAGGGAGCAGTAAGGAAATTCATAGAATTGGGCGGTAGTAGGGAAAAGTCTGGGGATGGGGTTTTTACGTGGTGATGAGCATAAAGACACGGGGGGTGTTTTTGGAATGGAGTTTAGACGAAGTAGTTGTAATAAGGTTATTTCAAAAGAATTTTTCTATGATTTTTTGTAGCAAATGGAAGGAGACCGTTGTAAAATTTTAAAAATAGTTCCGACGAGAATTTCCGAGAAAGCATGTTTCAGAGTGGAATACATTGTAAATGTTACCGAAAGGTCACTAAAATCATATTGAAAAATTCATCCAAGATAAAAAAAGTAGTGTTTGTATGAGTACGGAGATTTTGGGGCTTAAAATAAAAAATTTCCAATAGATTATTTCTATCTGAAATTTTTATATATTGATCGAAAAATTGTCCGTTGGGAAGATTTGCCAGTAAATGTATAGGGCTGGGAGGTGGAAAAATTATATAGTATTTATTTTTTAATGGGTCATAACCCGTTCCAAATTATTTTGAGAATTTGAAATAAACTTTGGACAAATGTTGGGAGTTCGAATGATCAAATTTGCTTACTCGCAAATATTATGACGTAATTTGCGGTGACTGTGTCGTCGCAAATAATTTTCATATCAAGTTTCAGTGCTCCAAATTTACCATGTGCTTAAATATTGTATTAACTATGTTTATATAGGATACTTTCTTTTTGTATTTTTTAATTTTTATGAAAAAATAAACTTTATAGAAAATCAAATTTGTCTAACAATTTATACGTAAATTAAAAAAGAAAAATATGCATTGATGTGTTATTCTGTGTTTGATAGTTGAATACTTCTTGGTTGACATGTTGTTTGTTGTTGTATTTAGGTATTATTAGTGTTATTATATTATTTATTATATGCTGTTAGGCAATACCCCTGAAGAGGACGTTTATTAGTTGTTTTCACTATTAACTATATCTATTTGTAGTTTATGTTTCTTTTAAATAGTAGTGTTTTAAAAGGGGGATATGCGTAAAGGGCGAGTGGAAAAGAATAGTGAGTGGTTTCTTTTTTATTGTTTGAGGTATATATGGAAATGCTAAGAGTAATTTTTATATGAATACTTACTAATTGTTTGGTTACGAGAAAAAACATAGACTCGTGATGACAGAAAATCTATTTTTTGTAATTTCGCTGAAATAACCTTCTCTTCAAATAATTAGAATAATAAATAAATTAGGGAATCCTGATGAATATAACTTTAGTATATACGAAATTTAAAAGAAATGTATTAATAAAAATAATTAGTCAGACAGCAAACAGGAAAATAGGTTTCTTATAATAAAGTATTCATGTGTTGACGGTTTCAATACAGTAGGCTTTTCGACGATTTGTAAGTTCTTTATGGCAATTATGTAGAGTGAGAATTATCACATGGGTCGAGAAGAAAGATATTTGGAGATTGCGAACAAGGATTAGTTAATTGAATAATAAGTAACATAGTTAATAAGTAGATACTTAGTATTAGATGTATGATATTAAGTAAGAGGTATAAGCAGATTATTGAAAAAGAATTTTAAATGTAGTTTTTGCTGTCTATGTGAGATTCTAAAGTGTCACTGTTTTGCCACTCAATTCAGTGACGAAAATCAAAATGTGAATTTCAGGAGATAGTTTGTTCTTGTATTCATCGAGTTTACTTTACTGTTCATGTGTCTTGCCGCGTAAATAATATGAGAAAGACACTATGAAAACTATTCTAGGGCTTCTAGCATTATTTTCTTTATGTAAAGCTAGTCTCCACTGTTCACCTTATTAAAATTTCGACGTTTTCAATTTATCCTCGAACAAATATATTATATATTTGTCTGTAATGAGGTTGCACAGAAGTGATAACATAAATAAAGGGAGTAGCACGAGTCATAAAACAAGTTGATGAAATATATATCAAAATAAGGGTGGAAAATACATTTGTGCATACGTTAGGAAGGTCTATCACGTGATTTGAGTAAAGTAAGTGTAATAGATAGCCTTAAATTAACAATATAAATATCTTACTAGACTACATAAATTAAATTTTAGACAATTTGGTAACAAATTTAAGTTATAACTATTTTTTCTTTTAAATATAAAAAATGAATTAAAAGGTTTTTTGAATATATTTCTTTAAAAAATATGATTAAATTTTATTTATTCATTTTTTTTCTAAAAAAAATAATGTTGGTTAAGCATATATATTTGTCAATTTCTTTTAAAAAGCATATATGAATTATTGGTTATATTATACTTATTGTGTATCTACAATACATATTAATTTATACTCCACGTGTAATTTAAATTCTTCCGTTATTGAAAAAATAAAAAAAAAAATAATTTGGTGATAATTTAATGTGAAAAATATTAAAATATATTAAAAATAATATAATTATTCAAAGTATGGGGGGTATTTTTGTCCAAAAAAGGAGGTAAGTGTTATATTTATTAATTTAGGAGGTAAGTACTACATTAGTAATAGTTTAGGCGGCAAAGTATATTTTATCCTTAAAATAATAACATAAAATAGAAAAACAATATTTTACACATAACAATGGCAAAAAATTTCCATATTTGAAGAACCAAATTGAGCTAACACGGACATGCAAAATAGGTGTTGGCAAACAACCAAAATAGGTCATTGACTCTTTGAACCCTTTAACATTCTTTTTAGATCTATTCTGAACGCATCTTCATATTTTTCAGATATTGACATCATTCTTCTCCAAGCATAAGTGGGTTATACCTCTATTGACATCCATTCCCCACATATTTTACATAAACCCTTCTTTTTATTTTATTTTTATTATTATTTTCGTCCTCTTTGTGCTTATATAGCATTTGAATTTAAGTAGAAAATTGCACGCATTGTAGATACTTGCTGAAATGTCCGACTATTTATCCACATGTAAGTCCCCATAATATGAAACATGTACTGACAAAATGTATTTTAATAAATTTTATTATTTATTATAAATAATATTAAATGCTTATTATTATTTAATATTTACTACATTTAAAGAAGTAAATCAATTTCTTAAAATTTTAAAATATTTTCTACCTTTCTTTTTAAAACTTAATTTTTCTTAATTTTTTAATTATTTTTAATTAAATTAATTAAAACATAATTAACTTATTATCTTTTTTTTTAAATGGTGATGAAGGTTGGCGGTAGCATGATGGCGCCACGCTTTCGTCACCTCTTGGCAATGGCATTGACCCCATTTATTATTATTTGGGTGATCATCGTTGCCTACCACAGCGGAGGGCGACAGTTTCTCTAATGCCCTCCACCTCTGACGACGATGTGAATGCCCTAACACTCTGGGCGAATCATGTAGCCTAAATTTGGGACGAGGATCTCCCCCTCCGCTAGGGCACCAAGGGTGGGAGAAGGTGGCAACGAGCCGGGCTAGGGGGTGGGGGTGGGGGGGGGGGGGGGAAGCTGGGGTCCAGGGGTAAGGTGGGGGTGGGGGCAATTTTTTTTAAATAATAATTTTATTTTTTAAGTTATAATTATACATATAATATAATTCAAAATTTGTTAAAATTTTCTTCGCTCTAAAAAATGTCCAACATATCTTTCAACTCATGTCTAAAGTCACGTAGGATTATAAATTCTAAAAAGTTGTCCAACTCGTATGCCATATGATCTTTCCAGTCAAAAACTAAAATTCTGACGACCTAAGACTATTTGTCATAATTTGTAACTTATAGGATTAGATAAATAAAGGGTTTAGTTACATAACTAAAATTAATAGGGGATAAAGTTATAGGACCAAAAAAAAATAATCTTTCCAAATATTATATATAAATATTATTATATTTATTGTATTTTTGTTAATTGTGAAAGAGTAAAATACCCCCTCACATATATGAGTTTGAATACATTGAATTTCCACTTGATGGGTACATTCATTTTAAATTAGTCCCCCCAATAGGTATTTTTTTTATAACCATTTTTTTTTTACAAAAAAATAAAATAAATCATTTTAGTCCCTAACTTTTCATTTTCAAATTACAATTTGGTCCCTCCCTAAGAAAATTAGAAAGATATAGCCATTTTAATTGAAAATTTCAATTACCATTGGCCAATTATTTATATAATAATTTAATCAATGGTACATAGATATAAATATTTTGAATATAATGAATTTCTTGACCGTTTCAATTACAAGAGTACTTGAATAATTAAGTTAGAGGAAAAAAATTAATAAAAAATATACCAAAATTATTTAAACAAACTTCTAAATTAGAATATAATTAAATAAGAAAATGAGTATGCCAATTAAATATTAAAGAATTGAGCATAAAACCGAGTCCCTACTAAAATTAAGTGGCACAATTTTTTACTTTAAAACATAAAATTTATAGATGGACCTACTCGATTGAGATGATACAATTTTATATATATTATATATATATATATATATATTATATAATTTCTAAAGCATTTTTATTTAAAAATTTTGCGATAAATTATTATAGGGATAATTATATTTACACCCCCTCACCTATTGTCATTTTACACAAATCACCCATTCCTTTTCAAAAATTACATAAACTACCCCTAACAGTCTTTAAAACCCCAAAATGCCCCTGTTGATTTGGTCAAATTTTAATTTAATTTTTCAATAACAGAAATGCCCTTAGGGATATTTGTAATTATCAAAAGGTAGAGGGGGTGTCAAAGTAATATTTATGGAGATGAATAATATGACCCAATATATTTTTTATTATTATTTATATTAATTTTAATTTATTTTTTAATTATTTGATTAACGTTTTTTATTGAATCTATATATAAATTTATACCTCTTAATAATTAAAATATTAAATTATTTAATTATTATATATAATAAAAAAAATAGTTCTAGCTTATAAATTCAAATTAAAAAATACAAGATTATTTTTATTTTTATTTATTAATTTATAAATTTTATAAATTTATATATATATATAATATTTAATATATATAATATATATAAATATGTAATAATTAAGGGTAATATAGATTTTTTTCTGAATTTTTTGTTAATACTAGTTAATTTGACTAATTTTGACTAACGAAAGTACTTATTTATTAGATGAAAGCAAACCTCAGGGGTGATATATGTAATTTTTCAAATCACAAGGGGTCTACGTGTAATTACATCAAATCTCGGGGTGGGGAGTGTAATTATCCAAAAAAAAAACATATTTTTTATAAGGGTAACATGACAAAATCATCAATTAGATGGACTAATTTGAAGTCAATTGAAAATATAAAGAATATTCTCAAATTTAATACAAATGTCAGGGATTAAAATAAATCTTACCCACCATCAAACCATATGAGAAACTGGAAGAGGGAGAAGGAGAGAAAAACCCTCTCCATCCTTCAAAAAGCCCTAATTAAGACGAAAAGCAAAGTATCTTTGCGGAAAAACTGAGAAAATAGCATTTTCTTTGTTATTTTTGGGTGTTCGTTAGGAGGTGAAAATAACAGATTAGTAAAGTTTAAATAATTTGTCCTTTCATTTATATCAAAAAGAGTAAAGAAAGAGACAAGGAATCTATGCCCAAAAAGCTTGTATGTACGGTTTGTTTTTCTTTTTTTCTTTTTTAATTAATAGTTTACTTTGTTGTTTAAGTTTTTTTTTTTTTTTTGAACAATTGCAATTTTGGTCATGTAATTTTATTTTATTTTTTTAAGTAAAAGTGATGAATTATTATTAATTAAAATAAATTAATTAAAATCATTCTTGTCGGATATAAGTAGACAAAATTATTACAACACACCTATTATTCATAGACATAATCAATACAACAATCATAATCTGATCAATAATATTAAGGGATAATTGCATTCCCTTCCCTTGAGGTTTGGTGTAATTATACGTAAACTCCCTGTGGTTTGATAAATTACATCTAACACCCTAAGGTTTGTTTCTATTTAACAAATAAGTTATCTAATTAGTCAAAATTCACTGAATTTGCTGATATTAATGAAAAAAATAAATAAAAATTTATATTTACCCTTGATTGACTTATTATTATTGACTTATTGCAGGTCAAATAATTTTTTTTTGGACTAAATCACCTTTATAACGGTGAAGATATACATCATCTCATTCATTAACAAGTGAAGACGTATGAGGGTAATTTAATCATAAAAAAATTATTTGACTTTAATAAGTCAATTGGGGGCAAATATAATTTTTTTTTATTTTTTTGTTAGTATCAGCAATTCGGTGAATTTTAACTAACGAAGAGACTTATTTGTTAGATAAAAGCAAACCTCAGGAGTGTTAAATGTAATTTCTCAAACTATAGAGGGTCTACGTGTAATTACTCTAAACCTCAGGAGAGAGGAGTGTAATCATCCCTAATATCAAATAAGTGAAATATAACCAACATCTACTATTACAATAATAACAACACACCTATTCAGTAAACATAACATCCCACGCATAAGGCAGGATTCGAACTCTTAACCTCTAAGATCATGGGGCATCGACTTTGCCTACTGAATTAGACTTCATTGTTAATTTCCGTTTTGTAATTAGGAGTAACAATTTTGATTTTGTATTAATTAACTTTCATAATTTAGTTCTATAAAATGATTTTTAGCAATCAAAATCGTAACACTTTAATTCCCGGTGTCAAATTCCATTTCCATCAAACAAACATTCCTAAATGTCCTTGTTTTGATTTTAACGTACGAAACAAGATATTTTCTCTTATTCATTTCTAGGAGGCTGTTTGGCTAAACTTATAAGTTTCTCAAAATATCTTATAAAATGCTTAAGAGTTTATAAGCTAAAAAAAAAAATGTTTGGTTAATTTTTTTTTAAAAGAGCTTATAAAATCAAAACAAGAGTTGACTTTCCTAACTTTTTTTTATAAAATTTTATAAGTTATATAAAAGTAATATGTCAAATGACTAAAATATCCTCATTCATACACTTGCACTATCTCTTTCACACACACCCACACACCCACACACACTCCCCCTCTCTCTCTCTCTCTCTAGATATTTTTTTGGTATTTAATTTTTCTAATATTCAAACAAGAAAAAATACTTTATTATTTAATATTAAAATATTATAATTAAATGGTATTGATATTATATTTACTAAAAAATATAAAATTCAAGACATTGTAAATTATACGACTAGAAATAATTATTGCATTAACAAATATCAATTATATGTTTATGTTAATATTCAACTAGCATGAATGCAAATATATATTATTTTTATTCAAAAGTTTAGGTAATAATTCATCATTTTTTTTTGTTATTATAAGAAGATTATCTATTATATTTTTATTTGAAATTAAACTATTGTGTACTATTTATAAAAAAAGTTTTAAAAATATTTAAAACAAAATATGTCAAGAAATAAAACATTATTTGATTCTAATGGATACATGTCCATTTTAGTCATCTTACGAATTAAAGACCTCATTATAACATCTTATAATCTTTAACATCTTATTTTACCAAACACTTTAGGAGCTTATTTTTGAAATAAGATCAAACATCTTATAAACTCCTAAAACATCTTATAAGATGTAGGAGCTTATAAGATGTTTTAAAAAGGTTTAGTCAAACACCCTCTAAATCTAATTTTCTACCACATGATCAAACATGGCAATTCATCTCTAATTTGAACATCTCTAATTCAAATAAAATGATACCACTCCTCCCAAATCCATTCATTTATATATAGTTCTGATCAGAACAAGAGGCGGCATGCATTGTGAAACCGTTTGGATAAAAAAAAACTCAAAAGTATAACACTTGAACTGCGTAGTGTGACGATGAATCTTAAACAACCACAACTTTTTACTTAATAAGATTTATTGGGCAATCTACTTATGCACGTCCAATCATTTTTTGAATAGCTTACCCCTCACAACCTAAAAGACGGTCACGTGCATATGCAGATTCCCTCATAGCTCCTCCACAACCAAAAGTATTAACCATTTCAAGTTTCACAGCCAAACCATGCACTTCGAGCACTACGCTTTTAACTTCCATCAATCTAAATGCTTCTAACATGTATCCGTCTCTTGTTCTATAATCAAGCTCTCTCTTTTTTCATTATGAGTATTATATAATTTCTCAAAATTTTTGTAACCATTTTTTCTGGTAAGATATCTATGCAGTAGAGTAATAGAATAATTATGATGCATGATATATTGTATTCAAATCTTTGTAAGAAAACATCCTCATCCAATAAAATACTCGACAGTTTTATTTCTTCGATATATCTTCATGTTTATTCACGCACAAACTTTATTTAATAAGATCAGAACAAAGTCTCTTCGCAACTGAAAGTCTTAAACATCGGAAGCCACAATTCGCTTTGACACATTCCTCGTCGGTGATGCAGGTTTTCGGGCATTCTTGCGAACGGCCTTGCCCTATTTCTCTTGCTTCTGCGTATACACCTCCTCCAACCATTTCAGTCGACAATAGCACTGCAAATTTTCAAACAATTAACTATTTTTGTTGGAAAAAATTGATAAATTCTAGTTAAGGTAGATTCAACAAACACGATTTTTTGATACTCGAATCCCACATGGAACTCATAAGACAAGTACTATATAAGTTTTGATCAAAAAATTTAAGTATATCTCTTGAAAATTCATTTTCAACGAGTTGTTTATAGTCAGATTTTAGAACGCACTTGGTAAATTTAGAGGCATTCTTGCTTCCAACGGGCTCCCAGCCGTGGGACGTGACAAAATCATTTATATAAACAGTTAACTATATTTGTAATATGATATATATATATATATAATATATATATATATATATATAGATAAAAAAAATTGTAATCAATTATATATTAGATCAATTCAAACAATATATATATTTATAGGGTAAATTGGAATCTACCTATCAGTGTTATGGAAAATATGCAAACAGTCCCATTATAAAAAAATAAAATAGCAATTCATCTCTCTGTGTTTTTCAAAATGTAACAATTTACCTCCCTATATTTTTAAAATTGAAGCAATTTACCTCCTTAGGTAGGGGGATAAAGTTCTTCATTTTTTAAAACACAAGGGAGTAAATTACTATTTATTTTTTATAGGAGATAAGAGTAAATTACTATTTATTTTTTTTATAGGAGATAATTTATCCATTTCTAATATCACAAGCGTAAATTACTATTCACCCTATATTTCTTCAAAAAATTTCCTACATAATAAAAATAAACAACTACAAGGGAAAAGGGATTCATATGCTTTCGTCTGTATATAAATTGAACAAGAGACGAATTTTCAGGAGAATTACACTTTTAGTCCCTAAATAATACCACTTATTCAATTTTCAGTTCTAATTAGCAATAATTTACACTTTTGGTCCCTAACACATGCAACTTTTTAACTTTTTTACTCATTTTGGTCAATTAACCGAAACAAAAAAAAATCACGTGCCACGCACGTGGTTAGGAAGGAGGCGCGATAAAAACATCAGTTTTATCTGATTTAACAATCAGTTAACAAAAATGACCAAAACAGTAAAAATCGACAACTTAAATACCAGAAGTTTATGGTAATGATTATTTATAAATGAAAATCATACGGTAAATTGCAATCTGCCTACCCGTATTTTGAAAAATAGGCAAATAGCCCACCTTATGAAAAATAAAATAGCAATTCACCCCTATATTTTTCTAAATCTAGCAATTTACCTCCTTATGTTTTTAAAATTGAAACAATTTACCTCCTTAGAATTTTGTAAAACACAAGAGGGTAAATTGCTATTTATTTTTTACAGGGTCCATTTCTAATATCACGCGGGGAGTAATTGGTTGCAAACGTCGAAGATTTTTCAATAAAAACACGAGAAGAGAAAAACTAAACCTGTTGACGCGACGAAAATTGCCATAAAAGTTAGCTGGAAAACTCTAACATTCGCCATGCTCAAATGTGCCCAACCTTGAGATCCTCGCTGTCTGTATGTGTGAATGTGTTATTGAGGTGGTGTGCATATATAGTTGGGTTTTATGTGTGCCAGAATTTATGTCTGGTAATGAAAATATCCTTAGGATCAATTAAAGATTGAGCCAATAATTTGGAGAAATTACAATTTCAAAAGATTTTGTAATGATTTATCTACCTTTTTAGTATATTTGGCTGTGGATTCTCAATAATTTTTGCTTTCCTTCATCGCGTGGTAGACATGGAATTCAGCTTGGCTGACATGTGATTTTCATTTATATATAGCTGTAGAAAATTTTAAAAGTGGAAAGGGTAATTAATTGCAATAATCTACCTACTTGTGTTATGAAAAATAGGCAAACAACCCCCTTATAAAAAATAAAATAGAAATTCACCCTCCTGTGTTTTTTAAAATGTAGCAATTTACCCCCTTATGTTTTAAAAGATGAAACAATTTACTTCCTTAGGCAGAGAGGTAAATTGCTAAATTTTTTTATAAAATAATAATTTGTTCATTTTCAATATCACAGGAGGACAACCCAAACCCCCTCTATTACTTTTTACATGTTTAGGGAAATAAGGACAAATAATAAGAACGCACTTCCATTGTTGATGTAGAACTTGTACATCTGTTGGCAATTTAGGATTGGAGTCTCTTGAATGAGAGTTTTGTGTTTCTTGTTACTCACTTGAGGAGGTTTACTAATTTTATCATGGGTCTAGTTTATCCTAGAGTGGTTCCCCAGGTTGTTTGAGTTTTGTTGTCTTAAGTGATTACTTGAGAAAATTGCAATTTTCACCAAAAATTTTATAGCGATTTGTAATATTAATCTCACATTTTTAAAAATTTATATTTTTAGTCCCATATTTTCATTTTTCATTGCAAATTTAGCCCCGTTTAAGAAATTGAAGAAAAGGCCACGTTCTTAGGATGTGGCCATTCGTGTAATGGCTGAATGGGATAAAAGTTGAAAATCATTTTCGTTCATCTCCTTCGACGTGGAAGTGGTTTCGACTAAGGGATTGAGCGAAAAAATTACCTCGACACAATAATACTACTAGGTCTCGTTTTTCCACTTAGTAAGAGAATTTCTTATGTGTATGATATGTCAAATCAATGAATAGTGGCCTGCAATAAAAAAAATATTATTTTGAATATTTATAGTGGAATATGGAGTTTTATGGTGTAGTAGGGTGTAGGTCCTTATGGTGTATTTCAAGTGGAAAATTTACAAATGTACCCTCAATAATTATTTAATATTACCAATATATCCATCTTCTTTCTCTCGTTTCTTTCCCTCTAACTCTTCTCCTCTACTTAAGGAGAAAACAGAGTTGAAAAAATATCTTCCTCTTCTACAGCACAAAGAGGTCAACGGGTCTGTTGGAAACCTAATTCCGGTAGAAGATTTCACTCAACTTTGAAAGGTATGACTGTAGTGGGTTGTTGTTTTCTTTTTGGGATGATAGATTGATGTGTGCAAGAGGAAAGAAGATAATTCTCAATTTATTACAGCGAATAAACCAAACGGAAGGTGAAATTAAATCTTTGAATGAAAAGATAAAAAATTTGGAGACGTGTAAAGACAGAGAATTTTCATTACTTGTTTTGTTAATTTCAGGAAAATTTGTATTTTTGGTCCCGCACGATATGATGTATTGCACTTTTGGTCCCATAGTTTATGAGCTTAGCACATTTAGTCCCATAAGATAAATATTGTAGTATTTTTGGTCCCACTTAATCAAAATTTGACACATTTGGTCCAATATGATAAAAATTATAGCACATTTGGTCCCATAGGATATAAAACTTGTGGGACCAAATGTGTCGCAACTTTTATCTTATAAGACCAAATGTGCTACTATGTTATCCTATAGGACCAAAAATCCTACAATATTTATCCTATGGGACTAAATGTGCTAAGTTCGTAAATTGTGGGACCAAAAGTGCAACACAGCCTATTGTGTGGGACTAACAGTACAATTTTCCCTTAATTTCATGGACTCCATTTTTTTTGAAAATTTTTATATGGAAGAGTTTGGGTGATTACGATTCAAAATGTAATTTTTCTTACTAGTTCATCGAAGGCTTAAATGTTAATTTATATTTGCAGATTTTTGTGTATTTCTTGCATTTGTGTTAGATGTAATTTATGTTTGAAGATGTTGGTATTTTTGTCGATTCAAGCTCATTGCCTTGGCTATTTATGACATTTATCAATCTCAATCAATTGGTCCATTTTCTAGGTGGGGGGGGGGGGTTAGGTTATTAGGGGTCCCTGTTTTGATAGAACTGGGTTTGATTAATCCAAATGTAGACTTTCTGCATAAATTGTCTGTATTGAATAAGGATGGAGTTTGTTTTGGTGTTGCCTCAAGCAACTTGGACGGGGACGACAGATTGTGTGGATATTTTCCTAGTTGGTCATTATCTTACTAATAGAGCAGTTCGGGCGATTTGCTATGTACCACCTTAATCTAGTTTATTGGATCGAAGTACGGAATGGAACATTGTGAGATTGAGGATAATTGGCTCCTTCTAAAATTCAATCAAATTATGGATCGGAATCGTGCTATGGATGGTTGTCCTTGGATGCTAGATAAGAATATTCTTATTCTTAATGTAGTTCAGCCGACTAAGAACCATGTGGAGGTGGACTTAATTTTGTGTGCTTTCTATATCCATGTGCACTACCTTTCGTTATAAATGATAACTAGAGAGGTAGCAGAGTTTGTGGGTAATTGGTTGGGTAAGTTTATGGATTTCGATCATAATAATATGCATCTTTCTTGGGGCTCCAGTATGTGAATTAGGATAGAGTTGTCTATTAATCGCCCTCTGAAGCGATTCTTGCACATCATGTCACCGGTGAGGTAATGGTTCATTTATGAATCCTTACCAAAACATGTCGAGTTCTTGGGTTACATTGCGAGGAATGTGAGAAGTGATTCTGGGAGGATACGATTAATGGCAAAGAGAATTCGCTGTAGTGTTGCGGTTGGGCGGGACTAAAGTTTTATGAAAATTTCCTTCTTCCAATACAAAGCGGCTTGAGAAGGGTCAGATTCTAGGTTTAGATAGAGACCGACTACAGTGGTTTAATGGTTTTCCAAATGTTCGCTGATAGGGTATAGGTATTTCTTAGGCTTAGCCAAGCGAAGATACTTCTCATGTGGTGGCGATGGTGGTAAATGTGATTCTCATGTGGTGGTTCCATAGGCAAAAGCGGTTTATTCTCTCCAAGGTGATAATTCGGGGATGTTTGCACATGGGGCGGAGGTTGATCGATTATTGTTGCAAGAGGATTTTGAGTTGTTGGCCAGTTCAATGATTACCCTAACAAAATATACTCTTCACTAAATTTTCCCTTCCCCACTATACGAATTAATCTTCATGCACTAATTCGCTGATCGTCGCCTCCTCCTCCCCAAGAGTCTCTTTAGTGTGAGGGATTGTGAGTCGATAATGTAGATGGGATGAGGATTGACCAACTTGGGGCTTCTTAGGGTTTAATGAAAATTTAATAGAAATGGATGATAATAGGTGAAGAGAGCTTATAAGTAGTTGAGGGAGCTTGGGGCAAGTGAGGTGATGTCGTAGACTTTTTAAGTACATCCATACATTTCAGATGAAAGGTGAGGATTGTTGCACAAATTTTTGGGGAGCTAAGGTGTCTCCTTGAATTCGATTGCTATTATGGCCGATATCTCTATAGAGAAGCGGTACCAACTCATGTAAACCTGTTAAAAAAGGAATTGAAAATTGACACTTCTGGGTTTTATGGTGCTGAATTGGAATCTTTCAAACATATTTTATTGGAATGTGTGGTAGCACGATTGTATGGGCCTTATCAAAGATTTCGTTGAGATATATGTTTGAGTGGCAAGGTGGTACAACATAGTGGATATAAGGGTTAAATGCAATTTACCCTATGTGATATGGGAAATGCGAAATGCGTAATGAGAAAAGAAAAACCCATGTGAAGAAAAAAATAGAAAATTATTGTTTATGTTTTGGGAAATGAAACAAATTACTTTCTATCAATGGTTTAGATAGATTCATTTTTGCTTTATTTTCTAAAACACAAGGGGTAATTTGCTAATATTTTTTCATAGGGTTCTTTTTGCTTATTTCTCATATCATAGGAAAAGAAATTGCATTTAATTCATGGATATCACAAGTCTTCGAATAGGTTGATGCGGCGGACAAATCTCGCTTTCTCATGATGTTTTAGGTCTTGTAGCAAAACATGAACAAAATAGTGATGGAGGCAAGGAGACAAGATCTGAGGGGTATGCTACAAGTTGCATGGTTAACTCTTGAAAAGTATTAGTAGGCTTGTGCAAAGCAAAGAACTAAGCCAAGGTTGATAGTGTTTTATATGTTTTTTTGCTTACTCACCCATTAGCAAGGTGGCATCGGTGTTAGCTGCATTTTTGTTGATTCGTGCCATCATTTTTTGATATAAAAGTTATTTTGTGTTGAAAAAATAGACTGATTGATTGATTGAATCAATAAATTAATATAAACTGATGATACCCTCTTAAACATTTTCCCTAAAAATCTAAAGACGAGCCTTTATAGAGTAGCCAAACTGGCCAGGCCCTGTTGACCCCATAACTTGCCTTATCTTTACTAACCTGGAGGACACAAGAAAAGACACTATTCCAGCATGCCGACTCAACATACAGTAGGGATGACATGACATATAGGTAGTTGACATCTTAGGATATATCATGCTAAAAGATCTCTAATTAACTCTAGGAGACTCGGTTGGAATTAACTCTTTAATCAACAAGTAATTGATTCTCAAATTTTTGGTTTTGGAAAGACCTCTTCAATGATCATAATAGTTTCAGATAAGTCTAAATCTTAAACAACCCCTTTTTTTTTTTTATTTAGCTAACACATACTACAATATATCATTTGCCCCAACTATTCTTCGGATCTTGCTCTAAGTATGTCTATAAATTAGGACTCTGTGTATTCATTTTGGTAACAAAAATCTATCACACCCATATTGTCATTCTGTCTCGATTTTAATACCATTCTCAGCATACTTTTACACTGCACATGAATTATATGACTTTAGCATAATTCTCAACCAGGAGGAAAAGGGGTCCTTGATGGCATATGTCCAATGTTTCAACAATGCTAGTTTAGAAGTCGCACCTACTCACCCAGAGGTGCCAATTAGTGCTATCTTGGGCTTTACAATGGTATTCTATTTGAATCATAGGCTACGAACCCTGTTTTCTACTTGCATGACTTACTAGCCCGAGCAAAAAGGTACAGGGAAGTAGAAAATGCCCAGCTGATAAAGAAAGACAACCATCGCGACAGAAGAAGGGACAATGAAGGGACCCGGAGGAAGATTCATTCCCTTTGATTCAATGAATGAGCACTACACCCCACTACACCCTACATTATCACCAGCATGAATAATCATGACTATAGATAAGCACCCTATCTGCTATGGCTTAAAGGTGCAGAGGAAAAACCTCAACTTCCTAAATTTGAGTATTTCTGTAAGTACCACAATGAATATGGATACAATATCAATAGATATCGCTGGCTAATACAGAAAATAGAATTTATCGTCCAGGTAGGCTATATTAAGGATTACCTCAACAAAAATTGATGATGCAAGCAAAATGAGGAGTGCTCTCTTCATTAAGACTCTCGTAGAAGCAAGGAGAAGGTTGCTAACCCCTCCAAGAGGGAGCACAGACAGGAGAAGGTTCCTGTTGAGGCGTAAAACCCAGAAAACATCCTTGGTAAAGGGGTGATCTACATGATATTATGAGGATCCACTGATTGGGACTTCAGGAGAGGTAGACGTGAGCATGCTCGCACTGCCAGAGTAATCATGAAAATTGATTGCAAAGTACGAGTAGTGGATCCAACTATCCACTTTAGACCTGCTGACGCACAGGGAGTTCACTTACCCCATAATGATGCTCTCATTATTTCTGCTACATTAGCTAACTATACTGTTCAACGTACTTTTGTGGATTTTGGCAGTTTTGCAGATGCTCTATTTTATGAGGTCTACCTGCCGATGGAGCTTGGTAATATTCGGCTGGAGCCAATAAGCACATCATTATATGGTTTTGCAAGATAACTTGTAAAGATCCAGTTCCCTCTATCCTTAAAGGTAGAACCCAATACAAATACTAAGATGATCAGCATCTTGATAGTGGACGTGTCTTCAACTCACAATATTGTCCCAGAGCGATCTGCTCTAAATGCCTTTCGTTGCTGTAGTCTCCACCAACCACATGAAGCTGAAATTCCCTGCTTGAGCAGAGGTAGGGGAAATAATAGGAAATTAGCACACAACATGGAAGTGCTATGTTGAATCTGTAAAAGTAGGTAGCATGAAAGACATGGAAATAGACCTCCCTTAACCAAGCCAAGAGAAAGGTAAAAGACCTATGCAGTATGACCAGTAGGGAAATGAATTTCCTGCCTTAGTGCAGTCAGCATAGGAGCTCCTGAGTATCTAGTTAGTACTTGGAGAGCAGGACAAAAACACCCGGATTGGCTTCTAGATGAACTCTGAGTTGGTAGGGCAACCATTTTCTTGCAGGAAAATGTGGATGTGTTCACGTGGTTAGCCCGTGACGTGGTAGGGATCAACCCCTATGTCGCGGTACAGAGCTAGAACTTAGATCTGTCTTTCTATCCAGTGAAGTAGAAGAAATGGCATTTTCGTTCTGAGAAGGACAAGGTCATCCAAGAGGAGGCAAGTAAGCTCCTTGCAGCGAGGCGCATCAAGGAAATTCAATTTCCCAAGTAGTTATCAAGCGTTGTGCTTATTCGCAAGCCAGGTAACAAATGGTGCATGTGTTTGGATTTCAGATATGTTAATAAAACATGCCCTAGAGATTTCTATTCTCTTTCCGCAACATTCCAACTAGTGGATTTCACCTTTAGTCCTGAAATGTTAAGTCTAATAATTACATCGCAGGGCTACCATCAATTCATGCTTAACCCCGATGAATAGAAATGAGTAAGCTTCATCATGTTAGAAGCGATATATTATTATATTATTATGCCCTTTGGGCTAAAAAATGTAGTTTCTATCTATCAGCAGTTAGTAGATGTATGTTCCGTGAGCAACTAGAGCACAACATAGAGGTTTACGTGGACGACATGCTAGTTAAAAGTTGGCAAGGTGACCCACCACATCATTGATCTAATTGAGACACTTAGAATACTAAGGAAATGCGCATTTTGGAGTCCGTAATGGACGTGCCTTCGGCTACATGGTGATCGAAAAAGGCATCAAGATTAATCTAGATAAAATACAAGCAAGTCAATACATGAAACCTCCAACCACCCTCAGCAAGGTACAAAATATTGCTGGACGCGTAGCTATTCTCTATAGGTTCATATGCAGCTCTGTGGAGTGCAACCTGTTCTTCTTCAAAGTGTTGAGGAAGACCAAAGGTTTCACGTGGAACAAGACCTATTAGCAAGGCTTTTAGGACCTATAGGCCTACTTGGCCGAGGTATCTTTACTTAATAAGCCATCACTAGTGAACCCTTGTATCTTTACCTCTCTATAGCGTAGCATGCTATGAGCTTCGTGCTTATTAAAGAAGAGAGAAAACCCACAACCCCGTCTACTACATCAACAAGGTATTACATGGCACTGAACAAAGCTATCCTAAGGTAGAAAAGCTAGATTTTCTCTAATAATAACCTGCAAGGAAATTACGTCCTTACTTTTTATCACATTCTATTATTGCCTACACCAATACCCCCTGTGGCAATGTTGGGGAAAGCTGAGACTTTTGCTAGAATGATCAAGTGGGCTATAAAACTCAGTGAGTATGATATCATTTACCATCCTAGGATGACCATCAAGGCCCAAACACTAGCTCAGGAATATGAAGGAAAATCGATTCTAAATGCAAATAACTCATCCACCTACTTTGGCAGTGGAACAAGCATTGTGTTTTAACTAGCACAAAAAGGGACGATCTAGAGCTTGCTCTAAGATATGATTTTAAAGCCTCAAATAACGAGGTTGAATATCAGGCCCTAATAATAGGTATTAGAATGGCTTTTGATTCAGGAGCAAGAAATCTAATTTCCTATTCGATGTCCAACTAGTGACCAATCAATTAGATAGCACATATTATGCAAAGGATGACAAGATGAAGGAATACCTCTAGAAAACAAGCAAACTTAAGAGCAAGTTCAAAAGTTTACATCTCGAAAAATTCCAATATTGAGATACCAAGTGGACTACCTAGCTCAGCTAGCCAGCTCTTTACCGGATTGTTACTCGCACCGTTACTGTGAAAATACTCACTAAAACTGTAAGAATACTTACACCCTTTTCCACTGTAAAAAATAATGCAACCTGCAAAAGGAGAAGGGTAACCCAGTTTACCTTGCTAGGAGGGATACTTTACAAATGCAACTTCTCTTAGCCCTATTGTGCTATTGGAGATACATGAAGGATCCTACGGGCCACATACATACGGGATGGCCCTTGCAAGGATATACTACGAGTCAGATATTTTTGACTACTCTTAAGAAAATGCAGTAGATTTGTAAGGAAATATAAAAAATGCTAGAAACACGCTCCACTCCTTCATGTGCTTGCTAAACCCTTCAAAGCGATTTCAGCACCTATTTGCTGAATAGGGAATAAATGTAATTGGACTCTTCTCCACAGTATAAGGACAACGCAAATTCTTATTAGTAGCGATGGACTACTTCAACAAGAGCGTGTAAACTCAAACTCTTGCTAATATCAGAGAGAACATAGTGCTTAAATAATTTCAAACAATGATCGTTAGTTTTCAAGGTTGCAAAGTTTAGAACTGGTGCGCCAACTTAGGCATCCAACAATGATTTACTTCAGTGGCCTACCCCGAAGCTAATAGGCAAGAGGTGGTCACAAATAGAATCTTAGTGCAAAGCATCAAAACCAAGCTTGAGCAAGTAGGAGGGAAGAGTGTTGATGCCCTACTAGGTTCTGGTCCTATAGGACCACCCTAGGTTAACCATAGGAGAAGCTCCTTTCTACCTGGTGTGCGGTTCAAAAATCTTTATCCCTATTGAAGCAGGGCTCAACACTTTCAAAGTCCAGCGCCATGGACAATAGGGTAACGATATTTTGTTACGTGCTAACCTGGATAGATGAGGTTTGAGAGATGCTCGAACTTGCATGGGAAGATAGAAACAAAAAGTGGTGAGCACCTACAATGGGGGGGGGGGGGGGGTGAGAAGGAGAGTTCTACATGGGGGATCTTGTGCTGAGGCGAGCTAGTGCTCTGTAACCAGTAGGAAAACTAGCTCCCAACTGGAAGAGTCTATATAAGCTACCTTAGATCGTTAAGCTCGGAGCATGTGTACTCTCAAATGACAGAAAGCTCTACCGATCATGGAATGCTTACAACCTCAGAAATTTTTGTTCCTAAAACCCTACTCTTACTCAGAATCTTACTGCTTTACTTGCTAAAGCATTATCCTGCTAGAATAAGAACGATTTTCGCTCCCCTACTCATGTATTGATGATCACAGGTTAATAACCTTGATAACCCTACTTGGCGAACTTTGGCTAATTTTTCTATATTGGCAGTGAGCCCTAATAAGTCACTCCTAACTGGCACAGTCTTGCAAATTTTGGAGCTATGAGCCCTAATACAGCTACATGTAGCAACGCATTTACTTCACTACAAAAAAATACGAGTTTTGGCGTAGATAAGACGACCGTTTAAAAAATGGTTCCTAAGTGGAACGGATATTGGCACTCTTGAGGAACGGAATTAGGTCGCTAATGTCACGGTCTTATTATATTCCATCTTTTATTTTTGGAATAGCCGAACCATTCCTAAAGCCATTCCAATATTAGTGTTATAAGTTGTGTTCCTACTGTCGTTCCAAACATGGAACGATAAAATATTGTAACACATTTTGGAATGATTTGGTAGAAATTGAAACAACCCACGAATTACACATAATTACTGTTCCAACATGAGCTCCAAAGTACGATGAAAAGTAGACCGCTGAAAAAATCATTTCAAAATGAGGTACAATTTAAGACGGTTTAAGTACTAAGAAAAACGTGTATCACAAAGGTCATTCCTAAATGTGGTATTTGTGGAAAATTGTATGTGTTCCAAGACCTGTTCCAAAGTGAGTTACAATTTTAATGGCTAGATGGTCGTTTCTAGTTGTGTTCCTGATGCTCGTTGTGGGAAATTGTATGTGGTATTACAATACCCGTTTCAATAGACGTACAACGGCCAAATTTCAACGGCTAGATAGTCGTTCCTAGTTGTGTTCCCAATGCCTGTTCCAAATTATAAGATATTTTAATGAAGTTTCCAATTGGAACAGTTTTGTACATATATTGTTCCAATAAAATCGTTCCAAAGTGTATGGTACTTGGGTAAACTTTTGGTTTTTTTCTAAATTTACTATTCTAGAATATGTTCCACCCCTACAAAGAAAGGAGAATAATTTAAACATTGAAACGGTTATTTCAATTTGACCGTTCCAAGAAGAGTTCCACAATAATTTTAGTTGCTGCCTCCGGAAAAAGAAAAGAGAAAAATTCAAAATTTGGAATGGTTAATTCAATTTGACCGTTCCAAGAAGAGTTCCAAAATAATTTTATATGGCGCCTCCAGAAAAAAGTGGTGGAAAAATCACAACTTGGAATGGTTATGTATTAAGACACCGTTCCTACTTATATTTTTGAAAAATCATTCCTAACTCTACTCAGCAACCATTCCTTATTATAAATTATTATGAATCGTTCCAAATTTTAGAATAACCGTTCCAAAATATGTTAAAAATATATCTAGTATACCTTTCGATTTGATATCTCAACATTCGCGAGTCGGATTAATTCCAAACTTGAACTCATATAAGTTTCTATCTATTTAAATATATATAAAAGTCTGATTTAAAATCATATGGCTTGATTGACGGTTGAACCGTTTTGAATCTCGCTTATTACAAACCAGATACGATATCTCAATATCCGTGTGAAAAAAATATTAAAACTTTATCGAATGTCTTTTGACTATTTAATCATATCCAATGGTTTGATCAAAATTTTAACGGGATGATTAGGCGATGCAGTATAATAATATACGATGCTAGTTACATGTACGTAATACTAACAAATTTGAATATACAGGTATACTTCATATAATGAACATACGTCAATCTCATGAAAAATACTTTATGTTTTCAATGGTCTTAATGCATTCAGTGTATATTTTTTCTTGCTCATTAACATGTCCAGTATGGGTTTTTTTCTTAATTTTTATTAATTTTCTTGAAAAATAAATACTTATTTGAAACTTTAATAGGATTGATTTTTAACAAATAGGAAAGGGTTTGTAATACGGATATTTATACAATGTCGTTTTTGGGTAAAACGATGTCATTTTCGTAGTTTATGAACAAAATGGAAATTGTTTAGTTAATAAATGACCGTTCAAATAGGAGTTCCAAAAAATTACCATTCCAAACGAATCAAAATGTCATCGTTTTGCTGGTAAAACGATGTCATTTTATTAGTAATAGAAACGGTCCTAGGAATGATTTTGTAATACTTGACCGTTCCAGGACCGTTCCAAAATTTTAACATATAAGTGACACTTCGATAATATTTTCAATAATTACAATATTTACATAATAATTAGAATAATTCCAAAAGAGGATAACATTCAATAAATAGAATATTTACATAATAATTAGGATAATATTCAATAATTTGAATATTTATGTATTCAATTTGAAGTCCATGCAGGCCAGTGCATCAATTACCAGCGCATCACAGCCTAATGCCTCGACTAAAGACCCATCACAGCCTCCGACAGACCCTCGTGCCCCAGATGATGATGATATGGACCTTGCTGATGAGGGGGGCGGGGTGTAGACTACTGTTTTTATTTAATATTTACAAACGGATAATTTTATATTAATGTAAATTTTTTTTTGCAACTATCCATGTTTTAATATTAATTGCATTCCATATGTTGTATATATGTTGTTATATACAATTGCAACAATAACAATGATGAAATGCTTTATCAATTATTTGGTGACATATTATAATTATTTGAAAGGATAAATTGTATAAAACCCCCTGTGTTTTCAAAATGTAGCTAAAACCCCCCGTGATTGAAAAATAGACAAAAAAACCCCTCTGTTTTTCAAATTTTAGATAACACGAGGGGTTTTGCCTATAAATATAACATAGGAGAATACACAGGGGGGTTTATGCAATTTACCTCATTTGAAAATTGGAATAAATCCTCTAATATATTTGTAATGCTTGTATATTAATTATCATACAAATGAGACTATATTTGTAATCTTGGTCAAAAATCATGGAATACCACTAAATGCATTTGGTAATTTTACTTTTGCATTGTAAGAATTATTTCTAATCATAAAAATACTTTTCTGATTAAAAATTTAAGTTTGGGATGGAAACATCCCTCCCCAAATAGAAACCACGTCATTTCATAAGCTCCAGTTTGAATTTGGGAAGGATTAGAGACGATATTTAGGATGCATTAGTTTGACCGCTTCAAACTTCATCACACAATTCCGTAGCAAAATTACTCACAACGAATACCGTTACTATTTGATAATACGATAACTATAGATCTGTTACTCCAATGTATGTCAAACTTCAATGCAATAGCATTCGTGTCATTGTGATTATATCTAATTGTCAAAATTTTGAAGTAGCTCCTCAATACCTGGGCAGTGAAGTGGCTAAGTACTAGATTCTTTGTGGAAAAGATTAGAAACAAAAAGCTGAATTGGATTGTAGAGGAAATCTGGATGGCCTTGATCCTCATTTGGTCCTCGTCAAATTTCAAGAAGAAGTCTGCGGGAAACAAGACCAATCGGAATGTGAATCCGCAGACGACTGGTACAGTTTACCAAGGTGGTTCATGTTGTGGGTCCAATACAAGAGCAAAATGGTAAGTTTTATCACTTTGATCAAATTTAATTAAACAAATTTATATTATGTCTACTTTTGTTTTATAACATTTGTATAGGAGAACCAGCTCAGTAGGCCACCCAAGTTCATGGACGTCTTTTCCACCTGCAGGATGAAGAAAAAAAAATGGGGGCCGAATTGTTTTGAGAGCAGTAGAGAGAGCGATAAATGTTACTTTTTTTAAAAAAATAATTCAAAAATTAACTATTTATTACTAGTTAATGATTTTTAGGAGAACAATCAAAATTACTGGAGGAGCACCCCTCTCACTTGCCTCCAAAAGCAAATGGCTCTGTCCCGCAATGAGATACCTAAGTTAGAGTTATTGATCCCATCAGTAGGTGGCAGCAAAAAGAGGGGCCACATGTTTAGCATAGGGTCAGTATCCCACTTTGTTACCAGTCGACCCAACACCTCAGTTCCAGCCAATAACCAAACTATGTAGGACCGCCAACACTAGATGTAGAACCTGCAACGTATGATGAGTGTCATATTGCACCACATGGGGATGCCTCAAATAGCTGCCAACACTTCAATCGACCCAACCGTCGATCTAGCAGAGCCTCTTGACAATGATCAGGAGACAACGAACCTAGATTATATAGTTTATTTCTTTGACTAATTAACTGAAGTTATGTGATGACTTAAAAATTAAGTTATTTTGGTGATGGACATATTATTAACGAATTATTTATCTGAACTAAAATTTTTATTTATTATATTTCGTATCAAAAATTTTAATTTGCTGCGGTTTATAAATTGATCAAAAATTTTAAAGATTTATTATTTATCTCAATTTAAATTAGATGATGGAAAAATGACAGAATAAATTTCATCGCAAATTCGTCCTAAAATAAATCAAAGATTTTGTGATGAACTTTCAGTTGTCACACAATAGTCATTGTGAGTTCGTTCCAAAATTCGTTATGCTTTCTGTGACAAATTTGAAATGGATTTGAATTTTCGCAATGTAGTTGTCAAAAAGTCATCCCATATGTTCGGGACTCCTGTGCAACAATACGTGTACATCACAAAATCCATCCACAATTGAATTCAAAATTTTTTATAACTAATCATCGCGAAATGCCAATGGCAAAATGAATTTTTGGTTTCATCACAAAAATATATATTATGATGGATTTTTGAGACGGAACTCTAAGGTCGTCATAAAATTTGCGAAGGGTGCACTTTTTCATCATAGCATTGTTGTGATTGGATTTATTACTATGAATTTACAGTCATTACAAAATCCATCCCAATTATTTTTTTAGCACGAAAATCCATCAGAAAATTCCAACACAATCAAACTATTTTTTTTGTGTGATGATTTCATCAACTTTGCCGTTAATTTTTAATGAAAAGCAAAAGGACACAAAATTAAAAAAAAAAAATTGAAATACAGAGGATTACAAGTGAGAAATCCTTAATAATTGGGATAAAAGTTGAATAAGATCTATGTTAAGGGACAAAAAATAATACTTTGAATTTCAGAAGTAAAAAGAAAAATTAAATTATCTATATGTTTGTATTTATTGTATAATAGGATTACATTAAAAAATTGAGATTTAAAGAATACAAGGATATGCTGTATTCCCACTAAAAATCTCCATGGAATAACAAAATCCTCTTAATATACTAATATAAAATGTAAAGATATGTTTCACTTACAAATACCACTGCACTAATTTTTTTCTTGTGTAAATAACCTTAAGTTGGTTTCTTTACATTCTTTCTTTTTTAGTTGTTTTATATGTAAGTTTCATATTTATAATATATTTCAATGTGTAAAATATGATTTATTACTATGCATGTAGGAATGATGAGCCATAATGGCTAGTTAACTCAAAAATCTTTTCAATACCTGTAATGATACTTGTATGTTCCTTATTAACTACCACATATGTGCATATATATGAGAAAATTGTAATTTTAGTCCTATAACTTAAAGAGGTGGTATTTTTAGTCATGTACGAATTGAATTTAGCAATTTAGTCCTGTAACCTTATAATTTTGACAATTTTAGTCTTTTTTGCCAGAAATTGCAATTACTTGCAGTTTTAGTTCACTCGTACTTCTATCTATCACTTACAGTGGGACATCGTGTGCTGTCATATATGGTGTCCGATTAGTTGAATCAAGTTGGGATGGCAAATAATTTTATAATTAATTTATTTTTATTTCATAATTGTATTATAATTATATTTTTTTTTAGAAACAAGCTATGCAGTACAATATAGAATAAGTTTTATGCATGTCCTTGCTAAAATATTGTTTAAAAAATAAAAACTCAATGCTAACACAAAATACTCGACAACACTTTGTGTTTCTGTTATTCTTGAAAAGTTGCATAAAGTTCATTTCATGTAACTTTATTCAGAAAGGCTAATTCGCCTGAACAAACTTTAATTGAACCCGGAAATTGTACACATGCGAAGCCACAATCGGCTAATTCGCACTCTCCACCGGTTTTACATGGTCTCGGGCATTTTTTGGACAAGGGGGTAACTGAGTTAACTCCTTGTTGGAATTCTGTGGCTTCTACACCTGGTCCAAGCATCTCCGGCAACCATATCACTGCAAATATGGATGGAATTATACCTTTGCTAGTTACAAAATATCAATAAATTCTAGATCTGAATAGATTCTGCCAAATGCATTCACTATAAAAAAATATTGAATTATTCCCTATATTATAAATGATTATGACTTAAAAACCTCAACAAATCTGTAATGTCTGTCATGGTCAAATAAACAAATGCAAAAACCTACATTTGACCAACGTTTTCTATGGTGTTAACAATGACTAAAACATTTGTCATAACTTTTAATTAAAAACTAATATTTTAACCTCGCTTGCTAATAGTCATTATGCAAATGTGATCAATTAGTATTACCGCATTTTTTTTTTACAATGGTAATTAACTATGATGAAAAAAAAACATATATAGTCATGTGATTAATATAATATATAAGGAGAGCAAGCATGAAAGGAAAAACTACAATTTTAGTCCTGTAATTTATGGAGGGTGGCATTTTTGGTCCTGTACGAATTGATTTTCGTAATTTAGTCCTGCAACTTTAAAATTTTGGCAATTTTCATCTTTTTTCGGCATTTTTAGCCCTGTAACTTATGTGACATTAGCATTTTTAGTCCTATAACTTAGGAGAGTTGGCATTTTTAATCCTACATGAATTTATTTGTATGACTAAAATGCAAGTAAATTGCAGTTTCCGGCCAAAAGGAACTAAAATTGCCAAAATTATAAAGTTACAGGACTAAATTGTTAAAATCAATTCGTACAGGACTTAAAATGCCACCCCCTTAAGTTACAGGACTAAAATTACAATTTTCCCACGCATGAAAATGTAAAATGGATTTAGATACTAATTTAGTCTTTTATACCAAACGAAGACAAAAATCTCCATCTAAAAAAACGCCAGATCACTAGTTGTGAGACGAATTTTAGGCTTTTTCCATCTCCAAAATTGTGGCCGCAACTATTTGCACACAGTGACTCTAAATTGATTGTTAATATTGACGATCTTTCAATCAAAACAACAAAAAGAAAAATAATAAAAAAAAGGGAAGATTTCAAGAAACACGCTGTGATATTGGGAGTATTAAAAATTTTTTTTGAGAAAAATAAAGTATCAATTACACTCCCTATGATATGAAAAAGACCCAAAACACCCTCTAAAACCAGGTTGACCAGGGGCTGTAAGAGTCATTGTTCATACATAAGGGTGATCTTTGATATTTAAATTTTCACAGGGGATTTTTTGATATTTTTTCATATTATAGTGGGTCAAAATGAATTTAACTAAAAAAAAAAAAACTAAACCTGCTGATGCAGCGAAAATTGTCAATAAAAATAACTGAAAAACTTTAATATTCGCCATGCTCAATTGTCTCCAATCTTGAGAATTTGTGTTTGGGTGTAAGTTAAATGAGGTATGGAGCATATGTAGCCAGGGTTTATATGCACATCAGAAATCGAATGTTTGGTAATGAGTTTAATTCTAATTTCCAGTTTATATGTACACCAAATCTCGAATGTTTGGTAATTCAATTTATTTCTAATTCTAGTGGATATGTACACCAAAAATCGAATGTTTGGTATTGAATTTAATTCTAATTTTTAGTTTATATGTATATAAAAATATTGGATATTTGGTATCTGATTTTGTTTACATGGAATTTATATAAATACCATAATCTGATGTTTGCTAAATTTGAATTTTATTCTGCTAGAATTTGTAATTAAATATATTGTTGGATATTATATGTATATCAGAAATCGAATATCTGCTGCTAATTTTATTTGAATGGAATTTATTTAAATTCTAAAATCAAAAGTTTTGGTAATTGAGTTTATTTGTTGGATTTTATATGCATAAAAAAAATTGAATGTTTGGTAATTGACATATTGGGGTAGGATTTATATGTATATTAGAATTCAATGTTTGGTTAATAAATTTATTTTGCATTATTTTCGTAAATACCAACGATCAAAACACACTCAATATGAGAAAAGATAGACATCTATTGGAAAAATTATAATTTACGTCCCACAACTTGCACCCGTTTGCAGTTTTGGTCCCATTCTTTTACCCCTCACCACATTTAGTCCCATAAGTG
Source organism: Sesamum angolense (assembly GCA_034509725.1). Classification (NCBI taxonomy): domain Eukaryota; kingdom Viridiplantae; phylum Streptophyta; class Magnoliopsida; order Lamiales; family Pedaliaceae; genus Sesamum; species Sesamum angolense. The sequence continues at coordinate 2,721,778 of JACGWL010000007.1, read as the reverse complement.
TAAAAAAAATTACAATTTATGTCCCACTCACATTTTTCGTTAGATTATTGATGGAATAGTGTGGAGCATTGCAATTTACATCCCACAACTTACACATTTTGGGACCAAAATCACAAATGGTATAAGTTGTGGGACGTAAATTGTAATTTTTCACACTATTGCAGTAAAAAACGTGGGTTAAGTTAGCGGAGCACGTGTTCTTTCCGTCAAGAATTTAACAGAAAATGAGTGGAACGTAAATTGCAATTTTTTTACACTTATGGGACTAAATATGGTGAGGGGTAAAACAATGGGACCAAAATCACAAACGACGTAAGTTGTGGGACATAAATTGTAATTTTTCCTCTGTCTGTCTTAGGAGAGTTAGTGTAGTAGTATTAGTGCATGTAAGCAGATAGGTTGGTGTTATGTTCATCTTGATGGATATATTGTTCTTAGTTTCTTTGTGCACAGTTCGGGTGGAGGCTGCGGCAAAGAGGTTAGGGAAAGCTTTGGTGTTGACTGAGGAAGACGGAGAGAAGTCGGTCATATTGCAGGGGGTTTGGTCGGGGACAATTGAGCAGAATAGTACTACATGGTGTGGTGATTACTTTTATCAAAAGCTTATCAGATCCGTCGAAGGGTATGGATATTAGGGACTCGGTTACTGTTTAGATTCAATCATATCCTTGATCGAGTCTAACTATGTCGGGCTACCCGTGGACATTTGACAAAAAATTATTGATTCTTTGTTTGGTGCATATTGAGGATAGCCCACAGATGGTGGAGCTGAATTGATGTTCATTTCATGTTCATATGCATGGCTTCCATTCGCCAAAGGACTACCGTGTGACGGCTACATTGTTTGGAAATAGGCTTGGCAAAGTTATTGAGAAAGAATCTAACTCAACATCCATGGGGTTCTGATATGCAGACTAGGGTTGCTTTAGACATCTGAAATCCCTTGTTACAATTTTTGGGAATAAGTTTGATCTTCGGGGAACAGTTAATGGTATCATTTTCATATGAGCAACTGCTGTACTTGAATTTTATATGTCCCATGTTCAGACACATAGTGCAATACTATGACAAGTAGTACGAGGAGGGGTACATAGATCCAGGGTTGAAAAGTAGTATAGACAATTGACATGTGGAAATTAGTAGACGTGTGGTACATATTTTTTACACTAATCCGCAGTTGACCCATAGCTAATCACTCATAAAAAACACCAAATTCATATTCATCATCCCACATACACATCCAAGAACTGTATAATAGAGCCTTCACATATCTTTCTTACAAAGTCATTGCAAGTCCCCACATCCCAATCCCAACTTCCCTGTCTTGTACCTATTCCCCTCATCGTCTACCCTAGCCATTCATCATCAATAACTGGTAGAACACTATCCAATAAATTTGCCTCTCAATCCCAAGTCTGCCCAGATCAAAAGAAAACTTCTAGCTTATTTGAACTCCCATCAATCCAGAAAAATTCATCTCTGTGATTCAACAGTGGAGGTTGTACTGCAACCCCCGTTGATCGCCATGACTGCTATAGCACCTACTAAAAAAAATCTGCGATTTGTAACGATTTTTGGTAACGGCTGGAAGCCGTTCCAATAGTAACGGTCATTGTAACTGCTTTGTAACGATTTGAGCGTGATGATGTCATATAGGGGGAATATTTTTTTTTTTTATAACGGCCAAAACCGTGCCAACAACCATTACAAACTTTGTGTTGTGCGTAAAATTGTTATAATTTTTCGGCCATTACTATATTGGATCGATTTTGTAACGGCTTGGTTATTGTAACGAATATTTGGGTTGAACGACCGTTCCAAACTTCATTACAAAAATAAGAAGTTACAAACACCGTTATAAAATATTTCTTAAACAGTTATTTTTCAACGGCTATATTAGGAGTTCCAAAAGTCGTTACAAAAGCCGCTACAAATAATCTTATATATACGTGCAATTTGTTTTCATTTTATTACAATTAATGTTCAGAAAATCTTACTAACCACAAACACTCTCAATATTATGATTTTCTTGCATATTTACTTGAGTGGCTTTGGATTAATATTTAATAATATCGCTCGAAATTTTTGGACCATCAGCTAACTAGTGGTCATCGTCTTTTGAGTTGGTTGATCAGGTAACAACAACTAATTTAATGCTGCATTGTATTTAATTAAATTAATTATATTTTGCTACTTACGTTGTGATTTAATTAGTTTTTATGATTTATTTTTAATTTATATATATGTGTTAATTAATTGTTAATATGCATGTATTCAGCTAATTAAGTAGTGTAGAGCATGTAATATTTAGCTAGAAACTGGCTTAATTATATGTGGACATATGTGTGAATTTGCAGTTATATATCGATCTATATATATATCATCATGTTACGTGAATCAAGGAGATGAATGTATAATAAGAACCTTCCGGGGAGGGCAAGTATTACATCAGAGTTTGAGGATGGGGTTAAGACTTTCACAGAATAGGCTAAGGGTGAGCGTGGACATATAGATGGAGACAAAATTAGGTGCTCTTGCCGAAAGTACAAAAAGACAAAGTTTGGAACACGCGACGTAGTCAGTTATACTTGTGTATGCGGGAGTTTATGCCAGAATATTATAAAGTCTTCGTATGGCAAGGAGAATGTGTAGGATTTTTTGAGGCTCCAACTGTCCCTCTGGTGTCGGATGAATGAACCCAGCTGGCTATGTTGAGGGTAATTATCCATAGTGGGGTAATGAACAACATATGGATTGGGCGCAGAAGATGGTTTTTTATGCAGTCGGGCCGAGTTATTTTGCTTCTTCTCACGAAGGTTTCCCTGATTATGATAAGAGGTCTTGCCCTGTTGATGCCAGTCCTAGTTCATGTTGTTACGATGGTGGCCCATACAATTATGATGAGTCAGGATTGGAAGACCTTTTTTACAATGTAGTGCATGCTGCAGATCATCCGTTGTGGGACGGTTGCACCCAATCTCAATTGGGTGTTGTTGCTGAGTTGGTGGATATCAAGGCGGATGGTCATATTTCTGATCAAATATATGATCGAATATTCCAATCGACTAATAGAATATTGCCCCTCAATCACACTTTGCCAAAAGATTACTACTGCAAGAAGAAGTTGGTAAAGGATTTGAGTTTTACCCGTATGTTGTCTTAGGTACCTGTGCTTACTCCTCGTCTACAGAGGTTGTATTCTTCGAGGGCAATTGCCGATCACATGACGTGGCATGCCACACATCAGACAGAGGAGGGGTCGATATGTCACCCATCCGAGCCAGACATGCAATCCAAATGAAACATGCCTCATAGAAATTATGAGCGCACGAGTAGCGATGATGAAATCCAGGTGTCTATTTTCAACTGTCCTGGCAGAGCTAGTGGTGGCACGAAGAAAAGATGGCTCATTGGACCAAAACGACATATCATCGAGACGTACACATTTGACCAACTGTGAAGTCACACCATATTACGAGTAAGTTGTTAATTCTAATATAAATTGGTCTTTTTAATATACATGTTAAGTGTATACGTTTATATATGTAATTGATATATGTACAGATCTCACTTGAACGAGCTGTACCAACACCACCATCTAGACGACCCAATTATTGAATGACTTGTATCGACTGAATTCAACGATTAGTTCAAACAACGTGTAAGTTAAACACAACCTTTCATTTGATATTTTTAAAAGTACGTCGTTGCAACCTACAAATTAATTAAAATAATTATCATATATGAACGTGTAGGTACATCCCGAGCTGAATTATACGAACAAAGAGCTACTGAAGTGTCATTATTGGAGTCCCAGTGCAGAAGTAACATTGGTCCCTTGCTACTTTGTTAACGGGTACAACTTTTCAGACGGAACGTCACAACACCGGCAAGTCAACCATGAATTGCGAGGTATGTGTCAAAAGTTCATCGTATATAGATAGGAAAATGACTTCTATAGAATCATCGAAGATATATTCAATTGACATACCCACTTATTCCGAACTTGCACATCGTTCTGTTCAAGTGTCGTTGGGTCGATCCAGTAAGAGGTATGAAGGTGCACCCTTGCTATCACCTTGTTAATGTAAACTTCAAGAAGTTATACCAAAAGGATGATCATTTATACTTGCACAACAAGAAGTACAGATATATTTCACGAAGTACCTAAGTATGAAGACGGACAAAGCAGACTGGATGGTTGTTTGCAAAATCAAGACTCGAGAGTTGTTGATGAGTTCAAGTGGACTAAGACATTCGCATAGCAGCTGGAAAAAGTTGTACCAATCCCTGTAGTGGCTACCGACAATGAGTCGTGCGATTTACGTGACCCCAATGGTTTACAAGTTGTGGTGGATCTTTCTATGGCACAACAGTAGGTTGTAGGTATTTCACGGAGACAAGTGCGTGAAAATGATGATGAAAATGAAGACAAAATGAAGACATCGGCGGGGACGACGAGACTGATGATAATGAATACGAAGCTACATAATGTACCTTTTTTCAATAAAATATTTTTATTTACAATGTTGTAAGGAAAAAAATATTTCTTTAAACTTTTTTAAAAATTTGGAACGACCAAATTATTGCAAAGCCGTTACAACGCCGTTACAAAATAAGGAGAGAAAAATGGCGGGATATAATCTTGTAATGATCAAATTAAGAAACAGTTACAACAACCGTTACAAAGTTAATTTTTGAATTCAAAATTAAAAAATGGTGGAAATGTTACATTTGAAAGGCCATTACAAAGGCCGTAACAAAGTTAAATTAGAGGAGTAGTTATAAAAGTAGATCCAAAAAATGATTCATTTAAAAAATTCGGATTGTAAAGTACGATATTTTTACATCCGACCATCCGATTCGTACCAAATTTAAATGTATACAAGTATGTATCCATTAAATCACATTAGACGGTTTAATTTTAAATCACATGGCCTGATTTAAAAATACATCGAATTGAATGATTATTATTATGTACCAGGAATGATATTTCGATATCCGTATACCCAATAAGGTTACAAATTTGCTGAATGGATTATTTTGTAAGTGTGATCATATCTAACGGTAGGATCTTAATTTTGACAGCCCGTTAACCCATGCATTGAACACTATTATTCTCAGTTACATCAACTAAATACTAACATTTATGAATATATACTTTTATTGCAAACTGTGTACATGTATCAATATGTTGATAATTTTTTTCGTAATCATAATGTATTTCGATTATATTATTCCACTACAATAATATATTTTCGCAGCATTAAATCATTGAAAATGGGATTTAAAAAAAAAACAATTTCAATAAAAATAACTAATTATTTGAAACTCTTTTTGTAACGATGTTTATAACATTGCTGAATAAAACGACGTCGTATTTTAATTTTATAATACACTTTGTAACGGCATTTTACACGGCTTCAATAAACAACATAAATTGTATAGTGGTTGTAACGACTTATCATTTTGGTAACTCTAGTTGGCACATGGACGTTCCAAAAAGGTATATATATTCAACACTTGACCGATTTTTTTCTTTTCCTCTTCTTCTTTCCCCCATACAAAGCCCTAACACACATACACACTCTCTGTCTCTCTCTCTCTCCCCACGCCTCCCACTTCTGGCCGCATCCACCACCACCACCTTCACCACTTCCGTCCGCCCCCACCTCCGCCTACCCCACCTCTGTATTTTTTAATTTTGATGAAAATTGTATTGAAGTTTTCATTAAGTCAATTAAACGTACTCTAGGAAGAGTCTCAGATGCGTTCACTTATATATTGTAATTACACGATCCGCACAACTACTCCCGTCTATTGTATTATAGATGCTAAATTCATGTTGAACATATTGAATAGTTAGATAATTAACACATGATTTTTCACATTTTCAAAATATTGGGTATGCAACATTATTTTATACATCCAGTGCACAAGCATCAGCTAGTTCAGTCCTTTTGCCGGTCATTAATCTCGCCTAGTCATGGAAACAACAACAATAACAGATTTGTTGTCATCTTCATGATACAAGCGATGAGATAGTATTCTCTTGTATTTCTTGAACAGTTCATCAATCACGACTTTACCAAACTGTTCGACCAACACGGGCTCTGCCATGGACCTCATGCACTTAGCCATATAGTACGCATAGTTGGAAGAGGAGCTATTGTCGCTACATTCAGCCCACCTGATTTCCTTGGCCTCGACGGAGTTGAGGGCGAAGGACCCTTCCTTTACGATCTCCATTGCGATTTCTGCTGACGATGGTGAATATTGAGGGATGTGAAATGTATGTAGCTTGTTTTCTTCTATTAGCCCTGCATCATGTGTACGGATGTGTTGAAGCTTTATATATATACAATTTTTCACTTCCAGATTTTATAGAACACATGCCAGCATCTACTAGGAATATTAACCAATATATATATATATATATATATATTGTGTAGTGAAAAAGAACTACGGTCCTAAAATCGAATTTTTGTATGACTGTAGTGCAACCATGACAACAGTTTTGATCCTCAAGATTAACACAACTCTTCCTAACACGTACGCTCATGGTAAAGATTGGAATAAGAAATTCTAATAAACACTTAGGGTGTATTTTGATTTGAAAAAAGGATTTGGAGAAAGAATCTCAAATGACTCCTTTTGAAAGGAATTTGAAATTCATCCATATTCATCAAAACTTAGTTCAAAATTAAAATAAAAATTTAAAATCTTTTACATTTAGAATCATCTAAACATATCCAACGGATTTGTTATGAAGAATTTGAAATTCATTATTTCAAATCCTTCAATCCAAATGCAACCTCAAAGAAGAAAGAGGAGAAGACGAAAAAAGAGGAGAGAATTTGAATTTATTAGTGTGTAATATGAAGAAGGAAAATAGGCTATTTAGAGAGGAACCCTTCTGTTTCCAGCTACTTCTATCCTGATTTTCTCGAAGATCATTCCTCTGGATTTCCTAAACAAATATTCGGTATTTTAAAACACATGGAAGATATATAGTTTGACTTGGTCTAAAACAATCTGAAAGAGTTTCAAAAATTGGAATATGTATTGGATATTGATTGTGGTTTTCTTCATAGAAGTTATCACTTGGTGGCCTGGCTCGGCCCAACCCAGCCCAGATCAGATGGGACAAGCGGGCACACACATGTTTCTTTTCCACCACAATCCACCCTCCGATACTTCTAAACTTAAAGGCAACAAAGGGGATAATATGAATAAGTTAAAAATCCCATATGAGAGCAATGTAAGAAAAGAATAAAGGCTTTGCTCTGCTATAGCATCATCAGTCGCCAAAGCCTAGGAAGGGAGCATGGCGTTGTTTTTGCACACAATGTTTTTTGAAGACAAATTGTGCGACTCCAATGAAAGCGAGGAATACTTTGCACAATGAATCGTCGATTGCGTTACACGCCAATGTCGACATACATAATTTGTTGTTATCATAACAAGCTACATTTAAGTTCAAAAGTTTTAATTTATAGTTAGATAATAGGGTGTTAGCAAAAATATTTTTTTTATTCTAAAAGTTCTTAACTTTAGAAGAAGTTAATGAGTGATTAAAATGTAAAATTTTAAAATTAATAATTATAAGTAGAAAATAGCTGAAGTGAAAGTGTTTGGTAAAAAGTTAGTGTATTACCAATATATTTGTTACATTATCTATCTATCCTGGAATTGGCATCTATTAGGAATACTAACCGATATATTTGTGTCGTGGATAAGAATCAAAGCCCTAAAGTAAACTTTTTGTACAACTAGGTGCAATCATCACAACCATTATGATCCCAAAGATTAACATAACACTCCCTAACACGTGCACTTATGATAAAGAGTTGGAACAATAGACTCTAATAAACACTCAGCGAAGAAAAGAAAAGAAAGGCGAAAAAAGATAAGAGAGAATTTGAATTTTGTAGTGTGCAAATGAAGAAGTAATACATTCTATTTAAAGAGAGGAACCCTTGGTTCCAGCATAAAAGTTATAACTTGGTAGCCCAGCCCGACCCAAATCAGGATTGGACGAGCAGGAGCACACATGTTTCTTGTCCACCCAAATCCACCTTCCCATACTTTTGAACTCAAAGGCAACAAAGGGAGAATATGAATAAGTTGAAAATTCCATATGAGAGCAATGTGAGATAAGAAAAAAGGGATAATTGCACTTCCCTCCTCTTAGATTTGGTATAATTACACGTAGACCCCCTATGGTTTGAAAAATTATATCTATAGCACCTTTGAGGTTTGCTTCCATCTAACAAATAAGTTCCGCCATTAGTCAAAATTCATTAAAGTTGCTGATATTAACAAAAAAACATAATTTTTTTTCTATATTTACCCCCGATTGACTTATTACTAACTTATTGCCTTCTTTTATATCCAAAATTTCCTCATACGTCTTCACGTGTTATTGCATATGAGGAGGTAATCTTTACTGTTATAAGAGTAGTTTAGTTTGAAAAAAATTATTTGGTGCAATATGTTAATAGTAAGTTAATCAAGGGTAAATATCAATTTTTATTCTATTTTTTCGTTAATATCAGCAAATTCAGTAAATTTTGACTAACAGAGAGACTTATTTGCTATATATATAAGCAAACATCAGAGGTGTTGGATGTAATTTTCCAAATCACAAGCGGTATACATGTAATTATAACAAAACTCAGGAGAAGGGAGTGTAATTATCCCTAAAAATAAGGCTTTGCTAATTAGTCATTCCTATAGCATCATTAGTCGCCAAAGCTTGGGAAGGAGGCATGGCCTTGTTTTTGCACACGGTATCTTTTGATGACAAAATTGTGCAACTCTAGTGAAAGCAAGGAATATTTTGCACAACGGATCATCGATCATGTCACACACTGATGTCGACATACAAATTTGTATTATTATCATAAAAAGCTAGATTTAAGTGCAATAATTTTAATTTATAGTTAGATAATGGGGTGTTTGCAACAAATATATTTTGTATTTAAAAGTGCTTAAATTTAATAAAACGTGATAAGTGAATGTAAAATTTTAAAAGTAATAATTAAAATAGAAAATAGTTTAGGTGAAAATATTCGGTAAAAAGTCGGAATATTACCAGCTTATGTGTTACATTATCTATTTATCCTGGAATGAGTATTTTCCAAATGTACAAAAAAAAGTTAGGGGATAAATCAGTCATAAAAAAGTTCATTCAAGTTATTTATAAAAATGCTTGAAGTGCCATAAACATCTTCACAAACCAACAACTTTTAACTTGTTTTAACTTAATTTGAGATAAACATAAGTAGAAATTATATTTTCAAACACAACTTAAATACATTTTTTGTCCCATAATTTAGCATTTTTGGTCTTTAAATTTCTATGTTAGCATTATGGTCATGTATTTTTTTTTTAATTTTTGTAATTTTGGTCATTTTTCGCTGGAGTTCACTCCTTTCACCGGTAAAATTAAATGCATGTCTTTCACTTGAGATTTTAAAATTAGGGCTTTTGTTCCTATTGGTTAATTTCTGCCAATATTTTTATCCTTTAACTTTCTAGGTTTGTATTTTGATTATATATTTTTTAATTTTTACAATTTCAATTCTTTTTTTGTCAGAGTTCACCCTTCTCACCAGGGGAAGTGAATTTTTTAGAACAAAAGAACTGAAATAAAAAAAATTAAAATGATTCAAAAACAAAATTCTAGGGTAAAATATATATTATCTCCCTGTGATACCCCAAATGTTCAAATAAGCCTCTGTGATTAAAAAAAAAAAAAAAAACCCATATAATTCCCTATAAAATTTAAGAAGGCAAAAAAGTCTTAAATTAAGCTAAAGGACCAAATCTACAAAAAAATTAATAGAAAAAAACTAAATTTAATATTGCCAAAAGTAAAGAATCAAAAGGAATTTGAATCAAAATTATAGGACGAAAATTTTCCCTTTCCCTTCCTGAAAACATAAGAAGGTCATTAGCTATGTTCTCTTTTTTTTTTTTTTTTTTTCCTAATTTTTCATATGGAATAAATTGTATTTAACTCAATTTTGTAATATTCTTGATAACATATATTAAAAATATTGCATACCTGGGACACCATTTCTTTTATAGCCATGGCCAAGAGCTCCCATGCATAGCTGCCCTCTACGCTGGAAGCCTCTTCACTTATCCTTCCAAACATGGACAACACCATCCGGCCGCCGCCCACCACTTCCTCGGCACGACATCTCAAAAATGTCGAGAAGTCTGTCTGAAATTGCTCATAGTAAGCGTCGATCACGCTTCGGGGGCTTGTACTCGCCATGTAGATGTTGTCTTTATTCATCTCCACCCCTCCAGGGACCTGACACCACACACATATATATATACACATATAAAACTTGAAAATGGGAAAAAATTATAATTTTGATCCCGTAATAATTGGATGTGTCAATTTTAGTTCTGCTAGAATTCAATTTAACAAAGAAAACCTGCAATTTCTCTTTTTTTTAAAAAAATGGCACTTTAAGACCAAATTTGCACAAGACTGAAATCTAGTTGGAACTTGACATGTGTGTCTCGTGTTTATTTTTGAAGGACTCTGCTCTTATTGTACCAATTATTCCAAATTGCAATGCTTAATTGCTAAATTTAATATCAATAGAATAACCCCTTATAATTACGGGGGAGGGAGAATGCAATTTACCCCATATGATACAAAAGATGAGCAAAAAAAATCTTGAGGAAAAAAAAAAAAAATTATTCCATGTCTTTTGAAAAATGAAGTAAATTATCCCCTTATGAATAGTTTAGATGGGGGTAATTTGGTTCATTTTTTAAAATATATCGAGTAATTTACTAATCCTTTTTTTACGGGGATTTGCTCAATTTATATATCTCAGGACATAAATTGCAATTAACCCTATTTACGGACCAAAATTACAATTTTCCCATGAAAACGGCAAATCTAATTCCAAAAATATGTGATTCAAGAAAACATTCTTGTCAGAATACCAGTCGAAAATGTAAGACTAATGTTTGTTTGTTTTTTTGGTTACAATAAAATTATTGGTATATTACAATGACCTCCTCGAGATTCGGCATAATTTGAATACCCCTCGTTGTTTGAAAAATTATTAATACTTCTCTGATTACAAACATTTAACAATTAGCTTAATCCGTTAGGTTTCTATCAATCTATTGTGGTGAGCTTACCAAAATGCCCTTGTGGATTAAAAATTATAATTTTATTTAAAAAAATAGTATAAAAACAAAATTGACAATTTCATACATTCATACAAGAATTACATAATTTCATTAAATATCAGGGGGTATTTATAATTTTTCAAACAATGAGAGGCATTCGTAATTATGTAAAATTCTCAGAGAAGGTTGTCGTAATTTACCATAAAATTACTATATTTACTATTTCCCATTACAAAAGCTCCCTTTTAAAATTGAAATACTTGAGTTTCAGAGGATTATCACCAACAAAACTCCTGACATTCCTAACGTGTGTTTGTGTTGCATGCTATCCCTTAAAGAGAAATATTAAAGAAAAATTTCATAGAGATTTTTTGATTTTCTCATTCACCATCAATATATATGGTATAGATAAATTCAGTTTTTTTTCCTAAGGAAAAATAAGATCAGAGAAATTTATGGAAAAATCTATAGTAGTTCGGGCATAAATTGAGTATACAATCTAAAAAGGGCACAAAATTATATAGTTTATGCGAATCAAGTTGTGCTCCGTTGCAAAGAAAAAAGACCTCTTAAAAGAGAGTTTGTAAAAGCTTCAACTTTTACAGTGGGAATAAGTCGTGAAAAAGTTACAAGTAAGACAATAGTAAACTTAATTAGAAGTATTTGAAATAAAAGTTAAAAGTAAAAAAATATTAAAGTTTGAGCGTCTTAAATTAAAAACAATTTCATATTTATAATTTTAACAGTAAACTATAGAAATTGGTAGGAATGTTTATAACTTTTAGTTTAAATAGACTTAAATTAAACAGTTTGAAAGTAAAAACTGTACAGTCATTTGGACTTATTTCAACAATAAATAAGCTGATAAATATTTATTTTAAACCCTTACCAGAACCCGTTAATCACGGACCTAAGATATTAAAACATAAATAGAATTGATAAAATGAAATTTTGATTGAAAACTTTTATTTAATTACCTCGGAGAGCCACATGAGACTGGAAGAAGAATGAACAAAATGGAGACTTTTGGCAGCAAAAAGCCTGCCGTAAAAAGTCCCTGGAGCTCCATACACGAAGCATTGTCCAAATCCAGGCCGCATTTCCTGCCTTAATTCCGACTGAAACCTGGACAGGAAAACCCTGAAAAGCGAGTTGAAATCGTTCCCAGGCAAATCGTTCAAGTATATCTGGAAATCGAGGGCGGCCTGGTGCTCCAGTTTCTGGCAAAGTTTGCTGACAGTTCTCACAACCTCAGACGCCGCAAACAAAGTGTTTGGTCCGGCGGAACAGCCCAAATCTGCTATGCACAGAGTCTTGGGGACCATGTTCTTGTATAGTTCAGTTATGGCTTCTTCTATCATTGGTTTTGACATGGATATCACCTTTCTCTGCCAAGTTCCATGATTATTAGATTAACAGAGAGAGAGAGAGAGAGAGAGAGAGAGAGAGAGAGGATTTCAATATATACCGCTAGTAAAGAGTTGCTGGCATAACTGTTCTCTCCCAAACCTTCTTTCATGCGAAGTATTTGTGTTACTTCCATTATTAGGTCAGTGTGCGCTGCAAACAGAAATCGAAAATGGATTATTTTATTTTTTGAATCACTGCCGTTTAAAATGCCATCAAAGAAAATCAATACGAATATTTAAATTTTGACTACGATTAATCAATATTCATCACAGTTTAGTTGGGAGTGGCAGCTATTGTCTCTCATTATAATGTACAGAAATCTTGAAGTTTCATTAATGGCTGCACACTCAATCTTTCCTAGTTACACATTTCTTCAACTATTATTGCTATCAAATTCCTTCTCTTGATTTCCATACTATCTAAAAGCAAAAACGAATGTAATCATCACCAAATATTCAGTAATTAAAAATATATAAAATTATATTTACACCCATAAATTTTAGCGTAATTATAAATATATATTAGGGAAAAAAATTTAATTCATTAACTTGGTTCTCATTTAATTTTGGTCCATTAACTATGATACTTATCACATTTTCTATACTAACTTCGAAAAATGGGTCAATTAGGTACTCCAGTGGCATTTTGGCTGGAAATTAGCATGTGCAAGGCACGTGCCAAAAATTTTAGGGATTGTTTTATTTGACGGTTCCCTAACCCCCTGCCCCCACCCCCATCCCTACCCTCGCCCGCCATAGAATGGGGCAACGCCGCCCCCAACAGATGGGGGCGACGGCGCGTTTCCCCCTAGCACCACTGGGCGACCGCCGTCACCAAGTTGGGTGCTAGGAGACGGCACGTCTCCCCCTGTGGGCGGCGGAGGTGTACAGAGAAGGGGGTTGGGGGGGGTGGCGGGGGAGGAGGGGGTTGGAGGGGTAGGGATTTTTTTTTAAATTTATATTAATTTTATAATTATGTATATATATTTGTATAGAATTAGGCCATGTAGGATGCCAAGTGTATTTATTAATCATGTCTGACAATGACATGACTTATTTCACCAGAAAAATATTGGCACAACAGTAAATTTCGTTCAATTGACCGAAAAATTGACAAAAAATCCTAAATCGTACCTAATTGATGCATTTTTCAAAATTAGTGTAGAAAATGTGATAATTATCATAGTTAATGAACCAAAATTGAATAAGAACCAAGTTAATGGACTAAATTTTTTTTCCCTATATATTATTTTAGGAAAAAATCCTAAGAAAAATAAAGTATTAATTACACCCCCTGTTATATGAAAAAAATTCAAATGACCCCATGAGACCAAGTTGATCAAGAGGCTGTGTGAGTAATTGTTCATAACATAAAGGAAATTTTTAATATTTAAATTTTTATAGGAGTTTTTTTTATTTTGTACTTTTCTATATTATGGGGTTAAAAATGAATTTAACTATTTTTTTTTAATAAAAATTTCTATCTATATCCCTCGGAGTTTGTAAGACGTTATGCTTAATTTAAAATTTGCAAAAAGACAAAAACACCCTTGAAATAGTCGGGTGAACTTTGTAGGAAAACATCTTTCCAGAAAAAAATAAAAATAAAAAACTTTGTAGGAAAACTGGAAGTTCAGTAGAGACGCCTGCAAGTAATATGCATAATGGACAGTGTTTAATGAAGCAAGAAAGAAAAACCCTGATCGAGGTGGAGATGGTTTTTGAAATTCAGTAGCTGATGGATGCATCTGACAGTGAAATTCAGATTATAACACACCATAAACAGATCACAAAATCAGAACCAAATCATTAACAGCAGCAATAAATCAACAACAACACTGCCAAATTAAGCAAAAAGTAGAAGAACACACACAAACACAAACAGGCAGATGAACACTATCACACACGGATTAGTCAAATTAGGGAAAAAAAAATAAGACAGCTTGCCTGTGAGAACTGATGATGAGCTGTTCTTTCCAGTAAGCTGTCTTTGTTTAATGTTTTAGAGAGAGAGAGATCAAAGAAGAGAGAGAGAGAGAGGAGAGAGAGGGTATTGGTGGAGTGGAAAGATGTTATTGGTATAGAAAATTTGGAAACAATGGAGTGGGTGGAAGGAAGTCAGAGGGCCATGGAGTTTTGTACACGGAGGAGCACCGGCGGGCCATATGTCAATAATTTATCTATACTAACTACACTATATTATCCATACTATATATATCTATACTATATAAAAAAAAATTCTCTTTTTACTCACAAATGGCGGTTACTTACACAGCGACACTAATTCTTTAAATTACCAAAAATATCCTTATATATTTTCAACCACTCATACTCAAATTATTCTTCTCATCCATATGATTTGTACTATCTATCTATATTAATATGAAAATTTCACCCACACAATTTTTTTTAAATAATATCCCTAAATTTATTTTATTTTATTTATATATTTATATTTAAAATATATTTTAATAAGAGTAAATAATTATTTATTATATGCACGCACGGACGGCGTGCCGTAATAGCTAGTCTATACTGTAAGAAAATCATTTTTTCACTCACAATTTTTAATGGCGTTACATACTTTGCAACAACAATTTTTAAAATTACCAAAAATACCCTTATGGACTTTCAACCACCCCTAATCAAATTCTTTTTCTCATCTATATTATCTATAATATCATTCTATATTAATATGAAAATTTCACTCGCACCAATTCTTTTGTCTATCGATAATATCTCTAAATTAATTTTATTTTATTAATTTATTTTTAAAAAATATAATGTACTGGTTTATACATCTTATTTTTATTTATAATCTATACTATATAAAAAAGAAAAGCCCTTTTTTCACTCATAGGTTACTTACACCGCAACACAATTTTTTTAAATTACCAAAAATGTCCCCATATATTTTCAACCACCCTTATTCAAATTCTTATTCTCATCCATATGATTTATACTATCTATCTATATTAATATGAAAATTTCACCCACAAGTTTTTTTTATATCGACAATATTTGTAAATTAGTTTTATTTTATTTATTTTTAAATATGATGTGTTGGTTTATAATCTTATTCTTTTTTGTAATATATTTTATAAGTGTAAATAATTTTTTATTATATGCACGCAGGGACGGCGTGCAATAACGGCTAGTATATATACAAAAGAAAGTGTTCTACCCTCATAAATGAAGGATAATGACACCACCACATTAATTTTTTGTAAAGTCAAAATACCCTTGAATTAATAATCTAATATATTATAAAGGGGATTTATAGATACGGGAGAATTATGATTTTGATCCCAATACTTAACCACTTAGTCAGTTTTGGTCTTCAAACTTTTGAGCTTGACAATATTACTCCTGAAATTAATACTTCTTTTACAATTTCGGCTCCTGCTATTAGATTTTTGTTAGAACTGATGGAGGCAGCATTGTAGAGAAAAAACCTCATTTTCCCATCTTGGATCTTGGATGCTTCTTAAAATTGGTTAAAAATATCAATTTTCACCATTTTGCTTAAAACTTGAAGGTCTACTAGAGAGACAATTGCAGGAAAAAAAATTCTCATTCTCAAAACTCCTCAGAAGCCTATGGTCTCCATTCTTCTGCAATTGTGTGGATCTAAGCTTCCAATTTTAACATCATCGACGCATCGCAATCCATGTAGAAAAATTCATGCTTGCCAAAATCATGATTAGGGTTTGACGGTTCTACACTTTGAAGATTTTGGCCTCAAAACTCAAAAATTTCAAATGGTTTTGGAGACAAATGAGGAAAATGGGTTTAATTTAATGAATAACAAAACATTATCAGTGGATTTGAGAAAATCGAGCAAGCGTTCCTTTGAGAAAGAATAAGAGTTTGGAAAATGAGAGAATGAAGCACAAGTTGTTAAAAAAATGATTAGATTAAGGACTAATATTGTCAAGTCCGATAGTTTGAGGACCAAAACTGAATAAGTAGTGAAGTTTAGGGACCGAAATTGTAGTTCTCTATATTTTTCTCTATCATTTTTGCCTTACATGCACATCACATGACATTTTTCTGTCAATTCTAACGAAAAATCTAACGGCAGGGACTAAAACTATTAAAAAAGTGTAGGCTTGAGGACTAACATTGTCAAGCCCGAAAGTTTGGGGACCAAAACTGAATAAGTGGTTAAGTATAGGGACCAAAATCATGATCGTCCCTTAAATTGTCATTTGTTCAAGTGGTTTGTGTAAACTAAATTGTCTGGGATAGTTTATGCTTACCGTAGCCGAAATTGATACAGTCATTCATGTTTTAGGTTGGAACCTTGGCAAAAACCCAGCCGAATTGCGCTTTCCTACTCTGCTGGGTGGCTTCGACAAAATCTCACATGTTTTTAGTACTTTATAAGGACTTTCCATTTGTGTTTTGTAATAAAAAAGCCTATAAAATAATAGCCACATACTGGCACAAAACAAATGTGCGTCACAGAGGCTGTGAGCTAAACCAATATGTTTACGTGCATGTTTATGTGGTGACAAGAAAGGCCTACAAGACTCTTGAGGTAATCACGAGATAAAGGACTTTTTGCTCAAAACTAGGAGGAATGATGCATGTCCTATGCAAATCAAGTTGAACCAACCCCTTTCACCACCAGATGTGTTGGCTAAACCTTATTCACTTTCTTTAATTCTCTAAATCTTTCTAATCTTTTCATTGAATCACCCGACCTGATGCCATTATTTTGGCGTCTGAGTGTATGGTCTGTTCAGATCTCCAGGATGAAAGTGGATTGGTTAGTTATACTATTTTGTTTTAATCTTAATTTCAATATGAGAAGTGTGTTGGAACTTGGAACCATTTTAATATTTGGTAATGAAAATTGATTCTTGCCGCCAAGGAGAATAAAATGGTAATTGCTTCAAGTTTGCATTACTTTAAAATTTACTTTTTGTTAGAGTACTAAACACAATTTACTTTTCAGACTGATCATTTTTTATTCTTTAGGAATTTTATTTTTATTTAGAATATTTCTTGGAATAAAATGGAACTGATTCTAATTGAATAACTGAATTGCGTATGGACAATTATGATTTTGGTCTCTATACCTAACCCCTTATTCAGTTTTAATCCCCAAATTTTCGGGCTTTACAATATTAGTTCTCAAACTCATACTTTTTTAACAGTTTTAGTCCCTACCATTAGATTTGATGTTAGAGTTGACAGTGAAATGTCACGTGAGGCAAAAATGATACAGAAAAAATAGATAGAATTACGAATTTGGTCCCTAAACTTAACCACTTATTCAGTTTTGGTCCTCAAACTATTGAGCTTGACAATATTAATCCTGAATCTAACCATTTTTTAACTACTTGTGCTTTATTTCCTCATTTTTTCCAACTCTCATTCTTTCCTAAAGGAACCCTAGTTTGATATCTACTCGATTTTATCAAATTTACTGATAATTTTCTATTATTCCCTAAAATAAATCAAATTTCCTCATTTTTCTTCAAAATCTATTCGAAAATTTATAAGCTTTTAGGCACAAATCCCAAATTGTAGAACCGTAATTATGATTTGAGGAAGCATGAATGTTTCTATTTGGATTGCAAGGAGTCCACAATTTTAAAAATGGAAGCTTAAATCCACAATTGCAGAAGAAAGGAAACTTGGCTTCTAAAGAGTTTTCAGAATGAGAATTCCTCCCCCCTCCCCCAAAAAAAAAAAATTATCTTTCAAGTAAACCTTAAAGCTTGAACAAAAATGGTGGAAATTAATATTCTTAACCAATTTTATGAAGCAAAGGAGTTTTTTTTCTCCATCCAATGCTGCCTCCATCAATTCTAACGAAAAATCTAATGGCAGGGACTGAAATTGTAAAAACAAGTGTGAGTTTGAGGATTAATGCTGTCAAGCCAAATTTTTTGGGACCAAAATTGAATAAGTGGTTAAGTATAAAGACCAAAAACATAATTTCCCCCAATTTAGTCCAATTTGGTCTAGATGAAAGCATAGAATATAGAACCACTCCTCCGCGCTTTTACTGGTGTCCTCACATCTACGATACTCAAACTCCTATTAATATAAAAGAAGAAAAAGAACATGAAATAGATTGACAATAGAGCAATAAGAACAACCAATTTATAAAACTTCCTCCCTAAATATTAATTACCATGGACTGAAAAATGCATACTTATAGGTGCATGCATGAAAAATCAAATAGAATAGCTACTACTTCAGTTCTATAGGAATTGTGAAAAATAATACATGGCAGGATGTTTATAGGCAAATGGAACTTAAATGCATGTTCTCTGTAAAAATAAAAAATTCCCCTCCAAAGTTCATCCAAAATAAAATGCAAATTGTAAACGTTTCAATCTGCGACCACATAATTCCATGTATCAAATTCACAGAAATAAAAAGTAAACAAATTTTATGCTCCAAAACCAATAAAATATTCATAAAGTTTGAGTTGTTCCTTTATAAAGTATTTCATCACTACTTTACCGTGTCACCATTAATGGTAGGATTCTCAAACACTTTAACCATGGTCGAAGAGTTGAGAGTTGGGCTGGGAATTTTATGACACACTTCAAACACGCAATGGAGGTTGGAGAGTTCACTTGGAGCACAATGGAAGAAATAACCTATAGTGGAGAGTCTTTAAGTGTGATCGAGGAGCTGACAGTTGGATGGGAATTTTTGTCAAACACTTTAAGTGCACAATGGAGACTGGAGAATTGACTTGGGGCACAGTGAAAGAGAGAGTCTACAATTGAGGGTTTGAGGAGAACTCTGTAGTTGAGAGGTTCTAATATGGTAGCTTTCCAACCATTTTTGTGCTTCTATTGGAGGATGGGTTTTTCAAATTCTACTGATATTGAAGAGTAAGGAGGATAAGAGAGGCTTTAGGTGAGAGTTTGAAAGAGACGTGGTTGTTCAAGAGAGTTGGACTGTTGTGGTTGAAGCGCGTGGGTAAAATTAAATTAACTTTAAGGGTATTTTAGTGGAACACAATTTTTGGTGTAAGTGCTACAAAAAATTACAAAAAACTACACTTGTAGTTTCTATAATTTTTTCTCCAAAAGTTCATAAAATAGAAGCCTCAGTCACACCTGCAACCATGCAGGTTGGAAGCTTCTAGCAGACTTTAAAATCAAACATATTACAGTAAAGATAACATAATTTTTTACAAAATACACAAATATACCATATTTGTTTTTTCAGACCATATATAAAACCCGATCCTATTGGACAGACTTAGCTCGGGCTTTACAAAAATCATACCACGAAGCAGCCTCTAAATCAACTAGGTCTTCTGCGGTTGGTGTTGCGTCGTCTTCAGCCACTGTTGGTGTGGTAGCCGTCTTCGACAACTTCCAAATCAAGTCAACACCAACACCAAGAAACTAAACAAGGCAATGAAAAGTGAATCCATTTGGGTGTTTTTATATGTAGGTGCAATTAGTGAACCAGAGAAGTATAAATATATATATATATATATATATGTCTGTGAAAGAAGTGAAAATGAGAAATGTAAATATATATGTCGGTGCAAGAAGTGAAAATGAGAAGTGTAAATATACATGTCGACCTGAATAAAAATTTTATATTTTGCACCCTATGAATAAGTAAAATCTATCAAGTAATGCCCGATAGAGAAAATTCTTTCCTATTCCACCAAAACCATTTGCAAAAAATTATAGCACTGCACTTTTGTCTTATAACATGGTTGATGATAACAAAAATGAATAATTGACCTTCATTAAGAACTCTAGTGCCATACAAATCATCCTCCGATTTCGGGATTTAGAGTTCATGTTCAATTACACTAGAAATTGCCTCTCAAATTTTCAAATTCTTCACATATTTGACGTAAATCAAACTATTTTCTACTTCATTTATGTAGCCGGAGTATATAATTTATCTCATAGAGAAGCTTGTGCATGGTATATAAATTATTAACATTACTCGAAGACAGATAATCTTCAATGATATGGGGATAATTCTCCTCAATAAGCAATCCAACTCCAGTGGGTTCACAATGCTATAATTATAGCAAATAAGTGCAAAAGGCATTATAAAGTTTCACACTTCATTTAAGCACTCTCTAATACTATTATCATTTTTAAGAAAACCATGTTTTTCAGCTGCTTGTTTAAAAGTTAGATAATGTACACCATCATCTATCATGAGATAATGAAATAACTTTGGGCCTGTAACATGATTAAGTAAAAGCCGTAGAAAAAATCGTTCACCTTCACTTGCTGCCACAGTGTATAATCGACCAATCACTTTTTTGGTTGTGCTCCTTTTTACCCATTTTCTTTATAATGAAAACTATCTATAGTATTTCGAAAAATTCTTGTACAAATACATATTTAGCTCTTATTCTTCTATCTATATTTTGAAGATCTTTGTTAACATAGTCCAAGAATTCCTCTTGTCAGCTAACACATCAGAAATAGATTGATGAATATAAAATTGTACTTATTACTTATTGGGAAGATGAATCAGTAGCATGTGACTGAAGGATATATTTGTCTCATTGGGAAGTTAAATATTCTCCATAATATCTCTGGCGCACCAATCCATCTTTCATCCACATATTGACTAGTTTCATCATAACTAGGTCCAAATCGAACCTTACAATCTGGTCTTTTGTACATATATTTGTACAAATACTTGATGCTTTTAATGCTGCCGTATATCTCAATATTTATGTGGCAATCATATTTCAATAATAACCAAGAGTTGTAAGGAGCAACCCAACAATTGTCATCAATAACCACTTCCCCCTCATTGTCCAAAGCTACAAATATATGGTCTTTGCACCACCGATAAATTAGATACCAATCATTCACTTGGACAATACATTATGCAAATGGTTTAGGATAGCCTTTCATACAAATCATATTTTTCATACACGGAGCATTATGATTGTTTTGTTCGCATGGTCCATGTATCATGTGTTTAAGCACTACAGCATACAACCCAGATTTTTCATCTTTATCTTGTATTTCTGCTTGAACAACACAGTCATAATCTTTGGGTGTGTTTAAACTTATCATCCTCATCAAATATTACTAGCATGTGAACATGTGGTAATCCTCGTTTTTGTAACTCAATGACATGCACATGTGCTACTATTTTTCCAAGAACTCTTCGGTGAAAGATATCTTCCCTTAGTTCTTCATATTTATCTAGAAAAATCATAATTAATAAATCAAGATGGTCCTGTGGTGTTTGTCCTGGAAGGAATTGATCCTTTATCTCTTTTCATGAAGGATTGTATGTCATAGTCAAAACAATATTTGGCTTACCAAACTTTTGTACAATTGCCATCAAAACTTTATACCTCTAATACATATCTCCTAGACTACTAGTAAATGAAGATGACAAAATTATACGAGAGCCAACATTTTCTAAAGTAAAAGAGCAATGATAAAATAAATTTACAGATTTAAGAAGTATATGAAAAATTGAAAAGTTTCAATAAGGTTAAAGAAAAAATGAAAATGCATTATGAAACAATCTTGCAATCCTTCGTATAACTCAGCTCGAATATCATTCTGGTGAAATCTAATTCATTATAACTTTTTGCCTCAATCTTCACATAATTGTCAATAACATATTATTGCAATAAACATCCTCCATGAAGAATAATTAAGAGAGCAACACCCCAAATCTATAATTTATAAATAATAATAATATTTGAAAAAAATCATAGTTAAGCTATAAAGGACATATTTTATTTTAGTGTTAATAATACTTGTATCGTATATGCATATTAATCACAACACGTAATTTATCTTTCATGAATTGATTGGTAATTGCTATATGTTTCATATGGAAGTAACATCGGATACTGCAAGGTATCATAATATCCTGCATAATCCTTGATATTAATAAACTCAGCACCGACTGTTTGAACTATTGTATCTCTATCACTTGCATCCATCAATTATTCTCCACCAACAAATATTGTCGCCACTTGTGAGGCTGTGGGAAGTGTGTATTGAAGATGAGTACCAACCCTCTCTCTAATATGTAGCCTACAATCATGAATATTCGAATGTCGTGCATGCTGGCGAAAGGTCTTGATAAATGGGTTATGTGCATCCAGTATATGTCTAATCATAGCAATCAATTCGGGATCCAAAACCACCACTTTCTTGTGGTGGTGCTCTAATTCTTTTTTAGTGTCATAAACAAATATTTGTAAATACTTTGGCCACACACCTAGACGAGATAATATGGAACCAATCCTATGGTATATTAACCCATGTGCTCTAAAAGTGTAGACCCCTTGATTAAAATCTGGTAAATTTTCATCTAATAAGACACCTATAGAAGTAAAGAAAAGTACATGATTGTAAGATTGTATATTTTACCTGAAGATACGGCCTTCTGCAGACTCATCAGTAAAAAGATTCAGTCATTATAACGGTACGGTATTTTTGGAATGCCTACTTTATCTTCTTTACATCACAAATTTTGTGTTTCTCGAGGAAACAACTTAACTCGATAGTATGAGCAAATTCTAGGCAGTGGAAGTTCTAATCGACACACATTGCCCGAATAGAAATAATATCTTGCACAATTATAAAAATAATTTGTTAGAATTTATTGCATTTCTTGTACTATCATATCAAGGTTCATCTACAAAACATGAACTTGAAGAGAGAACGGCTTCATCATTTCTATTGAACATTGGAGGTCTCAAAGTAGATGCCTCAAATTGATTAGTAGGCGTTGGTAAGAAGTTAGTCGGCACAGGAATTTGGTAGAGAGAAACTCTTCCATCAACTCAATTTAGGTTGGGACCTAATGCAGATTTTCAATAATAGGATAAAATTCCAAATATAATATATATATATATATATATATTATTTAGTGAGACTTTGATAAATAAATAAAAATGGTGTAATGTCTAACATACTCGAGGCGTCAACATGTGAAGATGATGTTTGACATCGGTTACCATCATTTGATACTGTTGTAATAGGTAACGGTATTGAGCGAGATAAACGAACTACTCTCTCAGTAATGGTAGGGTTGTTTGCTACTAGATACTATAGACAATTTATTAACTTTATAATTTAATTTCAAGAAACAAACAATAGCCAATAAAATATTGGAAGTTTAACAATGTGAAATACATGGGTCAGGTACTACCAGTAATTAATTGTGAACTAGTGGTATTTGACATGCATTACCAAATGCTAGACCTGAATTATCTTATGTGGGAATTGATTGATAATGATTACTATTTTAAACTCCTTCTCCTGAATGCATGACAATACTGGCATTATTGACTATTCATAATCGATAAAGTTCTCGTCTTCTAGCATTCTGTGCTTCGTGTTTTTCTTGAGTCATCAAATATCTCCTTTTTTTTGTGCGAGTACGATTAATTTCTCTTTGATGCTCAATTGAATACTTGTTAATATAACAAATTTAGAATTTAGTACTTGAATATGTACGTGTACTATCTGTGAGATCTTTGTATGTATTGTTGATGATATTGCCATTTTCTTACAAAATATACATATCACTCTTCAATACTCATTTGTTCTCTTCTCTCTCTAGCACGAATACGATTGTCTTCCTTTTCTTTGCTCTGTTTTAGTCATGAAAACTTCAAAATTATTGGGTATTCCTTGCAAATCCATTTACGGATTCACTGTTAAAAGAGACAAAGTAAGATAATGTGTACTATTATATAAGGAATAGTACTATTATAAAAGGAAGAGGGTTTATAGACTCAAAGAGTTAGTTTTGATGCAACTACACTAAATCATTAAAGTGCCAAAATTGCCCTTCAATTGATAAAAAATCTATTTAATGCACAAACATCCATAAAAGAGGCAAAACTTCAACAATATGATTTCAATCTATTATTATAAACACATTTTTAACATACACATTTCATTTTCAATCACTTGTTCTTGACATCTGTGTACCCCATTTACCAATGAGCTATAAGTACTAAAACTGGACTCAATAATTATAGTGTACATGTCATTTAGATAACCAAATGCAACTTCAAAAACCCTATTTTGTTGTAATCATAAATTATCAAATCAAACATTTCAGGATTATACATTATCATATCTAAAATACTGGAAACTCTCCAAAACTTTTCATATTTGTATAAAATCCTGACAATCTCAAACTAAGTAGACCAATTTGCCAAAATTCCATTTCTTTCGAGTTAAGCCATTCATAATACTATTCAGCAAAAAACTAAACAAATAAAATCATTAATTGTGAAGTATCAGAGTACTAGGTTTATGCCAGGTTTGAATTCACATCAAGAATATGCATGGTTTAAGCATCATAACTATTTTTTCTTTTTATCACAAATCAATATCGATTAGGTTAATTTGTATACCTTAAATTCATCAAGCAATTTATTGCACAAACTAAGTCTATATGTACACAACTTATAATTCTCCAATTGGAATCAGTTCCATTTTATTTGAAGAAATATTCGAAATAAAAATAGAAATCGCTAAAGAATAAAAAATGGTCAGTTTGAAAAGTAAACTATGTTTAGTACTCTTAAAAAAAGTAAATTTTTAAGTAATGCAAACTTGAAGCAATTACCATATTCTTCTCGTTGGTGGCTAGAATAAGTTGTTAGTACCAAATATTTGATATATGTAACATTTAGAGAAATTAATATGGTTCCAACTTGCAAGTTCCAACCCACTTCTTATTCCGAAATTAAGATTAAAACAAAACAGTAAAACTAGCCAATCCACTTTCGTCCCGTAGACCCAACCAGACCGTACATTCAAAGGACGAATTAATGTCATTAGGTTAGGAAATTGAGTGAAAATCTTAGCAAGACTTAGAGAATTAAAGTCAGTGAAAAAAGCTTTTGCCAACACACCTAGTGGTGGAAGGGGTTGCTTCAACTTGATCTGCATACGACGTGCATCATTCTTTCTAGATTTGAGCAAAAAGTCATTCGTCTCTTGAATGTCCTCAAGAGTCTCATAGGCCTTTCTAGTCACTACATAAACCAACACGTAAATATATTGGTTTAGCTCACAACCTCTATGATTCACATTTGCTTTGTACCATACATGGCAATTACTTTATAGATTTTTTTATTACAAAGAACAAATGGAAAGTCCTTCCAATGTACTAAAAACATGTGGGTTTTTGTTGAAGCCACACACAGGAGTATGAAGGTGCGATTCGTATAGGTTTTCTCGAAACTTCCAAACTAAAAGAAGAATCGATGTATCAATTTTGGCTACAGTAAGCATAAACAATCCATGAAAATTTAGTCCACTAGAACCATTTGAACAAATGACAATTTTCTCCAGTTTAGTCTAGATGAAATCATAGAATATTGAACCATTCGTCTGCACTTTCACCGGTGCCCTCATATCTACGATCTCAAACTTCTATTACTAAAAAAGAAAAACACGAAATAGATTGACAATAGAGCATTAAGAACAACCAATTCATAATACTTCCTCCCAAAATATTGATTCCAATGGACCATGAAATGTGTACTTATAGGTGCATGCATGGAAAATCAAATAGAATATTTACTACTTCTGTTCTATAGTAATTGTAAATGGAGGTTGGAGGATTGACATGGGGAGCATTGAAAGAAAGAGTCTACAATTAAGAGTTTGAGAAAAAATTTACAGTTGAGAGGCACTAATATGGTAGCTTTTTGACCATTTTGGCATTTCTACAAGGGATGAGTTCTCCAAATTCTACCGATATTGAAGAGTTAGGAGGGAAGAGAGTCTATAGTAGAGAGTTTGAAAGAGATATGGTTGTTCAAGAGAGTTGGACAATTGTGCATGAAAATTGTGGGTAAAATTGAATTAACTTTTAGGGTACTTTAGTAAAACACAATTTTGTTTAAGTGGTATCAGAACCACCCTATTTTATTTGTGTACATATAGATTATTTTGTATAATATACTGCTTGATGAATTTAAGGTACACAAATTAACTTAATCAATATTGATTTGTGATAAAAGGAAAAAAAGAAAAAACATGATGATACTTAAACCATGCATATTCTTGAAATGAACTCAAACGTGCCATAAAATCTAATGTAGTATTCTGTTGCATCACAATTAATGATTTCAGTTGTTTTGTTTTTTGTCTCAACAGTATTATGAATGACTTAACTCGAAATTTAGAAATGGGATTTTGGAAAATTAATCCTACTTAGTTTGTGATTGTCAGGATTTTATACAAATATGAAAAGTTTGAAAGTGTTTTCAATATTTTAGATATGAGAATATATAATCCTGAGTTGTAGTATTTATAGCTCATTGCTAGATGGGGCACGCAGATGTTAAGAACAAGAAGTGACTGAAAAATGAAATGTGTATGTTGAAAATATGTTTCTAAAAATAATTGAAATCATATAATTGAAGTTTTGCCTCTTTCATGGATGTTTGTGCGTTAAATATGTTTTATCCACTGAAAGACATTTTTGGCATTCTCATAATTTGATACAGTTGTATCAAAACTATCACTTTGAGTTTATAAACTCTCTTTCCCATAAGAACTCTATTCATTTTACAATAGTATTGATTATCTTACTTTTGTCTCTTTTGATAGTGAAACAGTAAATGGATTTGCAAGAATTAGCCAATAATTTTGAAATGTTGTGTCTGAAGCAGAGCAAAGAAGAGAAACGTATCGTATTCGTGCTAGAGAGAGAAGTGAACAAATGTGTACTGAAGAGCGATATGCATATCTTGCAAGAAGATGACAATATCCTCAACAATACGTTCAAAGAGCTAATAATGATGCACCAATACAAGCAAATATAAATAGCATACATATGGATTCAAGTACTTAATTCTAACATATTTGTTGTATTAAAAAATTAATTTCGAATATTTTTAATTTTTAGCTGAGCATTTAAGTGAAACTAGTCGTACTCGCGCAAGAGAAAGGAGACAAGCAATGACTTTGGAAGAAGGCGAAGCATAGAACTCTAGAAGACGAGAACCTTATCAATTACAAAGAGCCAATAATGTCAGTATTGTCATCCGTTCAAGAGAAGGAATTCATAATAGTAATCATTCTCAATTAATTTTCACCTCAAATTATTCAGGTCTAGCATTTGGTAATGCAATTCAAATACTACCGTTTCATAATTAATTTCTGGTCATATCTAACCCATCTATTTCATATTGTTAAACTTACAATACTTTATTGGTTATTGATTTGTTTCCTAAAATTAAACTATAAACATAATAAATTTTCTATTGTATCTAGTAGCAAACAACCCTACCATAACTGAGAGAGTAGTTCATCTATCTTGCTCAATACCGTTACCACTAACAACAGTGCCAAATGATGGTAACCGATGTAAAACATCACCTTTACATGCTAAAGCCTCGAGTATGTTAGACATTACACCATTTCTTTTTGTTTATCAAAATCTCATTAAATTTTTTGTAGTCCGATAAGTATGCGAATATTAATTTTAGTCTAATAACTATGCCTATATTTTTTATGTAACACCCGCACCCGATCGAGTCAAACCAATTAGTTTAATACTTATTATGGCACACCTTGACTAGCCAATTTATTTATTTTTGGACAATTTTTGGATTTATTTTTGGATTCTACTAAAAGTTGGATTTTTCAAGTATTTTGAATGCCTTTTGGTAGAATACCCAACCACCACCCCAAAAACAAGTTAACACACCTCGTTCAAACTCTAAAACCTAGCTTCTTCCACACACCTGTTCATAGGCGGGATTAGACAAAAACCAATCTTTTCGTCACCATAAATTCATACCTGAAGTCTATAATCGTCGAATCGAAATGATATCATAGTAAAAGGAGATACAAGAAAGTTGAATAACTCCCTCGCTATTGATATTAAGTAGTTATCAACTCAAAAACTTGTAGTTTAATCAAGTAGTGATGTTGTATGTTATTTATACTTTAGGAATTATGTAATTGATTAAGGTCTGGAATTATTAGGGTAAAAATATTAGAACTAGTGCTTATTTAGTTTTGTTAACTATGAATTTCGATTGGAATTGGTTTCAGATTTAGATTTATTAAAGAAAGAGTTTTCAAAGGAGAGTTCGCCCTATCGGTGTTTTTGATGAACCAGTTTTTAAGAATAGAAAAATCTTATTTTATGTGAATATTAAGTGTTTTATTTTATCAAGAACAGTTATATTTATGGAACCGTATTGAGTTCTAGAATTATTCATAAAATATCATAAATATTTGAGTTGTATTCAAATTTATAAAATTGTTACAAATGTCCTGCCAGAAATTATGCATGAATCTAGAAATTTAGTTTTCAGAACTATTTAACCTATTTCTACATGTCTTTTAGTTATCAAACTTTTTATAAAGTCGTATTACACGATATATACAGTATATGTCCATTTTCAGAATTTTTAGATTTGGTAAATATATAAAATTCTTTGAGTTATGCTATATGGTAGTGCTCTTTTCTGCAGAACCTTACTCTTTCTAAAATTATATGATAATTTTCAATAGTGTTTCTAATGATTTATTATTTTTTTTATCAACTAATATGAGTCTTGAGTAACATATAAAATTTCTAAGATTTCTCTATGGCTGAACGAATTGAAAAATTCATCCAAGTAAACTGTCAGTTTGTATCATAGTTATTCTTCAACTCGATTTTGAAACTTCTTTCACCTTTTCTTCAATTAAATTTTATTTTAATATATTTTATATATGTTATTCAGAACCTTTAGCAAGTTCCCTAAAATTTTCAAAGCCATATACTTAGTATATAATTTTAGAAAATTCATAGAATAGTTTGTCAATTGGTATGGCCCTATCATCCTTCTAGTTTAGTTACCTTATTTGATCTTTAATTGATCAAGGAATAATCCAGTGATTAGGATCATCAATTGATCTAAGTATTATTGATTTACTTTGGGTATCAAGTTGTAATGCAACTTTTGTATGAATTAGGAATTTGAGTTCATAAGATCATTAGGTTCGAATCAAGGTAAAAGTTTCTCATAGTTGTTTCTTTAGGATTAAATAGGTTGAAGATGTATTTTTATAGGGATGAATGTGACTTAATTAGTTACTGATTTATAGGAATTATGATCAGTTGACTTCTAGGATTCAACCCAGAACAAGTTGCCAAATAAATGGATTTGAGTTCAGACAATTATGTAAGTGGTTTCTTTCCTCTTACATGGAGTTTTTTTAAATATTTTCTAATTTCAATTAGTTGTCTTTGTTTCCAAGCAAAATATGACGTGAGCATAAGATATTTTTATGAGTTCAAATTGAGATACATGCAATCGGATTTTCTGTCAAATATTTATGCAAACAGTTGGTATATCCTAAAATTTCAAAACATTCACGTGGTGTCAAATCTTTTTTACATTGTCTAATATGCTTCTAACATCTTTCGAAATTGAGACTGAGGCACGTATGAAAAATATTTGTTAAAGTTTTTAGTATGAACAAAGCATGCTCAAGTTCATCGATTGATAGATAAAAACATGCTCAACCGTTAACGAAACCACTATTAACTGGGTAAAAATTAGAGTTGTTCTGAACCCTCTCAGTTGGGGTTAAAAACTGAGTACTTATTACTAACCCTCTCAGTTAGGGTTAAAAACTGAGTATTGATCACTGACCCTCTTAGTTGGGGTTAAAAACTAAGTATTGATCACTGATCCTCTCAGTTGGGATATAAACTGAGGCCTTCCTACTGACCCTCTCAGTTGGTGTTATAAACTGAGAACTTATGTATGATCCTCTCAATCGGGGTTAAAGATTAAGGCCCAGACTATGAGTTATAATAATAGTCACAAATAAACACGATGTCTGTTATGTTGCTAGTAAATGAGAGCATGCGCATTTTCTTTCTAACATGGTTGATTTACGAAACTTCTTGTATTTTTTAAATAAAATTGTAATTGTGATAAGTGGATATTTTACACGCCTCTATTTTGATACAAAAGTTTAGAAATTCCGCTCTGATGGCATATGTTTTGTAACTTTATATTTTACTCAATATTGCCTTTGGTTTTTAATATCAAATTAATGCATGTATTGGTAAATGATGATTTTGTACTATTAATGTATTATGCTCCTATTGATAAGAGATAAAGGCCACTTATTGGGCTATTAGTCGCTCATTCCACTTACAATATCTTGCAGATGAGGTGTATGAGGAAGGCGAGGAGGAGTTATTCTGGGGTTGGTTGCTAATGAAGAGATACAATTGGAGTCGATTAATAAGTTCCATAAACAGTTTTATTTATTAGAATTGTTCTACTTCTGTTTAGTTGTTAGGACTTGGTGTTAGAGTTAAGATTATAAAACTTATGTTCTTCTGCTGCAAATATATGTTGGGATTTTATTGCTTAAGTGTTATTATTTTTGAGTCAGTATCTATGGTACGGTAGTGAGGGCTTCATGCTACTAAGGCTATGGCTTTGGTGGCGTAGCCATGTCGTGACCCCTGATTTGGGGAGTGACATTTTAAATCTAGTAACTTGAAAATTTGATTAAAAATGGTCCTCCAATGGACTATTTTTTCTTTTATGATCGAAGATATTGCGTGGCATGTCAGCAGGATATATTTTGATAATTTTTTAAGCTTATGTCCTAATTGAGATGAGGTGGAAAATATATTGGATATATTTTTAATTAAATTATAATTTATAAAACTAAAATTATTATTTAAAAAAACCTCCCCCCCCCCCCCCCCTTGTTGCCTACCCATCGCCTCCAGTTGCCTCGTAGTCCCCTACCCTTCTCCCCACCCCCGGCAAAGCCCGCAGAGAGAGTCGCCCCGACCAATTTCTTTTGGGGGCAACACAACGTGGTCACCCAAATTAGAAATAAATTTGGGCAATGGCGTCATCCAGAGGTGGAGTCGCCCTCCGTTGGGGTGCACAACGCCGCCGTCCTCTTCCGCGACGGTGGCCCGGTGTCCAATTAAATAATTTAATTATAATTAATTTATTTTTATTTAATTTTGATTAAAATTAATTGATTTAATTTTAATTAATTTGATTGAAAGTAAATAAAAAATTTTAAACTAAATAATAAATTTTATTCAAATATATTTAAATTAAAAAATTATTCAAACTAATTGATAAATATAAATTATATAATAATTAATATTTATTTATATAAATATTTAATTAGAAAAATAAATTTATTATATTAATAATGAATGATAATTAATTTTTTAATTGAAAATTACAAAATTTTTAAATATATATAATTTTTGGAACGGTCATGGAGTTACAAAATATGAAAGGCCGTTAGAAAAGTCGTTACAATTGATTCCGTGTAATGTAGCCGTTACAAAATCCATTTCAAAAGCCGTTACAATATATGAAAACAACGGTATTTTGGTGTTCATTGTTCCTAAAGTAGTTACAAAGGGTGTTCCAATTTTTTTAATTATTTTTTAAAAAATTTAAAAAAAATGCGGTTTAATCGACAATTGTGTTGTGGGGTGCGTACAATTATTGTGAAAAAATATAATTGAAATAAATTAGAAAATAAAATTGTGCATTTGATATTGATATATATATATATATACGCAGTTTGCAATAAATTTGTATATTCATAAATGTTAGTATTACATTAATGTAACTATCATCTTATAGTGTTTAACTGCATAGGTTAATCGGACCGTTAAAATTAAGATCCAACCGTCAGATATGATCACACTTATAAAATATTTCATTCAGCGAAGTTGTAGCCTTATTGAGTATATGGATTTTGAAATATCATTTTCGGAATGTAATAGTAATCATTCAACTCAATATATTTTTAAATCAGTCCATGTGATTTAAAATCATACCGTCTGATATAATTTAATGGATACATACTTGTATACATTTAAATTTTATATGGATCGGATCCCCGGATGTAAAGATATGGTATTTTTCAATCTGAAATTTTTAAATGGCTCATTTTTTGTAACTACTTTTGCAACGGCCCATGTAATGTACCTTTGTAATGCTCTTTGTAATAGTCATTCGAATTTAATATTCTCACCTTTTTTTGGCATTGATTTCAAAAATCTTAATTAGTAACAACTTTTGTAACGGCTTATTGTAAATAGTCCATTACAAAATATTTTCCGCCATTTATCTCGCCTTATTTTGTAACGGTCGTTGTTATGGTTTTCATGATAATTTGGCCGTTCCAAATTAATAATTTTTTAAACAATTATTTTTTTGGAGTTGCTTTTGTGACGGATAATTATTGTCCCGATTTTTTGAACGGCTATTGAGACGGTGTTTGCAATGATTATTGATTTCAGTAAAAAAACGTTATGAAAAATAAGCCATTACAAAAATCACTGCAAATTAGTAACGGCCAATAAATTATAACGGTTTTAGGCACAACACAAAATTTGTAACGGCCTTAGGCACGATATTAACCGTTACAAAAAAAAAAAAAAAGAGATTTTTTACCACCCCAATAACGTCAGCACGTCCGATCCATTACAAAAGTTGTGCCTATTGGAATGGCCTATGGCCGTTACAAAAAAGCCGTTATAAATGAATCATTTTTTATTAGTGAATGTCAAAAGAGTTATCACATAATAAATGCAGAGCATGCCAAATATTCCACACGAAAAACAAATGATCCAAGATATATCTCAATTCTTACACATTATGGTTTCACATGAACATAATAATAATCCCTTTAGCATCAACTGAAATTAATTGCATTTTAACGATTAATTAAAGTAAATATTATTTGGCATTCCCCAAGTTTCAATGGAGACCATTCGTCTCCTTAATTTCATTTTTTTTTTTTTTTTTTTTTTGCATTCATCTATGATAAAGAAATACTGAAAATTCTCTTTTTGAAATATAGTTATGGAGGCTTCTATAATTAGGATTTTCAAACACGAAGACCAAAAGAAACTATGGGCGTGTACTTATCTTCTATTCTTTTATATTGAAATTTTAATGCTTTTACATTGAACAATATGTAGATATGGTTTTTGTTATTTTATATTAAATCTTATATTTCAATGGTTTATGCAATATTTTTAGATAATAATTTGTATTTGTAATTTGTTATCTTCCTTTAATATCAAGTCATGATATATTAGTTCTATTAGTAAGTTAGAATTAAAGAATTTACGAGCACGCAAATTATCTGCACTAATAAATAAGAAGGCAAAATGAGATGTACTGGCAGCAGGTTTTTGACTTGTATAGATAAGAAGGCTTGTATTGGGATGATTTTAGCAGCAGGTTTTTGGGATGTACTGGCAAGGGATTTTCGAGATGTTTTTATGAACAAAATGCTGCATTTTTTGCAGACTTTTAGGGGGATGTTTTGGCACATTTTGGGTTTGTAAAGTGGTAGTGTATGGCAAATTTTCAGGATGTAAAGTGGCACTTTGTAACACATTTTGAGATGTTTGTGACATCTTTTGGCGTATTGCTCTCAAGCTAAAGTGATGAAAAAAAAATGAAAATATTGTGTAAATAGACTAGAAGTATTTGTGGGTTATTTACATGTATAAATAGGAAAAAAGTGTTTGTTGGCGCCATTTTCCCTCCAAGAAGCTAAATACATGCCTGTAGGGCGTTTTTCTTCGGAACCTGATCATTGATTAACGACACGTGTCAAATCACGTGCCGTTTCCACCAACACTTAACGGAACAGGACCAACTGTGTTAAAAATTTAGGATTCTGGGACCAAAAGTGTTGAGCCTATAAAACTCGAGACCAAAAGTAAGAATTATCCTATCTAGTGGGACCAAAAGTGAGATTTCGCCTACTTGTATTCATGAACTTTGGCACGTGACTCCCAGTAACATTGATTGAAATACTACAATTTTATGAAAGAACAAAGTATTAAGTAAATATAAATACTACCCGAAAAGAACAATGTGAATTTTAGTTTGATTTATACCATCATCTCCTCTTATCTATTTTCTAATAATAAGATCAAACATGTTCTTAGAGTAAGTAGTTTAATCAAGATGTATAAATTAATATATGATCATACCGAAATAAAGTCCTTTCATCCAAATTATTAATCAATGTATTCTGATTAGGACTTGCTACAAATCAATATATATATGTATATATATGTTTATATACATGTACTAGTAGCCATAACACGGGGTCCCTGTAAGCATAAATTTTTATTAATCATAAATTTCTTTGAATTGTATATAAAATGTTTCTATTTTGAGTGTAGATAATTTGCGTGCTCGTAAATTCTTTAATTCCAACTTACTTATAGAACTAATATATCATGGCTTGATATTAAAGAAAGAGGTTAAATTGTAGTTTTGGTCGCCAAAGAAGGGCCGATGCCCTTTTTGGTCCCATAATTTGTGAAAATTACTTTTTGATCCCAAAATATTGAAAACAGTTGCAACATTAGTCCCGTTTTGGTTTTTCCATCAATACTTAACGAAAATAGGCAAACTCCCGTTAGTTGACTCACCTACCTCATTTTAATGTTGCTGCTGCACGTGAGGGATGTTTAGGAGGGAATTTTTCAGCCAAATTGAGTGGTCTCTCTCCATAAAGAGTGGTTTGCTTTTTGACCATGGACACATACTTACTTCTTCTAAAATTTGCTTCTTTACTACTTCTTCCATATTGCTGTCAAGACGGTGAAAATGTCGGAAGTTAGCCGTATTAATTGCTTCTGTGGACAGGCTGCAAGGATGTGTACCTCCTACACAAACGAAAATTCGGGTAGGCGATTTCATGCATGTGCAAGAAGAAATGGGTTGTGGTTCATTGCTTGGGAGGATCCTCCACTTTGTGTAAGGGTACACCTAATTATCGTTGGGCTACTTCATCAAATAAATAGAGTGGAAGAAGAGAATGCCAAGCTACGTTGAAGGAATAAAATCTTGTACTTCCTTTTGTTTTTGTGTTTTTTGATATTATTTTGTAATATATGGAAATAGAAGTATTTTAATCAACCTATTTTGCTTATAATAATATGAATCTTATGAAAATATAAACTGGTACAAAAAAAAGAGTATCTTTGATTTCTCATAGCATCCATCAAATAGAGCAACATGCTCAATACACAAAGCAACAGGGACTGCTAAAAAATAAATAAATAGCAGCATAGTCACCTAAACATACAATTGAGATTTGGGTATTGAGCAGCTCATATCAAAAACAATATATAGACTTCGCAAAAACCAACTATATACTTCACAAAAACCTTCAAATTTTGCATCATAACATTATTCCTGCCTTGCAAAAACCTTTAAATAATGGAAACATGCTCCTTCCTTGCTTGCA
Source organism: Sesamum angolense (assembly GCA_034509725.1). Taxonomy (NCBI): domain Eukaryota; kingdom Viridiplantae; phylum Streptophyta; class Magnoliopsida; order Lamiales; family Pedaliaceae; genus Sesamum; species Sesamum angolense. Next base: position 2,685,930 of record JACGWL010000007.1, on the reverse strand, counting down.
GTCGTTTTTAGCTTCTTCTTTGCTTGAACTTGCTTCATTACTGTTTTCAAGTAGTTAGTGTGACAAATTATTGTCCATCCTTAACCAATCAAGGCAAGTCGGATCCCCTGCCCTGTGTACTAATACAACTTGACAATGCATGACTTTTGGGAAGTGGGAATGGAGCCATTTAGCCTGAAGGTATGTAAACAAATAAATAAACAAGTCATAGGACCTAAATTGTCATTTATAGTCAGTAATACTTACTTTTCCAGCTTTTACTTTTTGAGATGCCCTTTTATTGCTCACAGATGCAGTTGTGATTTCAGTTGTAGCTCTCGTTCTTTTTCTTGCCTATAAACAACTAGTTAAATGTTAACACTTGTATTATAATATACATAAATTTGAGCATACATATAGTCAATTTTGAAACTTGAGGTTGTGTCTGCACTTCATTGGACACACCCTCAAGTTCAGCCTGCAAACATGCAAAGAACAAAATTATATACATAATTAACATACACGATCTTTGAAATTAAGAACAAAAAAATTACTTACATTTGTTTCTTGTTCATAATCCAAGGAGGCTACAAAATCTTCTGCTTCTTTCTGGTTTTACAGCCTTGATCTTATTATGGTAAACACTATCACAGAACTTGCACTTGATGTTGTAATAATCCCTCTTCATTCTTGTTTGTTTTTTTGGGCCCCTAACTCCTTTTCCTTCTTGTTGGGCACTTTATCAGGCTCTAATATCCTTGCTCTAGACGGCTTGCCAATTTTTCTTCCCTAATTTGGTGGGGATGGAGCAATGTACCCACTTTTTTTTCCATAACTGAGGTCCATTTATAGGTGCTATTACAGGATCATACACCTTCAGAAGGGTCTCAACCGTATAATACTGGTGTCCAAAATCTTCATGGTCTAGATGCTGACAAACAATGGCACAATATGCATGATTGCAGGGGATTCCGCTGAGATCCTACTTCCTACTTGAACAGGTATGCTTTTGCAAATCAACCACAAACCGTGCTCCAGCATAGTATGCAACCTCATAATGTAAATCATCTGATTTAATTGGCATACAGTCTGAACTCCTCTCCTTGTTTTTTCATAATATCTTCTTGATTCATGGGCACAACTTGCCTTTCCACTTTGACTTTGTTTTGTCCCTACTTTCCTGCATCCTTGTTATTAACCATGTCCTGATCCACTCCAACATTGTAAGCACTAATTTTTTCCCTTCCATCCAAAATGCAATAATTAAGTGTTTCACATATATTATTTAAAAGCAAATCACACTTTGAAAAAACGGAGAAGTGAGATCTGCTCCTTTAATTTGCAGGCTTGTCACTATACCACTCGTATGCATCCTTTGAAAAAGAAGCCATTTCCTGCATTTTCCACTGTCACTCCTGAATTGTAGTTGCTCTAGATGCATTCCAAAAGGCTATCTTGTGGGCTTGTCCTATGAAACTTGCTATTTTAAAGTTCTCATGCAAGTGCCTCCCATAGACTCGATTATGACCATTTGGAAATACACTTTCAAAGACTGGAAACCAAGCTTTTTTGTTCGTCAGAGATGAATGTATAAATATCATCTCTGACAATGTCCTTAATAAACTCAAGAAACCACTCTCAAGAAGCCCTTGTTTCCCCACTTACAACAACATATGCAATTAGAAATATATTGTTTGGCTCCACACCAACAGCTGTCAACAATACTCCCCCAAGAGGCTCCTTGAAATGACACCCATCCACTCCTATAACAGTTCTACAACCTGCTCTAAAACCTTGTTTCAGTGCACCGAAACAAACATAAAACTTATCAAACTTTTAGCCGCATTACCATCTAAGCTATCTTGCATTGACATTAAAATTGAGGACCCTGAGTAGTAGTAGTAAGTGTGTGTGGTTTAGAGTGTTTCTCTCTCTAGAAAATTTCTCTCTAGAGTGCCTCACAATGTTTTCTCAATTTTATGGTTCTTCTTCAAGTTTTTGCAAGTTTGGATCCGAACAATGAAGTCTCCTACTACTACTTCATAATTCTACCGATCGTTTTTGTGGTTTTGAGCTCATTTCACCGGCCGGAAAACCACTGTACGCTGGTAAGTGGCTCCTTGCTCCAGTCTGCCAGTTTTCCCTCTGTTTTGGCTGCTGTTGGTGTTTGTTTGGCTGCTGTTCTTGCTCCGACTGAAGCCCATCCTTGCGCTGAACACTGGTGGTTCTTCGCTGCTCGTTTGGAGCTTCTTCTCCGGCCAGCCTCAGCATTTTCCAGCCAGACGGTGGTTGGTGGAAAATTACTGCTTTTAGGCATGCAGACTTCTGCCCAATGTCTGTGCCCTGTCTGCCTTACCGTTTCCAGCATACTGCAGCACACTGCCCCACTCCAGCATAAGTTGACTTCCCCCTTTTGTGCTTAACGTCTCCCTAGGCTGCTGAAGCTGTTAGGGACTCCCTCCCTTGCCTGAAAACTCCATGGCAAAGAAGGAGAAAGCTAAGATGCCGGCCACCTCTGCAGGCTGCACCGGCAAAGCTGCCGGCCAGCAGTCCACTACTACTACCTCTGTCAATCTGGTTACAGAGCCGACCGCACTTCCTCCCACCATCATGGCCAAGGAAAACAAAGCAAAGCTGCCTACTGTAAAGGCCGGCCACACCCCCACTGGTCCTGCTAGGCCGGCCACAGCTACTGCTCCTGCTGCTGCTCTGTCGGCCAAGGCTGTTGCCAGTCAACCGAGCCACCCTTCTGCCCAAGGCAAGTCACCGTTACAACCGAATTCCAAGCGTTTATCTCGGAGATGGAGGTGTCCCCCTTTTATGCTGTTAAGAATGCTGGCCATGCCGGCAGCACCTCCAACACTCCCGGCTACCGGTCAGAGGCAACGATTTTGGGTAATGAATCTCAATCCGATGCCATTGCTGTGAAACATACATCATTTGCGGGGCTTTTTAGCAACAACCAAAAGCTCACGACCGACAACAAGCTTGTCAAATTTGAGGTTGGCGGCGAAACGCTGAAACTGGAAACCAATGATTTGATCGACGTTCGCGCCAAATTGGGCCGCTGTCTCATCGGCTACATCGCCGGCAAATTCCCTGGACTCAAAGCGATACGGGCTCTATCTCAATCATGGGGGGCCTCTTTTCAGCTTCATGGCAGTGGATGGCTGATTTTCAGGTTTGCCAAAGACGATAACGGCAGCGCATATTAGCCGGAGGGCCATACTTCGTTTATGGGCGATCGTTACTCCTCAAGAACATGTCGGGTTGTTTTGAGTTCAAGGAGGATGACGCTTGAGTGTTGGCACCCGAACGCACTTGGGAAGATTGGTTCGAGATTAAGTACACCTATTGCGATGGATTCCCTTACGATGAAAATGGAGCGAGTATCATATGCTCGTATTTTGGTTGAGGTTGATGCATCCAAAAAGCTTGTGGATCATGTGGAATTTATCCTTCCGAACGGCGTGGTTAGGAAACAACTGATCGTTTATGAGTTCACACCTAAGTTTTGTTCGACATGTAACCATTTTGGGCATTTAAAAGAATCATGCCAGCCGCCAGCCATCCCTACCGTCACTACCACTGCCACAGCCACTGCCGCCCGTAACGCCAACGACGCAGCCGTTAAGACGGCTACACCAAAGAAGGGCCAACCAACTGAGTGGACGGTTGTACAGCGTCGACACAGAAATAGCCTGAAGCAGCAGCAGCCGATTATTGAAGCAACCGGCAGTATCAAACACACTGTGCAACAAACTGAGGCAATCAACAGTACCAAACAGACTGTGCAGCAAACTGAGGCAACCGGCAGTAGTAAACAGACTGAGCAGCAGCCAATTGCGGCAGTGCCCATGACCCGACGACCGGCCGTTGTTGAAACAGATTCAGAGGCAGGCTCGTCGGGCTCGTCCAACGTCCCAGAATCACCGACATCGACACAACACCTCATGTCGGGATGTAGGCCGGGGACTAAGGCATCCATCCCAGCTCTAAATGATCCAAAGCAAAAACAGCAACTTGGAGGGGACTCCCCTCCCCCATCCCCATGAAGATCGGATTTTGGAACATGAGGGGACTAAACCGGCCCCTCAAATAAAATGGGGTAGCCCACCTCATCAAGAATAATAAGCTTTGTCTCTTGGGCATTTTGGAGACTAAGCTTGCAGTGACGGTCATTCCAAAAATCATGCATCGATTATTCCCGGGATGGTGCCAAGCTAACAATTTCGATGCTATCACCGGTAGACGCATCCTAATTATCTGGAACCCCTCAGTTATTGATCTTCACCCGAGGATATTTCACCCCAAGTGATCCACTGCCGCGTCACGAATAAGTCCTCTCAACTCTCTTTTTACATATCTTTTACTTATGGCCTTTATACTGTTGTTAATAGAAGGAGCACGTGGGAGAACTTTTGGAATTGGACGGCCATTGAGCATGCCGTGGATTATACTTGGGGACTTCAACTGTGTTAAATCCCCGACCGAGAAGCAACTTGGGGTCCCTCCCACTTGGTACGAATTGAAGGACTTTGCCGATTGTTGCCTTGCACTTGACCTTCATGATGCCCAAACTACCGGATGTTACTATACTTGGTACTCCAACAGTGACAGCAACTCCGTTTGGTGCAAGCTCGACCGAGTCCTACTGAACAATGATTGGCTTGAGGCTGGACTTCATTGCACAGCTCATTTCAACCCGTCGGGATGCCTCTCCGACACAGGGTATCGTTTCTATTTTTATAATCCCGCCCCCAAGCCTAAGTCCTTTCGATTCTTTAATATGTGGGCAGATCACCCGGATTTTATTCCAACCGTTGAGGAAAGATGGGGACTGAATGTGGAGGGAACGCCACAATTCCGGCTATGCAGAAAGTTGAAAGCACTTAAAACCTCTCTCAAAGCTTTTAATAATTTGCACTACGGCCACATCTCAGTCAGGGCCAAGGAGGCGGACTTTGCCCTGCAAAATGCACAGACACACCTTGAATCTATTCCGGCGTGTGGTTGTTCGGGACACATTGCGGGATCTTAGGAAGAAGGCCACATTCCTTGCTGAAGCGGAGAGGCACTTTTATCACCAAAAGGCAAAAATTCACTTATTAAAGCAGGGGGACAGGAACACCAAATTCTTTCATGATATGGTGAAAAGGAACGCGGAAAGGAATTCCATATTGGCGATCACTAAAGTTGATGGCTCCATTATTACCTCCGCTCCGGATATTACCCAGAAATTCGTTGATTTCTACACATCGCTCCTGGGTACCGAGGATCAGACACTACCGGTTGACGACGGGGTTTTTCATTGGGGGCCTTTGCTCACTCCGGAGCTTGCCTCGAATCTTTATAGGGCAGTCACACCGGCAGAGGTAAAAACCGCCGTCTTTCAGATTAGTGACAACAAGGCGCCAAGCCCAAACGGTTATACATCATGCTTCTTCAAGAAGGCATGGAATATTGTGGGCGACCTTATTTGCAGAGCCGTTATGGACTTCTTTAGGAGTGGGCGGATGTTACGACAGCTCAACCACACCATTATTGCCCTTGTGCCCAAATCTAAGCACTCTCCTTCAGTAGCTGACTACCGACCGATATCGTGCTGCAATGTGATCTATAAAATCATAACCAAGATCATTGCAGACCGCCTCTCCCCCGCATTGAAGCAGCTTATCGACAGTAGCCAAGCGGCCTTCGTTGGGGGCCGAAACATCACCGATAATATATTCCTGGCTCAAGAAATGGTTCGGCAGTACTCGAGGAAATGGATTTCACCTCGTTGTACCATTAACGTCGACCTAAGGAAGGCATTCGATCGGTCTCATGGAAGTTCCTCTCCCGAGTACTCCACGGGTATGGCTTCCCCCCACTTTTCATTTCTTGGATAATAGAATGTATCTCCACTACCTCTTTTTCAGTGGCATTGAATGGCTCCCTACATGGACTTTTCCCGGGGAAGAAAGGCCTTAGGCAAGGAGATCCGATGTCGCCGGCCCTATTCCTCCTCTGTATGGTGTATTTTCGCGATTGATCAAGAGGAGTGCGACCAACTCAGACTTCAACTTCCACCCGAAGTGTGAGAAGCTGAAGATCACTCACCTCCTCTTTGCCGATGATCTAATGTTGTTCTCCCGAGGAGACATTCCATCTATCCGCATTCTGATGGAGTGTCTCCAAGAGTTCAGGGACATCTCTGGCCTCGCCGTCAACACTGCAAAATCGAACATCTTTACGGCAGGTATTCAGAATGATACATTGGACGAAGCCCTTGCCATGACAGAATTTGCTAGAGGGCATATGCCAGTCCGGTATCTCGGCATCCCACTCGCGGCTCAGCGGCTCTCAGTTACAGATTACTCACCGCTTGTGGACCAGATTGCCGGCTGTATTCGCAACTGGACGGCCAAGTCCCTATCTTTCGCCGGCCGGCTGGAGTTTATACGCTCCGTTATACAGGGAGTGGAGTGCTTTTGGCTCCAAGTCTTCCCTCTCCCAATGACAGTTATTGAAAAGATCCACCGTTTGTGCAGGGCCTTTCTATGGAATTCTAAGCGAGCACTGATGGCATGGGAGGATATTTGCCACCCGAAGGAGGAAGGCGGTTTGGTTATCCGGCATATCCAATCCTGGAATGTTGCTCTCCTTGCCCGAGTCTTATGGAACATTCATTGCAAGGCAGACACCTTATGGAACAAGTGGGTCAATGAAGTTTACCTCCGGGGGGCCTCACTTTGGGACTGGCAGCCGAAAAAGGGCGACTCTCCACTCCTTCGACGACTTGCCGAGATCTGGGACAGAATTATCACCGACTTTGGTTCTACAGATGCAGCAATCCGGCATATGACAGAGTGGACCAACAGCAAGGGACTTGTGACGTCCAAAGCCTACGAGTATTTAAGGCCGAAGCTTCTAAGGCAACCCTGGAAAGCTTCAATTAGGAAGGCATTCATACCGCCTAAATACTCATTCATTCTATGGCTTGGACTACGGGAGAGGTTGGCAACACGAGACCGACTTGCATTCCTACATGAGGACCCATCCTGCTCCCTGTGCATTAATAGTAAGGAATCGGCCAAACATCTATTCTTTGAATGCCCCTTCAGTTCCTATGTTTGATCGCATATCCGACAGTGGTTTGGCATCACCTGACGCATGTCAACCCTTCTCAGTGGAGTAAAGTGGCTCAAGAATGGGAAGACTGGCTCCTCTGTGCAGAACAAAGTGCGGCATCTCGCTTTGGCATGCACGGTTTACAGCCTTTGGAGGCACCGCAACGAAATCATCTTTGAAGGCAAAGCTCCAAATCCCGACGGCCTTGTAATTTCTATTAAAATTACAGTGTATAGGCTCATTTTGACACTTTTCCCACACGGATTATGATTGCACATCTATCCACATAGTGGATCTTTTGTATCTCTCTGGGTATGCCCGGAGTATCATGTAAATACATTCTTGGATGAATACACTTACATTTCACCCAAAGAATTGAGGACCCTGGATTACTTCTCCTTAACTCTTCAGCATAATCTCATAATTATGCATATTGTTCTTCGTTAAACCCCTGTATTTTTTTAAAGCCTTTTCCTTAGTCCAATATGTCTGATGCTTGAAAATTGTCAATCTTTGATCTTTTCATACATCATGTCTGAACCCTTTTCACATTTCTTTTAGGATCTGTTCTGAATTTATGCTCAAATTTCCTAGATAATTATCTTGATGTGCAATTTTTTACTTGTGAGTAATGCGACATTTGTGTTCTAAAATGTATTCTTTGATTTGAAACATGCATTCCTTCCCTAATTTCAGTGCATTAATCCTCCACTCACAACCTCCTTCTACACATCTTGCATACACTCTTCTGTTGTCATTTTTGGTAATTTTCAATTTTTATAGCATGTGAGTATATAGCCTCTCTAAATTCTATCTTGTTACTGAACAACATCCCTAATTCAAAGACAAGATCCATTATATTTACAACATTGAAAATAGGAGGTTTGTTCTTCTCTTCCCCGTCAGACTCCAAATAAGAATTAAGTTCATCCCCACTTTGAAGCACATCAACATTAGATTAAGATTTTGTACCATCTCTATCCCCTATTTCAATCCCTGCATCATCCATATTCCCTGTTTCAGTCCCCTCATTTTTTTCACCATCACTACAATCAAATTACTATTTTCAAACTCACTATCTTCTTTATCCCCTTCCCTTGTATCATTTCCCTTATCCCTATGTCTAAGTCTACATCATTCCCCAAGTCCACATCTACTTGATCAGTTAATGGCTTAGATAACCCTATTTGGGTGTTTTGGAACATTTATATGGGTATCTAAGTAAAGTGTCATCTCTCTGTTCTTCATTCTATTCCTTGCCAGATATCCATCACCCATTTGCAGTAACTCAGTTTGATACATTATAGACCTCCATTTCTTCTATCAATCGAAAAATATCTTTTTTTTCCCCAAATAACCTAACTGTTCCACCAAACTATCAATGTAGCTAAGACACAGAAACTCCATATTAAAGTAATCAAGGCGCTACTAATACCCCCTATATACATGGCTTCAGACTCATGCTTAATGTAACAGCATGTAGAGTATCATCTGTTCCAGAAATAAAAAATATAAACATTCAATACTTCACCAACAACCAACAACCTATATAATACACCAAAATAAATAAAATATACCAAAAAACAGTAAGGGACCACAAAATATTTAAAAAAGAACAAAAACAAAATATTTACACTAAGGGACCATAAAAATAAATATAATACACTATAAAAATAATAAGGGACCACAAACCACAAACCAAAATATCACAAAAATGACAACAGTGTTGTGTAGATATATTTGAAAAAGAACAAATCATCTAAAAACAAAAAAACAACAAGAATCTCATCGATGCTTACTATACGGAGGATTTTCACCGTCAATTAAGTGCGTCGGCCTCAAAGACATCGTCAGTGCTTCTCAGATTTTAATCTTCAGCTTCTTCACATCTAATCTCCAGAAAGTCCGATTAAGAATGGAGGAAGAGAAATTGAGGATTTTTCAAATTTAGGGTTTAGCCTTATGGAATGAAAGATGATTCTTCAATCTCAACCCCAAATGACATTCAACCTCATGTGACCCCACTTGATTTAACGGAACGTGCACTAAGTGCGCCTATTTCCATTAAGTATTGACAGAAAAACCAAAATGGGACTAATGATGCAACTGTTTTTAACGTTTGGGACCAAAAAGTAATTCTAGTAAATCATGGGACCAAAAAGGGCACCAATCCTTATTTGTCGGATCAAAAATACAATTTAGCCCAAAAGAACAATGTGAATTTTAGTTTGATTTATACCATCATCTCCTCTTATCTATTTTCTAATAAAAAACATCAAACATGTTTCTTAGAGTATGTAGTTTAATCAAGATGTATCAATAATTATATGTACCGAAATAAAGTCCTTTCATCCAAATTATTAATCAATTTATTCTGCTCAGGACTTGCTATGATATTTTGATTTAATATTATGTACAGACAAGGAAATCCACAAGAAAATTCATTCAACAGGGTCAAATGGAGCAAATTTTTGCAAATCCTAATGTAAGTTTAAATATAATGTATTGACATTAATTATATACTTGAAACTAACATTATTTTATGTATAGTCAAGGAGAACTACAAGATTGAAGTTGATTCAGTCATCCTCTCAACCAGATTTTGCATCTTCTTAGTCAAATACCAGTGTAATGGTAAAATTTGTTTACTGCAACATATTTCAATTTTCTCAGTCCATGCTAACCTCATTAATCTCATTTTAAAATGCATTTTTTAGCAAGTCAATAAATGCTCCACAAGTTTACACAATGCTCAACTTTGAACCAATCTCTGTTAAATAAACTAAGGCCGCGAACAAAAGTCTTGTTGCCGAATTCAGTAGATGTTTCGATCTCCATTTAAGTGTAGCCCATTGAATACCAGAATTCCAATCCGAATAAGGTCGTTTGAACCTGACTTTGTTTATAATATGTAAGCAACGATGAGAATATAGGTAGTTGTCATGGGTTTCAATCTGCTGTAAATCACACAAAATATCTTATGTCACTCGAGTTATGCCATGTTCTATCCATTGTAGATACGCACTTCAAAATTGCAAACCATAAGATAAATCAATATCTTGTAATGTTGAATGGACCACGAAGAACTGAGGCCCATAGAACCATTACCCCAATAAGATGGAAAAGTAGATAAGCATCAGCTAATGACAAATGACCTGTGGAGTTGCGCCAAAATATTCCATTCGAATATCCATTGTGAATTCTAGGAAGTGTGGAAACAATCTTGTGAATTTCCATATTTCTGGTCAAAGGCCATTGCCATTGACCATGTGAGATAACCGCATTAAACATCGCTTCTACTGGTAACCCCATCAACCTTGGACCATGAAAATAGGTAAGTATAAGGGGACCCGTAACATGCCAAGGGTCCAACCAGAGATGTTTAGCCATAAGTGTCTTATTGATACCTTGCACCCTCTTGATACCAAGCCCCCCGTGTGGGGTCTTTCCTGTAATAATTATTGGTTGCATGAGTAAGTCCATTTTTTTCCCAAAGCTTAGGGCCATTAACAGGTAAGATGGCATGCTAGTACACCTTAATGAAAGTTGCCATATTGTAGCAAGGATTAACAAAGTACTCTGGCTTTAGGGATTGACTGCATATGGCACTCATTCCATGATTGCATAGAATGCCTGTCAGATCCCATTTTCTGCATGTGCAAGTGTGGTTTTGCAAATTAACAACATACCTAGAACATCATAATGCCAATCATCTAACTTTATTGGTATGCAATCAGCAACTTTGTCAATATTTTTCAATAACTTTTTTGATTTTAGGGCAAATTTTTTTGTCTTCCTGGCCCTATCTCTCAATTCTAATAGTCTTGTCATTATCCATTCCTTGGTCCATTCAAGCATAATCATAATTGATTTTTGTCTTGCCTCAAGAATGTTACTATTAAATATCTCACAAATGTTGTTTAACAGCATCTCACACTTTGGAAAACAATTAAAATGTGATATGCTCCAATGTGCTGGAGGCTTGTCAGTCAGCCCTCAACCACTTTGGGATCTAGTTGAGGCAATTCCTCCATTCTGAAATTAAATTCACTCATCGTTGTTGCCTTTGCAGCATTCCACAACCCATTTTTTGAAAGCTAACCCTCCATATCCAGCAGTTTTCATGTTGCCAGGATAATACCTCACATAAACTCTATTATCTTCCCAAGGGAACACACACTCAAATGCAGGAATCAACCCCTTCTTCTTATCACTAATAAAAGTATATGTGTCACCCTTCATAATATACAAATCAACCTTTAACAATTCCAAGAACCACTGCTATACTTCCCTAGTTTCTCCATAAACCACAGCATAAGCCAAATGATACAAATTATTGTTTGAGTCAATAGAAACTATACTTAGCAAAACCTCCATAAGGACCCTTTAGATGGCACCAATTCACCCCTATCACAGGTCTATAACCAAATAAAAATCTTTGCCTCAAAGCATCAAAGCACACATAGAATTTAGAAAAATTCTTTGCCCAGTATCATCATCCCTATTAGTCGTTGCCATCATCAATGCGGACCCAGGATTACTGCTTCTTAATTTTGATGATAGTCCACAATCTATCAAATTGATCTTCAGCTTTGCCTTCAATTGCTTCAAGTGTTTTTCTTTTTTCTTTGCTCTATATGCTTGGTTTCTTGATACATGACATCTAAGTTCTTTAGTTACAACATTTCTAAACCCCTTCACATTCAATTTAGGATCTGTTCTGAAGGCATCTTCATATTTGGCTGACAACCATATGCTATTCACATTCTTCACATTAAATGATATGTTATGAGCTATATTGTATTATTTGGAATATACTCTCTTCCCCAAGTTTAAGTGCATGCATTATCCATCGACACCCATCCCTAGACACTTGATATAAACTCTTCTTTTTATCATTCTTGAATATTTTAAAACTCCTCTTTGTACTAATAGCATGACTGTGAATTGTCTCTCTCAATTCAATTTTGTTACTATATATCATTCCAATTTCAAAGTGAGGACCATATTTATTTCTAGGATGAAAAATATGATGAGATTCTTTCTCCTTCCCATTAGAACCAGCAACAGAGTCAAAATCATCTTGAATCAAGCATACATCACTTACATCGTCACCCCCACAACCATTTACATTACTGTCAATCTCTGAATCATCACCCTTCCAATCAGATTCCTCTAACCCATAATCAAATAACCTATCACTCTCATCATCCCCTTCCCCTTCACTTACCCCATCATCATCATAACCTGCCCCATTATCCTCTGCATAACTATCCACTATTTCGCCTCATCCGATTCTGCTTCATCCAAGTAGGATCATTCCCATCATCCACTACTACCCCTTCCCTTTCTGGACATTTGTTTGCATTTGGGGTTCAGCATTAGGGTTTAGGAATCAGGCTGACTATTTGGACACTCTACACACTCCAAATACAAAGTAAAACTCTATTTTGCGGACTGTATATTTTAGTAAATTTAACAATCTCAATTTGATAATTGAGTTGTGTAAAATTGCTCAAATGCAGTCTGTAAAACTATTTAGGCCCCATGTAACCCAATTTCTCACCAAGTTTGTTCAAGTACTCCATAATAATATTAAATACATCCACAAAGTCAAACTTACTTTTAATCCCACCCACATATTCAAGATTGGGGCTATGAATAATTGAACCTCCATGATACAGAATAATGGTGACAAAGGGTTCATTCCCTGAAAAATATAAAAAACAAAAAAGAAATGAGCAGGAATAAATTAATATCTAATCAGAAAGCAACAATACACAAACCAACAGAATTGATTTATTCAGAGACAGAACAAAAGGGACCACAAGTCTGTAAATAAAAGATGTCTCATATAACAAAAAAAATAGACAAATAAAGTGTTCGAATGGGCCACATGTCTTAGATAACAAATAAAAAAAATAGACAGAAGAGTTGGCAAAGGGACAACACAACAACATAAAACTCCAAAAATAAATTATTTTTTTTTACAGAAACCACAGCGTAAACAATCATTTGTTTACACGTTTATCAAATCATTAACACATATATTAGGGATAATTACACTCTCCGTCCCTCAGGTTTATACTACAAAAAAAGAGTTTGTTGAGACAGATTTTTGGGATGGATTTGGGACAAATTTGACGTCCCATTCCATTTTTGGGATGGCTATTGGGACACTTTCGGAACAAAAAAATATCCGTCCTAAAACACCCCGTCCCAAAATATTTCGGACGGTTTTGGGACAATTTTTTATATCGTCACAAAATTTAGGACAGATATTGGGACGCCCTTTTAAATTCGTCCGAAAACTGGTCCGGATGACGAATAATTAAAATATAAATTTAGGACATCGTTAGGGACGATTTGGGACGAAATTTGGGGCCACCTTTGGAACGTGTGTTTTTTTTAGTTTAGGACAGAGTGTCATTCCAACTTTCATTTTGGACGAATAATTAAAATATAAATTTGGGACAGACTTACGGACGATTTGGGACATAACTTTTAAATCTGACGAGAATTTTTTGAACGATTTTTGGGACGGCTTTTGGGACGACAGTTGGGACATATTTTCTTTATTCATTGGGGACGGAATGTTGTTTCAAATTCCGTCCATGTTTTTAGTCAATTTAAAAAAAAAGATTAATTTTATTTTTTTATTTTTTATTGGTCGAAATCTTACTATATTAAATTTATAATTGAAGATAATATTTTTTATATGAAATAAGTTCAAATTAGCCAAAATACTATAAATCCAATGTACAATTCACAATTCGAATTTCAAAATAAAAACATTACAATTTAAATCCTAATCTAACGGTTGGTTAAAAGTCTACAGCTTCTTCGTCTTGCTGTTGCGTGGACTCCTCAGTTGGGGCATCAGCAGCCGGTGGCTGGTCGGGGCGCGGGTATCTGGATCCCCATCTTGTTGAAGAGTATGTTCAACATAAGTTTTTTATTTCCTGAATCTGTGTTGAAATGGGAGGTTCTGTATTGAATCAATGGGACAGAAACTGTCTGTGACAATCGAAATAGCATGCATTCCTTCCATGCTACAGATGAAATGCCCGTATGTCCTCTATACAAACAGGGCACCCCATAATACCCACAGTACTCCATCCGGATGGCATCCATAGGCGGGCAAGTCATTGACGGTCCACATCAAGGCCGCACGCATCATGAATGCCTGGTTCGTAGCATGGTCATGAGTCAATACACCTATATGCCACAATTGAAGCAATTCTTCAATCAATGGCTCCAAATAAACATCAATACGATGTTTCGGATTGGACGGCCTAGGTATCACCATCGTCAAGAACATGTACTCCGGTTTCATGCACATTTCAGATGGGAGATTGTATGGTGTCAAGATAATCGGCCAACAAGAATACGTGCCCGTGTGGTGCAAATCCATCGGTGCACAAAGCCAGTCTAACATTATGAGACTCCATTGCAAAATCAGGATATGACTGATCAAAATGCATCCACGCCTCAGCATCGGAAGGATGACACATAGAACCCTCCTCTGTCTGATGGCAGGCATGCCACGTCATGTGCTCAGCCGTCGCTGGTGAAGCATATAACCTCTATAGTCGAGGAATCAGTGGCAAGTACCTAAGGACGGCATACGGGGACTTCTTGCATTGGGGGTTTCAATTCCTGGTAGGTTTGTACCTCGAGTCACCACAGAACTTGCAGTACTCCAGCCGAATGTCATCCTTCCAATACAACATGCAACCGTTCTTACATGCATGAACTTTCTCTACGGGTAAACCTAAATCTCATATCAACTTCTTCATGTTGTAGTAATCGGAGGGGAGAGTGTGATCGCGAGGTAACAGGTCACTAGCCTACTGGGACACCTGATCGTAGCATCTCTCAGACATATTATTTTTTGCCTTGATATTAACCAACCGGGTAACTGCCGATAAATGAAATTCATCACAACCATTGTACAACGGTTGATCGGATGCACGTACTACATCAAAAAAATCAATCCGATAATCTTGACACATCATAGCCATACAAACTAGGGCCAGCTTCAGTACCTTCAATAGGGAGAGAATTGCAGGTACCCACGGTTTAGGGTTGGGATGCGCCGAGAAAAAGTGCGGCCCAACAGCATCGTAAACCATCCTCTGGTCCCAATTCATCTGCTCAACATCACCCCAATGTGTTGCCATGTTAGGTGCAACAGGAGTCTCCACAGAAATAGGTGCAGGCGGATCATCATAGTACTCTATCACTTGAGCCTCGCCATGAGCAATCTAATTGTAGTATCCCTCCATAAACCCTTTCATACATATGTCGAACATAACCTCATCTATCGTTTTGAAAATACGATTTTTGCATTTACGACACGAGCACCTAATTTTCTCTCCGTTCGTATATGCTTGTTGATTCTTAGCCCAATTTACAAATTCTCGAACACCATCCTCAAACTCCTGCCAAATTGATAAATTTTTCGGCAAGTACTTCTCATACATCCATCTCCTCGATTGTTTTAACATATTTAACTAATTCAATAAAAATACAATTAATATATATTAATTACAAACACGTCAAAACCATATATTATATATATATATAATTAACTTCTATACTAATAATGCATAACATACTAAAACATAAGATAATTACAATTACAGCTACATTATTTAATACCTGGATAATGGTGCACCTCCTCCACCTCTATTTTTCAAAACAGAATGATTAATCGCAAATACTAGACCGTGCAAAATCGATATTTTTATATGCTTAACTATATAAAAAATAAAAGTTGATATATATATATATATATATATATATATATATATATATATATATATATAATATATATTCAACTTTTAGAGATTGAACAATGATGTAATAATGGGAAAGATGTAATTGAATGAAAACACAAATACATAAAAATTTATATATAATTTTGGGACGGCTTTGGGACGGAATTTGGGAGAGAAAAGAGCTATTATAATATACTCGTTGAAATATAGCCATTAGAGATTTGGGACGGATTTTGGGACGGATGTGGGTTGGAATTGTTGGACGGAATTAGGGACAGTTTGTTGGGACGACATTTGGGAGAACATTCTGTTACAAACCTTGGACATCTTCAGGTCGTTCCAATGTCGTCCCTAATGTCGCCCCAATGTTGGGGCAGCTTTGCCGTCGTCACAAATGTTGTCACAAACTATTATTCACCAAATTTTTGGAACGATATTTGGGACGACTTCGGACAGATATTATTCTTTGTCAATGCTGGGACGAAGTTTAGGATGACCATAAAACTTTGGGATGGTGAGTGCTAAAGCAAGACGTTGCGTCTCAATTCCGTTCGAAATCGTCCCAAAACCGTCCCAATTTGGGATAAATTTTAGTACAAATATTAGCCATCCAAAAAATCTGTCCAAATAAGAGCTTTTTTTTATAGTGTTAGTGTAATTATACGTAGACCCCTGGTGGTTTGGGAAATTACATCTAGCACCCTTGATGTTTGCTTTTATCTAACAAATAAGTCCCCTAGTTGGTCAAAATTAACTGAATTTATTGATATTAATAAAAAAATTAATAAAAATTGATATTTAGCCTTAATTAACTTATTAATGATTTATTGCAGGTCAAATATTTTTTTTTTCGAATTAAACTACCCTTATAACGTTGCAAATATACCTTATCACATATATTAATGCGTGAAGACGTATAAGGGTAATTTGATCAATAAAAAATTTATTTGACCTACAATAATTCAATAATAAGTCAATTGAGAGTAAATATAGATTTTTTTATTTTTTGGTTAATATCAACAAATTTGGTGAATTTTGACTAATGGATGGACTTATTTGTTAGATGGAAGCAAACCTCAATGGTGTTAGATGTAATTTTTCAAATCACACGGGGTCTACGTGTAATTATACTAAACCTCAGGGGAGGAGAGTGTAATAATCCCATATTTTAATGAGGATTAAGGTAGATAAAAACAGTAATTGTATTTCTCATACTTAGGATCTAGGAAGTCCACGAGCACTTGGTGCGTCAAGCTCATCTTATTTAAGCCGCACTCTACTCCAAAATCTGCTGCTCTTCAGAATATCTCCAAAAAGATCTTTCATTTTGTTTCAGATGCTTTGTGGATTTAGGGATTTGATTTGTGGATCTAGGATTTAGGGTTTTGATTTGGGGAAAACGAGAGCCAATGATTATTATTATTTTTTTTTTTGGTCTGAAATGAATTGAAAAATGGCTAGCATATGACCCTACTCGTTCACTTAGCCATTGACTAACGGCACGTGTCAAATCACGTGTCATTTCTGTCAATACTTAACGAAACGGATCAACTAAGTTAAAAATTTAGGGTTTTTGGATCAAAAGTTTTGAGCCCGTAAAGTTTGGAATCTAAAGTGAGAATGACCCTATCTAGTAGGATCAAAAGTGAAATTTTTCCATACAAGTACGAGGGCAAATCAACTGATAGGTAATTTTATTATTGTGTATGTTCGATTTTTTAGTATACAAAATCATATTAATACAAATACAAAACTATAACATTGTAAATACAATACATTAAATTTATCTTTCATTGCAAGCAAAAGAAAAAAAAATGTATAAATTTTTTAAATTTATGTATTTCAATTCGCATATTTATCTAGATCATACATGTATATTGTTATTTTTAATTTCGTTCTTTTACAATCGATGCCATTTAAAAATAATTTTACAAAATATACATGGCGTTTCACACATAAGTAAAACATTTATTTATAATTTTCCTTGACTAACATTTATTTTGAGTTTTTTTTAATACATATTATTTATTAATTTTATATTTCAATGGTTATGTGATATGCTTATATATTAGTTTATGAGTGTAATTTCTTTGATATCAAATCACAATTCATTAGTTGCAATTAATGAGTTAGAGTTAAAGAATTTATCATATGAAAAATATGTGCACTCAAATTAGAAATATGCAACTTTATTTTATTTAGAATTAAAAAAACTTTTGTTCTTGTCTTGATTTACACTTAAATATTTTATGCCCGATAGATGAAGTTAAGAATTTACTACGTGCGACAGCGACTAGTAAATTGAATCTTTTTTTATGTGTAATGTAGAAGTTATTATATGATTTTTACATAATTTGTCCTATAGTTCTTGTACCAATTCTGAAAGAATCAAAATTACCTTTTTACCCCATCACAGGTTCTCCCTCTCCCCAAAACCAATACCACCTCACATTCTCAACCCCCGCCCTCTCTATCTCTGCAAAGGGAAAAAACAAAACCATTTATGGGTGGTCATCAGCAATAAAAATTATTTATTTTTATGAATCAAGTGTATATTTATCACACATAATTTAAAATTTATTAATTTTTAAATTATCAATTAATGTTATATTCTACAAGTTGTCCGAAAAGCCAGTTGATTAGGTTGATTTTTCATTGAAACATGTTAAAATTTAAAGGTGAAACTTATAAAATATTTCAAATAAACTTAACCAAATACCCTTTTAATTTTCCCACCAAGCTCATGTAGGTGGGATTAAAAGGATGTTTGACTAAGCTTAATTAAAAAATCTTACAAATTCATACATCTTATAAGATGTTTTACAGCTTATAATTAAGCTATTACATCTTATTTTAAAAATAAGTTCATTATTAGTTGATAAAAAAAAAGATTATGCGACTTATAAAATGTTCGTAATGACATCTGTAACTAATATGAAGGAATTTGTTAAGATTTCACAAATAAATTGACAACTTCTTACTTCTTATTTTCTTTAAAGAGCTTATAAGTTCTTACTATCTTTTAAAATGGCGAGCACTTATAATTAAATGTTCAAAATTACAATAAAGCCCCAATCACACATGTCAAATGCATCTCTAAACTCAATCCACGTCCATTTTTCTCTAGTACATATATGAACATTTATCTTAGAGGGAAAAAAAATTATCATTACTTGAGATTTTGAAACTAAAGTTGCAATCCAAACCCACTGAAACTGGGCTACTGCCCTTCAAACGAAGTAAAAAGTTTCTATCATACAGATGAAATAGAGCAACACTTGTCCAGGATGAAAATCTCAGTCCCTGCAATGATAACGAATTTCTCTAGGCAGGGCATTGGAAGCCAGAGGGAGGAGTTTTCCCACAGTCCACAAGAACTTCCAGAGCAATAGGCAAGATGATGTTAATGTTGAGAAGCTTAGCTTTGATGGTGGTGCAAAGGCAGATGGCTGCGTCCAAGTCGACCAGCCCCTGGAGCACCGGACAGCATGTATCCTTGGCGCTGCTGCCGATTCCAATGTGCACTAGGCCACCTAGGACGTCGACGCATGCACCGAGTTTCAAGGTATCAATGGGGCACGTTTCTTGTGCCTTCGGTGGTGATGGTGACGGTGGTGGTGGTGGACACGGTGTTTCTGTAGGTGGTGGTTTTGGTGTTACAGTTGGTGGAGGTGGTGGGACAACAACGGGTGGTTTTGGCGTGGAGGGAGGTTTGGGTATGATAGGAGGATAGATAATCGGAGGTTTGGGTATGACCGGAGGATAAACGATGGGAGGCTTAGGTATGACTGGAGGATACACTATCGGAGGGTGCACGATGGGAGGTTTGGGTATGACTGGGGGATACACTATCGGAGGGTGCACGATAGGAGGTTTGGGTATGACGGAGGATAGACTATCGGAGGTGCACGATGGGGGTTTAGGTATGACTGGAGGGTGAACGAAGGGAGTTTGGGTGTGGATGGTGGTGGTTTGGGGACGTAGGGTGGTGGTTTTACGACCGGAGGCTTCGGTGGGGAATGGGGTGGTGGTTTTACCTTGGGGGGGTGCTTGGGTGGCAATTTGGGAGGGAGTTTTGGTGGTTTGGAGGGAGGAGTAGGGTAAGGACAGTATGGACATGCTAGAGAAATGAGCAAAGTTCCCAAGTTGAGGAGGAGGATTAGCAGTTGAGCAACATTGTACTTGGCCATGATTAAGATCTTAGTGTAATAAGAATGAAAATGCATAGCATAGCATGCTTCTTATAGAGACCAAAACCATGTAATATGGGGTTTAATGCACTTTACTCTCTGTAATA
The DNA here is from genome assembly GCA_034509725.1 of Sesamum angolense. NCBI lineage: Eukaryota > Viridiplantae > Streptophyta > Magnoliopsida > Lamiales > Pedaliaceae > Sesamum > Sesamum angolense. The sequence goes on along the minus strand of JACGWL010000007.1, from coordinate 2,665,758 downwards.
TTGTAAATGAGCAAATTATTTTTCTTTGAAAAAAATATAGTAATTTAACCCCTCGAGTTCTTTAAAATGGAGTAATTTATCCCCTATCTAAGGAAGTAAATCGCTTCATTTTAAAAACCACAGGAAGGTAAATTGTTGTATTTTAAAAAATACTGACGGGGTGTAAATTACTAACTTTTTTTTCACAAAAAAATAATTTGCATATTTACAACTAGCCATTGTGGCACGCCGTTTCTGCGTGCATATAATAAATAATTTTTTATATTTTAAAATATATTATAAATAAGAGCAAAATAAACAAATCAATACATAATATTAAAAGAAAAGAAAAAAAAGCTAATTTATTAGTTAATGAATAATTTGGAAGTGGGATGAGTTAGTTATCTTAATAGTGAAGGGCATTTTTAACTTTATAAAAAATTAGTGCGACGGTGTCACTAACCGTCGTTTGTGAGTATGGAGCCCCTTTCTTTTTTATATTAGTACTAACCGTGGTGGCACGTCGTTCCTGCGTGCATATAATAAATAATTTTTTATATTTTAAAATATATTATAAATAAAAGCAAAATATACGAATTAATACATGACACTAAAAAAGAAAACTAATTTATTAGTTAATGTATAATTTAAAAAGTGGAATGAGTTAGTTATCTTGTTACTTGAAGGGCATTCTTGACTTTACAAAAAATTGGTGCGGCGGTATCATTAATCGCCGTTTGTGAGTGTAAAACCTCTTTTCTTTTTATATTAGTATAGATAAATATCGTAGGGTAAATTGCATTTTCCCCATGTACTATGTTCTATTTCCATAACCAAGACAATTATTTAGTGAAAGTGATTGGGATCCATCAAGGATTTGGAGTTGTTAGACAAGTTGACAGCCACCATAATGGTTTCTTGAGTTAAATATAATTGTTATTTTTTTATAAAAGTTAGTGTTAATTATTGACTGTATCTCTTTCGAATATTTATAAAAGTTGCACACATCCCTTTTAAATCACGACCACCGCTCTTCTATAATTAGTTACATGACAATTTTATATACTCCTAATTTTTTTAAAAAATATAATATTAATAATCCTCGAATTTCTAAATACTACTACATGTTCGAATAATATGAATATATATGTAAAATGTTACATATATTTGAGGAAGTTTTTGTAATTCAGACTCTATTTTTCTTGGTAAAAGGTAACTTGCAATTCACACTCTATTTATTTTTCAAACATGTTTAAGTAAGGGTAAATTATAAGGTGTTTTTTTTCGATTATTTTAATTATAAATAATTTCTCGCTATTTTGAAAATTATAATTATTCTTAGAAATTTTTAAATATTCTAATAAGTACCTCCCTACATTGAGGTATCGCAAGGGATATTCATTAAGATATTTATAATTTTTCTAAGGGATAATTACACTACTCTCTCCTGAGGTTTGGTGTAATTACACGTAAACTCCTTGTGATTTGAAAAATTACATCTAGCACCTCTCAAGTTTGTTTTTACCTAACAAATAAGTCCCTCCGCTAGTCAAAATTCACCAAATTGACTTGTATTATAAAAAAAATCAGAAAAAAATCTATATTAACCCTAATTGATTTATTACTGATTTATTGCAGGTCAAATAAATTTTTTATGATCAAATTACCCTCATACGTCTTCACGCGTTAATGTATGTGAGGACGTATATCTTCACCGTTATAAGAGTAAGTTAGTCCGAAAAAATTTATTTAACATGTAATAAGTCAGTAATAAGTCAATCAAGGGTTAATATAGATTTTTTTTCTGATTTTTTTGTTAATATCAGTCAAGTCGATGAATTTTGACTCATTGAGAGACTTATTTGTTAGGTGTAGACAAACTCAGGGGTGGTAGGTGTAATTTTCCAAACTATAGGAGGTGTACGTGTAATTACACCAAACCTTAGCAAAGGGAAGTGTAATTATCCCTTTTCCTAATAATAAAGATGTATTTGTAATTATAACATATTTCAGAAGACTCTGGTAACTTACCCTTAAAATAAAGCATCACTATTTAGTGCCCTTTAGGCCCTCAATTTCGAGTCTAAGGGTAATTTTTCGTATTGTTTGATCCTTTCCTAATCACCATTTTTCCAATTGATTTAGAACAAAAGCGACCTCTTGAGAGAAGCTATAATTTATGATTTATAATTCCATTCCATTCCATTATAATTATTTTTCATTTAATTATTTATTATGCTCATTAATTATTTTAAAAAATTTCTCTATTAACCTTAAAAATGAGATTAGCAAGTTTTAAATTCTTTTATAAGTTGCATTTACATAATCATAAAATCATGAAAATCAATAATGACAAAACCAATTTTTTACATAATTAATTATCTTATAATCAGTTATGTAATTACGTCTTAGACTGTGTTCAGCTAAATTTATAAGCTCCTCAAAACATCTTATAATATTGGCTAAAATGCATTTTCCCCCCTGTGTTTTGTTGAAAAAACTAAAAACCCCCTTGTGTTTTGAAAATAGGCTAAAACCCCCATTGTGTTTGTGAAAGTCAGCAGAAAACCCCCCATTCTGTTAACAATTAATGGAGAGTGGGGCAAACGCGCGGTTGCTGCGTTTGGGCTTGTTTTTCTGCGGTTTAAATCTATATTTTCTATTCTTTTGGACTAAAATACCCCCTTATGAGTCTATGTAACCTTATAAGGATATTTTGACTTATTTGTCTTTTTTTTTTTCATTTCTCCCCAAAAACAAGTGTGAAGCTTCCTTTTTTTTTTTTTTTTTTTGCCATTATATAATATTAATAATTCAAATTATGATTTAATTAAAAATAATATTTTTATATTTAAATTTAAAATAATTTTTATAATTATTAAAACTGAAATTTAAAACTTCACTTTAATTAAATTTAAAAGTATTCCAATGAATTATTTTTTAATTTAATTAAAATATTTTTTAGTTATTTTAATATTCAAATTTAGAAATTAAAAAAATTATTTAAAATTATCCTTAATGAATTATATATTTAAAATTATTCTTAATTAACCAAAATATATATTTAAATTAATTTAAGTACAATAATAATTTTAAATTATCTTAATTAATTAAAAATATATTTAATTATTAAAATTATTCTTAATAACTAAAATATATTTAATTAACAAAAAATTAATTAAGAATAAATAATAAAAAAGGGGGCGACGGCGACGTCCGCCGCCCCCGTACAGCAGGTCGCCGCCCAAACCACTTAGTAATTTTCTGGGCGACGTGATGTCGCGTCGCCCGGATTTGGGGGCGACGGGCGTCGCCCCTGTCTGCGGGAGGGGGGGCCGGCGGGGCGGGTTGGCGGGAGGAGGAGGGAGGCGGCGGGGAGGAGGGAGGCGGCGGTTGTGGCGGTGGGGGTAGGCAGCGGGGTTGGGGGGGGGAGGGGGCGGGGTGGGGGTGGGGTAGTAAGGTTTTTCTTTTACTTTTTTTTATATATAATAATAATAATTTTTATAATTTAAATTAAATATATTAGTTAAATAATTTGCTAAATCTTAACCTTTCAATTCTCTTAAAATCTAACGGTTGAGATTAATTGATTAGATCTAACGATCATTATTTGATCAAAAAAATCCAACGGTTACTAAAATAAGAGGTAATATATATTAAATAAGGGTATAACGGTCATTTTATAAAAAAGTTAACGCCGTTAGTTATATTTAACGAAATGGGCGATTGAGTTATATTTAAGAAAACACAGGGGGCTTTTAGCCTATTTTTAAAATAGAGGGGGGTTTTCAGCGGACTTTTTAAAACACAGGGGGGTTTTATGCATTTTAGCCTATAATATTTCTAAGATTGTATAATCTCTTGAAAACAGTTTGATATTTTTTTTTAAAAAAAATTATAAGATCTTAAAATAAGATATTTCGGATTTTATAAGATCTTTAAAAAGAATGTTAACTTTGCCCAACTTTTTTTCTGAAACAACTTATAAACTATATATAATTAATATTCTTTAAGACAAAAATATCCTTATTATTTTGGTTAAATTATAATTTTAACCTTCACATATTTTATGCTATTTTTGAATAATGAAAGACTCTCTCTCAGGTCTCATCACTCTAAATCGTGGGCTCTAACCTCACCAACGTATCAGATATTTCTATCTTAATAGTAAGTGTAGTTCTACTTTAATAATAAGTATTAATTATGTTATATTAATGTATAATATGATTATTATCGTTGTTGATAGTTGTTAAATATTGATATTATAATAAAATTATTAAAAAGAACTCACTATTAAATTATATCTATATTAACAAATTTCATTTTTTATGAAAAAAAAAATTCTATTAGCCAAACACCATCTTACTCAAATTTCACACTTATCAAGAAAGGTCCTATTCAAATTCTTTTCTAGAATAATTTAAATAGCATGACTCGACTATAATCCGACACATCGCAAAATCTCCACCACGTAGGCAATCATATATAGCTGTCTCCAATCGAACACAAAAAATACACATAAAATCAGTGAAATAAGTAATTTTCTTGGCCATCATTTACTATATATCTTTTGTCATCATTCTTGAGTTGATAAAGACCACGTCTCACTTTAGATAGTGTGTTCTTCCTCAGTCGCATGTTTCGAGTTACACAAACTAATTTTCCATTTATACATGTATTATAAGGTGAATAGCAATTTATCCTCTGAAATGAATAAATTATTTATCTATAAAAAAATAATAATTTATTCTCCTTGTGCTTTTTAAATAAAGTAATTTACCTTCCAGTCTAAAGAAATAAATTATTTTATTTTAAAAAATATAAGGTAAATTGTTGTATTTTTAAAAAATACAGAAAGATAAATTACTTTTTTTTTTTCATATGGGGTAATTTTTTTATTTGCGGTATCACATGGGGGTTGTTTGTATTTTGTTTCATGTATTATACATCCGAAAATTTATTTTAAAATTGATTTAATTATATTTTTTACGGCAAAATATTTTTCTATCCCATAAAATAAGGACATAATTTATTTTGGTACCAATACTATGGCAGATGACGATTTTACTTCCATCAAACTCAAAATCACGTCTTTTTAGTCCAAAAATATGTGATTTCGAACCTTTTTAGTCCCAAAATTAAAATGTCTTTTTAGTCTCAAACAACGCCGTTTTAATCCCAAAATCACAAGGCACGTCTAAAAATACGTGATTATGAATTTTATAGAATTAAAAGCGACACATATACCATACGTGTGGTATCAAAACAAATTCTATCCTTGTTTATGGGACAAAAAAAAATATTTTACTCTTTCTTTTAATTTTAAAAGGGTACTTATAAAAATATTAATTACTCGTCAATATAATATGAAAGTGTAATAAAAAATCCAATGCGCTGACTTGATATTAATCTCCAAAACAAGTGGGGGCAGCTTACGGCTTTTGTGCCTCCAAATTTCAAACTTTTTGTGGAGCAAAGTGATTGCAAAAAACGCGGTGCCGCCAGATTTTTTCTTCGTCTTTTAGCGACTGTTTTCTCCGTGACTAATCCTTTTCATACCGCAATAATCAAAGCAAGTCGCTTTTATATTTGATTTTGGGATAATTACATTTACACCCCTCATCTATTGTTATTTTACACAAACTACCCCTATCTTTTCAAAAATTACAGAAATCACCCCGACAGTCTTTAAAACCCCAAAATGCCCCTGTTGACTTAGTCAAACTTTAATTTAATTTTTCAATGACAGAAACGCCCTTATGGATGTTTTGTAATTATCAAAAGGTAGAGGGGGTGTCAAAGTAATATTTATGGGATGAATATAATGACCACATTATTATTTTATTTTATTATTTAAATTTTTTTATTTTTAATTATTGTTTTATTTTTGAATCTATATATAATTTTTAAATCCCTCTATATAATTTATAAAATATTAAATTTATTAAAATATTTAATTAATTATATTAATAAAAACTAGTTACTAGCTTTATAATTAAATTAAAAATTATCATATTTGTAAAAATTATTTTAAATTCTAATATTAAAATGTTTATTTTTTTTTTTATATTTTATTTATACAATATTTATTAAAATTATATTTACATACATGTATATACATTATATTAATATAAATATACAAATATGTATATAATTGAACATATTCATATGTATATATTTACATTTATAATAATTTAAAATATTTTTAATAAATAAATTGTTTATTTTACTAATTCTACTATAATTTATTAATTTTAATAAAATTTAATTATAAATAAAAATAGAGAATATATAATTTTAATTTTAAGAATCCAAATTAATTTATACAAGTTTTATATTTTATTATTTTGAATTCATAAGCTAGTAACTAATTTTTATAATTTATATTAATTAAATAATTTAATATTTTAATTATTAAGAGGTGTAAATTTATATATATTCAATAAAAAAAATTTAATAAAATAATTTAAATTTTAATTAAAAATTAGTATAAAATAATAATAAAAAATATATGGTGTCATATTATTCATTTTTCTAAATATTACTTTGACACCCCTCTACCTTTTGATAATTACAAAACACCCCTAAGGGTATTTCTGTCATTGAAAAATTAAATTAAAGTTTGACCAAGTCAACAGGGGCATTTTGGGGTTTTAAAGGCTGTTAGGGGTGGTTTCTGTAATTTTTGAAAAGGCAGGGGTGGTTTGTGTAAAATGACAATAGGTGAGGGGTGTAAATGTAATTATCCCTTTGATTTTTGTGTTAGGCGCCGTTTGGTTGGAGTTGGATTATGCTCCGATCGAAATAAATTAAAAATTTGGAAAAAAAAATATAATTTATCTCCTGTGATATGATAAATAAGCAAAAAATACCCCATAAAAAATAAAACAGCAAATTAGTCCCTATATTTTGGAAAAATAAGCAAATTATTCCTCTATCTAACCATTGATAGCGGGATAATTTACTTCTATTTTTTGAAATATATGAAGTAATTTGCTAATTCTCCTTCACAGTGAGGTATTTGCTCATTTTACATATATATCACGAGAGGAAAAACTGCATTTAACCCTTAAAAATTCAGACATGATACCGTGTGATATCGACAAGGAATATGATATGAATAATAAAAATAAATAATATAGAAATAGGTTATAAATAATAATAAATAACATATTTAGATAAGAATATTATTATTGTTCAAATATTAATTAGAATCATGTTTATAGTAATTAAAATTTCTTAGATCTTTAATTTCTTTCCTCGTTGCATAATCTTTTTTTTATTAGATTAGGTCTCGCTCATTTTAAGTCTCTAAATAAGTGGGATAAACACATTTATTCATAGAATATTTTTTCTAAAAATCATAGATGTTTAGCATCGTTAATAAATTTAATTTAATTTTGATTAAGTTTTCTACGTGACGGTGGTAATTATGCACTCCAACTCCTCGGTGGTGTACACGATCCTACTAAAAAATAAAAATAAAAAACTAAAAGATTAACGACAAAAAGATTAAGTGATAATTTTAAAAACATGGCTATTAATAAATATATTAAGTGACAATAATTTTTTAATTTATCACGATAATGAGTTTCATAATTTTGATAATGGCAATAATTTTATAAAAACTGATACTAGCTAAGTTATTAACAAAATATTGTGTATGAAACTGTCATTAAAATTTATGTAAATTTATATTTTGGTCCTGTAACTTTAGGTTGTTAGTACTTTTAGTACTACTTACTTTATTTACACATTTAGTCCTTTTTTTGACAAATGTAGTCCTGAACATCTCACATTTGGTCATTTTTTGACAAATTTAGTGTGGACAATTTGATCTTATTCACACTATAATATATCTCATTTTTTGGTCCTATAACTATGAGTCATTAGTACCAAAATTGTCAATACAAGACTAAATTTGTCAAAAAAGGACCAATTGTGAGATGCTCAAGACTAAATTTGTCAAAAAAAGGATTAAATGTGTAAATAAAGTAAGTTACAGGATTAAAAAATGCTAATGACCCAAAGTTATAGAACCAAAAGTATAATTTTACCTAAAAATTATTAGTGACAAGTGTAGAGTAATAATCTAATCACAAAAAGTAATAATTAATGGCCACTAATATAATTTGTATTATCATTATAAATGTGTTATTAGTGGTTTGTAGTAGTAATTTTATGCACGATTCTTGTAATTAATAATCATATTGTGATAAAATTAAAATTATTATTACTTAATATATAATATATATTATATATATATATATATATATATTTATATATTATTGTAAATTTTAAAATTGTGGTTTGATATTTTATTGCTAATATTATTTTTTTGTTACAGTTTATATAAATAGGATTGGAATATATTGGATAACCTCTATTATTTCCCAACACGACCAAAAATATTAAACAAGTTAATTACAAATATTATTAATTAAAGAAAATACAAGATATTAATATATTACAGGAATTACTTGTTATGTATTATTCCCGTCCTATTTTAATTTTATCATATATAATCTAATTGCCTAGACCAAACGAGGCCTTAAAAATAGAATCTTTACACTTAATTGCATATTTAGTTCTGTAATTATAATTTGGTACTTTACTCCTATAATTTTCTTAGAATTATAAAATGTTCATTCACCATGTCTAATTTTGTTAGGACAAAATTGGCGGAATTATAACGTCACTTTGAGGCCAACTTTAAAAATTTCAGCCAATTTTATTCTAAAATTGTAAAAAAAAAAAAAACAAAGGTGAAGAATTATTTTACAACCATAATAAATTGTAGAATGGAGATGCTAAATAGCTATAATTATAGGACTAAAAATGCAATTAATTCAATCCTTTATGCTCAAGGACAAAACAACTGCAGAGATTTTCTAACACCAACTATTCTTCATCACTTGAATGTGGTTAGGTTGTCGGCAAAAGGGACAAAAAATTTTAAGAAGGTGAAAATTTTAAAATCAACACATTTAAGTAGATGGCTACTATTTTTCTTAAAAAAATTTAAGAATATACACATAGGAAATAAATATAAGGGTGTGTTTGGATTGATGGATTTGGATTTGAAGGAAGGATTTGGAGAAAGCATTTCAAATGACTCAATTTGAAAGGAATTTGAAATGCATCCATATTCATTAAAACTTAGTTTAAAATTAAAATGGAAGAATTTAAAATCTTTTGGATTTGGACTTATCCAAACATGTCCAAAAAATTTGTTATGAAGGATTCGCAATTCATGATTTTAAATCCTTCAATCCAAATGCAACCTAATAGTTTTCTTTAAAAATTAAACTAGATGGGGCAAAAAGAAAAGGACGTTTAATTTTTTTTCTAAAAAAAAAGACTACTTTATCATAAGGGAAAAAAAATTTCCAAACAAATTATTATAATTTATAATTATTTACTCAAAGAAATTATGAAATTTGTGCTGATCTCAACATGTTTGTCAAGCCCCGAGCCCGTTGAACGTGAGAATTACCTCTAAGCCCATAGACTGGATTCTAAAATTTGACGATAAATAACTCGCTGAAAAGTATATCAAAAAATGGATGCACTTGCATTTTTTTTAACCAAAACACATTACATGATGCTTATCTCATCAGTTTTTAATCCATGTGGTATGAGGTATTCGAACGCCGAATAGATAAAAAAAAAAAAGAAAAAAGAAAAATAGTTAACATGAAAAAAGTCTTGGTATTATTTTGTCCAAATAATTACCAGCAAATTAGTCAAATATTGGTAATCTTGAATTACATGCATGCACATGTGGTCTCCCTTCATTAAAATTCTCAGCTGGAGATGAAATGGCACTCACCATAGCCTGCAGATTTTCATAGATTTGTTACAAATTTAACACTAGTTTCCCAATAAGATATACATATACTTCGAAAAATTACAAAATACGTCCCATAACTTACGATATATGCAATTTTGGCCCGGTTATATTAGCACTTACCAGATTTAGTCCCATAAATCATAAATATTTGCAATTTTAGTTTTAACCATAAACACCATTACATATTTAATGAAACACGTGCGAATCACGTGCTCCAACCGTTAATCAATAGTTAGTCATTTAATGGAGCATGTGCAAATTATGTGTTGCCTCCTTTAGATTTTAACGGAATTTGTGCTTGGGACTAATTAAAATTGTAAGTTTATGACTTATGAGACTAAATATTGAATGGTATAACAATTGAATCAAAATAATCAAAAAAATAAATTATGGGACGTTAATTATAATTTTTCTCGTATACACACACATTTGGGAGGAAGTTATGAAAGATATGACATGTAATATTAGCCAACTTATTCACACCAAATAAATAAAAGCTATTTCAAACCCCCTCAATGAAGTATGATCTGCAATATTACTTTACTAAGGGTTAAATATATTTTACACCAGTGTACTATTTTCATCGATTATTCTTTTAAAATTAAAGATACCTTCACTTACCCCATATTTTGAGATAATCCTTTATAGTATATTTGGATTTATAGATTTGGATTTGAATGAATTATTTGAAAAAATAATTTTAAATGACTCTGTTTTAAAGGAATTTGAAATTCATTCATATTTATCAAAACTTAGTTCAAAATTAAAATAAAATGATTTGAAATCTATTACACATAAACTTATCCAAACATTATTCAAATGATCTGTTACGAAGAATTTGAAATCACCTCCAATCCAAATGCAACCTTAATGTAAAGATAAATGAACAAAAATATTCTTTATTATTAATAATATAATATATATGCACTTTAATGCGCTCTAAAATGAAATATCTCAATCAATATGGCTTTAAAGTTTGTTCAACTATGCCGTTAATAAATTAAGTAAGCATAATTATTTCAAATTTGATTGTATAAATAGATGTATTAAAATTAGGAAGATGAACAATATTTTTTTCATTTAACATTAAAATCTGTGTTTCCTAATGAACAATATTAAATTTTACTAATTATAAATTTGTGTTTCCTTATGAAAAATATTAAAGTTCGTTTACGTCAAAATTTGCTAGATTGTTCGTTTAAAATTAATTAGGTAACTTTGCGAGATTGTTCATTTTTCCTAATTGCAATAGGGATATTTATACAATCAAATTTGGAATAATCATTTTGTACTTAATTTATACAAATCCAATATTCATTAATAATAATGTAATTGAATAAAATTTAAAAAGTCAAATTAATTAATATATTGAACTATAGTGAAGATTAAAATGAATATATCATATTGTTAATAGTTAAGGGAATTTTTGTCCATTTTATTCAAGTTAAATGATCATATCAAAAGATAGGAGGGTGAGCGGAGGTTTCTTTAGATCAAGGTGCACAGTGGGTCGGGTCGATTCAGAACTAGTACGTACGGACTAGCCCAAAAAGCCCGACCAAGAACTGGTCCACTATTGTATCTTGGGGCAGTCCTGGACCTCTAAGTGGACACCAATTAGGTTCATTTTTAAACTCAAGTCCAACCCATGGACCGATCTAGTTGAGGCCCACACCAAGCTAAAACCAGTCCTCATCAGACCCGAATGTTCTTGTTTAATTTTTTTCTTTATGATATTGAGGTTTTCTTATAAATAATTACTTATATTTATCATTGTCTTTTGAAATAAATAAATAATAAATTAAATCACGCAAAAAAATTTATATAGAAAAATAATAGTTAAGAATATATAATGAACTAAAAAAAAGCCCAAGCAAGCCCGTTCTGATCCAAGCGAGCCTAGCCCAAACCAACTCACATTTCTATTGGTTCAATTCAATTTTGAATTGGGTTGGCCTAATTCAACCTACTGTGCATCTTGAGGCTAATTAATGAAGGTGGCATAATTGAAAAATGTAAAATATATTTACTTCTTATACGAAACCCTGATTGCATCTATGTGCAAGAACTATTCAAAATACACTACAAAACATTTGATTATTTCATAGACTATGTCTTAATACTCTAATAAATCAATACTATTTGTCACGATAATAAAAAAAAATGATACAAAATTTAAAGTTTCACCATAGTTAATCAACAGTATGGTTTTATATATGGCCAAAATATTTGTCACAGATTTTAACTATAGTAAATATTTGGTCCTATTTGCATATACACCGACTAATGTCATTGCTCAACCCATAATTAATTAATATCTGTCACATTTTTTTTATTTTTAATCATGGTTAAAGCCAAAATTCTTCTAGTGATAGAATTCCAAGTATAAGAGTTAATTTCCTACCTAATTAATTGTAGGTTCACATTAGGATCATCACAGGTAGCAAGGTAGTGCGTGCTTCATAATGTGCACATCTCATTAGTATTAATATATATGGAGTTACCTTATATTAAAAATGATATTGAGCATATGTTTCTGATTTGTATAAATTATTTGTCTGTTCAGACAACTGGTACCTTTACTGATGATTTATTACTTTTGAAGGTCCAACCTTCCATAAATTTATTGAAACTGTTGAAGATTCACTGTTGCTAAAACTACTGAAGTTTCATGTTTCTTCAAATTTATTGTTGCTGAAGGTCTTGCAAAGACCTCCAAAACAAGTGAAGACTTAAAAAATACCTCCAAAACTTCATCCAAAAATATGATTGTATAAAAAGTCTTCTAAGGATTATTCGTCAGGTTTGAAGAAGCCCTTCAAAAGTAATTATGTGCCACGGCTTCCTTGAGTAATATCATCTCTCGTGCTAAAGACAAAGATATGTCTTTCTTTAAAAATTTTCATATGGTTCTCATAGGAAAAAAAAACAATTTACACTATGTGATATTATAAATGAGCAAATTAACTCTTTACAAAAAAAAAAAAAAAAAGTAATTGTACTTTTATGTAATTTGAGGTTTTTAAAATGAAGCAATTTACCCCCCTAGACAGAGGGGGGGGGGGGGGTAAATTACTTCACTTTAAAAAATATAAGAGGATAAACTGTTTTATTTTAAGAAAATATAAGGCGTTAAATTGGTCTAGGGCGGTAAATTGCTTAAATTTAAAAAATATAAGGGGATAAATTGCTTCATTTTAAAAAATATAAGGAGGTAAATTGTTATTTCCTTTTCATATGGGGATAATTTGCTCATTTGCAATATCACAAGAGAATAAATTGCATTAGACCCAGTTCTCACAGGTTGATGGATTTTTTACATGATCTCACTTTTTTCCTCAGGAGACCCTCAAGGTATTATTAAATCAGATTGTATTACTATTTTCCTCCGCGACCCTCAAGGTATTACTAAATTAAAGGTTATTACTAAATTAGATTTTATCATTGTGAATAACAAAGTTAAGCATGAAGCTCTTATATATGGAATATGACTAGCTCAAAGATTGAAAGAAAAGCTTGGATATCTTACTTTGGCTTTCACTAGTTAAGTTATTTGAAGAGTGTGAAAGAGCTCCAACAACAATTTATGAGGTTTCTCGACAACAGATTCTCATGTTTTTCCGACAACAATTTACGAGGTTTGTTTTCGACAACAGTTTATGAGGTTTTAGCTTCATCGGTCCACAAAGAATCACATTATTAGTTCAAAAATGTTCCAGAAATCAATGGGTCTAAAAAAGACCTTCAAATAAGTTTGAAAAAGACCTCCAATCTTAAAATGTCTGAAAAATACCATTAATTTTAAAGGTTTGAAAAAGATCTCCAATCTAAAAGATCTAAAAAACACATCTAGTTTTAAAGGTTTGAAAAAGATCTCCAATCTCAAAGATCTGAAAAAAAAAAAAAAAAAAAACCTCCAATTCTAAAAGGTTTGAAAAAGATATCTGAACTTAATTTGGGAAAAGCAAAGGCATGAAAAAGACCTTTGAACTTAAAATTTGTTTGAAAAAATACAAAAACTTTAAAAGATCTCCAAAATTATCAAAATGAGATGAAGGTTACAAACTTACAAAGAGATCCTCGATTCATCTAAAACTAACTTTCTGGATTTCCTTTGGGAAAAATTATCAATTTTATCATCTAAAAAGTATTAAAGGTACAAATTACGGTTGAGACTTTGGTCCACTCATCATCATCACTTGGAACTTTTCTTATAAATTCGACTCAATTGTCGTTGATGACCGCTTCAAGTTTAGCACTAGAGGTCCCATCCTCAGTGGCATCTTATTATTTATTCATTAACATATCATTTATTGTATCCGTCGTTAGATTATGTAATTTTATCTCACCTAGATGTTTGGGTCATACTTACCTTGAGACTTGGCGAAGTTCTACGATTAAAAAATTTGCAGCTTAATTAAACACTTCACAACTTTTACAATATCATCTAAAGAAACTGTAGATGGAGTGGAATTCTTTTAAGGCATTATTGACTTCGAAGGAAAGGTCTTCCAAATTTCTAAGAATTGATATTTTAAAACATTTCATAAATTTTGGTCTTCATGAAGTATTTTGCCCTTTGATAATATCTGTTTAGGACAAATCTCAAGACATAGGAGTGGATCTTTATCTGTCAAAGATCATCCACAATTTTCCTATATTAAATCACTTTTAGAATTTTATTCCCTATGAAACTTGATAAAATGGGGGACTTTTAATGAGAAAATTATCTTACCAAGTTCTTCACAGATCTTCCCAGCAACCTCTGAATTATTGGTTAATGCTTGAAGGTCATCTCCACCACAAGCTTTCTCTCTTACAAAACTTGATAAGTAGGGGAATTATGATGTGGAGATATTTATAATAGTCATTAGAGATTTTTAAAAGCAATCGAGACCCTAATTATACGGGTATCTAGAGCAGGGCTCTAGCTAAGACCTTTGTCAGAGGTATATCTAAGGTCTCCCAAAGACTTGCTTATGAGATAGGAGTGATAGACGAGCCCGCAAGCCGGCTCGATATACAGCTCGAGCTCAAATTCTTTTGTTCAACTCGCGAGCTTTTTAAGTTTTAATTTTATATATTTGACTCCATATTTAATATTATATTAGCTTTATTTTAAAATTAACCATATATTATAATTATTAAGTAACTATCACATATTTTAAATTTAGCTAATTGTAAAATATGGTATTTATTTATTTATTTAATCTCTACTAAAAAATAAACTTAATCAACAAGTTAGTTAGTTCATTATTATTACTATATATTTTTTGTTTTATATTAATTATTGATTTTTTCAAAATTATCTAATAGTTGAAGAAAATTAGGAATATATTATTTTAAAAAAATAATTTGGGATTGTCAATCTAATATATAAATAAATATTTTTAAATGTTTTTGTATTTTAATTATAAATTAAAAATAAAAAAAAAAGCTCGAGCTCAAAATCAAAAGCTTGAGCCAGGATTTTTTGTTGAGTTCGACTTGTTTACGTTCCTACTAGAAGACCTTCTGCAGAAAGTATCCAAGGTCTGGACATAAGTACCAACATCTCTTGGAGACCTTCGTACTTGGTGAAAATGATATTCGTCCTTGTCTGACATAAATGTACGTATTGTTTACCTGGACCACATTCTCCACTGTCTTGTGCTTTGATATATGCAACCCACAATGACCGTTACATGATTCTAATATCTATGATATACGTAAAATCGTATAATTAGGAACCTTATATATTTTGGCCTTCCATATAGCAGATATACGTTGATGTTCCCGCCTCTTTCTTATTATCTTCTTTATCTTCCCCAACCATGGACTAACTTAAGCATCAAAGCTATCGTCATGGCTCCCCCGACGTGGTTCTAACGATTGTGTATTTCACAGGTCTTCTATTGAAAATTCAAGACATATTCATTTGAGTTGGAATATCAATATCAGTTGTTCGATATTTTGAAACAACAAAACTCATTATATTTCTCCGAATAAAATTATAATTGAAGTATTGCTGATGAATTATTGTACTTTTCGAGATAATAAAAATACAGGAATATTATGGTGGAACAAGAAATCAACAATAATTTAAGGAATGTATGAATTGGATTTGGAATGAGCGGACGAAATCAGGTTTGGATAAAAATCAAAGTGGGTCAAATATGAAACGAATTGGATCCGGAAGTGGTCCAAAGCAAGAATTCAAAATGCATTCTTGTAAAACTTCTACTTTTAGAAAAAAAAATTTTATTTAAAGAAAGTTGGAAATTATTATAGAATCAAAAGGTAAATTAAGTAATATTTAGGGAAAAAAAATACTTTCAAAACAAGTTTAATTAATAGAAGACTATTTTATCGTTATGTGTATAAAAAATATTATTATTTTTAGTATTTTCACTTTGACAATATAATTATTTTTTCTGAAAAATAATATTGAACATCAATAGAAAAACCAATTAATATTTAATTAAATAATGCTCCCATTATTAAGTAATTATATAATTGTTCTTATTGATTTCAGAAAAATATATATGTATTTTTTCATTAATAAGTTATAACAACTTAATTTATTTTTCTATAGTATATTAGTAATATCAGATAATGTAGCAGATAAAGTATTAAATGCGTGAAATTTAAATTTTAATAGCATTAAAATTTTTAAATTATTTTAAACTCCAGTATCAATAAGTAAATTTGAAAAATAAACTAAAAATGATATATTTGAATTAAAATTATTATAATAAGACTAAATTAATTTCTAAGCGAAATTAAATTTATTTATAAAAAAATCAAAACATCTATAAGCACCCCTCAAGGTGCTTTTAATTTTTTTTTGCCCAAAATTAATTTTTTAACAAAGTCAAAAGCAGAAAGTTAGCATTCTGAAATAATTCAAATTATATTTTTTGAACCCACAAGTTGAAAAATATTTTTCTAAGACTCTTACAAACACTCCCTTAGAACAGTCCAACGGACCCAAAAATAATAATAATAAAAGCAAATGGAGATAATATATTGATCAAAATCACACATTCATAATTATAATATTTTAATTCAGATAAAGTAAAATTAAGATATTTGTATGTTATAGTATTTTTTTTCTTGGTTACAATATTTAATTAAAATATCCATCAACTGTTGTTGTAACTCCCCTTTTTTTTTTTTTTTTTCCCATCTCTTCTTAACTTTTAAAACACTATATATACATAAGCTTATTAAATTTATTCAGTCAATCCACGACAAAAAAAATTATTCAATAGCAACGAAAAAAATTAGTATCGAAATAATTAACAAGTAAAACTCTCGTTCTAATCTACATTATCTAATATAGAAAAATTTACTTGCCAATGAATTTAGCAAGAACAATTAACTTTAATTAGTACAAAATTTAGCAACGAACTGTCTAAAAGATATATTAAATAATGTAAATAAGCAACAAAAATTTTACTTGCTAATTAGCTTGACACTGATTTTAATATCAATTTTTTCTTTAATCATTCATTTTTCTTGTAGTGATCAATAAGGTTGAATCGTTCTAAGAAATGCAAAAAGTTGAACAAAACTTAGCAGGCTGGACACTATATATATCAAATCAGACCTTTATCTAAAATTGTGTTACATCTCGTGTTTTATTTAATTTTTTATATATATGACTAAGTAACACAAATAGTCTTTTAACTTAATATTTAAAATTATTTTAATTCTTCATCTTTATTTTCTAACCTCATCATATTTAAATTTCATATTTTGTTTCATATGGATTCCCTCTCTCAACTTTCTGGCAAATTAAAGGTCATCGGAATTTGACGTTGTCCTGTATATGCTATATTTCCAGGGGTAAGTTTGTCATCATATACCTTTTAAATAAAAAAGAAAAGTCTTGTTTGCATGAACTTGTTTCCAAAAATATATATAATGACATATATACCCCTATAAAAACATATCATGTCAGGTCACATGACACGATTTCGGTAACTTTTTCACCGAAAAGCTAATAGAAGGATTGAATTCAAAGAATATATGAATTTTAGAGATGATAAGGTCGTGAAGTAGAAGTAAAATTAAGAAACCATTATAACAATGACTTATATATATATATATATATATATATATATATATATATATATATATATAAATATATATATGGAAAAAATATAATTTTTAGTCCTGTAATTTTTATAATTTAGTCCTGTAACTTTAAAATTTTGGCATTTTTTCATCCTTTTCCCGCCAAAAATCTCATGTGACTTGCACATGACCCAATTAAATTACAATTTAATCCTGTAACATAGGAGGCGTTGGTATTTTAGTCCTGTAACTTGGGAGAGTTGGTATTACAGGACTAGCATTGCAAGTAAATTGTAATTTTACGTCAAATTGGCTGAAAAAGGATTAAAATTGCCAAAATTATAAAGTTACAGGATTAAATTGTTAAAATCAATTTGTACAAGACCAAAATTATAATTTTTGATATATATATATATATATATATATATATATATATGTCATCGTTTATAAAATATTTTTAATTAAACTATATAAATAACGTATATTATATATATATAGCACTTATACATTAAAAAACACAACATATAGCTATATATTCCGTAATAAAAGATATGAACTGAATAATATATAGGGATAATTACGTTGACCTCCCATGTTACTATGGGAATATACAAATTCCCCCCCCCCCTCTTACTATAAAAATTACATAAACCTACTATGTTGTTTATTACCATTTGTAAATTGACCCCTCAATTAGTCAAACAAACGACCAATACTAATTTCAATCCAAATATTTATTTAATCTTCCTATTTCTGCCATTGGGTGGGATTTTTTTAAATTTTGCTGAAAAAAATACCCTTGAGGGTGAATTTGTTGTGAGCCTTCAAAGTTTGAAAATCAATCACAACCAACGATGGATTTCTCACCGTGGCTCTTGTAGAAGAGGGAATGGTTCTTATGGTATGAAAGAAAAGTTTGATGGAGAAGAAAGGCGAGAGGTCTTTTGCGACCTGATTATAAATATAGTAAAATTACATAAATATTTGGATTGAAATCAGTATTGACCGTTAGTTTGAGTATTGGAGGGGCCAATTTGTAATGGTAATCAACCAACAAGATATGTTTATATAATTTTCATAATAAGATGGGGAATTTGTAAATTCCCATAGTAAAACAGAGGAGGTCGGCGTAATTATCCCTAATATATAACATGCGGATCACTAGACAGAAAGATACTTACTGGGATCGACCGTGACAAGCATGGCGGCACCACCAAAATCACAAGTTCCACCAGCCCTTTTAGTCCTTTGCCAATAGCTATTGAAAGCATAGGAAGCATGAGCAAGCACCGTATCCGGCTGGTAGCACACCCCATTCACCTGAATCGCCCCACAGTCGGCACCCGACGCGCACGCATAGTCCAAGGCCTGCTGCATTGCGGATGACGGCACCATCGGCTTAGCCACGCACCATACGCCGTGCTCAGGCTTTGTGTAAGGGGACGGTGGCCCAAAAGATGGTGGACTGGGCTGAGCAGGCGGAGGGTATACACAGAGCGGAGGGCGATTTGAGGATGCAGGACTATCAATGAGCAGTCCGCCGGCATTTCCAGCTGCGTATTTCGTCGAGTTTTGAGCTGCAAGAACCTGAGTTTCTGGGCTGATTCGCGTGCCTGTACAATGTTGTAATCGACAGAAATCATGAGGCGTTTGCATGCAAATTTGCTTGAAAAAACAAAAGATAAAAAAAAAAAACTAATCCAGCAAACAATGTGTATTAATAATTTTTGTTGTGGAAAAAGAATTACCACAGCTTAGCCTGCAGGTGGTGGAGGCTAATAATAAGGTCCAAAAAAAACAGCTCTAATGGACAGTTTAATTTCTGAATTCATAACTACTGAATCAAGAATTCTTTTCTTTTTTTCTCTGAGCTCTTAGTTTTAAGATCTATATAGACTTCTGGGTGCTTGAAGTTGAAGAGTATGGAGGAAAGAGGCACAGTAGTTGGAAGTGGAAGAAGGATATAAAGAGCGTGTTGTGTAGAATATGTGCTTTCCCCCAACACAAGCAAAAATTTTCATTGCAAATTGTAAGCTTTTTCACCTTTTATTTGCTTGTTGTTTTACACAAAAGGGTTTAATGTAATTTACCCGATGTGATATTACAAATGAATAAATTATCCTTCTACAAAAAAAATTGTAATTACTCCGCTATATTTTTAAAAATAAAGCAATTTACCCCTATCTAGTGAGGTAAATTGCTTCATTTTAAAATGTACAGGGGATAAATTGCTATTTATTTTTAGGGTAAATTACATCTACCTCCCCTGAGGTTTGCCATAATTACAAATACCCCCTCGTTGTTTGAAAAATTACAAATACCCCCCTAACGTTTGATAAAATTATGTTATCCTTGGATGGAGGCATAGAAATGTCAAATTTGCCCTTACAGTATTTTTTTATTTTTTTCAAAAAAAATAAAATCTTATAAAAAATATGAATGGTGGATGAAAAAAATTTAAAAATTATAAAGAAAATTATCGCCTTAGTCGATAAAAAAAATATTTTTTTTAAAAAAATAAATAAAATTATAAATTTTAATTCATAGGGTATTTTGGTCAGTTCACTATAAAAAATGCATAGAATGGGGTAATTGTTAGACGGTCGTTAAAATTAGGGGGGTATTTGTAATTTTTCAAACAACGAGGGGGTATTTGTAATTATGCCAAACCTCAGGGGAGGTAGATGTAATTTTCCCTTATTTTTATAAAGGGGTAGTTTGCACATTTGCATTATCATAGGGAGTTAAATTTCATTTTTTCCTTTACTCAAATCAGAACCGAATCAACCAACCAAAAGAAAAAAAAAACTCATAGCTAGTTCTAGAAGATATAGTTAACTGCCAAATACTATATATTGTTTATACAGTAGCAAGAGTAAGACACTTCGTGACGCATGTTTCGGCCAATGGACCGCTGCAACTGGCCGCCGGCCAAACTTCACGACAAACGGTGGTAGTGGCAACGCCAGAAAAATAATTTAGTCCTATCATAATTATAATTAAGTATTTTATTAAATAAAATCGTGAATTTGTTAAAAATCACCATAAAAGAGAGAAAAGTTTGATGACATTAAAATGTGCGAAAATTTTAATATTGTCACTAACTATATATATTTAGTGATGATAATTTTCATTTATCTCAATAATGAGTTTTTATGATCTCAATAGAGATTATTATTTTGTAGAATTAGCTTTTTTAGTAAAAACTAGTAACAAAATGAAGAATATAAAGTTGTCACTATAGACCATTAGACACATATATAATGACGACCTGATAACAATAAATAATTTGTATCATTATATTTTATTGCTATTAAGTTATCAATATATATGTATCGCAAAATATTTATAGTGAAAACTTTATACACAATCCATCGTACTAGTAATTATGTAATGACAAGATCAAAGTAATTGTTATCACTTAATATATTTTCACTTATAGTTTGTCACTAATTATATTGGATTAAATGCATCTTTGGTCCCGTAACTTAGGCCATTTTGTGTTTTTATCATATAATTTTTTAGGATAGTATTTTGGTCCTACATTTTTTTAATTTTCACGATTTTAATTCTTTTGTTCGTCCGTGTAGGCCTGAACGAGCAAAAAGGGTGATCGATGGTGAAACAAGAACTAAAATTACAACAATTAAAAAATATAGGACCACAGCGCTACCCTAAAGAGTTAAGAGAAAAAACACTAAATGACCTAAAATTAGGACCAAAATGCATTTTATATTTCCTTGTAATGAGTTTAAACCAGTACAATAATAATTAAAAATGCCTTCTCAAGTGCGATTTCAACTTTTCAGTAGTAAGGAAATTTTTCTTTTTAAGACTATAACAGGGGAAAAGAGGTATTCGAAGTTTCGTGTTGGTGTTCCCTCAGGGATAGAACTTTCTCTAGCAATCTTTATACTTTGTATTCTACTGCTTTCAATCAACGCAATCAGTTTCTTGAAATTATCATTCACTCAGTTTACTCCAGTTATTGTCATCTTACTATTGCTATATTTGATGACAAATGCAGTTCAATATCCAGCACGCATGCCTCAGGATTTGAACACTTGATCTATTTCTTTCTTCTCTTTTGTATCATGTATAGAAGTTGTATTTTTCCCTTCCCGTTTTAGTTAGTGCCGTTTTACGTTTTTATTAGTTGAAGTTTAAAGTTAGTTGTAGGCAATTCTTGCTCTGTTTTCTTTCCCGCTTGTATAGAGATTATTTAAGAGAGCTTCTGCAGCTTCAATCAACGAGAGATGATTTTTTCCCAAAGTGTTCATATAATTTTACTTCCATGACTTTCACCTGCAAAATCAACATGGTATCAAAGACCATCATTGTGATGGTCTCTGCGTATTGAAGTTTTTTTTTCAATTGATTCAGCATATGGTTGTGCAAAGAACAATGTAATGGCAAGCACTTCGAGTATGGAACTAGAGACCTCCGCCACTAGAGGCGGTTCAAGGAATGAAATGGTGAATTCAAGGATTCAGGTGGTGGATCATCCAGGCATGGTGATGATCTCAGCACCGTTGAATGGCAATAATTGGTTGTCTTGGAGCAGATCTGTGCGAGTCACACTTGAACGATGAGACAAACTCGGTTTTATCGATGGAACGCGTGCAAAGCCAACTGAAGGCTCCGCAGAACTGAGGCAATGGAGAATCACTGATCGATGGTTAGGACTTGGATATTAAAAACTATATTCAAAGAAATTGTGAATGCATATCTATACGCAACTTCAGCAAGATCACTGTGGTTGGAATTGGATGGGCCATTGCTCTACAAGATTCAACGAAAGATTAGTTCCATGACTCAAGGAAACTTAAGTGTAACAACATACTACACCAATATGAAACAACCATGGGATGGATTGGTGTAACCCCCTTTTAGGTTGATGTTTAGCAGCGATGTGGCAGGCGTGCGCATCAGGGCGCTGGACAATATCGGCATGGGGCGACACAGCGATGGACAGTTAGGCAGACGGTCGGTCGGGCTGCTAGGCAGTGGCGTACATGGGCAGGAAGGCCGCGCACATCGTGTGGGCGGACTTAGCAGACGCGCATGCTGAACTCGGCAGCAGGGTGCGACACTCAATAGTGATGCACTGAAGCTCAGCGGCAGTACACAGAGCTTACTGACGAGGGCGGTTATACTCGGGCGGTTATGAGTATTCCTGATGGTTGTAGGAAACGTGGGCTTGAGTAGTGGGAGAAAATTACATTATAACTGCCGACCACTTACCACAGACTAGGCGGTTAGGATTGGCTGACTAGACCCAACAGTTGAGGGTTGTTCTCTGCACAATTTTATATTAATTGTTTGGCATTAGAGCTACACGTGAGAGTGTGTGCAAGCCTGAGTGCGTTCCTTGTATTTGTGCATGGTGATTAATGCAAGGTTGGAAATTTTTCTGTTTCATGTTCATTGTTTATGCTTATGTTGCTTGATGTATGCGTAGCTTGTTGGCTTGCTATAATCTAATTCACCTCTAAATTAAACACGAGTGTTGTGAGTTGAGGGAACAGGCTGACTGGTTTGAGTGGAACCAGGCTGCACAGTGGGTGGAAAGGCTGAAAATTCGTAGTCGTTAAAATCCCTGTGACAAGTGGTATCAGAGCCAGGTTCCCGCTGGGTCTGAGGAGTTTTGGTCAATGGCAGACCAAACTTCGTTACGAAATCGTGTGGCTGAATTAGAGTCCCAGGTTCAGCGGATGATGGAGCTACTTAGGCATGCCTCGGAGTCTCCACCGGTGGCCCTATTTCCGTTCGTCGATATCCTGCATACGAGGGTTTAGACGTTGTAGAAAGCTGTGGGTGAGTGGTCGGAGATGTTGAATAAGCGAGCATTCTCACCGATGTTGTTGAGGCGAAGGTTGATGGTATTTAGGCTGAGGTGAACTTGCTGAAATGTGTGGTGGGCCGGGACGAAAATCGTGCTCCTATGTCTAAGGTAAAGGTTCCAGATCCGAAGCCCTTTGGCGATGCACGTAGTGCCAAAGAGCTAGAGAACTTCTTGTGGGACATGAAAACATATTTCCAATCAGCTCGCATTCCAGAGGCAGAGAAGGTTTCAATCACCAGTATGTATCTAACTGGGGAAGTGAAACTGTGGTAGCGTACACATCTGTTCGTTGACGCCAGTGCGAATCGTGATAAGATCGAAATGTGGGATGTTTTGAAAAAGGAACTGACGGATCAATTCTTTCCTTGCAATACATCGTGGCTTGCAAGGGAGTCTCTCCGGAAATTGAAACATGCAGGTATAGTGAGAGACAATGTGAAGGAGTTCAGTTCATTAATGCTGGACGTTCATGATATGTCTGAGGAGGACAAACTGTTCAATTTCCTGTCGGGATTGTAAACTTGGGCTCAGATTGAGTTGAGGCGTCAGGGCGTCAAGGACTTGCCGTCCGTGATTGCTGTTGCTGACCGGCTAGTGGACTTCCGAGTTACTAGTAGTTCTGATCTAAAAAAGAAAAAGAATGATTCTGGTAAAGAAAAGGGGAAATCTGGCAAGGGGTAGAAGGACGGAAAGTTTAAGAAAAAGAAGAATCAGGAGGTAATGGGGTTGGGAAACAAGGAGACCGCCCAACCCAACATTGATAAAAATAAAGAAGGGTTGTTATCTCTGCAACGGTGATCACAGCATGCGAGATTGTCCCAAGAGAGGGGAAGTTGAATGCCTTAGTGGCTGAGGAGGATGATGATGAGGGTGGATCTACAAGGGTCAATCCTATGCAGTTGGTGAGTGCAATGCAGGAAAGACCTCCCAAATAGAAGGGTTTGATATATGTTCGGGTGCATATTAATGGCAAAGCGGTGATGGCGATACTAGACACGAGTGCCACTCACAACTGTGTGGCTGATCGTGAGATTCAGAAGTTGGGACTGACTCTCGCTCAGCACTTCAGTGGCATTAAGGCGGTGAAACTCGGATCCGAAGCCTATTCAAGGTGTGGCGTGTGAATTGAAAGTGGGTGCCTGTATCGGCAAATGCAATCTAATGGTTGTCCCTTTGATGATTTTGACATGATTCTCGCAGTGGACTTTATATTGCTGGCTAACGCAATGATAATGCCCTATCTGATTGGATTGTTTATTGCTGATCAAAATAGTACTTGTTTTGTACAAGGTACTTACTTGCAGGACTCCATTAGATCAATAGAGAAGAAAGACCGTTTAATGTTGGCAATGCAGGTGATAGCGGGTTTAAGGCATGGAGCAAACCTACCTTGCTGCATTGATTGAGATAAAATTGGATGTCATTCAGGAAGTTCCTGATGAGGTGGCAGAGTTGTTACAGGAGTTCAAGGACGTCTTTCCTCCTGAACTGCCTAAGAAGTTGCCCCCACGGTGAGCCATCGATCATGCTATAGAATTGGAGCCTAGGGCACGGCCGCCTGCACAAGCCCCTTATCGCATGGCCCCTGCGGAGTTAGCAGAATTAAGGAAGCAGTTGGACGAGCTGTTGGAGGCAGGGTTTATTTAGCAACCCAAAGCGCCGTAAGATTCTCCTATTCTGTTCCAAAGGAAACAAGATGGCTCGATGAGGATGCGTGTAGACTATCGAGCATTGAATAAGGTTACTATAAAAAATAAGTATCCTATTCCAAATGCGATAGATTTGTATGCTAAGCTGACAAAAGCCAAATGCTACACGAAGATAGATTTGAGGTCAGGATATTGGCAGGTTCATGTAGCTAGAGGTGATGAGCCGAAAACTATGTGTGTGATGAGGTATGGCTCTTTTGAATTTCCGATGATGCCGTTTGGCTTAACAAATGCTCCAGCCACATTTTGTAACTTGATGAACGACTTTTTATATGAATTTCTGGGCCGATTTGTTGTTGTTTACTTGGATGATATTGTAATTTACTCTAAATCATTCCATGATCATCTGAAGCATTTGAGAGTTGTATTCAAGAAATTGAGAGAATACGAGCTATATGCTAAGAAAGAAAAGTGTGAGTTTTATTGTGAGCAAATTACGTTCCTTGGGCATGTGATCAGCCAAGGAAAAATTTAGATGGACCTTAAAAAGGTACAATCAGTGATGGATTGGGGAATTCCTCTAAAATGACTGACATAAGTTCGTTTTGGGACTTGCTAATTACTATAGGCGGTTCATTAAGGGATATTCGAAAATTGTGAATCCCTTGACGGATTTGCTGAGGAAAGATCAGAAGCAGGAGAGGATTGTTGCTTGCGATGATGCATTCAGGTTTCTAAAGCAGACCATCTCATCACAACCGGTGTTGGAACTGCTGCAGTTTGACAAACCATTTGAGGTGCAGGTCGATGCTTCTGATAGGGCACTAGAGGGTGTGTTGGTGTAAGACAAACACCTTGTTGCGTTTGAGAGCTGCGAACTGAAAGATGCGGAGTTGCAGTATAGCACACATGAGAAGGAGATGACGGTTGTGGTTCATTGTTTGGATGCGTGGAGACACTATTTGTTAGGTAAAAAAATTTACTGTTGTTACTGACAATGTGGCTAATATATATTTGAAAACGCAGCTAAAGCTATCCCCAAAGCAGGCTCGTTGGCAAGAGGTTTTAGGAGAATTCGACTTTGAATGGGTGCACCAGTAGGGCAAGCACAATGATGTGGCCGATGCTCTAAGCCAAAAACTGATTGAGGAGTATGTTGCTGCCGTGACAGTGGTCGAGTCTGATTTCCTCGATCAGATTCGAGAGAGTTCCAGGACGGATACCGGTTATCTTAAGTTGGTGGAACATGTCAAGAGTGGCCTGATCCGAAAGTATTGGCTTGACACTGGGCTACTGTATGCCAAAGGTGGACAGGTGTTTGTACCAACGGGACTGTTGAGCAGATGTTTGTTGAGGGAGACAAGAGACTCATGATCCATAGTGGGCTAGACATCCCGAAATTGATAAAATATTGGCTCTATTAGTTCGTCGATATTATTGACCGAAGATAGAGGAGGATGTTGAAGCCCATGTAAGGACCTGTCTAGTCTGTCGATTAGACAAGGTTGAAAAAAAGAAAGAAACTGGGTTGTTACAACCCTTACCGATTTCGGATGTGCCGTGGCAGTCTATTTTTATGGACTTTATTTCGGGTTTTCCTAAGGTGAACAGTATGACTTTTGTTCTAGTTTTTTTTACTGATCATTTTTCCAAGTATGGGATATTCATTGTTGCGTCTCATGCTTGCCCTGCTGAAACAATAGCCGAGTTGTTCTTTAAAAATGTTACTAAATATTTTGGTGTTCCACAAGATATTATTAGTGACAAGGATGTTAGGTATACTGGAAGGTTTTGAATAGCATTATTTAACATGATGGGAACGGAGCTGAAGTTTTCTACTGCCAATCATCCTCAAACCGATGGCCAGACGGAGAGGGCGAATGTGTTGGTGGAAGATTATTTGAGACACTATTTGTTGACTAGCCAACGAAATTGGGTGGATTTGCTGGACGTTGCCTAGTTCAGTGATAACTTGCATAAGTCGTCGGTTACGGGTATGAGTCCTTTTGAACTAGCTTATGGGCAACAACCAACAACACCCCATGAGATATCAGTTCAGAAGTCAGGTGGAAAATGCCCTCCAGTGTAAAATGAAGAAGTATGCAGACATGGGAAGTATGCAGACATGAGGGTTGTTCTCTGCACAGTTTTATATCAACGCACTCGCACTCAGGCTTGCACACACTCTCACGTGCAGCTCTGATGCCAAACATCAATATAAAATTGTGCAGAGAACAACCCTCATGTCTGCATACTTCTTCATTCTACGTTGTGCTTTAGCCAAGCTGTCCTTCGCCTCGTCCAGCATAGACCGATCAAACTGATAGGCTGCAGGGCATTTTCCACCCGACTTCTCCTTGTATTTGTGCATGGTGATTAATGCAAGGTTGGGAATCTTTCCTGTAACTATTGTGCATCGTTTATGCTTATGTTGCTTGATGCATGCGTGGTTTGTTGGCTTGCTATAATCTAATTCAGTTCTAAATTAAACACGAGTGCTGTGAGTTGAGGGAACAGGCTGACTTGTTTGAGTAGATCCAGGCCGCACTGTGGGTGGAAAGGCTGAAAATTCATAGTCGTTAAAATTTCTGTGGCAATTGGTATGTCTATTGCCCCCTGCTATGTGCACTTGTGAGAAGTGCACATGTGGATCTAATAAAATGAAGCTTGAACAAATAGAGGCTAGCCAGCCAATTTAATTTCTAACATGACTGAATGAGTCCTATGACAGCATTCGTAGCCAGATCCTAGTGTTGGATCCTCTACAACATGTGAATAAGGCGTATTCAAAGGTGTTGATGGCTGAAAGGCAAGGGCAAGTGAACCTGGGGTTCATAGATTTAGCAGAGAACTCTGCAATGATAGTAAAGGGATATGAATACAAAGGCAATACAAGATAGAAGAATAATATGAAGAGAAAGGGGACAATAGATAAAAGGAACTTAATTTGTGAGAATTGTAATAGACCTGGTCACAACAAAGATACATGTTTTAAACTCCATAACATACTTGAGTAGTACAAGGAGCTTACTGAACAGAGGAAAAGGAATGGGAATGGAGGAAAAGTTTATGCTACAGTTCATGGGGACAACTCTATAGACAAACTAGTTGCAGCAGGGCTAATTTAGTAGCAGAATTGATTTAGTTGCAGCACTTTAATTGAGTGCACTTTCCAGATGCTAAGATGGCAGGTATGGCACTGCATAATGATGAAAAGAAATTCAATTTGGTTCATGGATAGTAGATACGGGAGCTACGAATCATATGTGCGGTGACCTAAATTTATTCCATTCTTTAACTACTCTTATGTGCGGTGACGTAAAGTTATTCCATTCTTTAACTACTCTTAAATCTCCTATCAAAATTCATCTACCTGGCAATAGTGTTACACAAGCCACTTAATTTGGTGACATAAAATTCTCAACCAGCTTAACTCTTAAAGACTTTCTCCTTGTTCCCGGGCTTCAAATACAATCTTATATTTGGTTCACAACTCTACAAGTTTCAATCTGTATGTGTTATGTTTCTCACTTCTCCATGCATCTTGCAGGCCCTATAGACTAAACATATCTTAGCAGTAGGAAAACAGATAAAAAGGCTCTATTATCTACACCAGAATTCATTCATTTCTATTTCTATACCTAACTGTAATAGCAAACACTTGGCTTGTTCTTTTTCCTCTAATCAATTGTATACACTTTAGCATAAACGATTGAGACATAGTAGTCCCTCTTTTCTTAGTCATATTTCGGCACTAAATCTTCCTCATAACTACAAAGATTATGTATGTCCTATATGTCCCCTTACGAAACAGTCTAGAATAACATTTCATCTTAGTGAGTCTCATACTTGTAAACCTTTCGAATTGATCCATGTTAATATTTGCGGTTCGTATAAACAATCCTCCTTGTCAGGCTACCATTATGTACTCACAATAGTGGATGATTTTCCAGAACCACTTGGACATATCTCATGAATCATAAATCCCAAACAATCCACATTCTGTCCTCATTCCTTCAAATGGTATCCACTCAATTTGACACCAAAGTTAAGGCCTTATGCACTGATAATGGCTCTGATTTCTGGGCATCCCTTGTCAAGAGCTTTTCCAAAATCATGGCATTATACACCAAAAGACTTGTATCTACACAGTACACACCAAAACAAAACAATGTTGTAGAACGAAAACACATACATTTATACAAAGTAGCTAGAGCTCTTATGTTTGAATCTGGTTTGCCAATACAATTTTGGCTAATTCCATTCTCACTACTACACATCATTAATAAGCTCCCTTCAGCAAAGTTAAATTGGATCCCCCTTTGAGTTACTTTATAGCATTCCTCCTTCCTATGACAATCGTAAAACCTTTCGATATTTATGTTATGCTTCTAGTGTCATTCCTCATAAGTCCAAATTTGATCAGAAGCCTACAGAGGTGTCCTTACAGGATATGTGCAGGGCCAAAAAGGTTACAAGATCTGTGACATGATTAATAAAAATCCTCATCTTTAGAGATGTTGTTTTCCGTGAACACATCTTTCTTTACCACTTTGTTGTTACCACATCAACTTTTGATTCCGCTCGTCTTCCTAATCCAATCTCAGAAGTTACTCCCCCAAATACTACAGAATCCCACTCCCCTTCCTTTCCTATAACAGAACAACATGACATCACTTATATCCTTGCTCAGTTCAGCCTGTTTCTTAGTCCCATTCTAGACGTCTTCGCAAACAGATTAAACCTCTGCATGGTTAGATGATTTCTATGGCAATCATGTTTCTGATTCCCTTCATAACACTTATACTCTTACTTTATCACATAATGATTTTTTAGCTGCCTATCTACTGTTCAAGAACCTAACAATTATATGCAGGCAAAAGGGCAGGTCGAATGGAGTCTACAATGAAAGATGAGCTTGCTGCTTTAGAAAAGAATGAATTATGAACTGGTTGACCTTCCTAAAGGTAATAAACCTATTGGAAGCAAATGGGATAATAATCAAGCTGAAACCTGATGGAAGTGTGGAATGATATAAGGTTCATTTGGTTGCCAAAGATTATAACCAAGTTGAGGGAATGGACATAGACAGATTCTCCTCTGTAGCTAAAACTGTTGCCATTCGAACACTTTTAGTTGTTGCATCTAGCTATGCCTAGCCCATTCGTTTAGTGTATATAAATAATGCATTTCTTCATGGCTTCTTGGATGAAGATATATATATATATATATATATATATATATATATATATATATATATATATATATATATGGCTCTAGATGGTTAATCAATCCCAATAAGGAAAGTCTGTAAACTAAGGCGTTTTTTATGCAGTCTTAGGCAGGCGTCTCGACGGTGGAATTAGGAGTTAACGGCCAAGCTCATTAGCTATGGTTTTTCTTAATCTTCCTACAACTATTGTCTGTTTATCAGGAAATCTGAAGCAGGTATGCGTATACTATTGGTTTATGTGGATGATATGTTGCTTACAGGACCATCTGAATCTCAAATTCTTGTAGTTAAACAATTCTTGGACTCTAAAATTACGATCAAAGACCTTTGGCCTGCCAAGTACTTTCTTGGATTGGAGATTGCACGTTTAGCAACTGGTACTTCCATGACGCAACATAAATTCATACGGGACATTATTCAGGATGTTGGCCTTACATCCTGTAAACCTGCTCATACACCTTTGACGTTAGGCCTCAGCTCTCTTCTGAAACTTCACCACTTTTGTAGGATCCTGAACCTTATAGAAGGCTAGTGGGGCTTCTACTATACTTAAGTTTCACAAGACCCGATATATCATTTAGCGCACATCAGTTAAGCCAATTTGTCCATAAGCCTGGGCATGCACACATGGATGCTACACTTAATTTAGTTTGTTATTTGAAGGGCAATCCTGACCAGGGTCTTTTATTTCATAGCTCCAATTCACTCACTCTCAGTGCTTATTGTGACGCAATTGGGCAGGTTGTGTGGATTCTCGAGGTTCGTTGACTGGTTATTGTATTTTTTTTGGGCAATTCACTTATCTCCTCGAAAACAAAGAAGCAACCCACAATGGCAACCTTCATGTTATTCCTCCTACACCCATTCCATTCTATTATGACAATCAAGTTGCCATTCAAATAATTTCCAATCCAATTTTTCATGAACGAACCAAGCACATCGAAACGACTGTGATTTAGTTTGCGACAAGTTCAAAACAGGAGTTGTTGTCCTTCCATCTCATGTTCCAAGTAAATCTCAACTAGCTGACATGTTCACTAAATCTCTACCTGCCTCTGTGTTCCGCTCTTTCCTATCCAAGCTGGGTTTGGTTGCTTTCCCCCAAGTCCAGCTTGAGGCAGGGCTAATGAGAAATCCAGTTCAATATCCCGCTCGTATGCCCTAGGATTCGAACACCTGATCTATTTCTTTCTTCTCTTTTATATCATGTATATAAGTCATGTTTTTCCTTTCTTGTTTTAGTTAGTGCCTTCATGTTTTTATTAGTTGAAGTTGTTAGGAGTTAGTTGCAGGCAGTTCTTGCTCTGTTTTCTTTTCTGCTTGTACAGAGATAATTTAAGAGAGCTTCTGCAGCTTCAATCAATGAGAGAGAATTATTTTCCCAAAGTTTCATCTCATATTTTACTTCCATGGTTTTCACCTGCAAAATCAACAATATTTTTCTTTGTGGGAATTCGATTGTTGCCTTTCAAGCAAAGGGAGTCGTTTACTATTAGATTACATAGATCCACGGTACCATTTTACATGCCTTGCAAAATGCAATCCGCAGTACAAGGGTAGGTAAGTGTAAAGACGGTTGCAAGGCACAATACTCTTAGATTTGTGTTTGGCTAAAGGTTTTTGAAAAAACTTTGGGATAATTACACTCTCCCCCCTGGGTATGGCGTATTTACACTTAAACCCCCTGTGATTTGAGAAATTACATCTAGCAACTTTGAGGTTTGTTTCTATCTAACAAACAAGTCCCTTCGTTAATCAAAATTCACTAAATTTGCTGATATTAACAAAAAAATTAGAAAAAATCTATAATAACCCTAATTGACTTATTATTGACTTATTGCAGGTCAAATAAATCTTTTTACGATCAAATTATTTTTCACGCGTTAATGCATGTAAAGAGATATCTTCACCATTATAAGGGTAGTTTAGTCCGAAAAAATTATTTTACCTAGAATAGGTTAGTAATCAGTTAATCGAGGGTAAATATCAATTTTTATTCTATTTTTTTTTTATTATCAGCAAATTCAGTGGACTCTGACTAATGGAGGAACTTATTTGTTAGCCGGAAGCAGTGGGCTCGAATCTCCTTAAAGAGAGCAAGATATCCACGCCTCAGCCTAAAGATTTTTATTTATTTTTTCAACTGTAAATTGTTATTTCCACAATAATTTTAAGAAGATTCAAATGGCTATAGTTGAAAAACCAGCGGATGTCGGTGTGGGAGATCTCAACAAGTCATTTCTTTTGAATGGTACCCATTTCAAGAGATGGAAGGGTAAAGTACTTTTTTACTTAAGCTTTCTCAAGTTTCTATATTTCTCACTGAAAAAAACTCGAACAAGGTCGATGACACTAACATGAATGATGATAAGTTTGCGATCCACAAAGAGAAAGTGGAGAACTACAACAATGATGCATTCAAATATTGGTATTATCTTCTCAATTGTCTATCTAATAATTTTTATAATTATTATGATAGTACATACTCCACTGCAAAGAAAATTTAGAAAGCATTGCAGAGTAAGTATGATACCGAAGAGGCATGAGCGAAACAATATGCTACTAGCAGATTTTTTCGATTCCAAATGGTGAATAACAAATCAGTGGCGAGCCAAACTTAAGATAATATTATGATTGTTGGAGAGCTCAAGTCAGAGGACATCAAAATTGAAGACAACCTTGTTTTTTGTGGCATAATTGACAAACTTCCACATTCTTGGAAGGAATTTCAGAAAACAGTGCGCCACAAGCAAAAGGAAACGATGCTTGAAATGTTGATAATGCGAATCCGCATGGAAGAAGAGGCAAGGTGCCAAGATGCACTTATGCAATCACTTGAAAGCAGTGCACAACCCATCACAACAAAGGTAAATTTAATTTTATCAAATAATGTTGCACCCAACTCTCACAAAATACCTATTTGAAGCCAAAAGAGAAAATTTTCAAGAAAAAGTATGGTAAATTTTCCAAGAAAAATAATGAGAATGCCCAAGCACAAGATCAAGATCAAGAGTGGCCATATTGCTCGATTTTGCAAATACAAAGAACGTGAGCTTGCTCCACAAGCTAACGTGATTGAGGAGGTACTTGTGGCAATGATAACAGACATACACATGGTTGAAAGTGTTGACAGATGGTGGGCGGACTCTGGAGCAAACCGCCATGTTTGTTATGAGAAAAATTGGTTCAAAGTGGATACTCCATTTGATGAACCAAGAACTATTATGCTTAGTGATTCTCATACCACCCAAGTGCATGGAATTGGAGAAGTTGAGTTGAAATTTACCTCAAGAAGGGTATTAACCTTGAAATATGTGTTGTATACTCCTTCCATGAGGAAGAATTTGATGTCAAGTTTTTTGCTCAACAAAGCTGGCTTCAAACAGATTATGGAATCTAATCAATATGTAATTACCAAAAAAGGTATTTTTGTGGTAAGGGATATGCATGTGATGTGATGTTTAAATTGAATGTTGAGATGAATAAAGTATCTTCTACTTATGTTTATATGCTCTCTTCTGTTAATTTTTGGCATGCTTGTTTATATCATATTAATAATCGTTATGTGGGAATCATGAGTACTTCAGGATTAATCCCAATGATAAAAAAAGATTTTGAGAAATGTGAATCTTGTAGTAAAGCCAAGATCATAAGAAGGCCTCATCTAAGTGTTCAAAAAAAAATCGAATTGCTAGAATTAATTCACACTGATATTTGTGAACTTGGAGGAATTTTAACTCGTGGAGGAAATCTTTATTTTATCACTTTTCTTGATGATTTTTCCAAATATAATTACGTTTATTTGATGAAAAATAAAAGTGATGCTTTTGAGAAGTTTAAAGATTATCTCCATGAAGTTGAAAATCAATTCGGTAAGAATATAAAAAGAATTAGAAGTGATAGAGGCCGAGAATATGAGTAAAATGAATTTAATTCTTTTGTTACATCGTTGGGAATAATTCATGAAGTTACTCCATCATTCTCCTGCATCTAATGGTGTAGCTAAAAGAAAAATAGAAAGTTGGTTGATTTGACAGATGACATGCTTATTGAATATTGTGCACCTTCAAATCTTTGGGGTGAAGCTATTTTAACAGCTTGTTATGTGTTGAATAGGGTGCCACATAAAAAAATCAAATTAACACCTTTTGAGGTGTGGAGAGGTTATAAGCCAAAATTGGATTATCATAGAGTTTGGGGTTGTTTGGCCTATGTGAGGCTAACAAATCCTAAAATTCATAAATTGGGAGTAAAAGTTACAACTTGTGCTTTTCTTGGTTATGCTTCTAATAGTACATCTTACAGAATTTTAAATCTGGAAGATAATGTGATTATAGAGTCAGGTGATGCTATATTTCATGAAAAAAAAAATTCCATTTAATTCTAAAAATAGTGGGGGTCAAAATATTGAAAAGAATATTTTATCTTTTCCTAGCTCTTCAACTTCAGTTTTGAAAAATGAGGAAAATAATCTTGTATAAGGAGTAAAAGAGCTAGAGTGCAAAAATATTTTGATCCTAATTTTTATTTTTTTAATATTGAAAATGACCCTCTTACTTTGAAAGAAGTTTTTTCATCACCTGATGTTATTTTTTGGAAACAAGCTATGAATGATGAGATGGAATCTCTAATTTCTAATAAAACTTGGAAGTTAGTGGATTCACCACCGGGTTGTAAAATAATGGGGTGTAAATGGGTCCTCAAAAAAAAATTAAAACCGGATGGTTTGATTGATAAATTCAAAGCTAGACTAGTTGCTAAAGGTTTCAAGCAACTTGAAGGTCTAGAATTTTTTTATAAATATTCTCCAGTAACTAGAGCGACATCCATTAGACTTTTAATTGCTATTGCTGCAATATTTGATTTGCATATTCATCAAATGGATGTAAAAACTGCATTTTTAATTGGGGACTTAAAGGAAGAAATTTATATGGACCAACCCGAGGGTTTTGTAGAAGCAGGCTAAGAAAGCAAGGTGTGTAGATTAACAAAATCCCTATATGGCTTAAACAGGCACCTAAGCAATGGCATGAAAATTTTGATTCTTGCATGATTGAGAATGGTTTTATACCAAATGAGTGTGACAGTGCATCTATCATAAGTCTTGGAATAATTCACATGTTATTGTTTGCCTCTATGTGGATGATTTGTTGATCTTTGCATCTACTTTGCATGCTATTAAAGAGACAAAAAATATCCTTAGTAGTCACTTTCACATAAAGGATCTTGGTGAGGGAAACTTTATTTTGGGTATGAAAATTATCAGGACTTGTGATGATATTTTCCTAGACCAGTCGCATTATATTGATAAAATTTTGAGAAAGTATAATTTTATTGATTATAAGCATGTTACAACTCCTTTTGATCCCAGTATTCATTTATTTTCTGTTGAAAATGATGATGATGTGATCAATCAAAAGGAATATGCTAGTTTAATTGGAAGTTTGATAAATACGACTAATTGCACTAGGTTTGATATTGCTATGTTGCAGGAGTACTTAGCAGGAGTTTAATAGCAAACCAGGTATTGAACATTGGCATGCCATAACAAGAGTTATGAGGTATTTACTTGGTAATAAAACATGTGGCTTGTTTTATAAAAAATACCCTATTGTACTTGAAGGATTTTCTGATGCTGATTGGAATGCCTTATCAGGTGATTCATGTTCTACCACTGGTTATATTTTTATTTTGGGTGGTGCTGCTATTTGTGGAAGTCTAAGAAGCAAACAATTATTACTAACTCTACCATGGAGGCTGAGCTTATTGCTTTAGTTTCGACTAGTGCGGAAGCAAATTGGTTGAGAGATTTATTATTTCAAATACCATATTTTAAAAAACTAATTGCTCCTTTTTTTATTCATTGTGACAACACCGCTGCGATTGGTAGAGTACAAAATCGTTATTATAACGGTAAATCCAGACCTATAAGAAGAGAACACAGTACTGTGAGATTATATTTGATAAGTGGTAATATCAATGTTGATTATGTTAAATCTTGTGATAATCTTGCAGATCTAGTAACCAAGGCTTTGGCAAGAGAAAGTGTCTGGAACACATCAAGGGGGATGGGATTAAAGCCCATACAATCATAAGTCATATATGAGGAAACCCAACCTTGGGATTAGAGATCCTATAACCAGGTTCAATAGGAAAAACGAATCATATGATGGCTTGTTTTGAAATGCACTATCATATTTTAATTATTTTTCATCCCTATGATGTGAGTGCATTTATCTTGTAATGATTTGTGGAGGTTGAGTTTATTAAATCTTAATGAAAATTTGTACCTCGAATAAGTGGGGTGTTAGAATTACAGGAGCACCCTTGACAGATTTCACCTATATGAGTGTGGAAGTAGGCCGTTTCCTATGAGAATTGGGTTTATTCTAAAAAACACTCATGAAAATCGGGATAGCACAAGGATGTAATGTGATGGCTAATAAAGCTCATGTTAACACCTTGACTGTTATGTGTGTGCAATGATACTTTATTTTCCCAAAGCAGTCATAGTTCAAGTATGAGACCACTACTGACTCTGGAGTAGAGGTTACTGTTTCACTAAGTGGAGGTTCAATGCAAAGCACACCTTCATTATGCATAATGGTCTACCTTCAACTAGTATACTCTCTTTAATTTTAATATTAAAATGAGTGGGGATTGTTAGTATATATATATTGCATTTTAATATTTAAATTAAAAATTCTCTACATATTCCTCCCATTTATGTTGAAGTTAGTGGTGTTGGTGGATGATTATGGTCATCATTTTTGTAACATTTCTCCTTCAATACCATCACCCCACTACTACACCATGTTCATGCACATTAGTGTATCACATTATTGTCCACTAATTCACATTAAAATGGTGGATGATTTCTACACCTATAAAAAGGGTTTCATTCTACTTGTTTTGACACACATATACTTCATGCAAGTATTTTTATAAGAGAGAGTTATATTAGTTGTTGGAGGGTGTTCTTTTTTCGTGGAGCTTTGGACTCTACTTCTGGTCCAAAGTGAGTTAGAGTCATACGACGTTGTCGGGCTGTTGTATCCTGGAAGAGACAAGTCAAAAGTAATACTACTAGACCAGTGAGAAGTTAGCTGCAGTGGGCTTGAATCTCCTTAAAGAGAGCGAGATATCCGCGCCTCAGCCTGAAGATTTTTATTTATTTTATCAACTGTAAATTGTTATTTCCACAATAGGGAATTTACGTGTAATTACACCAAACCTTAAGGGAGGGGAGTGTAATTATCCTAAAATCTTTTAAACTCAAAAAAAGTCTTGTAATTGCTCTTACATTTTATAAAGTTGTATTTAGAATTTATAATTCATAAGGTGATGGATTTTATTGTAAAACTAAGTTCTTCAAATATTTCAAAAGAAAAAAGACACTAATAATACACGACAATTTTATTTACTCATTCTGAGGTTGATGCCAATGCACGTCAATTTCATATTAGTGTCATCGAGCTTAAGTTTATCTCAATTTGTTAAGCTCACACTCATAAAACTCAACCAGAAGATCATTAGATATGCTCAAGTTAGTAAACTCGATTAGAATAATCCAGTAATTAATAATAAATATTTAAAAGAACATATTTGGACTATGTACGTCTAATATATGGTTGAATTGTACAACCAACTAAGATTTGATATAGAAACGTTCGAATGGTAACACAAATGATAATGAAAAAATTCGTGATTTTTGAAGCATTTAATTAAAGCAAACCTCAGGGATCCTAAGCATTTACTAATGAAAAGGCTTACTTGTTAGATTGAAGCAAACATCAGGTATTTTAAGTGTAATTTTTCAAAGCACATAGAGTCTACGTGTAATTGTACTAAACCTAAGGGAAGGAGACTGTAATCATCCCTAATTTTTATGACTAATAAATTTATTGTGACAAGATTAAAATTATTTTTTTTCTAATATATATTTTAGCAACATCCTTAAAATTATTATTTAATATTTTTATCCCTAATACTACATTTTGTTGTAGTGAAATAATGGGCCGGCCAAATTATTGGGTTTGGGCTTGAGGCTGGATTTTAAGTTAGGGAAAAATACAAGCAAACCCCTGTGATATTATAAATGAATAAATTATTTTTCTATGAAAAAAATAAATAGCAATTTATCTATTTATTTTTATTTTTAAATACAACAATTTACCTCCATATGTTTTTAAAAATGAAGTAATTTACCTCCTTAGATAGGGAGGTAATTAAATTGCTTCATTTTTAAAAGTATAGAGGGGGTAAATTGCTATATCTTTTTCATAGGAGGGTAGTTTACTCATTTTCAATATCACAAAAGAGTAAATTGCAATTCACCGTTTTATTTTAGAACTTATCCCGTTGGATGAGGGTTTAGGGTTTTGTTCAAGATATATCTCGAACCTATCTCTAATAATACTCATAAATATATTTAATTTTTTTTACTTTTACTTAGTACAAATATTTACCAAAAAAATTATATATTTAACATTATAATAACTTATTAAATACTTAATAACAATTTTAACTTCTTTTAGAAAATTATGCTTATTAATATAAGAAAATGAAAATTTAATCGACTTTTGCTGGTTAGATTAGTCATTTTGAAATTGAGTCGGGTGAGGGTGGGTTTGAGACGAGGCGAAGTAAATAGTGATGGCAGCGAGGCGGGTATGGAGCGGGTTTGCCTGGACCCGAGACCCGCCCCACAATATAAAACCCCGTCCCGCCACCCTGTCCCGAATTGCACGCCCTGTCCGATTTAAAAATTTTATTTTTAAATTAAGTAATATAAAATTTTAATAATTTAATATAGTTTTTTTTTATCTAAAATGAATTGTATAATACATTTAATATATTCAACTAATTTTTGGTATAAGTAATACCAAATATCATTGTAAATTTAGGTAATTTAACATAGCTTTTTTTATCCAAAATAAATTATATAAACAAATAATACGTTCAACTTTTATTTTTTTGGGGTATTTCATACATAATGTAAAATTATTTAAAAATTTACCTAAATATATAATATTTATTAATAATGTATTATATATGACAAATAAATAAATAAAAATAAATTGGGACGGGTCCGATATAAAATTCGTAACCACTCCAAACCCAATAATATGAGTATCAAACCCACTCCATCCAGGGTGGCCCCCCAAAGTTTGGGTCCAATTCCCTAGGAGCAAATCTATGGGTAAAGTCCTTAAAAAAAAAAAAAAAAATTTCTATAGTTTAAGTAGAGGGGCGGGCAAATACTAAGCTGGATTAGGGTAGATTTCAGGTCTTACAAATATTAAGTGGAATAAGGGGTAAAATACATATTACCTAATGTAATATCTAAAATATTTAAATAAGTTCTTGTGACAAAAAAAATATTATATAAATCTCTGTAAAATGTAAAAGATGCATATTGGCCCCTAACCCGCGCCCCCCATCTTCTATCGTTTTTTTTTCCTACATTCGACGACCTCTCGACGTGTGCTTTCCACTGTTGGAAAGCTCGTCCGACAAGATCATTTTGACACCCACCGCCGTCGATCTTTTGTCCGTCAACAAGTTATCTCCATTTTTCTATTTTATATTTTTTAGGCTTCTTTAATTAATATAACTAAATATTTTATTTTTTAAACACAGCGGTAGTTTCATAATTTATGGGTAAAATTTATATATTCAGTCGCAATTTTGGGAACATAAAATTTTACAGGGGGGGCTATGATATTTTTTTGATATTTTTTTATCACAGGAACTTATTTGAACATTTTGGGTATCACAAGGTAATATGGATTTTACTCGTGGAATAAGTCTCCAGTTCGATAAATACAATGTAAATCGGTATGTGTGGCATTTTTTAAATTAATTTTTTCACCATCAAACATAAATAAGTCTCTCTGAATCATTTTCATTTTTTTCCCAAAAAACAATAAGTTTTAATATTTAATTACCAAATTAATAATTAATTAAAGATGGGTAATAACATAATCAAGTACAAAAATGAGCAGAAATTGCGGGAAAGAGTCCAGACTGAGTAGGCAAACTATATGAGCCCATTTCTCTGACGAAGAGCAAAAGGGCAAACCATTTGGAGATGGAGGCTGAAATTGAGCAGCTTGTCAGCATGGGTTTCCCAACTGACCTGGCCGCCCAAGCCCTGGCGGCCGCGCGGCGGCAACCTCCTCAAAGCCACCGATTGGCTCCTCAATCAGAATAACCACCAACCTCCGATTGCTCAAACTCCCACTGCCCCATCATCCAATTCCAGCCCTCCCGTTGTCCAACCCAAAATCAATCGCTTTTTCCACTTCCACCCCAAGAAAGATCAGACCCACGAAGAGTCGGAAGAGATTGAGGGACATGAACAGTCTCACTCGTTGGTTCATCTCAGAAAGCGTCAAAAATTGGCTGAAAATCAAGAAAATAACCAGAAACCCTCTCCGGAACCTCCGCCCCCGCCGCTAGCCGAGAGAATGCGGCCGCGCGTGCTCGACGAGGTGGTGGGGCAGGACCACCTCCTGGCCAGAGACGCCCTCCTCCGCTCGGCGATCGGCTGTGGCCGCCTCCCCTCCGTCATCCTTTGGGGCCCACCCGGGACCGGCAAGACCTCCATCGCCAAGGCCATTGTGAGCTCCTGTGGCGGCTGTGGATCTTCTTCCTACCGATTCGTTTCTCTGTCTGCCGTGACTTGTGGGGTAAAGGATGTCAGGGAGGCTGTGGAGGAGGCCAGAAAATCGAAGTTGAAAACGAGCAAAAGTACTGTTCTTTTTCTTGATGAGGTTCACAGGTTCAACAAAGCGCAGCAGGATTCTTTTCTGCCCGTAATAGAAGATGGGAGTATAGTGTTCATCGGCGCCACCACAGAGAACCCGTCGTTCCATCTGATCACGCCATTGTTGTCCCGCTGCAGAGTTTTAACCCTCAATCCATTGAAACCCCATCATATAACAATGCTAGTGAAACGGGCCGTTTTTTATGAGGACAGGGGACTGGCTGCAAGCCTAAAGCGATTGGTTAAGTTCGAAGTAAATGATGATGCAATAGAGTTTTTATCTTTGCATTGTGATGGAGATGCCCGGGTGGCGTTGAATGCCCTTGAAATCGCTGCCACAACTGCATCTGCACGAGCCAAAGAACTTAATACCGATGAAGATTCGCGGGTTTTGGTTGTGGTTTCTGTAGATGAGGTTAAAGAAGCATTACAGTGCAAGCATTTGGCCTATGATAGAGCCGGGGAGGAGCATTACAACCTGATAAGCGCCCTCCACAAGTCAATGAGGGGGAGTGATGCGGATGCAGCTATATATTGGCTGGCAAGAATGGTGGAAGGAGGTGAAGAGCCGCTCTACATTGCACGTCGGCTCATTAGGTTTGCAAGTGAAGATGTGGGCTTGGCTGATCCACAAGCTCTAACGCAGGCCGTTTCTTGTTACCAAGCGTGTCATTTCATAGGGATGCCAGAGTGCAATGTTATACTTGCACAGTGTGTCGCATATTTGGCTTTGGCACCTAAGTCAATTGCTGTGTACCGAGCAATGGGATCCGCACAGAAGGTGGTGAAGGAATCAATCGGACAGAATGAGGGGGTGCCGCTCCATTTGAGGAATGCACCGACGAAGCTAATGAAGGATCTTGGTTATGGGAAGGAATATATATATCCTCCTGATAATCCTGACTCGTCATCACAGACGTATCTGCCTCCATCGCTTCAAGTTACAAATTTCTCCATTGGCCGTAGATTGGAAGGTTTCTTGCAGTAGCATCAGACGAGGTTGTGATAACTAGTTTTTGTTATTTTAGATGCGTTCTTGTTTCATGGAGCTCGAATGCTAGGAAGTTGTGCCCGATCAAGACTTCAATCTATGAGTAGTTTCATCTGCAGTATGGTGATCTTCATAGTTTTGTTCAGTGGATGGACTGATGTACACAAATATGAAGCATGTCAACTTCGAAGATGGTTTTGTTTTCTGAGTAAAATTGGGGTAGGGGGGTTGGGACAACCATAAGTTTGGTTGAAACAAGCCAATAGCTTATGGTTGGACACTGAAGAATGTAAACCTACTAAAGGCAAAAGAAAGGCTTGTGTACTTGGAGTTCTCAACATGGAAAAAATCCTTATCTAGATTTAATCTAACCAACCACTCACGAAACAAATGTAAACACATTGGTAATGGTACCTGATAGTTCACTTTTTTGGACTTGTATATTGATTATATTGAAGTTGTTATGTGATTTGTTCAAATTTGAATAAATTCAATCTAGACCGTCCGTTTATTTTGAACAATCACAATGAATGTAATATGCAAGCAGACACTTGAATAATTCTAATTATAAGTTCATTCGGACCCTGTATAAACTTTTTAAAATATCTCGTAAGAGTTGAAAGCTTCTAGTAAACAATTTGGTAAGTTCTTTTCTAAAGAGCTTATAAATTGCAAATAAGATATTTAGAATCGTATTTTTTAAAATCATGTGTAATGTCTCTAAAAGATATTTATCTCCCTATAAAAAAATGAACAATTTACCCCGCTGTGTAAGTAAATTGTTATTTTTGTTTTGATAGAAGTAATTTGTTCATTGACAATATCACAGAGGATAAATTGCGTTAAACCCCTTTTAAAAATATCTACTAAGATATAAGAACTCGTGAAATGTTCTGAATAAACTAAGCTAAACACAGTCATAATTTGAACAGAAAAACATCAAGGCTTGCCCCGAGCCCAAAGGTCAGGAAATAAGAAAACTATGTTACAAGATTGAAAATGAGGATAGTCTGATGCTACTCAATTGATAGTAAGAAATTACGCACCCAGATCCATTAGATCATAAGTTGGGCTAATATCCTTTCTTGCAATACATAGTTCATATGGTTCTATCATATGCTATGATGAATCACATTTAATTACTGGTATAAGCAGGAGACAATTCGTTACAAGATGAAAAAAACCAAAGAGTACTTCTGACAAATTGAGGTTTTCCCTTGTCGCTTTGCTGATAACATCCGTTAGATCAAGACAGATATTTGTACACTCGCCATCGAACGATGGTAAAAAGGCAAATTACAAGAGATACAGAAT
This sequence comes from Sesamum angolense, assembly GCA_034509725.1. Taxonomy (NCBI): domain Eukaryota; kingdom Viridiplantae; phylum Streptophyta; class Magnoliopsida; order Lamiales; family Pedaliaceae; genus Sesamum; species Sesamum angolense. The sequence goes on along the minus strand of JACGWL010000007.1, from coordinate 2,622,062 downwards.
TTAAAAAAAGAAAAAAAGAAAGAAGAAAAAAGTCACTTATCTAGCCATCAAGACAGATTTATATACCCTTTCCATCTAAATTACATTTAGCTAGTTCTAGGGAAAGCAAGCAGAGTCTCCCATCTATGGACATCCCTAGCAAAGCTCATACGAGGAAGTATGAACGAAAGTGATGGTGAAAAATAACTCCTCAAATTTTGTTGCAATGGAGTTAGCCATCACAGTAAGGACAGATTTCAACCTACCACTTCTTTGTTGAGAAAAATGTAGTTTCTTAGAGTTATAAAACTCCCGATCACTATGAAACAGACTTTTCAAAAAGTTGCTAATGCTATATATACAAATGGGATTATCAAGAATTGCCGGCAACCTCTGCTGCACGTTGCCTCATCATTTCCATAACAGCAGCTCTTCGTCGTGAATCAGACTGCTGTTGCAGCCTTCTCATGTGCTCCTTCAAGTCCCTGCATCAATAGTGAGAGAATTTAGAAGTGTGATTTTCCACGCCAAATGAAAGATGGTAGAGAGAGCAGGGTTTTGTCGATGTAGCAAGAGGATTTTTAGCACACCTGCAACGAGGTACAGTGCATTGGGATTCTTTGCAAGCTCGAGCATGAAGCTGAAGGAGGTACCACATTTTCTTACACAAATGACAACCTCCAGAAGCACGTACTTTGCACAGCATACCATGGCGGAAAAGTCCCTTCACTTTGCGACAATTTGGATACTGGCAATGTGGAGATCGACACTGAGAAGCATGCACCAGGAGATCAAGCATTTTCCTCAGCTGCAAGAATGAATAAAAAATTTCATGTCATGAAATCTGAGCCAAGAATCTAATGCTTCCATGGATAGGTCATGTAAACAACCATGCAAGTTATTAATTTCGACTTTGATTTCATGATTGTTCAAGCACCTTGTACAAATTAATCTGTAACTCCCACATAATCCCTCTGAAAGAACTAAAGGATCTCCCATTTATGTTAACCATTAACCAATTATTTACTTGGGTGGTGGATTTTTCAAGTGCTTGACAGATGTAGTTGATGGTTCATCACAATTTTATATGTTTTCTTGATCATTCTGATGAGGTGCATAAATGCTCCGAAAGATAATCGACAAGTCATCTTAAGCAATCAGATACAAAAGAAAGGGAGAGTGGGTTATTGTATAATCTCTCCTTAGAAAGTTATGAAGGACACATAAAATACGAAAGATATACAACTTCAAACAGATAAGACAAAATAGAAGCTCCAGGCAATGTGAAACATATGAAAATAAGGAAAGCACTAGTTACCTGCATAACTCTCAATTGCCTAGCTTCTTTGTTCTGTGCATCGTGATCATTGGATTGGTTATTACTCAATTTGAGGATGATCTCTTCCTCCATCCTTCTCATAACAAGCATTGCATACATCATAATCAGGGCATGTATCGCATCGCCAACCATGCCCAGCTTCTATGTCAAGGTGGCATGTCGCACATGACGTCACAAATGCTGGGCAGTAGGATTGTGGAGATGATAGAGAACCATCATTGAGGAATGCTTAGCTCTGCGAAGAGTATCATACTGATAATGGTTTCCTTGACAAAGGCTCAGAAATGCCTGTCTTGTGTCAAAGAATTCACTCTCCAGAATTTCATTATCTCTGGTATCATCGGGGACTCCAGTGATTTCCACCTGCACATTTGTAAACTTCTTATTCCAAATCCTAAACTTATGAGAAACGCGTGGAGTAATAAATACCAAAAAACATGTCAAGCCAAAATCATGATCCTATCGACTTACTGGATAAAGTGCATGTTTGTCCTTTTGATTAGCAGGATGTCTGTCCCTGTGCTCACGTTTTTGCTCAGCATCGTAGCAACTGAGAAGAAAAATAGGTTTGGTAAGTTCAATGACACAATTTAAAGCATGTTGTTATTCCTGGACATGATTGATGAAACCTAAATAGATGTATTCTCTGCAGAGAATGGAAAGGCGGATATATCAATCTGTTGTTATTCTTGCAAGCACAATTTACTTATAAACTGAACCAAAACAAAGCATGACTGAAAAATTATAAGAACACAAGAAAAGTGGAAGAAATAGGTCCACATAAAATCACACCCAACAAGAGATGCATCAATCATATTATACACCAATTATATCATGTCTTTACCTAAATAATCTAGCCACTTGCGCCTTCATTCTCATAAAGCACCTAGGTCAGACAGGTGCTTACAAGTGAAAAGGTCATCACAAACAACAAAAGAAATCTGAATAGTAGATCTGACGAAGAAATCACACATCAATAAACTAAGAGAAACACAAAATCAAATTGTTACTTCTTGTCGCTCTACATATTTGTGTTGATAAACACAAATTAAAAAACTTTTAAGATATTGAATTGTTTGAAATTTCCTTATAAATTCTATCCTCCTCAGACCTGCCAATCCTAAGACAAAATATTGAATTGATAATCTCAACTGTACACAAAAAAAGTATCACAAAGCACAGAAATCAACACAACTTATTTCATTTCTCAGTAATGTTTTTTTCCTATAAGAGCAGTCAGTCACATTTAACGATCATGATTTCTTTCTTCTTTTGAATAGCCATAATGTCTCCATCACATATAAAAAGATTGACAGCTGTACTTGATTCATGATACCAGAAATTAAACATTACTTTAGAAAAATGAAATAGACTCAATGAAGTTTTACTTTAATAAGACAAAAGCCCTTAGAATCCTTACTTGTCACAAAGCTGGAAGTTTTTGCACTGTTTGCAAGACCAACGATTTCCAGAAACCATCAGAATGCAGCAGTGCGAGCATGCATGCTGTAAGTGAACCATGATAAAGTCTTCCTTCATTGGAGATATAGTCTCACCAAGCTACGGAAACAACAAAGTTACAAAATAAGTGTCATCACATGTACATTTTGGTAAGGACTATCAAAGTACCATAAAGAGCGGAAAGAAAAGATGAGGTTGGACAGACTAAAATAGCATCACCAGAGGTTAATCCTCAAATGTTGTGCTCTTTAGGGAAAAACAAAATTAGCTGTACTATATTAGAAAGATGCTCAAAATAGACACGTCACAGGAAGTGTTCATAACAATTGAAAGGAACAACACAGAAATAAAGAAACTAGGGCAACGAAATTACTTTATGCATTAACATCAAATCCTTTGATGCATTGCTAGAAAGATCAGTCTGGCCAGATGCCTTTAGAGCTCTTTTTGTAATGCTCTTTTTCATAAATCCTTTCTTATGCTGCTTTTTTCCATCCTCTTCTTGTTGCAGTTGATAGAGGATGTCCTCTGCAGCACCAGGCCAATAATCTCCATCAAAGTATGGCAGCCGAGCTGCAGTTACTTTTGCTTTGCATTCACCCGTAGAAATAAAGAAATGTTCATACAGATTAGTCAGATCGACTACAATATTCTCCTTTGCAGCTTTCCGCAACATGCACAAATACCTGAAACCAGAGATGAAATTCAGGAAAGACAATGGTATGCATTAGAACACATAATATGTTCAACAGCCTCATAAAGTGACAGCAATCAAACTTACCACTCTCGGAGTTTATCAGATTTGGGTGTCTTTTGAATTTCTGGGTGGCAATACAAGATGTAGTCTTCACCCTTCAATGGGGGGCAAGCCCATATATAACAGCTTGTAAAACCACGCCTTTTGCAATATCCAAGTACCCAATCTGAAACACAGATAAATTTTGAGTATTCAAACTACAAACGGTAACAAAGATTTGTTTCCTAAATACATCAGCTGTAGTAGCCATGCAAGAACAACAAAGTCAGAACTTGCCAAAATTTCATGGTAGACAAATGTCCTAAGAGCTTCTCCTGTCACTGCTCTGACATCTGGCCTGAAATACTTAACAGAGTCCAGGTAAGAGAGGTAGACTCTGCGATGATTAGGCTGCTGACATTCAGATCCAAATTCTTGCACATACATGCCGAATAAGCATACTTCGACACCTTCAATTCTTTGAAATAACAGTATCACCTGAAAGATAGAAAATATAGTTTGAAGTGATATGTTGATGACAAGCAGTAACAACTCAAAGAGTTTACATAAACTACTTGTCAGCTTAAATAAACCAACAAACTACCAGCTAATATGAGGAATAATCTCAAGCAACAAATCCAGAGCCCTCAAGATAAATTAATAAAAAAGAAACACCAACAAAAGTATTAGTATCGAGAGAGATCGAATTAAGAAACCTACTAAAAAATAGTGATGGCAATGGGGCGGGTCTGGTACGGGTCCGCCCGGATTCAAGACCCGCCCCATTTAATTTTTGTCAGACCCATAACCCGCCCCCGCCCCGCTTGGACCCGTACCAGACCCACCCCATTTAATTTTTGCCAGCCCCATAACCCGCCCCCGCCCCGCCCCGCCTGACCCGTACCAAACCCGCCTCATTTAATTTTTGCCAGCCCCATAACCCGTCCCAGCCTCGCCTTGCCATGCTAAAAATTTCGCCCCGTCCCGATCTAATTAATTTATAAAAAGAATACATTAAATTAATATTTTTTAAGAAAATATCAGTTTAGATTAAATATTTTAATATAATTTTCAATCTAAAATGAATTGGATAAGACAAAAAATACGTTCATCTAACTTATTAAATTTTTTATCAACTAATTTTTTATTTTTTATTTTTATATATAGTTGGGTATATGCAAAAATTATTTAGGATTCATATATATATATAATATTTTTTATTTATAATATATTGTATATATTAATAATATACAATAAAAAAATAGGCGGGTTGGACCGGGGCCGGTCGGGTCCAATGGGCGGGTTCGAGACAGGACCCGTAACCGCCCCGGACCCGGCCGGGCAGGTTTTAGCTGCCCCAGACCCGCCCCGAACCCAAAAATGGCATCCCAGACCCGCCCCATACGGGGCGGGTCCGGGGCAGGTTTTCCGGGTTCGGGTTGAAATTGCCAACCCTACTAAAAAAGTCCAACTTAGCATGTACAGAACTTAGATGCGATCATCGTAATCCCTGCCATAAAATTCTTGATGCTGATACAAGTACAAATTAAACCGAATATGCTAAAAATTAACATCTTTCTATTTAATACAACTTCCTATGTGCAGCATCCATTTCTTTCCAAAAACAGATTACATATTCTAATTAGTGGACCCATTCAATCCATAGCTCTTCTAAATTCTGTCACATAGTGTATATCAAAAGAAATTAATACAAAGCAGGAAACAGAAGTTCATATTTCAATCTGGCAAACAATTTCTCATTCATACGACATACCTTAGATTTATGGAACTCTATTGGATAATTTTCCTCTTGGAAAATTTCAAGAAACCGTGGCTTAACATCCAACTTTTTATCCACTGAAGACACGACTCTTACAACAAGGGCTTCAGCTCCTGGAACCTGGCAGATTAACCACATAAACAAAAACTCAATAAAAAATACTCAGTAGTTAATACAGAACGTATATAATGTTTTAGTGAATTTGGAGGTATGGAGACATAATTACAAAGTCCAAGCCAATATCAAATTTAATACAAATACAGCGAGAAAAACAGTTTGATACAAAACCTGAATTAATGCTAACACTGATATTCTGTTGATAGTTCCATCTGAAGGTCTAAATACTATTTACAGTGATTAAAAAAACCTGTAAAAGTTGTGAAATGTACAACACTCTAACATAAAATCACCCTAGGATACTTGAGAGTAGGAAATAGAACATAAAAGAAACATCAAAAAGTTAGTTTGTTGATTTAAAGGGAAAAACAATTAGATCTGATACTTGTATGAAAATGGATAGACCCCTAATACTGGTTAAGAAGTCATCCTTATTAGTCATAAAAGCTCAGCAGGAGACGTTGAGTGAACTTTCCTTGAGGTGGTAAAAACCGGATTTCTTGGCAAGTCGCATAAAATATCAGTTAAGTATGTTTCATTTAGTATCTCCAACACGTGCACATTAGATCACAGCATTCAACTGGAATATTTTAATAGGAAAATACAGCTGATACTACACATAAATAAACAACATCACCTCATCATAACTTTTTCCTTGAAGCCTAGCTCTGTCATGCCTCTCATGCTTCAACTTTGCAAATAATCTTTGCTCCAAGTGATCACTCAAATTTGTTCTAGGCAGATCCTTTGCTCCAAGAACAGCACTCTGTGGCAATGGCACACGTTCACCTCTTTCTACTTCTGCCATATAACAATTCGGACAAGTGTACTCAGCTTGTCCACCATCGTTTCTTCTGCCATTGAACAATGCGCATATTTGATGTTGCCAAGCTTCACACTTGTCACATTGAACCCACTGCAAAAACAAATTTTTAGTATCTTGTGGGACTATCTTTCATATAAAAAAGCATTTTCAAGTAAATGTGACGTACCCACTCTTCAATTTCCTCATCGTTTTTCTTCTTCTCTGCCCTTGCCTTCGGAAGAGTAGCTCCATCTACTACAATGGTGTCTCCACGAGCGTCATTATAACATGGAATGCAGAAGCAATGACGAGTTTCACCAGCTCCTATGGTGTAATACATGGCATTTCTTTTAATGCGAGCACCACAAGGTGTACAATATATAGGGGGAGTTTCAAAGGTGAGCTTTTCAACAGCACACAACTGGCAAGAATTTTCACTCATGGAGTGCTCCATTGCTTGATTTCTTTCTGCTTTTGCTTTGCTCTGTGGAAACAAAGACAAGTTATAATTGTCATCATATGAAGGTTATGACTCGTTCAAAGAGCATATATTGTGCATAATGCTTCTTGCGAAGGTAAAGTCACAAATGAGTGAGATTGAATCAAGAAATGCCACTTATAAAACCCACTTTCCCTCCAAACCAAAGAGGTTAGAACAAAAGCAAGATAACAACTAAAAGAAAAAATAAAAACTGAAAACTCGTTGGTCAATATACCAAATACTAATCAGTAAGAAATCCACAGCTAATCTAGAGAAATAGCTCAACCAAGTCTCATTCCTCAACATTTTTTTTGTAATCAACAATCCTAAGCCTAATAAGGAAATGGTCATTCCGGTATTCTGAAAGCCAATTTTAACTTTTTCGATTTCCTGATGATCACCTCCCCACCAACAGAGAGAGAAGTTTCCAACAAGAGAAACTAAGGCAAAAAGAACTTGGATGCTTCCAAATTCCAGCTTCTTTGCCAACTGCATTTCAAATTTCTAGTAAATGCTTATGATGGAACTTCAGAATCCATCCAAGCAGACAAACAAAAGCAGAAAGAGCTCAGATGTTCCCGGATTTCGCTTACTTTGAAAACAGCTGTCACATTATAGTCCATACTTATGATGAAATATCATGAAAAAGCTTTGAGGTGCTAACAGTAACGTTCAGGAGCCTAGTGATGGTCATTTCTTGTTAAACACAAACATGCAGCATGCTTGCAGAAATTACACCAAGCAGAATATGAATGTAAGTGCGGGTCTAGCAAGATAGACAAAAAGTATGCATACAAGACTGACCTGGCCTACCCACTGTCTAAGGCCCATAATGTGCTCTCGGACTTGTTCTGGGGTGAACAATTCTATCATTGATACTCCCTTTATTTTAGGCTTCCCAGACTTGGATGCATTCCCGGAAGGTGCCGAAGTGTTTTCCAGCTTAGCCTGCCCCATTTCCTTATCAGTCTTAATGACCTCCTGCCCAGCAAATCCAGCAGGGTTATTTGCAGCAATAGGACCACCTTTAGGACTTTGGATGCAGACATCATCCAAGTTGTCCTTCATTTCGGTATTCTTCGGACTTAACTGTCCAAATGCAACACTTCCAGGAACCTCCATCTTGACTTCAGTAGTTTCAGATTTCATTGGAATGTGTGAATCATGACGCTGTTCATTATGCTGTTCCTGAACATGATAATCATTAATGTTAGAAGCCAAAGCAACAGTGCGTTCACTTTCAGGGACAAGAATCTGGTGGTATTGTTCAACTTTAATGCGCTTAAGAGGAGGTTGTAAATCTTCTGGAGTTTCAGCTGCCATTTGATCCATCTTTGCAGTTGATTGTCCAATTTCAGCAGTATCAAGGGAATTACAAGATCCGTTGACTGAACTAGGCAACCCAGAATTTAGATCAGATCGAGCAAATGCCTTCAATTGTGCCTGCACAAAATCCTTCACAGGAACACAAACAGGGCAGTTTGCATCACGGCAGCGCCTGTGATGATTGATTAAAACCCTCGTAGCCCTGCAACGAGGGTACGTACACTGAAAGACATCGCAACATTCCATATGTTTCAACAGCTTCTGAACCGTTAAGCAATGAGGATCATGGCATTTGCCTTCTGGGGCAGGACATCGACGGGCATGTCTCAAAAACAGCAGCCATCTCTGTTGGTTCCTGAACTGTCTTTCACGAGTAATGTTACTAGATCGACATAAAGCTTCACTTGTGTTCAGAGGTTGTGACCGTGAAGGGTCAGATTGGCCATTCGGTGATTCTTCCGAGGATAAATTATTTGGTTGAGCTCCAGCTTGCCCAGTTAACCTGTGATGAAAATCGTCCTGCATGGTTTGATCAAGTGGGAGTCCTCCTGATACATTAGATGCAACTTCGGACTTGGAATGCCATTGACCATGGTATGATGCATCTTGTTGGATGCCACCAGAAAAATCACTTTTAGGGTCAGCAACAATTTGCTGTGGATTCAACGACTGCTGCATCTGCTCTGAAGCTTGAGCTAGTGATGAACAGACATCTAGTGGACCAGATGGCTGAGTGGTTCTAGAATGGTCATCCATAGAGTTCTGTTGCAACTGATTCTGTATCAGAAACCAGGAAGGGTTTTGAAGATTCTGACTGTAGACCGTCATCAGAATGCTCTGTCCCCATACCAGACTTTGCCTCAGAAACTATATTTGATGATGGCTGGGACTGGCTGAAAGAATTATTCTTTAACAAAAGCTGGTTTTGCATTTGCATTTTCTGTTGAACTTGATGCTGAGCAAGTTGCCTGTGCTGAAACTGATGGGATGGCTGCTGAAACTGTTGATGTTGGTGAGATTGGACCAGATTTTCTTTTACTAAATACTGTGACTGAAAATTCATTCTTTCAGGTTGATCAATTGCTTGAGGCTGCATATTTGTTGTTTTCGGCATGGATGGCATTGATACAGTATTCAAGCTTTGGTTGTTCATCATTGATCCAACAGAGTTCACAGGAACATACAAGTTCCTGGATCCTGATGCATCAGCTGCACAAATTCCATATCCATCACCTGCCAAGCATAAGTGTTGCAGTGAGTATACAATGTAAAATTCTACATTAATTAAACAATATTTTTGCATCACCTCTCCTGGCACGCATATGCAGTAACAAAAGACACAGAGAAACGGGGAAGAACAGAGAGTCAAGAGAGAAACAGAGTACCCTGCATTACTGGTTGTTGATGTTGGTCAAAATGCTGATGCAGGGACTTCGTGGAGTTTCCATATATGTTTCCTGTTAAATGACCCTCGGTAGTTCCTGGATTCATCGCGGATACATTTTTTCCTGTCATCCCCAACCTCCAGTTAATGGCCCACTTGATAATCCAAAGGACTTCTGCTGCAATGTAGATCGAATTCCACCACCCATATGCCCACCAATATTGTGTAAGATGCGACTATTTTGACCACCAGCATGCTGCTTTTGTAGCATAGGCTGTGATGCATTTGTAGATTCAACAGCAGGACTTACACCAACACTATTTGATGACTCCATGTTCATGAGAGTGTCGTTACTAGCATTACTATTTATGTCATTATTATTAGAATTATTAACTCCAGGAGTGGGGATCATTTGACTTGTGATTCTGTGCACACCCGTGGATGTCATCGTGTTAGTTCCCCCAGTATTGACTGAGAAAACAGGTGATGACTGTTGATAACCACCAGCCAAAGCTCCTGCAGAACATAATTTGTGAAAAAGAGTTGTAAGTCATGCGATATTCCATAGATCACAAGACTAAATAACATTAAACAAACTAAAAGAACCACCGTGCACACTCCCGGAAGACCCATTTCGAGTTGGCAAGAAGTTCCCAGAATTGACTGTGGACTGTGCAACTGAGCTGGAGCTATTGGTGGCGACAAGAGAACTATCCACAGATGAAGTCCCAACCATGCTTGAATTCCCAGTTTGCTGAAATCCAGGAGTTGGAATCATTGTACCAGCAGGTGGAAAAGAATTAGCATGTGAGAACTGCTGGTTGTGGTTGCTCGTAGGGAAGCGCTTAATCAGAATGTGCAAACGACTTTCCAAAGTTGCCAGGTTTAGATACTCCTCCTGACAAAAAAAGCAGTAATACATCAGATCCAAGGGCTTGATCAAAAGTATTTCATTAATATATGTGGGAATTCCACAAAATCCAACATTTTATGAATCCTTGGAATTTTATATGCATATGTTATACACGAAAAGCATAATTTGATAAGGAAGGCAATTACATGAAAAAACAAAATGAAAAAGTAACATGCCTTTGTCGTAGCACTCTTGAACAAACCCTCCTCTAGGCGTTTCACTAAATCGATCATTTTCTTAGTAGATACTTCATGAGATTGTTGACGCCGCTGCATAAGAAATTCCCAGCTGCAGAAGAGAAAATTTAAAACTTCAGCAGGGCTCATCAAGCATGAAATTTCATCTATAACAGCATTTATGAAGTGAAATTTGGCATTTATTACGCAAAACAACGAAAACACCACCAAGAGAGGAGACAAGTTAGTAAAAGAGCATTCAATACGACTACCAGAAAAGGACAATACATCATTTCCTAGATCCGAAGCAAAGCTGCAAAATTTGAAGAAACAGATGCACAATATCCACTATCTCAATCCAGAGGAAATTAGCATAGCAATCATGTAAAAGAGAAGTCAAATTTTTTTCAACGTTAAAAGAACCCAAAATCATGCAAACAAACATAGAAGAAGCATCAAACATCTGCTTGACCGGTGAATCTTCCTTAAAAACTTCAACCATAAAAACTTCCACGAACCCAACTTTACCTTCATCAAGATATTAATATTATTGTGATAAGTACCACAATGCAGAAACGGAGTGGGTTAGTTTTCAAGGCCAGAAAAAACTGGTTGTCAGAAACTAAACCTACACGTGTCCCTCATTGCTCAAATATTGTCATAATGCAGAAAGAAGAAATAAAAAGCAAGTTTAAGCAAATTGACATGCAGTTACTATGCGTCTCCAGCATTCAGTTGCATGTACTATCAACAAATCCGCGAAAGGTAAACATGAGTTATTTTAAAATCATAGAGAAACTGCCAAAGGCTATAGCACCACATCAATCTGCAGAGAACACAGACACCTGCAAATTCAAACATGTGTTTCCAGAGAATGTTGCTTTTACAAATTTTCTTATTTTTATCACATAGTGTCTTAAGTACAATTATAACGGCTATAACAATTACTATTTCAAAGTATATCTTTGATTGACATAAATAAGAAGTCTTACATCTTCTCTTGCATATATCTCCGTGTTTTCACAATCTCTGGGTCCATACTTTGGACATTACGAGGAACGCTAGGATTTTGCATCTGGCCAGAAACAGGATTTCCATTTTGGTGTGGTAACCCAGGCAACATAGCACCAGCTTGGTTAGATACCTGTCCAGAAATCTGCCCTGGATGGTGCTTTTGTAAATTCATCCTTATCTTAGACCAATAAATATGTGCTTCATAACATGAAATCAGACTTCCTACAAATAAACACAAAAACCATAATAAGCTAGTTCGAGTTATGCAGCTCTCTCTACTGAAGTCTCATCCGCAACAGGGCTAGTCAACTCCGATGGAAACAATGGAACATCCGAAGTTGGACCTGCAAAGCAAACAACAAAAATTTAAAGGAAAATACAAAAAACAGAATCATTTTGATTAAAATTATGAAAATATTGCACGTTCATTAAGCCTACAACCTCTTTTCAACAAAAGACAGTAAGAAAACATTCCAAAAAGAGAAACGTCTAATAAAGATCCAGAAGCAGATATTGATTGATGGCTGCATAAATTCAACACAAATTTGAATTTGCTACATCAATGTGAACAGTCCACTTCTTCTACTCCCATATACTAATATATTTTAGATGGTCCAACAATAATTCCTGCAAAATAATTTCACCCTTCACTTCATAGCAATTTGCCCACATAAAATTATAGAAGAGGAAGGGACTTCACCAGAATGCTTATCCCTCACAAGATACATCCAGAGACCGCACCTACAAACTGCAAATTACGTAAGAGTAAAAATGGATTTCTTTTAATAGTTCCATAACGTCATCTAATACAGAACTTTTGTATCCAATTTAAAAGAATGCAGAACCTGAATGCCCAGCTCTTAAATACTGGAAATATACAATTAAATGACCAATTAGAATACAAAAGAACAAAACAATTCACTTTATTGAGCAGCATCGGTGCCATCTAGCTGATGAAATCAAGTAGCAATTGATACTCATCCGCCTCTGCCTCCCAAGAAACAAAAAAGAAAAAAAGGAGAGAACACACAAAATGTAAAAGGAATGTAAGCTCTTGCACACAATCTAGGCTTTCAACTTGCCCACATCAAACAAAAACTCAACCAAATTTATGGCATTGAATTTTCCAGGACCCTGATCACATGCATAATCACACACACAGAGAGCAATTACCCATGCATACGTATTGGCAGGCTGAAATAACTGCATATATCTGATAAACTCGAAATTCAGATGAAAATCAATGAAATCGGAACAAGCTAGGGTTTCATCAAATTGGGGAAAATCAAATTAGGGCATCAATTCTCGTCAAACCAATGCTGGATTAGCAATTGGTTAAAGCTTGATTGGAACCATCAAACATAAAACAAAACTCACGGAAAATCACAGAGCGCGCCAAAAACCGATAGCACGGGGAACAGATAGTCGAGCGCACAGATACAGAAGCGAATAAACCGCAGAAAGCCCAACGAGGCAGCCGTCGCTGCGCCTAAACTTAACCGGCGTCGCGCCGAGGTTACGGCGGAGAACGGTGATTTTGAGAAGAAAGGGGCAGATTCCAGAATTTGGGTATTTTGTTAATTTCTAAGTGTAGAATGGGCGGTATTTAACTTTTTTTTTTTTTTTTTTTACTTTTCTTATTCCGATGGATTTCTGTAGCCAAATTACGTATTATCTCTAAATGTATATTGCGGATTGCCCCTCCCACAACAATCTTTTTTCCAATTTGACCCCAATAATTCCATATATATTTCAACGGCCCCATCATTTGACAATTTATATCATTTCAAATAAGTTTGAGGGTTTTAAACTAAAAATATTAAGAACTCTTGCTACAAGTCAATACATGTCCACTGACAATCAATCAATTCAATACAAATTACAGGAAATTCGAGAAATCTAAGTATTTCAATTAAAGAAATTATTGTAACAACATAACACTGATAATAAACAATAGCAATCTTACTTTAGTGTAGCGTGGAATTGTAATATCGATTATGCAATCTTGCACATAATCTCAAATATATGACGGTAATCTTCCTTTTTAAATTACAATTATCAAACTTTTTATCTTTCTGTCCCTGAAAAAAAATATTATAATTTAACCCTAAAAATCGAATTACTAATTATACAAGACCAATAAAAGAAGTAAGCAATCATCAAATTACAATGTTTTTGAACTATTATAAAAATCTCTTAGGCTATAAATATAATTAATTCCATTTAAAATTAGTAAGTGGGAGCATCTAATTTCCATTGATATCATTTATAATATTTGATTATAAATTTATTTTTTGATGCCATTATAATAAAAAAAAAAAAGAGTATTGCACTTAATACTTTGTTCTTTTTTTATTCTTTTACAAACTCGTAAGTATTACTCTCTTTTTTTTTTCTTTTTACTTCCGTGGACGTTTTAAGTGTGCTCGACTATTAGTTTAAATTATTGATGTGTGAAAATAACTTAAAAAATATTTACTTACTACAATATTATAACAATTTACATGCTTGTAAACTCAAAGTTAGAGAACTTAGTAGTTTTATGTCAAAATAGGCATGTTAATATTTTCGAGTATACTTGTTAATATCAACGTTTCAAAATTAAGCTCGAATCAGCAGATTGGACCATTTGAACTATTGCCCAGCTCATAAAATTGTCCGATCAAATCTATAAAACTATATAATGCTCAAATCGTGCTATTTTTAAAAAATTGTCCGAACCACCTGTTGAACCAATGACTCGATCATAAATTAAGCGAATTGACCGATTAATTAACTTTTTAAAATTTTCAAAATTGATACAATTTAAGACGGGGACATGACATTTTATATGAAGTTGAGAAAAATAAATACAAACCAATACCTAAATTATAATAATTATTTGAATTATATATTAATAAATAAACAAACTCATGAACCCATAATCTAACTATATTTTATGTCCTATGATTACGTAAGGCACTACATAAATCAATAACTAATAGAATTAGTGTTATATATTAGTTTAAAAATGAGGGACGCTAACTAATTATTGGAAATAAAATTTAATTATAAGTGAAATAATTCCAATAGTAAATAGTTCGCGATTTTTGTTATCTACGCAATAATTCTATTATTATTCTTGATCTAAAAAATTTAATATATTAATTTTAATTTTTTTGTCACATTTAATTTCCTAAAATAACTTTTAAATGTTGTATTTGTATTTTTGTATTGTTATTATTTTAACATATTAATTTTTATTATAACATCACTTGTTCGAGTTGACTCGGTGATTGAACCAGTGACCCATGACCCAATCAAGTTTCTTATTCGATCTGCGGTCCCAGTTTTAAAACATTCATCCATATACATTGCAGAATAATATGTTAGTATTTCTTTATAAATCTATCTTGTAATTATTTTCCCTTTTCAAGTAAAACATCAACATAAAGTATATAGAAATAAATCTACATTTTTTTGAAGTATATAAATCTGGCACATTGGCATAAAATAATTAAGATAAATTTGGTACTTACAATTAAAAATACTGTGGTTCCAACCAGTGCGACCTTTCGACACCATTTTGTTATGATACTTGCAAAACTTTGAGATCTGGCTTCCAGACACCAAGTGAGTATTGAAGGAACTTCGCGAAATGATAGACGTCGTTTTTCCATCCATGGTGGTCGGAAATGGTTCCGGCACATTAACCCTTTTTCTCGATTGGCCTTGCCAATCCTGAGTTGTGTCTGTGTCGCTAAAATTTCTCACCCTAAAGAAAGTTTTCAAGAATTTATAGTACATTTTTCCTTCTTCAATGGTTGAAGATGGAGAAAAATCGCAAAATTTCCTATCAGAACTACTGATTTAAAATGAAACCCTCGATATGATATATATCGGTTTAGGAAACCCCTAAATGCTATTGCGTCTTCACTGAAATGAAATTGAAAATCTCTTCTGATTGGGCGTTGTGTGTGTTAAATAGCTATAATTTTCTTTCTAGCCGTCTCTGTTCAAGCCAACCTATTTTCATATTATAAGTGTAATTTTATAAATAATCATCTATTTCCACCATACGATATAAGATTACAAATGAGAAGTAATACTTGAACAATACGTTACAGAAATGTAAAATTACTATAATCCATTAAACGAGGGAGAATACGTATAAAAGACGTAATTATTATTTTAAAGAAATGTGACAATTTATACACTCCCCTCCTTGAGATTTGGTGTAATTATACGTAGATTTCCTGTGGTTTGAAAAATTATATTTAGCACTCCTGAAGTTTCCTTCGGTCTAACAAATAAGTTCCTCCATTATCAAATTTTAACAAATTTGTTAATATTAACCAAAAAATTGAATTAAATATTATATTTACCATCGATTGACTTATTATTGAATTATTGCAGATCAAATAAATTTTATCTGACTAAACTACCCTTAGAACGATGAAGATATACCTCCTGATATGCATTAACGCGTGAAGACGTATGAGGATAATTTGGCTATAGAAATATATATTTGATATACGATAAATCAATAATAAGTGAATCGGAGGTAAATAAACTTAGTTTCTCAAATTTTTTGTTAATATCAGCAAAATCTATGAATTTTAAACTAACGGATGGACTTATTTGTTAGACGAAAATAAACTTCAAGAATGCTAGATGTAATTTTTCAAACTACAGGGGATCTACTTGTAATTGCACCAAACTTTAAGGGAGGAGAGTGTAATTATCCTTGATATTACTTTCAAAATGGGTATGGAATAATAAATCAAATCCCAATATATAGCCCAGTATTTAATTATCCATTCAAAGTGGATAACATAATGATAAAGAAAAAATAAGTCAAGAAGCATGTACTTTTGAAAAAAATTTAAGACTCGATACATCCATCTAATGCAAGATAAAGGTTTTAATGCAATTTACCTCTTTATATTACTGCAAATAAGTAAATTACTCAGCCTTCTATGAAAAATAAATTAGCCTCCTGTGTTTTATACAATAAAATAATTTACCTCCGTAGACAATGAGGTAAATTACTTCATTTTAAAAAACATAATGGGGTAAATTGCTGTAATTTTAAAAATATGGAAAAGTAAGTAAAGTGTTATATTTTTATAAGGGGGTAATTTACTCATTTGTAATATCACAAGAAGATTGCTTGCGTTTTTCCCGCAAGATAAATCATATATTGGCATGTCTACAAAATTTCGCCATGTCCAAATTATATAGGTATGTATCCTTTTCTTTTATGATTGAATTAGAACACGCATAAAATGATTATGATTGTGTTAAGTCCAATATTATGTTATAATATAGATTATAAGTTCCAATGATATTGATTTTCAATAGAGATTTTCTTGTGTAAGTAGTTTAAACTTGTTTTAACTGGCATCTACTTATGTCTATTGTTGTCTATAAATAGATATTTATGTAACGATATTGTTTCAATTGGCAAGCATGCGCCATATGTGCAAATATACTCAAATCATGCCCAATTTCTCGATATTTCTATGACCAAAAACATTAAGTATTGGACATATTGCACGAGTTTTATCACTTTTAAATTTTACATTAAGGTGATTAATGTCATGATAGACACGATATCTTTCATCTAACACAAATGCGCACGTTATAAAATTATCTATTTCATTGGTGTTGGCCGAAAAATAAAGTTTATACAATAATGGATATTATTCAATCCAAATTGGCAGTCAGTAGGGCACAATAAATAATTAAATGATATGATCTTTATTCTTGTGTAAGATAGATTAAAGGCTACTGAAGTAATCATGTAATACCTTTTTGGGCAACTTTATGGCATATTCTTAAAAAATTTCAGACCTGCATAAAATAGGCATTTTTATTTTGGGTTTCATATGTAGGTGTAATACTGTGAAGGCTTGACTTCTTAGTACAAATCATCGTACTTGTAGATATATAACTATGTTCATGAGTAGTTTGTATATATATCAACTTGTGAGCAATATTGCACGGAACACATAACAAGGTTCCAAAATTGGTAACCTTAAACATTCATTGCAAATCAGGAGTATTTGGGGACAAGAAATCAAGTAGCCACATCAATACTGTCAGTAATATATGTATTGAGTGATAAGAATTTTATTCTGTTATAGTAACGAGTTTCATAATTTTAATCAATATTAGTTATATTTAGATTTCATGTGAAAAATATAAAATTATACTTTCTCTTAAAGAAAATTTAAAACTACACTTACACCCCCTCCGAGAATTCTCTGTATATACCTAACCCTCTTCCGTTGGGATTTGGACGTAAAATACTGAAGTCGGCAAAAAAAATTAAATAAATTTTCAATTTTACCCATAATTTATCATTCTCATGTTATATTTTTATACTTATAAGGGGGTAAATATAATACATATAAAGTCAAAAGATATAATTGTAATAACATATTGTTATAAAATTATAGCCACTGGACAAAAAAAAAAAAAAAAAAAAGGTTTATGAATGGAAAAATTAGTCATTGTTTTTGGTAAATTACAATGACAACTCTTGAGGTTAGGCCAAAATACACTAACACCCCCTATTTTCTTATAAAATTACACTGCACTCCTTGAGATTATAGTTGTAACTAGGGTTGGCAATTTCAACCCGGACCCGAAAAATTCGCCCCGGGGCGGGTCTGGGACGTAATTTTCCGGGTCCGGGGCAAATTTTTCTAGCCCCGGCCGGGTCCGGGGCGGGTTATGGGTCCTGCCCCAACCCCGCCCCATTGGACCGGACCCCGCCCCGACCCCGTCCCGCCCCGGACCCGCCCTTTTTTATTAAATATTATTAATATATAATATATTATAAATAAAAATTTATAGTATTATATATATATGTGAATCCTAAATAATTTTTGTATGTACCCAACTGTACAAAAATACCAAAAATAGAAAAAAATAGTTGATAAGAAATTTAATAATTTACATGTAACATGAACGTATTTTTTGTCTTATCCAATTCATTTTATATTGAAAATTATATTAAAGTATTTAAATCTAAACTGATATTATTTATTAAAAAAATATTAATGTAATGTATTCAGTATTCTTTGTTTATCCAATTCATTTTAAAGTTTGTAACTATATTAAGGTATTAAAATATATAATAGTTATTAATATTAATTAAAAAATAAATATAAGTTATTTTTTAAAAGTTGTTGATCTCATTATATACAAAAAAATAATAACTAATATTTTAATTTATTGTTATAAATATAAACTACTAATTGGTTTAGTAGTAATATATACCAAAAAATAAAATAAAATTCATACTGAATAATTTAAATTGTAGAAACTAAGAAAAGTATCTATTATATGAAGTAATGTAATTGAATTACATAAAAATATTTTACAGTTGACATTTATATATATTCACAATCTGTAATAACTAATAAATTTATATATTCATAAATGTTATTATTACATTGATGTAACTATCATCTTATATTGTTGAACAACATAAGTTGATCTGGCCGTTAAAATTCAAGACGGTGTATCGTTCAATTAGGCCATGTGATTTTAAATCACACCGTCCAATATGATCCAATTGACATAATCTTATATATATTTGAATTTGGTATGAATCGAGTGCCGGAATTTTAAAATATCGTAATTATTGATTAAACTTATTGTTATCTTATTATAATTAAAATACTTAAAAATTTTCAACTATCATCATTATTATTATTATTATCATTATCTCTATATTAATTCATAAGAATCACTAAAAATAAAAATAAATTGCATAACACATATATGTATCTTGATATAAATATAAAACTTAGAAATAGATATTAAAAATTAATTGTATTCTTTGTATAATATAAAAATATTAATTTTATTATATTCTTTGTATAATATAATTTTTATTAACTAAAATAATAATACAGTAATAATTTTAAAAAAATTAAAATGCTCTCTTCAAAAAAATAAAAAATCAATTAAAATATTAATTAAAAACTAAAAAATGAAAAGACCCTATTAAAATTAAAAGAAAAAAGAAAAGCCTCATTTCCTCAATGTCAATTGTCAAAACTCAAGATTCAGTCAAACAAATACAAAACCCTCAATTCTCAATTTCTCATTTCTCAAACTCTCAAGGCTCAACCGGTCAGCCCACCTCGTTGCCGTGAAAGCTCAGCCCACCTCATCGCCGTGAAAGCTCAGCCCACCTCGTCGCCGCTCACCGTCGCTCAGCCCACCTCGTCGCGTGAAAGCTCAGCCCACCTCGTCGCGGTCGTCGCCGTGAAAGCTCAGCCCAACTCGTCGCCGTGAAAGCTCAGCCCAGCATCGCGTCACTCACCGTCGCTCAGCCCACTGTCGCTCAGCTCACCGTCGCTAAGCTCAGCTCACCGTCGAAAGAGTAATTTCCCCAATTTTGTGATTTCTGTATTTCAGTATTTCTGTCAAAAGGGTTGGGGCGGGTGGAGGAGCGGGTTGGCGGGGCGGGGTGGCGGGGCGAGGCGGGCGGGGGCGAGTTATGGGGCTTGCTGAAATTTAATGGGGCGGGTCTTGGGTCTGGGCGGACCTGTACCAGACCCGCCCCATTGCCATCCATAGTTGTAACTACAATACACCCCCTATTCAAATGCAAAGCTTACACAACCACCCCTTAAAAAATATTACACTAACACTCCTCCGATTGGTAGCTATAATTTTGTATACACTAACACTTCTAAAAGGGTGTAGTTGTAATTTTGTAGGACAAGTGAGGTATTTGTGTAATTTGGCATAACCTCATAGGGTATTAATGTAATGCAACTCTTTCTTTTTTACTTCCTATATATGGGTGAGGTGAATATCATATGACATATTTTTTAAACACTAGATGAAGTACTTGAACAAGACATTTTCAAGAAATAGGTACAATAATGATATTAACCTCGTCCATATATAAGAAGTAAGACAATGTTTATTCATTCATCTATGGCTATTTTCTATTTAATGACTATAATTTGGGAACAATAACTTATTAATACGTTACCTTTTTGGCTATATATATTACATTTATCTCCTTATGACTACAAAAATACTACAGGAGAATGTTGAATAAGGGGTAAAATTGATCTATTTTTTTTATGACATCAACATTTTTCGTCCAAACCCTAACGGAAGGGGGTCAAGTGTAAATGATGATTTTTTTCTTTTTTTTTCGTTTTTTTTTTCCCGGGGGGGGGGGGGGGGGGGGGGGGGGGGAATTTTTAAGTGTAATCTTAAAACTTCTTTAGGAGAACATGTAATTCACATTTTTAGAAGGGGTCAAAATGTAATTAGATTTTTTAATGATGACAATTATTTTTCAAAAATTATCACTAGCAATAATTAGTAACAAAAGATTATATACAAAATTATCACTAAAACTATACTAAATTTGTTGTCACTAAATTGTCACAATAAATATATCAAATTATCAATGGGGACAACTTAAGTAAAATTCATTTCACCATTACATTTTAGATAAATATATTGACAAGACCAAAATTATTATCACTTAATATATATTTTAATCATCACTACTTTAGAATTATCATTTAATATATCATCACTAATATTATCTTTTATTGTAATACATTGCAATTCTTCATATGTCTCAAACAAGGCTAAGATAAGTTTGTGGGAGTTTTTCTATAAGAAACTATTAGAAAAACATTTTGCCTTTTGTCCTAATTAATGCCCAAAAATACGCTCAGCTCAAGAAAAGCCCTAACTTGGAAGGAGACTCAAGTGGAAACCCCTAAAGGTGCAAGTCTCAAAAGGAATACCACCCCCTCCCCTAAGAGACCCTCAATTGAGGAGCCCACGGTCAGGTTGAAGAGATATGGGTTGTAGTAAATATCCGTTGGCCCATGAAGGGATAGGGCTTCTAGCCAGCTAGGCTGCCAGGTCAACCACCTCCAAAAATGGCAAAAAAACATTCATCCACAAGAAAATTAGCCACGTAGGATGTAACGAAATTTAAAGATATTGGAAGATTCACAGTCAACCCCCTGAGAAACTTGGAAACCAAGAAGCTCCCCCAACTGGCCCTGATGGCAAGATTCAGATTGATGGCTCATCAAAGGGGGCTGCAGCATATCATTGACCCCTAAAGGGGGTACCTTCGTCATCCGATGGAACTAAACTAGTGAAAAAGTAAGCCTTCGCCCCTCAGTTAATGGTAACAGAAGTTTATACTAGCACTCACACGAAAGCACTTTATCAACAGTATTCACTTAATCATTTTAAACCTTCATTATTATCTCATCTTACTTAAATTCATATTTCTGCAATTGTTTACTGATTTCGGTATCAGAATGCTAATATATTTTTGGCATATTCTCTCTAAGGCTTACAAAGAATTATACCCAAGAGCTTTGAGTCCAAAGACTTCACTAACGAGCGAATTTTGCTTGCATCAAGTGACACCATCTGTAAGCAGTGATGGTGAAGGAAATATATGGTTGGACCATGTAGCTCCAGCAGAAAATAAAATAGACCTGCGAAACCGAGCTGGTATCGTAGATTGCTTATGGTCAAAAGGTTTTGAGTGACATGGGTAATTGGCTTAGTGGTCAAGTGGAAGATTGTTGGAATGGATGACCAAAAACCAACTGGATTGGCTGTTTGTCATTCCCCCAATCTTTATCAAACAATATTAAATTGATGAATATGGAAACAATTCATCAAGTTAGCAGTGTGTTTCGTTGTGCTTACCACTGATATTGAAAAGGGTTTTAATATCACAATGATATGCCCACAAACCGAAAGGTTAAACCCATGGAGTTGGGTTGTGCATAGGTTTAAAAACTATAAAAAAACTCTCCTCAGTGTCAGTTTGAAACATTCCAAGTCGAGAATCTCGAGACTGGATATCAAAGGTCCTATAAAGACTTGCACTAAGTACTGCAACTATGTTTTGTCAACAGGAGATATAAGACTGAACAGAATTGACTCACTGGCATCGTCATATGAAAGCTTTACGGACTTGGTTGGTATGACTGGTATACCCGATTCCAATAGTAAGGTATTAGTTCTCAAACTTGAGGAATCATGACAGTCATGCATACGAAGTCTGTAATTTGGATCTAGCAAAAGGTGACTATATCAAGAGATATGGTCATCATAAGCCTTATCTAGTGTAGTTGGAGTATGTCGTGAGGACACTGGATTCAAAGAAAGCATCTGTCCCTTATCAGAACTGTGATAGTGATATTTCCTATGTGTTGTGAGATGGTTTAGACTTTTTGAGTCTATGGCCATAACAATTAATTAACTGGGAAGGAATTTCCTATGATAATCTATAAAGTAAACACATCTCGAGTATGAAACATAGATGTCTAATCAGGGATGGGAATCGACACCCAATTCCATACCCAAGACTAAAGTCGGGAGATAATTAACAGTAGGACTGTTCCCGTATGAAATTTGGAGCCTGAACATTCATGCCACAATTCACCTAGTCTCTAGTGCCATAGACTGTTGATAGACAACCACCAATGGTAACAGGCTATTTCTGATTATCGAATAATTAAAATGATTAATTTAATTTAATTTAATTAATTGTGTTGGTCTCTCACACCCAAGTCTAGCTAAGAGTTAACCTAATTTGGAATTGATTCTGGAAGGTGGCGATTAATTTAATTAGATTAAATTATTTTTTGGAGAGTGTATAAATGATTGAATCATTTATATACAATCCATGAGTTGAATTTTTCCACAAATTAATTAATTGGATTAGTTAATTTTGGATTTTAGGCTTTTTAAATTAATTGAATTAATTTAGTGGGCTTGATTTAATTTATGGATGGATTTATAAATTAAAAGAGAGAAGTGGTCTTAGGTCTTTTAATTGGATTAAAAGACATGAACTTTAAAATGATGGACTTATAATTACATTGGATTTAATTTAAAGCTTGGGCTTTTGAAGGAAAGTCCATCAAAGCCCAAACCCATGACCCGATTTAACTTTGTCTAGGTCAAAGAGATGATGCCTTCTCTTGGAGGGAAGGCTTTGGATGAAATTTGCTGCATTCCTAAGCCAAAAATTGGTCAGGGTTGAGTTGGTTGAGAAGTAAGAGAGTTTTAATAAGCTAGGTGAGTCCCAATATGTTGAGACTAGGTCAAAAACACTTATCAACTCTCTTATCTCTCACACTACACACAATCAACGTTTCCTCTCTCCAACACATTTTTCCTCGCTCAAAACTCTCTCGTTATTAGTTCTTCTTGGTTCTCTTGAATCAAAGAAGAAACGAGAAGAGAATCAAGATCTTTAATCTAATAACGCATGCTTGGTTCTCCCCTCCCGCTTCTTGTTTTGCTGGCACGAGAAGGAGGTGACCCCAGGTGATTGGGGTGGATTTTCAAGGTTGAAATCTGGACGAGAACAAGTGGGTTGAAGAGGAACAACACAAGAAGTTGGTCGAAGAAAACAACGAGGGTAAGAATCCGATTTACATTCTTGCACCTTCTCGGTTGTTTCTTATTTTTAATTCTTGGCTTTTAATTAGATTGATTTTAATACACCGAACGCTTGGAAAAGATCAATGGTACATCCCTTGATCGGGTTCAATTTCACTTTAATTTCGTTATTTTTTTATTTTTCGCGCTTCCGGGGCATTTCTCGAGCTGATCCACTTCCTTTAGTCTCGATGTCACAACAAAATACCAACAGACCGAAAGGTTAAGCTTGTGGAGTTGGACTGCACATATGTTTTGCAATTATGAAACCAACTTCTAAAGGTTGGTTTGAGATATTCCAAGTTGAGGACCTCGATATGGGGCATCAAGAGCCCTATAGAGATTCGCACTAATTATTACAACAATGTTTCATCGGCAGCAAACGTAGGTCGTCATGCAATTTTAGTGGCTTAATTGGCAAGGTAGTCAACTAACTAAACAGGCTTGTGAGAATTGTCATATGGAAGCCTTAAGGGCTTGGTCGGTATGACTGGCATTCCCAGTTTTGAATAGTATGTGATTAGTCATTGAACTTGAGAAATATGACAATTACGTGCATACAAAGACTGTATCTTGGATATGACAAGCGGTGACTGTGTCGTGAGGCATGTTCATTGTAAGCTATGTCTAGTACAATCGTAGTATGTAGCGAGGACGGTGGATTCCAAGATAGAATCTATCCCCTGTTAGTATTGTGACAATAGTGTATCCTATACGCTTTAAGACACATTTGTTCCCTCAAAATATGTGGCCACAGTGACTGAATGAATGGGATAGGTTTTTTCAGTTCAATCAGTAGGGTAAATGAGGACTCAAGTTATAAGTACAAATGCCTAGTCTAGGATGGGAATCCGATGTCCAATTCCGTATCCTAGACTTGGGTAAGGAGATAATTGATGGAATAAATGTACTCGTATGAAAACTCGAAATGTAAATGTTCACACCACAATTCACTTAGTCTCTAGTGTCGTGAACTGTTGCTAGACAACCACCTATAGTAACAGGCTATTTCTGGTTATTAGTTAATCATAAATAATTAATTAAATTGGATTTAATCAGTTATGTTGGTCACAAATAGCTAAGTCTTGTTAGGTAAACCTAAAGAATCACACTTTAATCACTAGCATGTGATGGAATTAATTCAAAATTAATTCCAGAAGAGAGATTAACTTAATTGAATTAAATTAATTTCTTAAAGAGAATAAATGATTGGATCATTTATATAAAAATTCATGGGTTGGATTTTTCCAAAGATTAATTAAGTGGATTAGTTGATTTTTGGGTTTAGGTTTTTTAAATTAATTGCATTAATTTAAATTGGGGGTTTAGATTGATTTATGAATTGAATTTATAAATTAAAAGAGAGAGTAGATTTCAATCTTTTAATTGGATTAAAAGATATGGACCTTAAATAAATGGACTTATGATTAAATTGAACTTAATTATAGGTCCATTTGAGATGGGCTTGATCTTTTTAGAGCCTAGTCCATTTAAAACTATGCCCATGACCTGGTTTGACCTAGTCTAGGTTAAAAGAGAAGATAGCTTCTTATAAGAAAAGGTATGGAGGAATCTCTCAGAGAGAAAGGAGAGTTTGGATAAGCTAGGGTTTGTCTAAAGTGTTGAGACTAGGTCACAATATCTAAGCTCAATTCTTGCCCAACAACAAAGGAACTTGGTTTTTCTATCCTCTCCACTATCACTCACGTTTTTCTCTCTTTTTCACTCTCTCCAACCTTGTTCTCTTGGTTGTTATTAACCAAAGAAGAAATGAGAAGAGAATCAAAGCCTAACATTAATAACGTGTGTTTGGTCCTCCCTTCCCGCTTCTTGTCTTGCTAGCACAAGAAGGAGGCAATTCCCGATGATTGGAGTGGATTACTTTGGAGGATCCCAAGGTTGAGACCATGAGGAGAATGATCCCATTGGATAAAAAAGGAACAATAGTCGATGAAGGGTGAGCCACGTTTCCACTTATTCCTTCACCGCCTCTTTCTCGAACGTGGTCGTT
Source organism: Sesamum angolense (assembly GCA_034509725.1). Classification (NCBI taxonomy): domain Eukaryota; kingdom Viridiplantae; phylum Streptophyta; class Magnoliopsida; order Lamiales; family Pedaliaceae; genus Sesamum; species Sesamum angolense. Next base: position 2,596,081 of record JACGWL010000007.1, on the reverse strand, counting down.
TTATCTTTATTATTATTATTATTATTTAAACTTTTTCAAAAATTCTAATTACGCGCTACCTAATTAATTATTTAATATAATTTTATTCTAACCATTATAATAAGCTTCAATTTATTATGTTCAAGTTTTAATATATTCCAATTCCAATCTATAAGTACTTATGATTAAATTTAGATTTTCTTTATAATTATAAATTAGTCTATACATTATGTATAAAAATCTATGGATGTCACAATAAAAATTTCATCCCCAAAATTTAACTAGTTTACTCTTTTAATGATAAATAGAATACCTTGCTCCCATATGCTCCTCAACCCCCCACGCGACTTCTCTTGGAGAATGAAGATCTCACCTTACTTTCCCAATTACTGTTTCTTTATTTCTCAAATTTTATTTATTTATTTATTTTTATTGTGCCTCTATCCAGAATCTCTACCGATTCTTTCACATAAGTCAACTCTTTGAAATATTCTATCACTGATTTACAGACATTATGATTAGGATCAGATCAATAGAAATATAAAATACTTAACATTTTTGTGACAATCTTACAGGTAATGTTAAGAGATACACTAGTCGTCAAATTCTGCCCGTAATTTTGTATGGGTTAATATACATTCGAACTCCACTTTTCTTGCCTACCAAATACTAAAATTCTTTCTCATTGAGATACCTACAGAAAAACTTTTCTACTTATTAGATATTCCATCCCCTTTTGGTGTTTACCAAAGAAACCTTCTTACCGATCTTCTGTTCTTCTCAAACATTTTTTTAACTATTTGACTCTTTTCTATCGTTTTTTACACTAATTCAAGACCTTTAGGTAGTGTTTGGATTAGATTTTGGAGTGTTTTGTTTTGGTGTTTTTGAGATAGAGAGAGAAAAATAGAGAGAAATAAGTGTGTGTTTGAGATAGATGGTATGTTTGGATTTGTGTTTTGAGATAATATAAAATATTTTGAAATAAGTGGTGTATGTTTGATGTTGGGATTTAGGAGAGAAAAGTTACTGTTCAATGTCAAATCATGTCTTTTTTATATTATATTATATTATATATTAATATATATATATAATATATATTAATATAATAATATACAATAATATATTGAGTACAAAATATTTAAATAGTGTAAGTTGAAAATACTATAATTAATAGTTAAATTGCAAAATATTTCAATGAGGTAGAAATTTTTTAAATATTTTTCTCAGTAGCATTGATATTAAATATCTTTAATACAAATGATTTCATAAGTTCATAATTTTCTTTGGTTTATAATATTTGATTAGATTTAACATATATTATAGATTAAGTATTATATATAACATTTATTACAAATAATTTAAAAAAAAAATTCAAGTCTATCACTTGGAGAAGGATGCAACATAGATATATGGATGAAGAAAGTGAAATGGGCTCAAACCCCCCCCCCCCCCCCCAAAAAAAAACAAAGGTCACCTACTTAAGGTGTGCAAAATTAGTAACCAAACATAGATTTGGTTTTGGCCCATCTCCAATCAAATCCAAACATAGTCAGAAGTTTTTCATAACCTCTCGATATTCTAATGTACTAAAGATTGACATCGTATAAAACGGTTCCCTTGTAGGATCATAGTGATGCTAAAGTAGAAACTATTATTATATAAAAAATTCCAATGATAGGTAATCGTTCTAATTTTTCCTGTACGTAATTTTAAAAAGCTTTTATCATATTTTTAAAGGTTTGATTTTTTTTCTTTTTCTCTTTTCATCTTTTGAAGATGGAATGTTGCACTAAAATGTAATTTTGTACCTAATCCCTTTTGTAAACTTTTTCAAAATGTGAAGTAAATCGAGGATCACTATTAGACACTCTAGGAATAGGCATATGGTGCAATCTTACTATATGAAAGTCAGTGGTTATATTTCTAAAATACCCCTTCCCGCCTTTAAACTTGCTAATCCACCAACATGAACATTATAATTAGGCCATAACTTTAAATATAATTATCCAATTTAAAAACTATTTTAGTATGATAAACTATACATTCTAGGCTTTCCAATGTTGTATAACTTCTATATTAAACCGTACGAATTAATTCTGTTAAAAGAAACCTTTACACTTCTATGTATACTTTCTTGATAGAATCACTATACGAACTTATGAATTTTTCCTAGCTTAAAATACAGCTCTTAGAAGTAGTATTTTTACTCCAACTATCCTCATATATCTCTAGCTTTATCCAAAATAAGAATCATATGAATTCGATTCATATATAAAAAGTTATTTAGATTTTACTGCAGCCTGGTTTAAATTGTTACAGATTAGTGCAACCGACTCGTGTAGCACCCGTTACGCACTATGCTTAAACACTGCTGATTGTTATTCACCCTCCTTAAGTACAACCCATTTGGTAAGAAATTTCCTTTAAAACAAATAAGACAAATTCTATTTTGTCAATATAATATGTGTCTTAAGCAATAGTAGACGTCGTTAAATAACTTGAATTACAGAATTCAATGAAAGACTACTATCTCTAAAGTTATATAGCTAGAATTTCCACCTCAAGATGTCACTGCTGATCACTTAATAAGACTAGTGACACAACTTATAGTCCATTTCGGCTAAGCATTGGTTCCTGGAAAATATGTGGCAAGGAATAAGATGCCTACTAAATAAGTATAGCTAACCAGCCTATATATATACCTGTGCAGCAAGTCAAGTACAATGTAATTATATCAAACAACCAACAAAATGTTCTTCGTATAGCAACAAAAAATTTAAAAAATAAAACATGCCACTATCATAAATCAGCCCACGATAAAATATTTGATGGTATCGTTATTTTCTTAGGGCTCTGCTTAACCAAACTAGAGTCCATGTATTACTCAATAGCCTTTGTCGGCTATCATCATCATCATCATTATCTCAATCACATACTTTTTTTTCCGATATCAGACAACACATGGCTCATATGATACCTCATCATCATTGATACCACATAACACAGAGCTCATATGATATCTCATCATCATCATATCACACAACACACAACACAACTCATATGATATGCCACATCATTTCCACTGAGCAATGATAACACACAGCTCATCATTAATCATATCATCATAAGCCATTGCAGTATGCTCCTCCCATTTCGGTAAGCCATCTTTTTATTCCAATTCACACAACAACGTCATTAACTTCATCATTCAATTCCATTTAATAATTATTTCCTCACCAATAACTTCCTCATTTGATTTCATAAACAATCAATTATAAAATCACATAATTATTCATCTAACTGTACAACAACACCACAGATAAATACATAATAACATTTTCACAGATATCCAGATAATCCAGATAAATTGTTGATATCACGATCAAGTTTGAATAATCAATATGTTATCCATATATATATATATATATATATATATATATATATATATATAAACCAACAATAAATATATTATATTCATATACATATATATATAGGGTTAAATGCAATTTGCCCCCCTGTGTTAAGGAAAATGAGCAATTTATCCCCCTGTAAAAAATAAAACAACAATTTACCCCCCATGTGTTATTAAAAATAGAGCAAATACCCGCCTGACGCGTTTCGTGTATCACACCCGCGATTTTTTATTTTTTTTAATTTAAAATTTAAAATAATATCTATATCTTTATTTTATAACCGTTGAATCTTGATCAATCTAAGGTTCAAATTTAACTAATAAATCAATGGTGTAGATTTTATCTAATTCAAATCAACGATTTAAATTTTAAAAAATAAAAATAAAAATAAAATATTATATATAATTAAATTTAAATATATATATATATATATATATATTTGTATAGTTAAATATATATATATATAGGGAGAGAGAGAGAGAGAGAGAGAGAGAGAGAGAGACAGAGAGAGAGAGAGAAAGAGAGAGTGCCGGTGGAGGAGGATGAGGCGGCGGCGTACAGGGAGGGGGCGGCCAGGAGAAGGAGGAGGCGAAGGGGGAGGGGAGGCACGACCAAGATAGGGAGGAGGAGGAGGAGGCGATGGCGGCTGAAGGGGGTGGCGACGGCGGCAGTGCTCTGGCGAGAAGGAGGTGAAGAAGAAAGAACATATATACATATATATATATATTGATTTATATATATATTATTAGATATAACTTTTATAAATATATAGGTATTAATATATTAAAAAATATATATAAAAATAATATTTTTTTTTGTTAAAAGTTATGCTCAGTTGCTAGAGGAGAGAGTGTAATACACTCTCGGGCTTAGGGGGGGTGTTTTGCTCTATTTTTTATAGCACAGGGGGTAAATTGCATTTTATCCTATATATATATATATATATATATATATATATAAATATTCAATTAGCTATACTTAACTCAAAATGTCAAACGGTTACAGTAATAAAACGGGCTGCTTAGTCTCCTACTTTTTCGATACATCCTATAATACGTATAATACGTATATATATTCAATTAGCTATACTTACCTCAAAATGTCAAACGGTTACAGTAATAAAATGGGCTGCTTGGTCTCCTACTTTATCGATACATCCTATAATACGTATAATCAATATAGTAAGTATTATAAGTTCCGCATAAAATATTTAATAATATTCGTACAATTTTTTTCATTTTAATATTTTTGTCTATATCAAATTTAAACTTTCGTTCCATTTTTTTTTTATGTAAATAAGTAAACTTTTTAATCATTTCAGGTATATATTTAAGGGTAAATTATATTTTGCAATCTAAACTATACCATTTTTTGCACTTTGCCATCGAAACTTGTTTTGTATCAACTTACTATCTCAATTTTGTGAAATTTGTACTTTACCATATACAATCGTCTTTTTATTTATTTTTTTGTTGAAAAAACATAACATGCTGTGTATCTATGAAAATTATCACATCAAATAACCTTTAAATATCACATGTACGCTGGATGTAATGGTTTTTTGATAAAAAAAACTTGATTGAAAAATAATTATAATTGACAAAGTGCAAAATTTCATAACATTGAGACGGTAAGTTGACACAAAAGTTTAGATGCCAAATTGTAAAAATGGTCCTACACTACAAGAAAAATTCGTCTGAATCAAAGACGGATTTAGAAATCGAAACTTTTCTTTATGATAAATTATTAATAATTTCTATATCAGCGACGAAAATAATATTCTGCTAAAATATATTATATTCTGTCTCTATTTTCGTCTCTGATACTAATAAATGGTAGCTTCAAAAATCCGATGGCTGACCTTTAATTTTTTTTCTGTTATTTTCGTCTGCATTTCCGTAGATAATTTATTTTTAAATTAGCTGCTAAAATTTCCGTCTATGAAGTTGTAAACTTTTAAACTTTAAAAAAATAAAAATATAAGTGAGCAATTACTAATTACTTTTTTCAAAAGAAACATTTCTACATGATAAATTATATATTAATTTATAAATCAATATTTTAAATATTTTAATTTTAAGTAATTACTATGAGACAAAAAAAAATTTGATAGAATTTTTAATTTGTTTGACATAAATTGTATTTATCTTTAAAAAAACTGAACATAAATTTAAAAATTAGTAGTTCATGTCAAGAACAAAAATAAATAGAAAAATTATAGTTTAGAAAAATAAATAATAATTAATTTTTCATCCATGCCCAAAAAAGTAATTTAGAAAAAATATAAACTTTTAAAATTTAATATACAAAAATATTTAATAAAATATTTATTATAAATTATATAATTTAGAGGTGATCAGTTCGGTTAACTGAATCGAACCAAAAAGCCTCGGTTCGGTTTTGATTTTAACCGAAATTAAAAAAAATTATTTTAGCTTTTTTTGTTGTTTATTTACATTTATTTATATAATTTATTTATATACATTAAATAAATCTATTAGTTAAGTATATATACTTATATAATATCATATATAAAATATAATATATATAATATAATATATAATTAATAAAATCAAAATATATATAAAAAGATTTTGATTTTTCGATTCGGTTTGGTAAACTGAACAAGAAAAAAAATTGATTGAAAAACCACGACTCCAACCAAATTTTCGGTTCAGTTGGATTCGATTTCGGCCGGTTTAACCGAATTGTGAACACCCATATTATATATTTATACAAAAAATACAATATTTCAAATATTTTTAATTTCAATTAATTAGAAACAAAATAAAAAAATAAGAATATATTTATTGCAATAAAAAATTTAGTCTAAAATAGTAAATAGTAAAAAAAAGAAGATTCTGCAGATCGAACACAAAACTTCCTCTCACTTAATGAACCCTTCCCCTCTTGCCTCGTTTATTCTTGTCTCTAGAAGCTTGAACACTTCCCCTTTTTGCTTGCAACCCTCATCAAGCCACATTCCCCCAATCCACCAGACTCTCTATTTTACTCTGAACTTTCAACGACATCGGCATCTTGGGTGAGCTAATTCACCCTCTCTCAATTTTTGTTCGTTGAATCTGTAACTCTGCAATATCAGTATCGATTTTCATGCAATCAGACGATAAACAAAGCCTAGTGATTGAATTGCTTTTTATTCTTAATAATGACGCAGTTTTCTTCTGTTTTTAGTTAAAATTTCGTTTTTGTTTGCCCCAGGAAACTCAATGATTTTTTAGGCTGTTTTTAGTACCGAATTGTTGGTGCTTTTGTTCTGGTGGTCCACCTGTTTGTTAAAATTCTTCAAAGACATACTTTAATCGGGTTAGTTGGTGCCGGATTTGATGTGTTATGAAAATTTATTGTGGTCCTAGTGGCTGATTTTGCTGCCTTTTCATGTCGTTTGTTCGAGTTTTTGATTCTGCAAAGCTCTTATTCTTTGATATGGGTAGGAGCTCTCAATGAGGTAGAAACTTGAGTAAATGAAGTATTCTGTTAATATTGACTCTAACATTGCATTTTGCCATCTTATTCGTAACCCTGCTCTGTCGTTTGCTTTTTTATCAAAAGTAGTTGAAAGCATAATTTTAATATCTTCTTACTTTTGGTTTTCGTATGATTGTTAGTTTATTATGTTCTAAATCTTGTTTGCCATGAGAAGTGAAAGGGAAACCTGGATCCCTTATCAAATAAAAGCAATATTTAGCTAGTACCAATTTTGGAGATGGGCAACAAAATAACATGGTTGTATTGTAACAGTCCAAATAGTTTGCAAAATAAAAAGGATATGAAAATCAGAAGAAAAAGAGAAAGAGAAAACTAAAGAGATAGTTGAGGTACTGATGGGATAATCTAACTTATGAGGAAATGAGGAAGGTGTGGAATGTGACACTCCCTCCGTAATCACTTTAGTTATATTAACAAACTCATATTTATCCTGATAAGATAACTGATAAAGTCAACATTTGACAAATACCTCTTGCGAATTACATGCTTTATTAGAAATTCTAGCTATTACAAAATATAATACCCTAATTCACTCATAATTTAATGTTCTTTGTATATATGCTAGAACTCCGACTTAATATAGCACTGCTGACCCACCTATACGGCTGACAACTTGCTATATCTAGCTAGATGAGTCACTGCACTCTGTCTCCTGAAAAAATGAAAAAAATTTATGAGTTGCCAACTCAGTAAGTATTGCTAATTTAACCTATACATATATACATGTAGGCACGTTTAACATAAGACTAAATTCATTCCATGACAACAATCAACCAATATTCAATTGCAATCAGCAAAGTACTGAGTTCAACAATACCAATCATTTGATACTTGTTATACAAATCACTAAATAATAAAATTATTACCATGCGAACCAATATCAAAATCAAGTAACAACCACAACATGATTCACACATCTTTATAGTTTAATCTTCTTATTGATTAATTATTCTTTGGGCCCTACTTAACCTAACTGGATCATATTCAGCAGATATGTTAGCTATCATCATCTCATCACATCACCTCATTTCGATATTACACAACACACGGCTTGTATGATATCCCATCGTCACACATATCACACATCACACAACTCCTATGATAGCAACACCATCAACAATCATATCAACATTTCATCTCGATATCACACAACACACAGCTCGTATGTTATCGCCATCATATCACACATATCACACATCACACATACACAACTCGTATAATGGCATATCATCCACCATCATATCATCATCTCATCTTGATATCACACAACACACAACTCGTATGATATCGCCATCATCATCAACTACTGAAAATTTCCATGTTATGTAAGCACCTTTTCATCTCACTTATCATTCTCATTTAATCAATTCCATCACTCAACTTTGTTTTATAACTCATCTCAATTTGTCAATTGCACATGGACAACTTCATCATTTTACTTCAATCAATCATCAAATAGAATTGTATCATAATCATTTAAAACCACTGCACCATTCATCGTTATTCAACTACCACAACGAATTATATCGCACTTTATATTCAAGTAACATCCCAATTATATATAAAACATATAACAATCATTTCACAAAACAATCAAAGTTCACATATAGACAAGTGGATATATATATATATATATAATATATATATATGGATCCAATTAGCTATACTTACCTCACTTCTCCAACTATTTAAAAAGCAATATAATGTGTACAATCCTAAAAGTTCTTCTCGTGTCCTATAATAAATTATAAAACATTTAATCAGTGAACCAATCTCATTGAAATTTCTTCATAAAATATTAGATCGTATTTGTACACTTCTCACTAATTCCTGAATATCTCCTTCTATAAAATTCGGATCTTTATTTTGTTTTCTTCTACATAAAGTAGATTCGAGTATCTTCCTATCAGTATATATCTTGATGTATTAAAACTAGTTCTTATATTTTTAAAAATTACCCTTACTGCTCCTGAATCTGTAATCTTCATAGTTTGAGCATTGGTCAATAATTAAATCATAACTTTATTTATAATCATTAACTTTAAAAATTGTTTTATTATAATAAACTAGACATAATAAGTTCTCAAATGATGTACGATTTGTATTTTTAAACATAGAGGTTAATTTTATAAAAGTCTGTCCTTTGCTTGTAATTGCTTTCCTTAACAGCATCTCTGTGTCAACTTATAAATTCTTCTCAAACAAAAAAATCGTTGATAAAAGTCTCATTTGTACATAAAGTATTCTTATGTGTCCCAATTTTATTTACAATAAGAATCATACAAATTCGATGAATATATAATTAGTTATTCAAGTTTTAGTACAACCCAGTTAATTTAGACAGAAATAGATTCAATTATACTCTTTTAAAATTCTCTGAAAAATCATATACTCTTCCAAAAATCGCAATATTTCCAAATATATCCTATTATATGTCTAGTTTTAATTTACAAAAGAATCATGCGAATTTAACCAGTAAAACTCAAGTTACAAGGTTTTCCGCAGAAATAGAGCAACATAATGTTTTCTTATTTTTACCCATTCAAATGACCGATTTAGCTTCTTCATAAAACTACAAAGTTTTAGTAAACATATCAAAGTTTCTCAAGATTAAAAAATCACCAGATTCGGACCAATATAGCATTTTAAAACCTCGATTGATAGAGACTAATAGAAACAAATCCTTTTCTTGTGCTCTCTTTCCATGTTAATCGGTTCATTTTCTTCAATTTCCACTCAAATCCAGCTCCTACCTGAATTTAAACAAGAGAATGAACAATTCTTACCAGATCAGATATAGAAATTTCTTTAATATTGGTGGTAATAGAAGTTCTCCCTCTTCTCTTCTCTTTCTCCTCCTTCTACTTCTTTCTCTTCTCTTTTCTCTTCTTTTCTTCTCCTCTTTCTTTCTCTTCTTTCTCTCCCTCCACCGTCTCTCTCTTTTCTCTTTCTTCTATGATGATTGTTTCTACACTCTTCTCTTTCCTAAAACCTTCTAAAATATATTCTATGTATATGTATGTATGTGTAGTTAATTATATATGTGTAAGTTTGTAGGTGTGTGTATGTATATAAATATTATTATTATTATTATAGTATTTGATATATATATTGGTAAGGATGTATAGAGTTCTCATCTTCTTCTTATTCCACCACCTCATCTCATTTTTCATCTTATTTGTATTTTGTTTTACTAACTTTAGTATATAGAATGTAGATATGTATACATCAAAAGATATGTTCCACCCCATCTTTCCAATGCTACACTTTTAAATTCCAATATTTTTACTGTCAAATTTTCACTCATCTTCAAAAATTTATTATATCATGACATATTAATATTTTGCATGCATAATATTATAAATATTAAAAGCATAAAAAAACATGCATCGCATGCAAAAATAGAAGCCTAGCACGCCATTATTGGATGATCATAAGCTCAAATACCTATGCGACCCACTGAGCCTTTAATGGATCTATGGTCAGTTTAAAGGTAGGCCTACTCTATTATAAGTTTTTAACCTATTAACATTTTATTGGTCTTGTAATCTTTGTTAATTTGCTTCATCTCCTTCAGGGGCTCCATCCTTTAGGCCTCTTCTCCATAGATTTTTTTGGGTCAACCCATGGCCTCCTTCATGGACCTCCATCATCTGGACTTGCGCTTTACAATTATTATAAAAATAAAAGTAAAACATTTCTCTAACCTATTAGACTCATTACAGCTGAAAAGAAACCCCAAACAACAATTGGGGGAGTACATCAATAGGGAGACAAAATATTTCATAATCGGACTGGAAATCTAACCTGTCAAGTTACTGGGTCACTGGCCCGGTTCATCTACTGGATTCTAAAAACCGGTTAACTCGGATTATAATGTATATACACATATATATAGCATATATTATTACTTTACATATAGATTCCAAATAAATTAAATATACAACCCCATAAATTTTCCAACAATAATTTAATAAGAAATGCACAAACGCAATCTAACTCAAGACATTTATAATATTTTATGAAGTCATATTTATATAATTTTTATATAGAAATAATTTATAAATTACATATAATTTATATAATTTAATTAATATATAATTAATACAATTAACTATTTCACAACCTCTCTTTCTCTTACTAGTCTCTACTCATTCTCTATCTATCCCTCCCTCTCCCTCTAAACATATATTCTCACTCTATCTTTCTCCCTCTCCTTGACACACACACTCTCTCTCTCTACACCTTCTTCTACCTTTTCCATGATTAAAACCCAAAATTTCAAAAACTATTCATTCTTCTTTCAAATAAAAGATCTATAGCATAGGCATATGGAAGAACAAAAGGGAAAATCATTTACTTTTTTTTTTTAAGGTGAAATTTGATGTTTAAGAAGAAGAATTTAGAAAATAAAAGTAAAAATTTGGATTCTTCGATTTGGAGAAGGCTGCACTCCATTTTTCCCTTCTTCATCTCTTACACAATTTTTAGGTTTTTTTTTTTTTTAAGTGAAAATCGATTTGATCAGTTTTTGACCGATTTTGATCAGTTCGAACTGGGTTTGACCAAGGTGGGTTTTACCATATGAACTGGACTAGATACATGACCGGTTCCTGATCGAATCGATCGGACTGGCCGGTTCGGTTCTGTGTTAAAAGCAACGGGGAGAAAGCAAGTTTTAAAAAAAATAGCCTAAAAACGAAGAGATAAGAAAAAAAAAAAAAAAAGAGGCATGCAGGGCCCAACCTAACAAAAACTAAACCATCCAAAGATTGAATGTGCTTCGTGATCATCCATGTTAATCAAATTAACACAAATAAGCATGAAATATTCCAAATAATCATGCAGTAATAATAATGCTAACCATGCATTATACACAATGATATCTAATATCATATATTAATTAAACATCCAATCCAAGAATTATATAAAAATAATGCAATTTTAATTATGGATATAAGTGCAACCCATGCAATAAATTAATTCTTGTTGTAAAACTTATTTAAATTAATTTTAGTAATTTAATTTTAAAAAATACCAAATCTCAACAAAAAATTAAATTCAACAAAATTAACTGTTTTAGAAAAAAATATGCAAAAAATTCAAAAAAATAATTTTTTTTTTAAAACAGAAAAAATCGTCTCAACCGACCGTTAGCCAGGCGCATGCGCACAGGCACCCCTGCCTGCCTCGTGCGTAGTCCCTGCTCGTAGCACCACACAAAGCGTGCATGCCCACAAGCAGATCTGCCCGTACTGCCATTTTTTATTTTTCTAACATTTTTCATTTTTTTTCCTACAATTTCTAAACAACAAGAATTAGAACATATAAAACCTAAATCTAGATATGCAATTAAAACATAAAATTCATGCTTTCAAAATCGATTAAAACATGTTATCATATAGTTCCATATTAAACATGTTAGATTCAGGGCTTATACACCAAACCAGACTCTGATACCACTTGAAGGGAGTAGATCGACCCCGGAAGCATGACGAAAATGCAAAAAATTGAACATTAACAATTAACATATAATTAAATTTTGATCAAGGGATGTATCCTTATCTATTCCTAGTCGCTCGGTGTACAAATAAAAAATAAAGACCGTAGAAATCAAAGAAAAAATAGAGGAACTAATATTAAAAAGAGAACACCTCGTAGTTTTTTTCGCTCAGGTTCTTACGTTGATTCCTTTCCGTTTCCAAATTCGTCCATTGCGAGATATCAATCTAGAGACCCTCCAAAGATTAACATACCACCAGCAAAGGATGTGGAGATTTCGTGCTAGCAAAACCTACACAGAAGTGCAAAGAATCAACAACGTTACTAATTAAGTTTGGATCCTTTGTTCCTTCTTTTTATCTCTAAGATATTGATAGGGTTTTTGGAGAGAAAATCAAAGAGAAAAGAAGGGAAAGAGGCTGTTGCTCGTGCATAATTGTGTAGAGAGTGAAGTGGTCAACCAGGGTTGGAAAATGTATATATATGACCTAGTCAAGTATATGCATGAGTCCTAACCTAGTTAGACTCTAACCAACCAAAAACCCTAGCCACACACACATGTTTGGCTGGTTCCAAAGCCTCAAATTCGGCAATGCACCCTCACATACACTCCTTGACCTAGTCAAAGTCCAACCAAGGCTTGGACTTGCATTTTTAATGGACCGGGCTTGATTTAATTAAATCAAGCCCGTGTCTAATGGACTTCAAATCAAAGTTTAATCTATAAGCCCAACATTAAAATATCATTTAATCCAATTAAAGGATCCTAATCTTTTATTATCTCTCTTTTAATTTATAAATTGGATCAAGCACAATAAAATCGAATCCAATTAATTTTATGGCTACCTTCAAATTCTAATTAATTTATTTAATTAAATTTCAAGTCATCCATCAAATGGATTGATCTAAATTAATGATCGAGTCATTTATTCTCTTCAAAGAATAATTTAATCCAATTAAATTAACCTGACTCTCTACAATTAATTCGAAATTAATTTCATCTCATTATATGGTAGGGTGTGACTCTTTAGGTTCACCATCAACTAGACTTGGGCGTATGTGATCAATGCAATTAATTAAATCTATTTTAATTAATTATTTTCAGATTATCCCTTAGCAAGAATCCATGACATTAGAGACTAGGTGAATAGCGGCGTGAACATGTAGGCTCCGAATCATACGAATATGACCATATTGTCAACCGTCTCCCGGCCTTAACCTAGGATATGAATTTGGGTGTTGGTTATCATCCTTAACTAGACAACTATATTTGATACTCGAGACGTGTTTACTCTATTTATTCAATTTAGAAAATCTATCCCTGATCGATCAATTGCTTTAGCCAAAGACTTTTAGAGTCTAAACCATCTCAGATAGTATAGAAGAACTCTATGTCATCTACGGACAAGGGACAAATCCTCTCTTTCGAATCCACTATCATTTCTACGTATTCCCACTGCACTAGATAAGGTTTATGATGATCATGTCTCACGATACAACCACCGCTCACTATATCCAAGATACGATCTTGTATGCACATGATGTTATGTCCTCAAGTCCGAGAACTAATCTCGTTTTATCAAAATTTGAGAATCCCAATCATACCGATCTAGTCTTAATTGGCTTCCATATGATGATTCCCACGAGTCAGTTCAGTCAGTCGACTATCTTGCCAACTAACCCACTAAAATACTGCCGACGAAAGATTTAGTGCAAGTCTCTATAGGACCATCGACGCCTTATCTCAAGGTCCTCACTTGGAACTTTCCAGATCAACCCTTAGGAGTTTGCTTCATGGTTGCCAAACCTATGCGCAACCCAACTCCACAGGTTAACCTTTCAGTCTGTGAGCCTTTTGTTGCGACATAAAACCCCGTTCAATATCAATGTTAAGCACAACGAAATATAATGTCAATCTCATAAATTCTTACCATATTCATCAATTTAATATATTTTTATAAAGATTGAGAAATGGCAAAACCAATCCAATTGATTTTTAATCACTCATTTCAACAATGGTAATTGTGAATTATTTGCATAGAAAGACGACAAGGTGATGATTCCTGAATTATGCTGAGTAATAAGTTGGATCATTTGCATATATTTTATCTTAGTTATTTTTTTTCTTGAGTTTTGATTTAACCAAATAACATAAAATCCTCCTATATTTTTGAAAATGAGTTAAATGCAATTTACCACCCTCTGATATATGAAATAAGCAATATTCTCACCCTCCACCACCCTCTTCCCCTGCCACCAACCCCAATAAAAACCCCTCTCCCTCACCCTCATCCTCCACTCATCATTGATTGGGGCACCGCTGACATCATCATTAGCTCAGAACAGTTCTTGGCGACATCAGTCATCACCCAAATCTGATTGGCGAACGCATACTAGATTTTCTCTAGGCGACGGAGACGGCTGTCGCCCACCCATAGGCGACTGCAATGGTAGATCTAGGCAACGACAATATTTTTTTTTTTTTTTTTCCATAAACATAAGTTTTAAGTTAAAAAATTAAGAAAATTAATTTATATTTTTCAAACATAATAATAATTCACATAAAGTATTTAAAATTTTATTTTAAATACTTATAATGGTAATTTAAATCTAATACAATTTATAGTAAATATTACAATTTATTTGAATATATTTTAACTAAATAATAATTTAAATTAATTGATAATATATAATTATTATAATATTTAATATTTATATTCATATATATATTTAATTTTAAAAATAATGTTAGTATATTAATTTTTCTATTATGATATCTAATTTAACTTTTCAATTTAAAACCTATAAATTTTTATATACTTTATTTTATTTTAATTTAAACAAATATATTTAAGAATAAAATTGCTTACTTTCTTTCATAGGACAAAATTATAAAAAAAATAAAATAAAAAGAATAATCTCAAAACAAAAAAAATAAATGTGTCTGACATTATATGTCAAGAAAAGTATATTAGTTATTTTTATTTCAAAAAGAGGTCAAAATATGTCAAAATCAATCAATTTCACATTAAGAGTGCGTGAAACGAAGGGAGGATTTCACGCAGGATTTTATAAATTATGAGAGCTTTTTTAGTTTATTCTTAAACACATGAGATTTTTAATCATTTTAAAAAAATAGCGATAAAATGCAATTTGGCCTTCTAATTTGCATACCCTTTGCATCTTCTCCTTTTTGTTTATACATAGCAAAAGTTTAATGCATCAAAACAGCGTGCAAGAGGTCGGGGGTGGGGGTCTTTTCTTTTCTTTTTTTTTTTCCCTGTAAAAGCTTGTTGTGCAATAGGTCAGGAGTCAGATGAGCACCTATATATCTATATTATTATAAAAAAAATCCATTATTGTATCAATTTTTTAGTATTAAAATTTATCTCTTAATTCAGTTCATCTATATTAGTGTAAAATATAAATTCCTCTATACTCATAAATGGTGGTAAGTAACATCATCGCATAATTATTTGTAAAGCCAAAAATGCCTGTAGACATGTAAAATTTCATGTCTAATTGAATGATGACAAATGTAAATATTTAAATATCAATTTTTGTTTATATTTTGGAATTTACTAAATTAATTTCAAGTATAAATATATCAATTAAATTGAAATTTTAATATATATTTTGTTATCAAATCAATGGCCGACAAGTGTCAAATGAAGTGTTTCGGCCAATTAAATGATGTTTTGCAGTCAAAGATTCCAGCTAATCAGGCCACTTTCGGTCCCAAAATTTTGCTTTTGAACAGGAAACGAAGAGATTTATTACAAAACCAACATGAAAAAAGACCAACATGAAAATATATAAAATCATTCAATTTCGCTACATATACTTAAAAAAGAATGAATAATAAAAAAAAAAGGAGTTAGAGTAGAGTTGAAAAGAAGCATACGATGAAAAAAAATTGAAAGAAAAAGAAAAGGAATTAGAAAGTTAAATTTTAGCTAGGAATAATTATACTCCCCTCCCTTTAGATTTGGTAAAATTATATGTAAATCATTTATGATATGAAAATTACATATAGTATCCCCTAAAATTTACGTCATTCTAATAAGTAGGTTCCTTCGTTAGTCAAGATTTATTAAATTTATTGATATTAATAAAAAAAAAAATGAAAATTGATATTTACTGATTTATTGCAGATGAAACAAATTTTTTCTAGCTAAACTACCCTTATAACGGTGAAGATATACCTCATTACATGCATTAACGTATGAAGATGTATAAGAATGATTTGATCATAAAAAAATTAATTTAACCTGCAATAAATTAGTAATAAGTCAATTGGGGGTACATATGCAGTTTTATCCAATTTTTTTGTTGATATCAACAAATTCGATGAATTGTAACCAACAGATAAACTTATTTGTCAAATAGAAGTAAACTTTAGAAATACTACATGTAATTTTTCAAACCACAAAGGTTCTACGTATAATTATTACCAATTCTTAGAGAAGGGGAGTATAATATTTATCTATATTTTTACTATAAGATGTATGATGAGGTTGAAGAAATGAAAATTGAAAACTGAAAAATCTATAGTTTGGTTATTTGAATTAAATATTACATGTGAATTAAATTCCAAAATGATTGCCAATAAGTTTTAATTTCGTTAATTGAACTAGGACTCGTTACAATTTTTTTTAAATTTAATTCACATGTAATGTTATCCAACGTATAACTGAAATATGATCAAATTTAAAAATAAAAAAAAAGAAATGGAAAACGAAATGCAAAAGTTTATAGAAAAGAACTCAAACTTGAATAAATAAGAGTTATTAACATAAATGCATAAATCTCTTCATAAAATTCATCTGATCTCTTGCATAGGAATATCATAAAATTGATTAATTTAACGCACTAGGAAAAAAATGATTATTGGCTATAATTTAAATAGCTACGGATTAAAAACTATCATAAATATTTTTTATTAACCACGGTTAAGTAAAACTGATACAAAAACATAGGTTTTTCACCACAAAAAAAAGTTATTTGCCATGGCTAAGAGCCATAGTAAAAAAACCATGGCAAATGTTTTAGCCACCCTCGCAGATACCACGACCAACAAACAGTTGCATGGCCGTAGTTAATGACTATTTGCTACGGCTATTTTGTTATTAATCATGGCAATTAGCCATGGTTAAACGTCACATTTTTTGTAGCGACGTTACCAATCAATTCAGTAAATTATTCTTATCGTTCTTGTCGTATTCATCACTACTATTGATCTTGTCGTTGTTATCGTTGTAATAATAATGGAAAAATGCAAGCAACCCGATTATATTACCAATGAGCAAATTACTCTCCTATGAAAAAAATAGCAATTTATCTTTCTGTGTTTTTTAAAATAACAGCAATTTACATCCATGTACTTTTGAAAATAAAGCAATTTACAGGAAGGTAGTTGCTTCACATTAGACAACACAGTGGGGGTAAATTGTTATCTTTTTTTTTCATAGGGAGATAATTTGCTTATTTACAATATCATAAGGGGTAAATTGCATTAAACCTTGATAATAATTGAAAATTCCATTTAAAGTTTAACCAAAGACGACAATATAAACATGATGCAACCGAATAATTTTGCATTAATAATCAACTCTTATAGTACCAACATTAGCTCCGTTGCACCTCTCGAGAAGATATATGTGTGGTACCCAACAAAAACCCTCTGATTTTGGCTACAATTAGGGTTGAATCGTCGGCGGTAAAGGCCTCATATAATTGTTTGCCTGTTGGGGTGGCGACTGCTGTTCGGAAATTACATCAGGCATCAAAATACCATAATTTAAGAACCTGTTGGCCTCTGAAGAGGTTGAAAGAAATGTACATAAAACAACCCACAGCAATGCAGCAAATACGAGATTCCTTCTTGCCATGTTGATTTTGTTACATATATAGGTTGATTTTCCTGCAAAAGTTCCCTTAACTTGCCATGGTTTGATCGGTCGGAGAAAGAGATTCCTTCTTCTTTCTGTTACTTTTGTTTATGTGGAGAATGATTTTAGTTGGAATGCGAAACAAAGGAACTTGCCTCTTTATGATTGATGGACTACAATGTGTATTCCAGCAAAACCGTAGGATGATGTGTATATTATATATATATATATATATATATATATATATATATATATATATATATGTGTGTGTGTGTGGAGTGATGTTACAACAAAAAAAAGAGGAACAAATGGATTAATACCATCAATTTTGAGAATGGCTGGTGTTTTTTTTATTACATTCATGATATTTGTTATTTGTGGATTTTTATACATGAAATATAGTGGATAGGGTTGGAATTTAAGGGATAGGTCAAAATATTGGTCGTTTTTCGTAAATCCTCATCATGTATAATATGTATCGCCTAAAATGTATTTGGTTCCATAATTTAGGTCGTTTGATATTTTCGTTCTTTGACTTTTGAATTAGCAGTATTTTGGTCCTTCATTCTTTTTACTTTCGTGCTTTTAATTATTTTTTTTGTTGGAGTCTACCATTCTCGTCTGGAAAATACATGTGCCTCTCATATGATATTTTAGACTTAGAGTTTTTGTTCCTATTGACCGATTTCTGCCAACAGTTTTTTCTTTTAAATTTTGAAAGTAGTATTTTTTTTGTCCTGCATCTTTTAAATATTCACGATATCAGTCATTTTTCTCAACGAAGTTCACCTCACCGATGGAAGTAAATTCCAGCGAACAAAAGAATTGAAATCGCAAAAGTTAAAAAGATGCATAACTAAAATGCTACTTTACAAAATTAAAGAGCAAAAAATCAAAAGACCTATGTTATGGAATTAAAAATACATTTTAATCCAATATTAAACACACATGCTTAAATGTAATTGAAACCTAATACTAACTTACAAACCCCAAATAACTGACTTTTATTAATTAGAAACCTTGAACAAACATGAATTCATTAAGGAATAAAGTTGTTGAATGTCTCTGAAAAATCATTTTTTTTTTTTTTTGACAAAGGTTTCGTAATAGAATGACTAAGAAAACATTTATCGTGTCAAAACGTTCAAATGGGTATTAGGAAAAAGAATAACACATACTTATAACCTTTTGTATCTTTCTTCAGTTAGCAAATTACTATAACAAGTGAAATAAAACAATAGTAGCTATTTTTGAAAGCATAAAAATAGAACAATATATAATATTATATATATATATATATATATATATATATATATTATAAATGAGAAAATTGCTTCATTTTTTTAATAGTAATTTACCCTGTAATCTTGTAAATGAACAAATTACCCTTATAAAATAAAATAGCAATTTATCCTCCTGTATTTTTTAAAATGAAGCAATGAGTAAATTGTTTTATTTTAAAAAATATGAGGTAAATTGCAGTATTTTAGAAAACACGAGGAGTTAAATTTCTATTTTTTCTTTCATAGGGAGCTAATTTGCTCATTTGCAATATTACAAAGGAGTTGCTTGCATTTATTATGAACCCCTTAAATTTGTTATAATTACAAATACTAGCTCCCTTGTTATTTGAAATTTTTTACAAAATACCCCATGAAATTAACGACCGTCTAACAAATACCCCTCGTGACAGTCTATTGTACGGAGGTATTTGTACTTTTTTAAAACAATATAAAAATATTTGTAATTATGATAACTTAAAAAAAAAACGTTGTAATTTATTCTGAAAAAACTTTGAACTTTTCTTATCGCAAAATAATAAAAATTACCCAAAAGTAAGGGTGGGAATAAGTCCAACCATAAAATACTCAACTAACTTTACCTAAAAACTCTCAACAGCATAAGTACTTAAAACTATAATAACACACTCATCAAAATCTGAATTCACCTCTTCAAGCCAAGAAGAACAAAAGCAATCACACACACATTCAAACCAAAATAAGTTTAACTTCCAAAGACACAATAAGGTGAAAAAAATTAACAATGGCTGCAAGAACCATAGTTTTCCCATTGATGGCAATCTTGCTTTGCTTCTTTCTGGTGACAGATGTCCATGCTTCTCCGAAATGCACTCCCGGCTACGGTGGGAGCTGCGTCGGTGGATCCAACTCTAAAGGCAACGCCCCGTCCCCTCAGCCTGAAGGTCCCGAGATCAAAGAGGACGACGGTCATGACATGTCCGATACGTTTGAGAAGATGGGACAAGAAATAGAGAGAGATATGAGAAACTTTGTTGTTTTAGGACACTGAAACATACAGATGCACGCACAACATGCGTGTCTATTCTTTTATACTAGCTAGTTCAAATGGGAACTAGCCGATATCCTCTAGCTAGTATTCGTAATAACTCGCTTCATATATTTCCCTTTTGTCGAGTCTGAAACTTTTTAAAAGTTTGATCTTAGCTCGATTCATTTTACAACACTATAGTTATTTATAAGTGTGTCGTATCTTAATTTGGATATTATTTGTAAGCTTTGTTCATTTATGAAATTTAATTGTCTCGGGATTTTATGTTTATTTATTTCTAACTATTATGATGTTTTGCAACACGAAAATAGCCTTTAACAATAGTTTTTGGAAATTGAAAGTTTGCGCATAAAAATAACTGTTGTTTTGAATTTAATGAAAATTTATAGAAAATATATATATGATCTCTCCGAATATTAATTACTTTGTCATTATAAGTATATATTCATAATCGATCCAAAAATCCCTATATATATATATATATATATATATATATATATATATATATATATGTTAGGAATTTAGGGCATACAACTTTTACAATCACTAGGATTTTTTAGCTTAGGTTGTCCAAAACTCAACCTAAAATTCAAAAACAAATATGATATATTGATAAACGTTGTCCGTATCCATGAGCTAGGCAAGGATGAGTTTAGTAGATATTAGTAAAATTTTATTTTGATTCAAGTTGGATCCAAATTTTGCTATGCAAACAAAAGAGCCATGAGAAAAACGAAATCAAGAAGTATAGTAAGAACAGGAATAATTACACTCTCCTCTTTTGGTATATGGTGTAATTACATATAATTTTTTATGATTTGAAAAATTACATTTAACACTAGTAAAAAAGTCTCACAATTAGTCAAAATTTATCAAATTTGATAATATTAAAAAACAAATGAATGAGAATTGATATTTACCCTCGATTGACTTATATTGACTTATTGCATGTCAATTAATTTTTTTGCGACTAAACTGCCCTTATAACTATGAAGATATGCCTCATCACATGCATTAACGCGTGAAGACATATAAGGATAATTTGGTCATAAAAATATCTATTTGGCCTACAATAATCAATAATAAATTAATTTAAGATAAATATAGATTTTTTAATATCAATAAATTTTATAAATTATGACTAACAATGGATCTATTTGTTAGACAGAAGCAAACTCTAAAGCCATGTTTACTATGACCTATTAAGCCAGATAAATGGGTTAATAGGCCCTTGTTGGTTGTTTACTAAGAAAATGGTTAGCTCTTTATAAATGCAACGACCCGCTACAATTCTCTACTATCACCCCTATTATAATATTGGTTCCCATGTAATATTAATAATCGGTGGTGCCCACTGTATTTTCTACTAATTTTTTTTACCTTTTTTCTCTCTTTAACCACTGTTGCATTTGACTAATATACCCATTGTTTTAAATAAAATTACACCAATTTATTATTAAATAATATGTCAAAAGTAGATTAAAATATTAAAGAAAACGAGTTCTGATCAATAACCTCTCGTCCATTGTTGTCTTCCTCAAGAGCTCAAAGGTGAGCCCTTTCTCACCCTTTCGGTTTTTATGTTTCATTGATGTCTAAACCTGACATTTTTCTTATTTATTTTTTTTTTTTTTTTGCATTTTATCTGCCAGTGTACTACTTTCGACCTTTAACACTTAACACAAATTAGAATATGTCTAAAATCTATTGTGGTGGTTAATTTCTACACACACGAAAAAAAAAATTATTTTGGCACATTGATCATGTGATCCAAATTTTCAAACCGGGTTCGAGGAGCCATAGCAGCTTCGGACTAAATACTCAATCAATTACTCACCAACATAGCGTAGCCAACGAATAAAATCCAACCATAGTCAATCTTGCTCACAAAAATTGCAGTGCCAACATAAAATTAAATAAGGATATCACTTTGTGGAAATATATACAAGTAAAAATCCTCAACAAAAATCCAGCTTCTTAATTCCGGCCGATCTCTGTGCTTGTCCTCTCGTCGGACGGAGAGACAATTGCAATCCCTCGGAGCGATGGTCTCACGGAGTAGTGAAATATGGTGAAACAATAATGAGGGGCAATGGAGGTGGGAAAACGTCCTAGAAACAAGAAGATGAGAGTGAAAAATAGTTTAAATGTGTGAGTGTAGAAGACTGATTTGACATTCACTCAGGGACGATGGAGGCACTGGCAAAATGATAAATAATTACTTTAGTCCAATACTTAATATATCTTAGTAAATAAATGTAACGTTAGTCCACTGACAATCCATTCAATAGTCCAAAAACGTAAACAAATAGCTGAATTTTTTTGTCCAATTCAGTACAACATTTAATAGAGAATTAGTAGAGTATGGACTAATGCAATGGGTCTTAGTAAATATGACCTAATAATACTAAATGTAATTTTTTAAATAACAGAAAATTTACATATAATTATAGCAAATCTCAATTAAAAAAAAATAATTATCCTATAATAATAACACTGTACACCATGTCATAGAGTGTAAAATCCCAAGTACATAAATTACTAGAAGCAAAACGTATCCTTACCGTTAATCCTCTAGGCAAAAGTTAATGTTTTTCTACTACCAAAACAAAACTGAAATACAGTCTTTTGTTTGAGAGGTCAATTTTGAATCGATATTAAAAATAGTACCATCGAATTTTAATTGGTTGGTTTTTAATTAGTTAAGATCTCAATAATAGATCTAAATCAAAAGATGGTTGGTGGGATAGGACCCATTATTTTGAATCAAGTGATTTTATGACTTCAAGCATTAATTAAATCTTCTACCAAATTTAGTGTTGGTATATCATATTTATTTAATATATATATATATATTTTTTAAATATATAAATACTATAGATTTTATACATATGGTATATTATTAAATAAAATATAATTTTTGTTAGACTTGGTTACTGCTAGGTTCGCTCATAATAATTTTTCAAAATTATTAGAAGAAATATGAGTTTTTTTTTATCATGATTAATATTACAGTTGAAAATTTTAAAATGATGATAAATATTAATTAATCACAACTATGCAACGACTAATAATTGTTGTTTCTGCAGACAACGCCAAATATTTGCAACAACTAAGATTCATAATAAATATTTTAGCCAAAACTAAAATGATACTAACTGTGGCCAAAATATAAATTCTCGCATTGATTTGTTTGTACGACAGTGACAGATAATATTGATATGCCATGATTTTAAAATTGTAATAATTTATAATATAGAAAATAATTCATTGTGAATTGTCATTTTCCAGGTGTATAATACTAATTAATTTTGTCATTCGGAAAATTTTTATTTTATGAATATTGAAAACATTAATAAAATATATAACGTGGCATTAGTTGATATTTGTAAATTTTTTTTTAAAAAAAAGAAAAGAAAAATAGAACACCATTGACAAATAAAATAAAATATGAGGCCACGAAATGGCCTCCATTTGAGGTGAAGCATTGAATGCATGTGTGTGTGTGTGGGAGAAAACTGAGAGTTTGTCACTCTCATCACCAACATTTTCCGGACCATTATTTCCTTTGAAATTATTGCAATCTTTATATTGTAATAATTATTACAAACCAAATTTCTCACTTAGTAAATAAAGAAATATACCAATAAATTACTAAGAAATCTTTCCATTGATTTGTCATAAAGAAAGATCCACCGTTGCTTATTGCTGCAATAAATTAACCATATATTAATTAATGTATACAACCTACAACAAAATATCAGTTTATTCACAAAATATCAATTGATAATTTTAAAATTGGTACTATATATATATATATATATATATATAGATAGATAGATAGATAGATAGATATATATATATTAAGTTCTAATTATTCTGATTTTATCACAATGTAATTATTAGTGACAAAAATTATATATAAATTAGGGTAAAATACACTTTGCCCCGTTGAATTATTCCTGATGTAACATTTACTCCCCTAAATTAATAAATGTAACACTTATATACGTCCTTGGTTGGACAAAATGCCCCTCATGCTTTGAAAAAATATTTATTTTAATATATTTTAGTATTTTACACATTATATCGTGATCAAATTATTTTTTAATTATTTTTCTAATAAGGGAAGAATTTATATTACAAATGGAGTATAAATTAATATATATATATATAGTAGATACACAATAAATATAATATAACAAAAAACAACTATAAAAATGAGTACATATAAATATTTTATCATATTTTTTAAAGAAAATATATTTGCAAAACTGTTTAATTACTCATTTTTATCTAAAAGAATAAATAGTTAATAACTTAATTTTATTATCAAATTAATAAAATCTTTTTTTATCAAACACAAACCATCAGATTAGAAATAATTTATTTTTATCAATTTAGCCAACAAAATTTAGCATATGCAATTATACATGTAGGTCATTTTAGGTACTAATGGAACCATATCCAATTAATGATATATATAATGTGTAATTAAATGCATCACGTGATTTACATCTCTCGTGAACATATTGCACTGCAATTGTACAATCACTCGAGATACGAATGATTTGATTTGACAAACAAATAACATTAAAGCGCAAATATAATTATAGTACATACATTATATAATTTTTATTTACATTTCAATTTAAATCAATAGCCAGGTAAGTTTATTGCTCGCATGCTAGATTTTTCTCTCTTTTGTATGAAAAATAAGTATTAATTTTAAGAACTTGTTAGAAGGTAGTTGATTATATATATATGAAAAAATATAATTTAGCCCTGTAATATGAGAAATGAGTAAAAAATCCGCTATAAAAATAAAATAGCCATGTGCTTTGAAAGAAAAAAGAAAGCACATTATTCCCCCCCCCCCCCCCCCCCCCAATTCTAAACTATTGATTGGGGTAATTTGCTTCTTTTTTTTAACCACAAGGGAGTAATTGCTAACTCTTTTTTCATAGGGGGTATGTTCATTTCACATAACACAGAGGGTAAAGGGTAAATTGTATTTATTGGCTAAATTACCTTTTTGGTCCCATAAAGAAGTGACTTTTCCTTTTTAGTCCCACGATTTATGTAATTTTTAATTTGGTACCTTTTTTTTATTAAAAAGTGTCCAAGTTAGTCCCCAACGCTATTTTTCCTTTAGTTTTTAACGGTGAACTGGTCAAACCGTTAAGTTGCTGCAACTAAGATTACCTTTTTCGTCCCATAAAGAATGGACTTTTCTTTTTAGTCCCACAGTTTATGCGATTTTCATTTTAGTCCCATTACTTACCAATTTTTTTTTAACTTAATTCCAAATCCCATTTCCATCAAGTTTTAATGGAAGAATGGAGATACTATTTGTGCAATTAGAATTTACTATTTTTCTTTTTTTAGAGGAAAAAATGGAGGCAAAAAAAAAAAAAAAATAACCAACCTCTATAAGTTGAGGAAAAAAAATATCCCGCAAAAAATTGAGGCCAAAAAAACGGAAAAATTACAAGTTCCCCCCAGTATATTGAAAATGTTAAAAAAAATCTATAAAAAGTAAAATATCAATTACACCTTTTGTGATATGAAAAAAAAAATCAGAAAATTCCCCAAAGCCAGAGTTGGTGGTACATGCACTTATGTGTCTGAAAAGTATATTTTTGTTGATAATTTTGCCCTTTCTCTCCAATCTATTATATTATTATATTTACATATAAAATAATATTTTATTAAAAATATCTATACATTATTTTAAATTTTGTTGAATTTTATATATTATATATTATATAATGTATATATATAATATTGTATATAATAGATTGGAGAGAAGGGCAAAATTATCAATAAAAATATACTTCCAGATATATATTGCAGTCAATATGCATGTACCACCAACTCTGGCCTTTGAGGATTTTTTGAATCTTTTTCATATCACAAGGGGTGTAATTGATATTTTATTTTTTGGAAAAATGCAATTTACCCCCCTGTGTTATAAAAAATAGAGCAAAACACCCCCTTAAGCCGGAGAGTGTATAACACTCTCCCCTCTTGCAACTGGGCATAATTTTCAAAAAAAAAAGTATTTTATATATATATTTTTAATATTTTAATGTATATATATTTATAAAAGTAATATCTAATAATATATATATATATATATAAATTATATTAATTTACATAGTAATTATACAAATAATATATATATATGTATTCTTTCTTCTTCATCTTTGCCGGAGCACCGCCGCCGCCGCCTCCTCCCTCCCCCCTCCCTTCGCCTCCTCCATCTCTCGCTCCCCTCCCCCCAGATCCGCCCCCCATTTTCATCTGTCGCCTCTCTCTTGCCTGCGCCTTCCCCGTCGCCGCCTCCTCCTCCTCTCTCCCTCCCCTCCCCTTCGTCTCATCCTTTCTCCTGCCCGGCCCTGCCCAGATCCGGCGCACCCAGATCCGCCTGCGCCTCTCTGTCTGTCGCCGCCTCCTCCTCCTCCTCCTCCTCTTCCTCTCTCCTTCCTCCTCTCCCCTCCCCCTTCGCCTCCTCCTTCTCTTGCCCGCGACCGCCGCCCCATCTGCCCAGATCCGCCAGCACCCTTCCCCTCCGCCGCCTCCTCCTCCATCTCCGGCATCTCTCTCTCTCTATATATATATACATATATATATATATATATATATATATATACATATCATTTAATTATACAAATATATATATATATATATATAAATTTAATTATATATAAATTTTATTTTTATTTTTATTTGTTTAAATTTAAACCATTGATTTGAATTAAATAAAATCTACACCGTTGATTTATTAGTTAAATTTGGACCTTAGATCAATCAAGATCCAACGGTTATTAAATAAAGATATAAAAATTATTTTAAATTTTAAATTAAAAAATTAAAAAATAAATAAAAAACGTGCGTGTAATACACAAAACGCGTCAGGGGGGTATTTGCTCTATTTTTAATAACACAGGGGGTAAATTGCTACTTTATTTTTCACAGGGGGGTAAATTGCTCATTTCCCTTAACACAAGGGGGCAAATTGCATTTAACCCTTTTATTTTTTATAGAGGATTTTTGGAATATTTCAATATCACATGGAGGAACTTGTTTTTTCCTTTTCTTTTTCCTCCATTTTTGGCAGGCTGATTTTTTTGTTTGCCCCCCTCAATTTATAAAGGCTGGTTGTTTGTTTTTTTGCCACCAGTTTTTCCTCCAAAAATGAACAAAATAAATTCCAATTGCACCAATGGAATCTTCCCATTAAAATTTAATGGAAAATGGAATTTGGGATAAAGTTAAAAAAAAAATTGATAAGAAATGAGACTAAAATGAAAAATACAGAAATGGTGGGACTAAAAGAAAAAGTCCATTTTATGGGAGGAAAAAGGTAATTTCAGTCACACCAGCTGATCCACCATTAAAAATTAGATAGAAAATGGGGTTGGGACTAACTTGGACACTTTTTAATAAAAAAATAGGACCAAATTAAAAATTGCGTAAACTGTAGAACTAAAAAGAAAAAGTCCCTTCTTTATGGGACCAAAAAAATAATTTAGCCTAACCCTATATATACACACACACACACTATTATAAAATAATAATAAAAAAAAAACTTTCCATTGTAGTAATTTTTTATTGCATCAATATGCCTTGTATAGTTCATTCTATTTTTACAAAAAAATTTGTCCATAATAATCATTTATATATTTTTTAATAATTTTATAATTATAATTTTTGCCCTCTCAATCACTGCTCCACCATTCTCTCTCACAAGTCCACAACAAACGACACATTTACGCCTGCATTAATCCAAAACGAGAAATCCCTATAAATGCTTCAGACATGCTTCACAAGTAGAAAATAGAAAAATCAAAACCATCAATGCATGACTTACATGTTGCATTTGCTGAAGCTGAACGTAGAGGAGAGAGATATCGAACTTATGCGAGAGAAGAAAAAGCAATAAAGGAATACTTAAGAGCGAGAAAATTATATTAAACTATTGATGTTTTATTAATAGTATAGATTTATATTTTTTATAATTTTGATGTTATTGGTAGAAATTAGCATGAATTATACTAATTATTTAACATGTTCCTGTTCCTCTAAAGATCCGCCAGGTTGTATATTGATCGAACCAAGGAAAGCATATTTTGTGCAAAATGCCAAATCCTAATTATATCCTCGCAGGTTTTCCCCAATGGTATTGAAAGAATAATTTTCAGCAACTTCATCTGGGAGAACCTCTCGGACCAGCTCATCTCTCTAGCTCCTTCCATCATCTGCAATGAGTTCAGAAATAGTGGCATTTGCAGGCTGAGAATACATTTAAATAATTGTCCCCATGGTAACCATTTGTCCTTCCAAATCCGGATGCGCGATCCATCACCAGCCCTCCATATTGTACCCCGTTGAATAATAGGGATAAAGCCATGTATACTCTGCCATAAGAATGAGGCGTTGGACCCCTCTTTGTCTCAAAGATACTATAGTGAAATATCAGGACCTTATAACTTAGCTAAAGACAAAGCGGTTTAGTAATGCAAAGAGTGCTGAAACAGATTGCTGAAACCAACTAAGAGAAGTAGGGGAAGCTGGAGCTGTAGGAGAGTAACAGGGGCTTAAGTTGCATTTTAAGAAACACACTTTCGTTTTTTTTTTTTAATTAGCAGCCAAGTGGCGGCCAACTGTGAATTAGTTCATTAATTTAAGTTGTTATTTTAAGTTGATTTAGTTTTGTTAGTTAGTTATTCTAGCTTAGTAAGCCTATTTAGGAGACAACTCTCTTCGTAGTGTTGGACACCAGAAAATTCTTCTTCAATACAAGAGTTCTTCAATTTTATCTCTAAAGTCTTCCACCTGCCAAAACTCGAAATCTCAACATGGTATCAGAGCCATCTTATGATGGTCTCTGGTCCTGCTTTTCTTGCTTTCTTGATTGTGTAAATCTGAGCATTTTTTTCTTGGTTCCTTCCTTTTCTAAAGAAATTTTTCGTTGGCTTACAAACTAAATCCATGGGGGATAAGGGTCATAAGAGGAAATGGAGCAGACCCAATTTTTTTCAGAGAATGTGAAATGCGAGGAGACCATCATGGAATGGGTTTGGTCTTGGTTCCTTTTGATGGGAACAATTATTTTGCTTGGGTGCGATCTATTAAGTTTGCACTGGGGGCAAAACAAAAATTGGATTTCATAGATGGTTCTTGCAGCAAACCCACTGGAGATAAGAATGAAATCGAACAGTGGCGGAGATCAGATTACGTGGTGGTATCTTTAGTGATGGCAATGGGGCGGGTCTGGTACGGGTCCGCCCGGATTCAAGACACGCCCCATTTAATTTTTGCCAGACCCATAACCCGCCCCCGCCCCGCCTGGACCCGTACCAGACCCGCCCCATTTCATTTTTGCCTGCCCCATAACCCGCCCCCGCCCCGCCTGGACTCGTACCAGTCCCGCTTCATTTAATTTTTGCCAGCCCATAACCCGCCCCCGCCCCATCTCGCTATGCTAAAAATTTCACCCCGTCCCGACCTAATTAATTTATACAAAGAATACATTAAATTAATATTTTTTTAATAAATAATATCAGTTTAGATTTAAATATTTTAATATAAGTTTCAATCTAAAATGAATTAGATTAGACAAAAAATTCGTTCATCTAAATTATTAAATTTCTTAGCAACTAATTTTTTATTTTTGGTATTTTTATATATAATTGGGTATATGAAAAAATTATTTATGATTCATATATATATAATAAGATAATTTTTTAGATATAGTATATTTATATATATTAATAATATACCATAAAAAAAGAGATGGGGTTGGACCGGGGCCGGGGCCGGGTCCAATGGGGCGGGTTCTAGACAAGACCCGTACCCCGCCCCGGACCTGACCGGGGCAGGTTTTAGCTGCCCCAGACCGGGCGGGTTTTCCGGGTCCGGGTTGAAATTGCCAACCCTAGGTATCTTGGATCTTGAATTCCATCTCGAATGATATAGCAGAGGCTTTTTTGTATACCACCTCAGCACAAGAATTTTGGTTAGATTTGGAGACAAGATTTGGTAAAAGCAATGGTCATTTGCTCTAAAAAATCCAAAGAGAGATTACATCAATGAGCCAAGAAAACTTGTCTGTGACAGTATAATTTTTATCCATTTTTCCCAAAAATAGAGGAAATGTTTAGAGCCATGTCGGTTGGGGGCACCCCCTATAAATATAGGTTCACTCTTCCATACGGAGGAGACCCCTTGGGACATTTTTGACACTTTTCTCGCTCCCTAGACGTCCTCCTCACGTCTCTCACACCTCTGTTACTCTCTAAATCATCTCTCTCACTCTCTAAACACTCTAAGCACTGTACAAGCACGTTATCACGCGTTTATATACTTCTACATCTATATTATTCATCATATCTCGATCTATATCGCATTTATCCACTTTTATATCTTCATATTTTCGAAGATCCAATACTAACTTGATGTCGGAGTGCTAACCCCTTTTGGAGATCCCCCCTTTTGGATTTTCATGGTTAAATACAATTTACTCTCCATGTTAATGAAAAAATGCACAAACACTCCTGAGAAAAAATAAAGTACAATTTATCACTTTCTGATATAAAAAATGATGCAATTTACCTCCCTCCGAGGGGGGCGGGGGGAGGGGGTAAATTGCGTCAACTTTAGTGTCAAAGAGGGGTAAATTGCTCTGTATTTTTTCACAGGGGTATTTTTACACTTTTTCATTAATACAGGGCACCTAATATTTAATTTTGTTTTCTCTCCCCAATCTCAATACACAAAAAAAAAAAAAAAAATGGAGGTGTGTTGAGATTGAAGAAAAAATAAAACTAAATACTAACTCAACATTTTAAATTATTATAATTAACAAATCAGAGTAAAATCGACAATATGCACGAGGCCAATAATATAAAATCAGTCACGAATTGTGTGACTGAATAACACAGTAAGAAGGAGCTGAGTTAGATGTTTCTTTTTTAAAATATTAAAGTGCTTTTTGAACTTTTTTTTTTGTGCCTATTATAATTTTACAATGAGGGTAATTTAAATTTACGAAAAAATGTAAATTTGGTCCAATTTTTTAGATGTGGTGGCAATTTTAGTTGAGGTCCAATTCAGAATAGCGAACCAGGACAGTAATTTTCAAAAAATGGCAATTTATGGACAAAATGCCTAATTTTGCTGAAATCGCGCACATTACCACATAAATTCAAGGATTTCTCCAAAATCTGGCGAATTAGCTTACGTGGAAGTATTTTTTCAGTCGGTATTACGTGGCAAAGGTGACGTGTTCGAAAAAACCACATAAGCACTAACTGAAAAAATAATTCTGTGTGAACTAATTCGCCACATTTTTTAAAAATCCTCAAATTTATGTGGTCATGTGCCATCATGTGCTCGATTCCAGCAAAATTAGGGCATTTAATCCTCTCTTTTTTTTAATTTTTAACCACCTGAGGTGGGGGGAGCTTTTCGGAGTCCCCAATCCTTCTATATAAAAATACTCAAAAATAGTTACAGCCCTAATTTTTCGGAGTCCCTAGTTTTTTAATTAGGGCATTTTATCCTTAAATTGTCATTTTTAAAAATTATTGTCCGAATTCACTATTTTGAATTGAACCTGGAGTAAAATTGCCACCGCCCCTAAAAAGTTGGACCAAAATCGCATTTTTCCCTTAAATTTTAACCTAAATAATTAGTAACAAAAAGTTGTGTGTATGTTGCGTAGGCACTAATAAAAGATAGATTGACAAACGAATAATTATTTGTTATTATATTCATATTAAGATAAATTACAATGGGCTCTTAATTATGTTGGAAAATGATTAATGATAAATTAAATAATATATTTATTTAATAAATTTATTTTGATAGTAACAAGTGACTAGTTACGACGCGATACACATAGCAAGCTCATGACACATGGATGATGATTGATGGTGCCAATCATCATCCAACTATAATTAATTCAATCGAATAGTTGTGTCATTTGGTTGAAATGATATGTCTATTGGGTGAAATTCTTTAAATAAATGATGTATCCATTTGAGTGAAGTGGTATGTCCTTTGGGTGAAGTGATGTGTCTATTCAAATGAAATATTATAACCTTTTGAAGGCATCTTTTCTGATCGGATTCAATGATACATTTCAACTTCTATAAATAAGCCCACCCGCCCCGCCCCCCATTTCGTTTGATTCATTCAATTCATTCCATAATATTTTTAAGCAATACAAGCATTCTGCAAGTATAATGTTAGTAAGAGAGTTCCAAAATTTTTTGGTTTGTTGTTCTCAAAGTTTGTAATGCTACTACTTTAAGATTTTAAGTCATATCTTGGAAGACAAATTGTCATCTCCATTAGCACCAGAACGGGGCAATAATTGTATTAAAGATAAAGAGTCTAACTCTTGTATCGATTTCCTAATACACAAATCCTTCGCATCCCTTATTCTCCCTACAAGTTTTCTTAAATATTCAATTTAACATTCGTGTTTCACCTTGGTTCTTTGCTAAGTGTAGATTTCAATCCACATGAGTCTTAGCAGGTGAATTGTCATAAATATTGAATTTTCTAAATATAGTCTTAACATAATAAGACTATGATAAGACATGTTTATCAGATGTTTTAGAGATCTTAATCTCTAATACTGCTTCAATTAAACCTTATGTCTTTCATATCCAAATATGTTGTCAATACTTTCTTGATAGCCACAATAATGTCATTTTTCCTTAATCAATATGTCATCTACATATAGATAGATTATGACAAAGAGCTGGAAGTACCTTTAACATAGACACATTTATTACACTCGTTGATCTTAAAGTCATTTGATAATATTATTTTGTCAAATTTTTCGTACATTGTTTAGGAGCTTGTTTAAGCCTATCCAACAACTTTACAAATCTTCTTTTCTTGGTCAGGAATGACAACCCTTCAGGTTGTTCTATATAGATCTTTTAATCTAACTCGTCAAATGATGACTTACGTCCATTTGTAGTTTTCCTCTAAGGATTCCCAAAAAAAAAAAAAAAAAAAAAAAAAAAAAAAAACTTTTGCAGTCTTTGTTGGGCAATGTACGTTGTTCAACGTATCATACATGTCATTGAGGATGTGGTTTCTGCAAAGAAAATTCCCACGTCTTCATGCATTTAAACAACATTCTTTTGGGTATTAGTTTCCCATTCAGAATTACCAGGGCCTCATTCACTTTAAAAACCTTACTAGGTTCAAATGTAGTGAAGTAGAATGACACCTTCTAATGCCATCACTTAAAGTCGTTGTTGGAGAATTTTGCTGGCCTCTACCCTTGGCTAGTAATTGGTTATACAACGACTAGTTGAATAACCTAAAAAACCGAATTAGCAACCACCAATTTAAAGACTTCCATAATACACAAAAATAAATAATTGTCTTAAACTTATAGGGAGAATGAGGGATGTGCGAGATTTGTGTATTATGAAGTCAAGATAAGAGTTAGACTCTTTATCTTTAAGATAATTATTGCCCCGCTCTGGAGCTCACGGAAATGAAAATTTGTTTCTCAAGATACAACGACTTAAAATTTCAAAGTAGCACTACAAACTGTGAGAATAACGAACCAAAAAATATTTTGGAACTCTCTTACTAACACTATACTTGCAGAATGCTTTTATTGGTTAAAAATATTTTCGAATGAATTGAATGAATGAAACGTAATAGGGGGGCGTATTTATAGAAGTTGGAATGTATCGTTGAATGGGGCGTATTTATAGAAGTTGGAAATGTATCGTTGAATGGTCATCAGAAGAGATGTCTTCGAAAGGTTATAACATTTCGTCTAAATAGACACATCATTTCACCCCAAAGGACATATACCACTTCACTCAAATGAACGCATCATTTCATTCAAAGGATTCACCTAACGGACACATCATTTCAACCAAAGGACACAACTATTCGGTTGAATTAACTACGGTTGGATGATGATTGGGCACCATCAATCATCATCAATGTGTCATGAGCTTGTTATGTGTATCGAGTCGTAACCAGTCACTTGTTACTATCAAAATATATTTACTAAATAAATTTATTATTTAATTTATCATTCACCATTTTCCAACAAATTATAAATATTATCATTTCTGAATAATTACAAATACCCTCTAGAATTAACGATCGTATAACAAATACCCTTGGTGACAACCCATTGTAGTGGAATAGTCATTAGACGTCCATTATTAATTCTATGAATGTATTTACAATTTTCAAACAATGAGAATATATGTATAACTATAACAAATTTCAAAACCCATGGTAATTTATCCTTCATATTATCAATAAACTATATTATATATCAATACACTATATATTTATATACTTATTAATAATTTTTTTATTTTATTAAAATACAATCTCCCGTACCTTATAGCACAAAGTGCTAACTAATTGTAAATATATTACTAATCACTTATATAATAAAAAACTTTATATATACAGGATTCTTGGAATTAATATTATTTGGTGTTGCAGGAAAACTGCAACAGTGGATGCATTTCCTCTCCTCTAACCCCACGTACCAACCCCATGCACTCAACACCAAGCTCTTCATCAATGCCCATAAAAGCTCTTTTCAACTCCCCCCCCCCCCCCCCCCCCCCCCCCCCCCCCCCCAACCCCCCAACACCAGAAGAGAGGGAAAACTTCAGTCATCTGATCATTTAATATAACTCCCAACAAACAACCTTTCCTACCCCATTTCCATATTATTGTTCACCTGTATATATAAACCCTTTCACAGGCAGCCAAAAATATACCCTCCTCACTCCAAAACCTATGGCTTTCCTCTTTCCAGCAACATTATGTCTTCTTCTATTCATTATAGGTGGCGGCGCCGCTGGGAAAGTCCCGGCGGTGATCGTGTTTGGGGACTCCTCGGTGGACGCCGGCAACAACAACCAGATATCGACGGTGCTGAAGAGCAATTTCCGGCCATATGGGCGTGACTTTTTCGGCGGCCGGGCTACCGGGAGATTCTCCAACGGCCGTATTCCGCCGGACTTCATCTCTGAGGATTTCGGGCTGCGGCCGATTGTGCCGGCGTACTTGGATCCGCAGTACAACATGTCGGATTTTGCTGGTGGGGTTTGCTTTGCTTCTGCTGGTACTGGTTTTGACAATGCTACTTCTAATGTACTTGTAAGTGTTCTACCACCAATTTGTCCCAATAATACTTTTGTGCATTTGCATAATTTAAACAAGAAATGTAATTTAAAATTACAATTATTATTTTTTAATATATATATATATACATATTATTTAAATAAATAAAAAATAGTAAAAAATAAAAGCTATCAAAAGTTATTGAGGAAGAATGGAGAAAAATAAAGAGAATTGAAGGTTGAGAAAAAAGAATTGTTGAAATAATTTAAAATATAAAAAATTTACAGACTTAAAAAATTAAGACATCAAAGAGGTTCCCTCAAATTATAATAAGATATAAATTTTTATATTTTAATTAAAAAATAAAATAAAGAATTATTCAAAATAATTGTATAAATTAATTTTGAAATATATATGAACATGAAAATATAAAAGTTAATTAATTAAAAAAATGGTTATTTATAAGTAGTTATTAGAAGTCTCCTTTTACTAAATAGTGAATATATATATATATATATACACAATTAAAATTACATGGTACGAATCATATCATGTCATTAAATTATGTGGACAACTCATTACTAAGATAGTAAAATTCTTACTACGTACTACTGATATGTACATGTGAACATTTTAATTTTTTATTATATTTATTTAATTAAATTATAAAAAATAAGAAAAAAATAAATTAACCTCAAATGATCATATAAAAAATTATTGATAGAATTAATGAAATAAACAAATATATAGGGGCATTTTAATCGGTCTATATTTTGCCATCCGATAGTTGTTATTCTGAGGTCTTGAAGCTTAGTCAATACTATTTTTCTTTTTTCTTTTTTTTTTTTGGTAAAAACAAATGTCTTTTTGTCTATTTTTTTCTTTTTTTTTTATCCAAAAAAAAAATGTTGTTCGTACTAAAGAATATATTTACTAAAGGGATAATTTCACTTTTCGTGCCCTAACTATACCCTAATTTCAGTTTTAGTTCCCAATGTTTCCAAGCCATCAAAATTAGTACCCAAAGTTAACGATTTTCATCCAAATGAATACCTCCCGTTAAATTGACCGTTAAATTTAACGGTCAAGCCATTTTTGGAGAAAAAAAATAGGTTGTAGCTTGTCTAATTAAGGGCATTTTTTGCTACTATTTCATTCACCACACAAATTAGAGTTGAAAGAGTCAAATTGTGGAAAATTTTGCAAAGAATGATGAATAGAAACAGAAACTGAAAATAAATTGATGAATGATGAATAATTACACTTGTCAACAACAACACTTCAACACTTCATTATGGTTGCTCTCTTGAGTGCTGGGGGTTGAGATGTCCCAATAAGCATCTCTTCAGCGATGAAGTGTTGTTGTTGTTGACAAGTGTAATTGTTCATCGTTCATCAATTTATTTTCAGTTTCTGTTTCAATTCATCATTCTTCGCAAAATTTTCCTCAATTTGACTCTTTCAACTCTAATTTGTGTGGTGAATGAAATAGTAGCAAAAAATGCCCTTAATTAGAAAAACTACAGCCTATTTTTTCCTCCAAAAATGGCTTGACCGTTAAATTTAACGGTCAATTTAACGGGAGATATTCATTTGGATGAAAATCATTAACTTTGGGTATCAATTTTGATGACTTGGAAACATTGGGTACTAAAACTGAAATTAGGGTATAGTTAGGGTACGAAAAGTGAAATTATCCCTTCACTAAACTATTGTTTACATATAAGAAAATGGTAATTTTCCTAAAAAAAAAAAAAAAAGGAAAAAAGAAAGAAAATGGTTATTGTGATATATATTTTAGAAGTTTTATATGTAGAAATAAGCTAAAAGTAGCATACAAACTGCCCTAAATCAACTAGTTTGACGATTCTTTTCCTCTTATTCTTCGAGGACAACTCAATGATTTGGGTTCAAAAATTTTCTACAAAAGATTTGTATTTGAATTTATATGTGTGCATGTTAACAAAAAAAAAAAGGAAATATTTTTTTTTTGCTCGAATCTAATAATAAATTTCTATACGTAATTCCTTTATTTACAAAATTAATTATGTAAATATTTCATTTCTATTATTCCAATTAATGTACAAATTAATATATTAATTCTATAAAAAAAATGATTAAGGCTGAAATTAATTCATTTGACTTTTAAAAATATCCTCAAGCATCACATTATTATTTATTGTGGCACACACATTTATACATCTACACATAG
This sequence comes from Sesamum angolense, assembly GCA_034509725.1. Taxonomy (NCBI): domain Eukaryota; kingdom Viridiplantae; phylum Streptophyta; class Magnoliopsida; order Lamiales; family Pedaliaceae; genus Sesamum; species Sesamum angolense. The sequence continues at coordinate 2,558,117 of JACGWL010000007.1, read as the reverse complement.
ATCGATCTTTAGTTTGTTTTTCTATTTCCCTCCAAGTTCACTCATCAAACCTATGCATAATCGTAGGTGCAAGAATCAAGATGCAATGTTTTTCAACATTGTTAAAAATGCAATTTGACTTTTTATGGAAATACTAATATATATATATATATATATATATATATATTTAAATATAAAAGGGCAAAGCAAGGCATGAGCAAGAAAGGTTATGTTTTAAAATTTTAGGCATCATGCATGTTGTTATTTTTTTTTTTTTTTTCCTTGTTTATGAGATTTTGTTCCTATTATATAATAAATTGTATGTTGTCCAACTTTTAAATTATAATTTAATTATTTAATTATATTTTTAAATTTAAAAAAAAAACACGTGTCTGTCACTAGTTAGTGTGTAACACGAAAGTGTGATAGAAAATCCACACCAACCAGCAAGTTACTTGTTCTATTATATTTGTACCACTACAACAAAAATGATCAATAGCTACGAAAAAAATTGATACTAAAATCAGCGTCGAACTAGTAAGCAGGTAAAACTTTCGTTGCTAATCTACATTATTTAATATATCTTTTAAACAATTTGTTGCTAAATTCATAGCAAGTGAATTTTTTTTGCTAAATTCATAACAAGTAGATTTCTTCTACTAGATAATGTAGATTAACAACGAGCGTTTTACTTGTTAATTATCTCGACGCTAATTCTTTTTTGTTACTATTGGATAATTTTCTTGTAGTGTACGTACGTATACATGCATACATATATATATATGGGCATATGTATATATACATGTGTATGTGTATATGTATGGTTGAATTATATGTGTTATGTGATTGCAACATTTTGATGAGTGTTCTTAATTTGTTCTTGCAGAATGTGATACCCCTTTGGAAAGAAGTGGAGTACTACAAGGAGTATCAGAACAAGCTGAAGGCCTACTTGGGAGACACAAAAAGCCAACTATATAATCACTGAGGCACTCTACATCATCAGCTTAGGCACAAATGACTTCCTAGAGAACTACTACTCTCTCCCAAGCACGCGCTCCAAATACACGATCGACCAATTCCAAGATTTCCTCGTTGGTGTGGCGGAGACGTTCATTAGGGAGATATACAGTTTGGGAGCCCGGAAGATGTCGCTTACCGGGATCCCACCGATGGGGTGCCTGCCCCTCGAGAGGACCACAAACTATGTGAATGGGAATGGAGATAAGTGCATGGATGGGTACAACGACGTTGCTCTGCATTTTAATGCGAAGTTGGGTGATTTGGCTAAGAAGATGAACGACGAGATGCTGGGAATTAGGGTTGTTTTCTCGAATCCTTACGACGTTTTTATGCAGATCATCCGCGAGCCTTCTACGTTTGGTAAGTTCGTTATATTAAATTTTCAATTTGGCTCGAGTTTGGTTAAGTTAAAGTTATTTAAATGAGAAGCAAAGTTTGTTGTGTATAATTGTAAAATATCGGGGATATAACATTTTGGGAAAATTGCGTTCTTGATCCCATATAATAGGCTCATTTATAATTTAGTCCCATTTGTTAGATTTTTTTCATATTTAGTCCCATACGTTTTAAAATTTCTCAATGTTAGTCCCAAGTCATTTTTTTATCTCATTTTTAACAGAAAAATCGCTTTTTCATCCAATTCACGTCACTTTTCCATCCATTGACGTTAGTTTTCTGTTAAAAATTGGATGAAAAAGTGACATTGAGAATTTTGTAAAATAAATGGGACTAAATGCGAGAAAAATCTAACGAATAGGACTAAATGTAAAAAAAAATCTAAACAAATGGAACTAAATTAAAAATTAGCTTAATATATGAAACAAAAAATGCAATTTTCTCTAACATTTTTCATCCATACTTTAGGATTAGTATACTTTTCATCCAATTAGTTATGTAATTCTCATTAATTAATGCTCTCATATAAGATGCAAATATTCTCACTTTTCACCCACTTTAACAAGCATTTTAGTAAATTATGAATCATCCAATAAAAACCAACAACAACAACAACAACAACAATAATAATAATAATAAGCCGCGAAATTCAATTCATAACCAAGCACATAATAATCCAAATTTTTCACTATTCTTTAATAAAAAAAATACCCCTTTTAATGAAAATAAATTAATTGCATGTTCTTGTAAATTAACATCTTAAATTTGGTTGTGACATCTTTTATTTTCTTTCTCCATGACATCACCATATATTTTATTTTTTTATGATTTATTTTTGTCTTTTCTAATTTTGGAAAATACTGCAGGGTTTGAAGTTGCATCAGTGGCTTGCTGTGCCACAGGAATGTTTGAGATGGGATACTTATGCGATGAGCTGAACCCATTTACATGTACAGATGCAAATAAATACGTATTCTGGGATTCTTTCCATCCAACACAGAAAACAAGTCGCATCATAGTTGATTACTTAATGAAGCATAGCTTGCATGAATTTTTATGAAAAATGTAATTTTATAATTATTGCTTCACTCTTCCATGAATTATTAATTAACTACATTTTCGTACGTGTCGTATGAATTTATATATGTCGATCTGTATAAAAAACAATAGTACGTGTATAGCTAGTTGTACTGCATAATAATATTGTCAAGTCGATTGGCTCTTGAGGTCAGTCAGATATGCAGGCATGGGACGGTCTAGTCCGGATCAGATTTGGTCGAGTCGAATCAATCACAGAGTAAGTGTATTGCATTTGCTACATGATTGGTCACTTTTTTCATGAACTGTATGTCAATGACACGACAAGTGTATTGCACTTGTCATATAATTGATTTAGGTTTAGTCGAGTCGGGTCCGAGCTAAAGTTTCCCCCAACGCTCGATCAAGTCGAATTTGGTGTGGAGTAGTTTGATCATAGAAAAGAAGTGAGAAATACTGTACTGTCACTACTGTAATGTAAAATGATGGTATTTATAGTATTTGTTTGCGTATTATTTGCATCTTTCAGGAGAAGTAATTATTAAGTAATTCGGAATTATTTATATTATTTATTAAGTATGAGTGTATTAGTAATTTTAGTCGAAAAAGTATATACCGACCAAAATAGCCTCAAATAGATTTAATTTCTTTTTTTCACGAAATAACCTTCTCTTTGATCACTCAATTTTTTCAATATTTTCAACTAAAAAATGTTTAAAGTCAAAATATTTCAGTAGTTTGATGTCATTCATTTTATATGTTATCGTTCTCCATCGCTTAATTTTATAACAAATACAAAAAAGATTTAGATAACGTGCACTCATTGGGTGCATTTCAATTGCTAGTGATTCTTAAAGGTGCGTACGGGGAAAAGTAGTATCTTTCTTTTCATATGTTAGGCCTTTTTTTCAATTTAGTCTAATTTGTTACAATTTTTTCATATATATTGTATTTTATAAGTTGATTTTTTTTTTAATTTTTAGTCTTCACGGGTATTTTTCGTCCAACAATTAACAAAAAATATACGAAAAATGCTAACGGCTTCGCACACGAGGACTAACCTTGAAAAAACTTTCAGGAATGTAATGTGAAAAAATCATAATAAATGAGACTAAATAAAAAAAAAAAAAACCTAACATATGAGATCAAAATCCAATTTTTTCGTGAGTCTGGCTTGCTTATTACGAAACTTAATATTAGAAAGGAAAAGAAATGCAATGTGGCCAAAAGGGCAACGTGGCTCCTTAACCTAGGAGATGACGGAAAAATTCTTATTCGAATCAAATCAATTATAGAGTAAATGTATCACATTTGCTATGTGATTGGACATTTTTTCTTAACTGTACACAAATCACACGATAAGTATATTACACTTGCCATATAATTAGTTCAGGTTCGATCGAATCAGATCCGAACTAGAATTCTTTAAGACAATGAGCTTGTTTTCATAAAATCTAGAGACTCATGCTGCTCTTTTTCCTTTATTTGTCCTCTCTCAGCAATTTTTATAAGAGGATAAAAATACAATTAACTCAAAATAAGAGTTTTAGGTTTAGATTTTAAAACAATGAATTTGTTCGAATGTTAAAAAATAGAAAAAATGGACAATTAACGTAAATCATGTTCACTACAAAATTTCCATTTTGCTGATATGACTTTTGCATTCTTTTCGCATTCATTTCATACAAGTTTTGTTGCTTAACATGTACATCATTTTTCCACGACATCAACACATTATATATTGACTTTTGAAATGAGTGGGGGACTTTTCTGTCCCTCATTTACGTCGATTATTTCATAATCAATTCATATTTTATAATTAATTTACAACAATAGTGCAAACTGGATATACATTTAGCACACTCCATAAAATTTTCAAAAAAAATGCAAATTACCCTCATATGATATGAGAAATGAGAAAAAAATAGATGTCGAAAAATAAAAATTAGCATCGAGATAATTAGTAAGTAAAACTCTCGTTGTCAATTTATATTATCTAATACAAGAAATTTACTTGCTAATGAATTTAGCAACGAATATTTAAGAGATATATTAAATAAAATCAATTAGCAATGAAAGTTTTACTTGCTAATTAGCTCGACGCTGATTTTAGCATCTAATTTTTCTTAGTTATTGATCATTTTTTTTTGTAGCGTATTCCCCCTATTTAAACCATTAATAAGGTGTAATTTGCTTTATTTTTCAAAATACGAATGATACATAATTTTCTAATTTTTTTTAAATAAAGTTTTTCGCTCATTTCGCATATCACAGGGTTCTAAAATTTTCACATAAATCAGTCAGAAATAAATCAAGATGCAACCAATCTAGGTAGCACATCAACTGTAGTTGGAGGTTTAAATGCAGAGGCAAAAATTGTCAAAACTCGCCACCTTTAATTCGCTGTCAAAATTGGTTCTTAATTAATATTTGGGTGGGTGAATGGTTTATAATTAATTCAAATCAAGACCTTACAATATTCTTTTCTTTGGGTCCAATGGTAGGGCTATGACATCAAAAACCCTAAAAAAATATGGATTTCTAAGTATTTATATGTATGATTTAATCTAAAAATAATTACGTACCAAGAAAAAAAAGATGTTATAATCTCAAAAAATGTGAGAATGGGCTATTAAATAAATTATTTCCTAGGTTCAGTTTGCAAGAAGACAACTTGTTACAAAACATTAGGTTCTATCTGACAAAGGAAAATAGCATTTTTCGTCCCGTGATTTAGGATTTTTTTTCTTTTTTTTTTTTTTACTTTTTGCTCTATTAGTTATTGAATTCTTATTTTTTATCCTGTAATTTTTGAAATATAGCACTTTGATTCTGTGGCACATTTTCCTTAAATATTTAACGAAAAAAGACCACGTGGTAGTAAGTGCAGAAGACCACACAAAAAAAAAAATTAATTTTCCGCAATGGTTAATTATCATAGCCAAAAGAAAAAAAATCGTGGCAAATACCAATTAATCACGGCTTCACAACAGTCATTAACCGTTGTTTCTACAAGTGGTCAAAATCATGGCAAATGTTTTGGCTATGGCTAGAAATCATGGCGAATATGAATTAAAAGTGGTAAAAAAAATAAAATTTTGCTTTTGCTTTGTTTAACCATGGTTAATAGTAGTGATTTACCATGATTTTTAAGCTGTGGTAATTTATAGTGTAGTGAATACTCAATTTTTTTGTAGTGCCAAAAGTACAACTTTTTAAAATTATGGAACCAAAAGCGGGAATCCCCTAATTAATAGGATCAAAAGTGTAAAGACTCTAACAAACACGTGCTAAGCACATGACATACTCCATTAAAATACCTAAAAGAGAGGTGTCACGAGATCAAAAATGCTATATTTGAGAAGCTAACGACCAAAAAATGATAATTTCACAATCTATGGGACTAAAATTGAAAATGCCATAAATTATGAAATGAAAAGTGTTATTTTCTCTGTCCGATAATAACCCTCCTTATAATTTTAATTTAGATTGTGAATGAAAAATAAGTACCTCCTTAATGGATTTATAAAAGGGTAAATTGCATAGAACCCCCTGTGTTTTCAAAACTTAGCTGAAAACCCCCGTGTTAAAAAAATAGGCAAAAAACCCCCTGTGTTTTTTAAAATATTGCATACTCTCCCCTTCCGTTAAGTCAACACTAACGGTGTTAATTTTTTGTTGAATTATCCGTTATAACCTTTTTATATGAACCATTGATTTTCAATTGTAAAAAATGAATGGTTCAGATCTTAAATAAATTAAAATATATTTAATATGAATACATTAATAAATCATAAAAATACTATTTTTAAAAAATATTTAATAAAATTAAAATCCCCCTCTACGCCCCCCCCCCCCCGGTGCCAGCCCCCCCCCCCCAAACCACCACCACCACCGCCACCCTCTTTCTCCCATTGCCCACCCCACAAACCCCCTCCCCCCGCCATACCACCGGTCACCACAGAGAGGGCGACGGCGAGTTGCTCCCCAGTTGCGCGGCCGCCCAGACATCTGGGTTGGGCGACGGCGGGCGACGTTGCCGTCGCCCTCTCACAAAGGGGCGACGGTGGCGTCGCCCCTTTTGTTGTTGCTCCCGCCGCCCCCTTCCGGAGGGGCGGCGGCCAGATCTGGCAACAGAGGTCGCCCTTTTTCTGGGCGACCTCCGTCGCCCAGGAGCCCTACTGGCCGACGACGAAGAAGATGATTAAAAAAAAAACTTTTTTTAAAGTAAAATAATAATAATTTAATTTTTTCAAATTTAAATATTAAATAGTTTTAATATTTGATTTAAATATTATTTATAATAGATAATATAATTTAAAATAATTGTTATTACTTTTTTGGTGTTTAGTATTATATATAAATAAATAGAAGATATTTAAATTAATAATGATTTAATTGAATTAATAATATATATTATAAGTGATGTTTATATTGCATCTAAAATTTTTAATTTGAAAAGTGAATTTATTATATTAAATTTGTATTGTGTTTTTTAAATTCAAAATTTTAATTTTTAAAATATTTATATACTTTTTAAGTGTTTTTATATTAAATTGGTACATTTTTATAATTAAATATAATTTATTGTAATATATTTGGTTTTAATAAATAATTTAAAATTAATTAAATATAATTAAATAAAATAATCATATAAATAAATGAATTTAAAATGTATTTAAATATGAAAGAAATGTAAGATATATTTAAATATAAAGGAAAGGGGTATAATAGATATTTTTAATGTCAAAAAATGAGGCCCACTCGCACAATAGGCAAGTGATGCACACTCTCCGTTAGTTTATAACGGAGAGGGGGTGTTTTGCTGTATTTTATATAACACAGGGGGTTTTTTGCCTATTTTTTTAACACAAGGGGTTTTTAGCTAAAATTTGAAAACACAGGGGGGTGTTATGCAATTTACCCTTTAGAAAATTCATTTTCCAGTGTTATAGAATTAATACTTTAGTAGTTACTAATTTTAATTATAACTTTCTTCACCAAATGGTGGAATAATATTGGTTACATCAAGCAGCATTTCATTGAGTTGTATGTTTAATTAACGGCTTAATGGCAATTTACCCTCATGTGATCTTACAAATAAGTCAACTATCCATTTATAATAATAATATAGCAATTTACACGAGGTAAATTGTTGTATTTTAGAAACATAGGGAGGTAAATTGCTATTATTTTTCATAAGGGGTAATATTTTACCATATTTGCAATATCATAAGAAGGTTGCTTGCATTTTTCTCCTTAATTAAAGTCGTTAATTATGTTGAATTAATCGTGATATGTCGATATTATAAATATTTTGTGTTAAATTAATACACACGCATATATATATATATATATATATATATATAATATATATATATATATATATATATATATATAGCTGTTGTGTGGCACGCAATTCCTGCGTGTATATAATAAATATTTTTTTATATTTTAAAATATATTATAAATAAGAACAAAATATATAATCAATAAATGACACTAAAAATGAAAATAATTTGTTAGTTAATGTATAATTTAGAAAGTGGAATGAGTTAGTTATCTTATTACTTGAAGGACATTTTTGACTTTACAAAAATTTAGTGCGACGGTATCACTAACCCTTGTTTGTGAGTATGGAGTCTTTTTTTTTATTTTATAATAGTATAGATATATCATGTATAGATATCCCTCTCATAAATAGGTATAAAAGGGATTGATTTGGACAGAAAACATTGCATTCATTGCAGCTCCAAATCACCATATATTTGCACAAAGTTTCCCGTCATAATTTCCCCTCAAAGTTGGGAGTTGAGAAGTAGTTGTGCCTTCTTAATTCGAGATTAATGTTTTCTGTTTGATGTATTTCTTGTACTTGAATCAGCTGTAACACTTACCCAAGTTGTTCTTAAATATTAATTCTAATTGTGTTTACTTTGAAAGGGAGCGGATCGGTCCAAAAATGCGGTGAGAAAGTGAAATAACGATAATTAAATCGATAAACGGAGTAAAATCGAATCAAAGTGGCATTCGATGCAAATAAAACACATAAAATATAAAACTAAATCATGTGTTTTAACATGTGGCAAAAGAATACAGAGGAAAAAATAACCACGGATTTTTACCTCTTTAATTCGTATTCTGTTCAACTTTAAATGTTACCTCCTCTACTTTTCAGGATCCGTTCACTTAGAATTTTTAAGTATAGAACCCCTGTAAAGTTAGTCCACACATCACCATGGAAAAATGGATCTAACCCTCTTGCTAGAAAGATTTAGATTTGATGGAAGAAATCGAAATCATTTTGCACTATCAATTAGTGTAGGCGATTTCTTCTTATTCTCAACTTGTATATACTTTAAGGAGATTTCAAAATCATAGAGAAAAAGGATGAAAATTTTGTGAGTTATGGCTACACCAAGAGAGAGAGTGTTGGAAAAAAGATTAGGATAGAGTTATGTGAGATAGTGTTTTGTGTTTTCAAAAGACCTAGTCTCTTGAACTTCTACACAACTAATCTCCACAAAACATGTACTACTTGTGTATGATGAGCCTATTTAGCCAAGTGGTGGTCTCTTCCAACCACACCTGTTTTCCAAAAAGGTGTGTTAGACTTGGTCTCTCATCCAAATCCGACTAGGGTTTGAATGTTTAGACTGGGCTTGAGTTTTTTTTATTTAATTCAATTAAATAAAATATCAAATAGACAACTCATATGAATATTTAATCCAAATAAAACACAGACTCAAATATATATGCTCAATTAATAAATTCAGTTTATTAGTCAAGCCTAAACAACTTATCAGCTCAACTAATGAATTTAAACACATCTCCACTAATTTATAAGTCCAATCTACTAATTAGACGAATCCATCTACTAATTAAATAGTCCAACCAATTAATTAGCCCAAGACTGTTTTAAATTAATCCAATTAATTTAAAAGACTAAGCCTAAAATTTAATTGATACAATCAATTAAATTCTTAAGCCATCCATCCAATGGATTGTCCCAAATAAATTATCCAATCACTTATTTTTCTCCCTTAATTAATTTATTCCAATTAAAATTATTTCGTTTCTTTCAGAATTAATTCCAATTAATTCTATCACTTCCACAATGATTCATGTGTGACTCTTTAGGTTCACTATCAACTAGACTTGGGCTTGTGATGACCAAAATTAACTTAATTTGATTAATTATTTTTTCCCATAATCAAAATTGCAGAGTGCCATGGGTGGCCATCTAGCAACAGTCCGTGACACTAGAGATTAGGTGAATGTTGGCATGAACATTTAGGCTCCAAGTTGCATATGGGTAGGGTCCTAATGTCAACTGTCTCTTGGTCTTTGTTTAGGGCATGAAATTGGACGTCGGTTCCTATCTTTGACTAGGCAACTATGTTTCATACTCAAGATGTATTTACATTATTGATCTATCTAGGGAACCCATCCCTAATAGATCAGTTGCTTTGGCCAAAGACTTTGAGAGTTTAAACCATCTCAAAGTGTATAGGAGATTTTACTGTTACATATTGACCAATAATAGATTAGTTTTTGGAATCCATCATCCTCGCTACATACTCCAACTGCGCTAGACAAGGCTTATAACGATCATTTTTACGATACTGTCACTGTTTGCCAGATCCAAGATACAGTTTTTGTATGCACACAACTGTCATGATTCCTCAAGTTCGATGATTAATCCTGTATTATCAGAATCGGGAATCTTAATAATAACGATCAAGCCTTCAAGGCTTCCATATAACGATTCCAACTAGTCAGTTTAGTGACTCGACTACCTGGCCAACCAACGTCCCCAGCGATGCAACACAGCATTGCAATACTTAGTGCAAGTCTCTATAGGCTGCCTTGTCTCGAGGTTCTCGATTTGTATAGTTTCAGGCCGACCCTCAGAAATTGGCCTCATAGCTACCAAACCTATGCGCAACCCAACTCCACGGGTTTAACCTTTCATTCTATGGGTATTTGTTGTGATATTTATAACGCCATTCAATATAAGCAGTAAGCAAAACAAACACATGAGCTAATTATGAATACTTACTCTATTCATCTGAATTCGGTAAAATTATATTTTTGATCCAGTAAGGTAATGTACATTGTATCTTCTGTTAGCAATTGTTTTAATTTTAATGGCGTGAATCATTTTCACTCTTATGTCATGGGGGTGACATCGTTGTTGCTTCATTCCTATTGCAGGGTTGCTTGGGTGCCTTGGATAGTATGTTCATAGACGTTAAGCTCATTGAGCATGAAAAGTGACGTTACCAGGAAAGGCCAGGTTGTAGTTAACGTCATTGTTGTGTGCAAACCAAATATGCCATTCATATATATCTTAACCAGGTGGGAAAGTAGTGCCACCGATAGTCGTGTTCTTTGTGATGCTATCCATCAACCGAATCGTCTGCGAATCTCGTCCTTTAGTTTGAATTATTTGATATTTTGATCTAATTTTGATTTATGTTATATTGTTTGGTGCTAATAGAAAACTATTACTTATGCGACAACAGTTACACTAATGCAGATGGTTTTTTGACCTCATATAGATGTGTCCAGTATCACTTATGGGGATGGGACCGCGGCACAGGTGGACCTCACAATCATGAAGATTTATTCAACTTTAAGCACTCCTCCGCACGAAATGTCATCGAAAGGGCTTTTCGCTTGCTTAAAGTTCGATGGGGTATTCTTCGAAGTCAATCGTTTTATCCCATCAACGTCTAGAATAAGATTAGTATGGCATATTGTCTGCTAAGCAACTTCATTAGTAATAAAATGTCTGATGACCCTTTAAAATTAGTGTTGAGTCATGAATTATGAAACATATAAACGAACATGTTGATTAGTGTTGAGTGGCCTTGGTTGGGAAGAATCATGAAACATGGTCGTCGTAGAAGACAACAAGACGTGGGATGACTTTCGTAAAGGTTACCAACACATTTCTATTATTCAAATTTTTCGTATAGTCATTTCTTAAACTATGCATGTCCGTATACTGGTTAAGCTTACTTTGGTTGTCAGAATGCACAAACATGTAATGCTAATCATCAACTTCACACGTTTCATGGTTGTTGCAGATGGATCCTATAACTGAGGGAATGAGATTTAAATCATGGTCATTGTTTTATTCTTGGAGGGAGAGTTTTGGTAAAGATCGGGCGAATGGAGATTGTGTGGCTGACTCATTCACATATGCTACTCAGATACGTTTTCAGAAACAACCAAATACCCAAGATTCTTACATTCGAATTGCCGAGTGGAACCCTAAAACTGGGTTTGTAGGTCCCGAGGAGGAGATCTCCCTCCCCCCTCCCTCGTTGTTTAATATGAATGCTGACCCAACGTTGAACTCATCTAGTGCCTTTAAAAGGACAGACAGCACGTCGAGAAAACGTAAGGCAATTAATGTAACGATGCATTGCTGAAGTTAATGGATATGTTCTCTTCATTCTATGAAACTACAAACAATCGTATTGGAGTTTTGACTAGGGTCCTTGAAAACGAGTTCGATGACCCAGAGCAACGTAAGCTAGTTTTGAATGTTGTTCATGAGCTCAATGAGTCTGATGAAAATGTTCATCTGAAGGTAGCACGTCGTCTCATGATCGAACTAAAGGAAATTGAGCTTTTTTTCAAACTTTCAAAGGAATACTGCGTGAAAATGGTAAGGCTAATTGTCGTGGTACCTTTTAGTCGGAAATCGATGAAACCTATTTATTTTGGTAAGCATTTTTATGTGTTCGGTGTTACTAAGTTAATTTTCCATTTAAGAATGGTGGGTCACTACTCATGCCATTTATGTGTATGAATTACTGTCACCCATAACTGGTACCCTTTAGTTGTTTTAGTTACCTTATTTTTTGGTTATTTTGAGTAATGTATATAAATAGGGATGGAATGTGCGTCACTAAATTGAAATGCTTTATGAATCATCAAATATTTAATATGATGTGTGCTACTTTGATGGGTGTTACCTAATCGTGATCGAATGTAGCTAATATATAATGTATGGTCTATTGCTTATTAAGCCATATTTTATTGGTAACTTTATTCAGGAACTTGTTGTGGGATTTTACTAAGTAGACAATTAATGAGTACTTATTGCTGGACAATGTGTCAATCGAAGTGCAATTACAAGAGAAGTACTCACGATAAAATGTTTGATGCCATGTGTTTGTATTTGGGTTACTGCAATATTTTGGGTATTTGATAAAATGCTTCACTGCTGTCACCCTTTATATTTTCTAATATTTATCGACTCTGTGCAAGGAAACTAAAAGACCAGACCCAAATTGTAGTCCAACATTGAAGCAGTTGCCCAGGACAAATTCTATTCATTTTGTAAAAGGTAAATACACTTTACCCCATGAACTATTCTTGATGTAACATTTACTCTGTGAATTAACAAATGTAACACTTACCCTTGATTGGACAAAAATGCCTCTCATGCCTTGAACAATTAAATAATTCTAAATATACTTTAGTATTTTGCATATTAAATCATCACCAAATTATTTTTTAATTAATTTTGTTAATAAGTTAAGATTTTAAATTAAAAGCAGAGTATGAATTGATATATATATATATATAGTAGATACAAAATAAATGTAATATAACCAACAACTCATATATGCTATTTAAAAGAAATTGTCAAGTATATATACTTAACCAAAAGTTAAATAGTTTTAGATAAAAAATAAATAAGTATATTTTAACATATTTTTTACAAAAGATATGTTTAAAAAAACCCATATGTAATTACTCATTTTTATTTAAAAGAATAAATAGTTAAGAACTTAATTTTATTATCAAATTCATAAAAAAATTTCATGAATTTTTTTTGTGCATTTATTATATCCATTCATTACTTAACTTTGAGTGTGAAAAAAAAACTTGAGTGTCACATTTGTTACCTTAGGGGGGAGGGGGGGAGGGCTAAATATTACATAACGAATAGTTCAGGGAAATGAGTTAATGAACTTTGGCATAATGTCTAAATCACGCAAATAATTTTTGGGGTGTTTTTTAACAGAATTATATACAAGAAATACCCAAGTACACATAACAAGTAGTGTTCATTTTATTTCATTAATAATAACTTATTATTCAATCTTTTAACTTTGTAGTTTATGTATATGTCAATTTTTATGTGTTAATAGGATATTTTAGTCCACAAGATACGAAAAATAGAAATAGGAAGAGTATATTTCATAATTTTATTTTTTAACAATATTTAATTATTCTCATGTTTGCAATTAAGTAGTTTTGACCAAAATTAGCTAAACCTTCTCTTATGTTATGATTTTATTATACACATCCAATTTTGTTTATTCTGTCGTTGGTGTTTTTACTATAAATTTTTTTCCACTAAATCTATCTTTCCTAATTTAGACCATTGTACAACAACACTTAAGTATGAAACCAAAGTGTAGTAAGAATTATTATATAACATCCAAAAATTATTTAAATATGAAATCATCAGCAGACAGCAGTATAGAATGATGGTGTAAATATTTTTTTTTTTTGTGGTTCGTTATAAATAACAGAAAATACATTTTATATGTTCCTGGCACTAAACAACAAGTCATGTAAATGCAGTGGACATAATATAATTTTTTGCAACAATACAATTGAAAACCATAATGTCAATTTCATTAAACCCTTGCATACCACTACTAGGACGGTGGGTTTCTCCAATCAGATATTTTGTCATATTTAAAGTTCCCACATTTACAAAACATAAGCACAAAACAACATATCTTGCATTTATGCACACGAGGCCATATGACATACCACTGCTACACGCAGAATGGTAGGTTTTTCTTACACCAACTTAGATAACAAAAAGACTGATAAAAAAAATGAAACAGCTTCTGTTCAAGTGCCACTACGGTTCCCCATCATTCTCGCTACCATCAGATCGACGAAATCAGGAGCCTTCTTCGAGCTCTCACCCAAAAACTTTAATTCAGTATCTTTGTCGCTGTCATCAACATAATGGAGCTCGCGAAATGCTTTCATCTTGTCTACGTGCCCAACCTCCCTGGAATCACCATTCGCCTTGAATATTATCGTCAACCCATCCCAGACCGGTTCCCCATGGTAGCAATATGCTTCCACGGAGGGACAAGTCTAACAGAAAAATTGTACTTAGGTGAATGTATGTTTTCCTTAAAAAAATAAAAAGAATAGGACGGATTACTCTGTTATGTGGTATGACTTATCCAGATTAACCGTTTTCAATCTTCATTCCCAATAGTGACATGGTTGGAATCAACTTTCCATGTGAACGCTTTGTCCTGCAATATCGTTCGTAATAGCTCGAAACGCAGGTGCTGTATTCTTAATCTATTTCCGCATAAATCCATTGTCCATTGATAAGTGGCGTGTACATTTATGACTTTAGTAGCAAACTCCAATGCAACATGGTTTGATCGTATTTCATCTGTCTTCTTGTACCCTTTACACGCCTGCCAGTAAAGGGTGTTGATGAAGGCTTTGTCTACCTCCTTCATCCAAGCCGTTGTGTAGAAGTACTTGGATTATCGTATAAGACGCTTCCAATTCATCGTTGTTGCAGCCTTGCAAGAGAGCACTAAGTTGGGTTACTTTAGGGTTATGAAATGGTTGAACCGTGTAGTTAATAAATTTATGCTGTGTAGTTAATAAATTTATAATGCAGGTGATATCTCTCAACTTCCTCATCATTACTACCTAAGGAGCTGCATTTTGTATTTGTAAAGGTTACACCCATTCGCTTCCCCATAAATGCACTCATTGCAAAAGCTTTTCAATAGGGAGAGGGGGCGGGACAAGGTGGGTGCAACGAATGACAATTATTTATTGTAAAATGCATGCGTTTTAGCCCACTTGTAGATGCATATAAATGGGTCTATTGAGAAATACTAGAAGATAAATTGGGGTATTAAATGTTTGGAATTGACCTCTAACATTTGATGCCTCTAACATTTGACGACATGCCCACAGAAGCAGTAAGCCTACACGAAAGTAAGACTAACGTATGCCACATTTTGTCAATTCCTGGACTATGACAGTACAAAATACCTAATAATATAGGAGGCAAATTTGCACGCGGGAGGGAGATGAGGTTGCGGCCATGGGAGGGAGGAGGTGCAGCGGCAGCACGAGGACGAGGACTCTCGGGGCTGGGGGGGAGGAGGAAGGGGAAGTGGTGGGCGGCAGCACTAGGGGAAGAAGCTTAGGTGGTGGCGTGAGGGGAGAAAGATGGTGGGGGCAAGCCAGCAGCAGCTGTCTTCCGGCGATTTGGAGATGAAGAAGAAATGACATATATATATATATATATATATATATATATATATACTAATATATAATATTAATATATTAAATATTATTTATATAAATATATATGCATTAATATATTAAATTAAATTTATATATAATAAAATAATATTTTCTTGATTAAAACAATATACCCAAACGCACACAGGCACTTGTAATGCACTACTGGGCCGAGGGGGTATTTTGCTCTAATTTTAGTAAGACGACGGGAAAATTATTATTTTATTTTTCAAAGGAGATAAATTGCTCATTTTCCATATCACAGGGGGATAAATTGCATTTTTTCCTATCAATATGTAAAAGAATGGCTTAATAAATCGTAGTAATCTTGAAAGCGGTTAGAATTGTATTGAAAAAACTTATGTTATGTTGTTCGTTGTACATGACCAATAGTAATGATAAAATTGTATATTTTTAATTACATTAGGTAGATTGAACGAAAACAAAATTAATAAAAATATAGTTATGGAAGTAATATTGAAGTCAGACAAAATTTTAATAACTACATGTAAATTAATTACAGATATATGAAGTAATGAATAAATGAAAGTAACTGAAACAAGAATAAGATTGTAAAAAAGTAGCAACACCTATCAAACATAAACAACGCCTGTGTAACTTCCAACCAGGGTACACTAGAAAATGGATGGTTTAAGGATTCCATACGAAAATTTTACGAGGTAGATTCACAACAATTGTAAACAACATTTTCAGTAAACAAACAACGATACAAAGGCAAACAAAATGTGTACCTTCCTGATAGTTTATCCTTTAGCATAACATAAATGAAATTTGACAACATATAGCCTGAACTATTTTGCTTAACAAAACAAAAATGGGAGAGGTTTAATTGGTGCTACCTCATTAAGGTTGTTGAGATATATACAATGGCCAAAAGGAGCCAAAACTACGCAGAGATAATACGTAAAACACTAATTGCTAGTGAAAGAGTTACTGCCTAATAGACCAACGCAATAAAGAGTAAACGAGTGGATCTTCTACGACGGGACTGCTTATGCTCCAATCGTTCCTTTGCATGCTTAATTACAGTTTCATATTATGATAGCTAGTTAATGTGTCCAGGAATAACCTCTTTTGAATGGCAACATATCGGAGGGTCAACCCATTGGAGCGTTCCGAAATTGTTGCCCTGAAACAATTAAATAGAAAGTCAGTTTACGAAATTGTTCCGAGAAGCTCAATTTTAAAGTTGAAACCAGCATCTGCATACATAAAGGCGTTGAATTGTATATATTGTGATTAAAAAAAGGGCATATATCAAGCAACAACCAACCTCATTATCAGGGCATCCAGGAAATCATCTCCCCGGGTTCGTTGTAGTCCATGATCTGCGCACAACAACATCCTTACCACATGTGCATATATGTAATACGTCATAGGCAGATGAACAACTGTTTTTCCTAGAGGAGGATCTATTGCCGTGACTTGACCCCGTCGATAAACTGTGAACCCAATCACCATTTGTTGTTGATATAATATCTGTAACTCAAGGCCAATTTGTACACATCTTCAAATTGTGTATTGAAGTGTGCGATCAAAACTAGGAAACCCATTAGCAAAGATTGTGGAAAATATGTAAGCAGAACGAGTTTAATTGTTCAGACGATGAACCTACTTATACCCACACACATAGGTTAAGAAAAGAAACGAAATATCTTATCCTAGTTAACAAGCTAGCTTATCCGCCAAATGGACATTACATCGAACATCATAGATGAAATAGAACTTAAATAACGTGAATAGAAAATTGGGACTATAATACAAATAAAAGTGAGGCCATTCTACAGCTTCATCATTTTCATCAAATACATCCATATCGAATTAGGCTTTCAGACATATGTGGAAATTAATTACTGAAATGCAATGCTCCGTCACAACATTTCATTAAACTTAACATAGTATAAAAGTCATGTGAGATATGGGGATGGTGGGAAGACCACATTACAGGTTCATTACTACATTTTTTTATATATGACAGTCGCGGAGGGATAGAAGGAAATTACAAGTTCAAATTGCATAACCTAAAATAAACAAAATAAAGGTAAACCGGAGTAAGGGTTCCATGAGATTTTTTTAAAAAATCGATTTCATATGCTTTCAATAGAAGATGGATGAAGTTAATAGATGTTGTAAACCCTTACCCTGTAAGGAGGCTGGCAACAAGAAGGAAAAGGAATCGGCCTTCTGCAATGTCCAAACTCCTGCACTCCAGAAGACAAATATGCAAGGCAATGTTTTAAACAGAAGGCGAAAATATTGAAAAATTGGAAGAAAAAATACTACAAAGCAACTAGGAACAACTACCTTAGTACACCGCACGACCGCTAGCGCGACATATACTTCAAAACATGCAAGGGGACTTCCACCAGGATAGGTGCCCTACATAGGTAACAAAGAAGAGGGAAGAAACTAGGTTTACTCTACATTTGGCTTACTGGGGAAGAAGATGTCAGATCAAAACATTAATGGGGGTGACAGGATATAATGCCTTAAGGGCAAAAAGGTAAAAATATATGGAATCAATGGGCATATGAGCATTAGTAAATGGTTGATTCATGCTTACCGAGAAACTAATCCCAACCTAAGTAAACGACGAATTATTTAGGTATCCAAGGTAATGTAGATGAAAATCCCATTTATATCCTGGTGAGATTAATCCTAATTTGGGTGGTAAACATGCCCCAACATGATTGCTCTAATCGTGATTGCATTAGTCTAATCTTTATGGAAGTAGTACAGTCAATTAGTACCCACACTTAGTCAACTTCATTTGTTCATCAACAAAACAACATTTAATAGGGAGATAACATTTTTTATTGTAGAAGTGAGTGATGGAGGATCGTTAGGTAGGTTAATGGTTGTGGGTTGTTATGTCTTTTGTGGAGAAAATAATGCGTGTAATTAAGGAATACTTTTTGATTATTTCTAGTATTTATCAATTGTTAATACGATAATTAATTTAAAATTAAAAAAATATAACTATTTTAAAAAAAATATTAATTAGATTAATCAAATATTAAAAAGTATAAAAAATGCGAAAATAAAAAATTAGTGAAAAAATTATATGAAAGTTGAGAAAAAAAAATGGAAAGTTAAGGAAATAGAGAAAAATGGGAAGTTGAGAAAAGATAAAAAAATGATTAAATAAAACTGAGATACTAACATATTGAAGACATTAATACAGTGCTCTTCAACTATATAAAAGTATAAATTACTTTGAATTTATTGCTAAATTTTTAGGACTAGGGAGTTTTATATACATTCTTGTTTGATTTGTTTTCATTCTCAATTTTTCAGTTTTTAATATTTTTAAGTGAGTTCTTATTTAGTATTAGGTTTAGCGTAAGAAATGAAAATATATTTGAACTAAGATGTTTTGTGATAGATTTTCTTATAAAAAGATGTGTTGGTGCATTTGGATTTTTGGATTTGAAGGAATAATTTGAAAATATAATTTCAAATGACTTCATTTGAAAAGAATTTGAAATCCATCAATATTAACAAAACATAATTAAAAATTAGAATTTAAAGTATTTAATTTGTGCTTTATAAATTTAGAGCCATCCAAATAAATTAAGGTTGCATTTGGATTGAAGGATTTGAAATCATAATAAATCCTTTTGACATGTTTGGACAATTCTAAATCCAAAGGATTTCAAATCCTTTCATTTTAATTTTAAACTAAGTTTTAATGAATATGGATGGATTTCAAATTACTTTCAAATTGAGTCATTTGAAATCCTTTCTCTAAATCCCTCAATCCAAACACACCCTCAAAGAATTCATTATTAAGGATTTCAAATCCTTCAATCTAAATACAACCTGATATAAATGTGTTTGGGTTGTGGAAAAATTCTAGATTGGATCCGGCTCGGCTCCACCTGAACCAATCATATGGCAAGTGCAAGACACTTGCAGTGTGATTGATGTACAATTTTAAAAAATGATCAATCACATAATAAGTATGATATAGTTGCTATACGATTGGTTTAGTTCAGCCAAGCCTGATCAGATCAAGAATTTTCATGAATTGTGATGCTTTGTAATAATCTTTTATACAAAAGAAACATGATAAAATTGATTTTTGGGAATTATGGCCTAAAATCGCAATAAATTTTATCCCAAACCCGCCCCGGACACGGGGTAATAAATTTTATATTTTTAATAATATATAATATATTATTAATACAATATTATAGTATTATATAGAAATTCTAAACAATTTATGCATATGTCCAACTCTATATAAGAAATGCAAAAACTAAAAAAATTAGTTGATAAGAAAATTAATAATTTAGATGAACTGATGAACATGTACTTCGTCTTATACAATTTTTAGATTGAAAATTATGTTGAGGTATATAATCTAAACTGACGTTATTTATTCAAAATAAAATATTAGTTGAATTTATTTTTTGTATTATATTATTTATTATAAATAGTAAAATGATATTACTTGATGAAAAATTAATAATTTAGATGAACGTTTCCATGTCTTATACAACTCTTTTTAGCTTGATAACTATATTAAGGTATTTAAATCTAAACTGACATTATTTATTAAAAACATAAAATATTAGTTAAATGTATTCTTTGTATAATATAATTATATAAATTGTAAAATGATATTAGTTGATTAAAAAATTAATAATTTGATGAAAATTTCCATGCCCGGACCCGTACCAAACCCCCCCATTATCATATCTATTAATTTCAAGGGATAAGTACACTCTCCTCCCCAGAAATTTAGTGTAATTACACATAAACCCCCTATAGTTTGGGAAATTAAACCCAACACTCTTGAGGTTTGCCTACATCTAACAAATAAGTCCCTTTGTTAGTCAAAATTCATCGAATTGACTGATATTAACAAAAAAAATCAGAAAAAAATCTACATTAACCTTTGATTGACTTATTACTGACTTATTGCATGTTAAATAAATTTTTTTGGACTAAATAACTCTTATAACGATGAAGATACGTTCTCACATACATTAATGCGTGAAGAATTTTGACTAACGAATGCCTTTATTTATTAGATGAAAGTAAATCTAAGAGGTACTATATATAATTTTTTAAATTATAGAAAATCTACGTATTATACTAAACCTCTTGGAGCGTAATTATCCCTAATTTCAATTCCTGTGGGGTTCATTTTGTTATTTTTTTTTTATTTGAGGGTGGAAAATGCCAATTGCCCAAATCTCCAAACGTCTTATTATCCGCTGGAGACTTGCCCCATAGTCGATACAGTGGGACTTCCAGATGGACGTTCTATTCAACAGCGTCAACGTCCTAGATCTTCTCTCGTCGCTGGAATCTCCCTCCTCCCCACTATCGGCGCCGGATCTCCGCCTCCTCATCTCTCGCCTCGACGCCCACTCCCTACGAATCAAATCCACTGTTCAGTCGTACCTCCTGTCCCACCACGACGATTTCTCCTCCCTCTTTTCCCAGTGCTCCGACGTCGTTTCCAAGTCCGAACGCCTCTCCGATGACGTTGTCGCGCTGCTCAATCTTATATCCGATCAGCCGATCGAGTCGGATGTCGGGAGGATTTTTCGAGAAATTGTGGAGAAGACCCGGGAGTCCAGGGAGAAGCGGGAGATTTTGGAGTTTGTTGAGGTGGTTTTGGAGTTAGATAGAAAGTTGGGGGTGGTTAGCAATAATGTGAAAAATGGGAAAGTGGCGGAGGCTGCGGAGGGGTTAAAGGAGTTGAAGATAGCGCTTGGAGTGAAAGGAAATGGTGATGCTGAAGCGGCGGAAGGTGAGCCCGTGGTGTATGGGATTCTCAAAAAGCATTGGTCTGATTGCTTTGAGGAGGTACATCAGATTCTTTCTTTGTTGTTTTATTTTCTTCATGATAAAATCAATATGGAGTTAACTGTATATGTAGTCATCTTAGTTAATGAATTGGGTTTCTGATATAATTCTAAGTACGTGATGTTATATTGCCTAATTTCCTTCCCATTGTTGATTGCACGTCTGAAGTCTATGATAAGTTCAATGTTAAGATGCTTCCGAAAATACGCCTTCTATATTTTTGATTCACTCTCATACTCTGTCTTATTATTTGAAGTTAGTTTTTAAGCAGCGTTAAAGACTTGACAATTGCATTTTTTAGTTTTAGTGTCATATCTTGATGCTAGCTTTATCTTAGAATAGTTTCTTCCTTCAGCTTGTGTACATAATGGTACAGCCAAGATATGTTGCATAAATGGTGCTGTGGCACAATTGTCTCAGAGAAACTTGGTTTTTATAACACATATGAAGTGAAACACGAAGAAGGAAACACAATGGGAAAGTCGAAAATAAACATGGAGGACATGGGACTGCTATGCTGCATATTTGCTACGATCGCAGTATTATCTCTGTGGCTTTCTAAAATTTTCTATGAATACATTAAGCAATGGACATATTTTTAGTTAATCTGGTTTACTTTGAAGTAGTGATCCTGGAAGGTGTATTATTTCTTGTCTTTTATTATTTAAATCCTGGGAGAAGAAGGGGAATGCTGCGCTGAAAACTATTGTAGATATATTTCACTTTGTTAGGCCAATTGCTTATTTCTTTATTTTTGGTTTTCTTATTTAGCTTAGAAGAGCGAGGATAGAACATTTTGTGGGTTGTTATCTTAGGGAGTTATGCATGTCCAATTAAAATTTCTATATGGAAGTAAGAAGAAAATCATCATTGACACTTTTAAATTCTTAGGTTTTCTTGATCACGGCATAAATTTTTATTTAGAATTCTTTTTCTCTAATTGCTGGGTGAATTCTGGTTTTCGTATGTATTATGTGGGGCATTCAATTCATTGAGGACAACTGGTCCTACTGGTTCATGGTTGCAACATTTATCCCTTGACTTGAACAAAACGTTTGCTCCTGTCTATTTGAATTTGTTTCATATGAAACCCATATTAATTCTACAGCTTTATTTTCTTGAGCTTTATTTTGACAAACAATTGCGAGTAATGCAATGATGATTTTATCAACTTTATGATTGTTCTTTAGAGCCATTCGATTTGGATGTAGATTCAAGAGCTGCTTTGGAGGTTTATGGAGAATGCAGTGTGGTTTGAGCAGGAAGGTAATGAGGTTCATATAAAGTATCAGACAAATGTGAATGGAATTGATGGGCTAGAGCTTCAAACTGTTTTGAAAGCATTGGATGTGAGTTAATGTTGACTTAGTTTCAATTGAAACTTCATCAAGTATTTGAGAAACCTTCTCAGTTTCGTTTCTCATTGAAAAATTTTCAGTAATATGTTTATTCTATTGCAGGTTGCTGACATCCTTGATTACGGACTTGCAAGAATTGCAGATTTGATTACTAAATATGTTTTTACTCCAGTAGTGAGTTGTAGGGCAATTCCTTCATTTACAGAAGAAACCAATCAGGACTTGGGGCATGCGTCAGAGGCAGTCCTTAAACTAGTTCCATCTGTTGGTACTGAGGTACATTTTGTGAATATGGAAATCCATGAATAGTATTCTTGTCAATCATGTAAACTTTGTACTGGTTATATTTTCGAAATTTTTACATTTACGTGTCCATTCAATCTTCTTCATTTCCCAGGGCAACAAGGTGGATGGTGAAGTTATGTACTCTAACATTGTTCAGATTGTTGAATTCATCTACAAATTCTTGTTTTTTCACAATGGTTCTTGGATGCGCTGCTTTGGAAGATTGACTTGGCAAAGGATGTCAGATATGATAATCGCTAATTTCCTTTCCAAGGTTTGTTATTGATTTATTTGGACTGCTTAATGATTTCAATATTAGTACCTCTCAGAAGAACTGTGTGAAGAAGATATGTGACTTCACTAACATGCTATTTGCCTCTTGAGAAGTCGTAGTTCCTCATAAGCATCAATCAGTATGCTATATTGAATGAGTGGGTGAGAGCAAATGCAAATAACTTCATCGCATGAAGCCATACATATATATTCAGTTATTCACTTATAAAAATGTTGTGTTTACTTAGTTTTTTGTGAATCTTCTTGTTCTTCTGTCTTTTTAACCGGTCTATTCTATTAAGCATGCATAAATCCCTTTTTGTTGAGTCTAGAAGTGACGTCTTATTATTATAAATTTCGGCATAAAATGCTGGTAGGTAATTGTAAAGAGAGATCAATGCGATGAGAATATAAAGATGAGAGTACAACAAATATTGCTGACTGAGCGACTTTCATTCCTCCCTGTACTCTCTTGACCTCCCTAGAGAATTTTCCCTTCTCCTTGTGAATTCGGCGTCTTGAGGTATTACCCTGCACTTCAGGAACTTTGCTTGGCAATCTATCTGATTCCGCCACAAGCCTATGCATACAGTGAGAAAGCAGGCAGCAGGTATGGCCAGTATACACAGTGATGTTGGTGAAGTAATGACGCATAAAATATCTGAAGATTAAAACAAAAAATGAGAGCTTTCTAGGGTTCCAATCTCCCAGATAATTTTGCCGTAATTCTTTAGCCATTTGCCTAATAAACTCATTATCCTATTGTTTCGCTGAGGTACTTATCACAAGCTGAGTTGAGAAGATGACTTGTATAATTTTCAAATATAATTTGCTGGACTGATAGCCTGATGGAGTTACGATACGAAATACAAAACAAACTCCATTTTATGTTTCTAGACTATATGATTTCAATGTGGATTTTGGATCTTTGATCTGAAAGGACCAGTTGGCTAAATGCTAAAGTATGTGATTTCAGAGGTAACAGATGTGAGAGAGTATTCTGCTATGTTATCTTTTGCTAGATGTCCATAAGCTTTCACTAAAAACCATTTGGTCTTATAAATTGCAAAAGAGAAATAATCCATTAAGGCCTCATTTACTCTGGGTATAGGAATAAATGGGTGATAGGATAAGTTTGAGTTAGATGTATGATAAAATGACCCATGATTAATTATAGATAGTTTACTTTGCTATATTATTTAGTAAAATTAATTATATTGTTTACTTTCCATGATAACTTCAAATTGCAAAATGACATGACTAACCTTCTGATTTATGACATCAATTTAAAACCCCCAAAAATTGATGCATATGCCCTAATTCGCACAGCTCCTTCCCGCAAGTAATTTGGCTGAATTTGCACCACTCTTTTCTGCAAGTATTCATTTTGGCGAGGGGAGGGTGTAGTTTGGAGATTTTTGATGTGGTGGAGTGGATGGAGATGTTGTCGGACAGAGCATGTGACAATTTGGCGGAGAGGTTGTGCGGGATTCAGGCGGTCTCCTATCCCACGTGGAACAGGTTGTGCGGGAGTCAGGCGGTCTCCGATCCCCCGTGTCGTTCCAATTGTTTTCACCGATTTTCTTGTTCTTCGCAGCTAGGATGATCGGAAAGTGGTGGGAGATGGCAGCGGCCACAATGGTTGTTGGGTTTAGGTTGGGACGTTTGATGATGCAGTTCAACTTGTGGATTAGCCTCATCTTTTCTGTAATTTCATGGTATTTAGCTTCAGGGAAGCAGATGAGGACCAACTCGTAATTAGCCTTGCAAAAATTTGGACATAATGGACATTTCACAAGCATATCCAAAAATTGGGCTTGAGCTGATATGAGACCCACCTCAAGAGGTGGGTTGAGTTATTTAAGTAGTACAGTAAATAAGCCCGGGCTCGGCTACTAAGCTCGGGCCCCCATCAATCAATGTAAACGGCTGATTAATGGGGATTGGGCTGCTATCAGCCCAATCCCTCAATGTAAACGCAGCATAATTCAATGATCATCGCACTCATGTTTCTTTGTCTGAATCTGAGATTTTGAACCTAGGGGAGTGCATTCTTGCAACAAAGATAAGAAACCTCTTTCCAAATATGGCAGTTCTAGTACAATTAGTAGTAATTTTCATAATATCTTCTTTTAGCTAATTATGGATTTATTTGGCTATTGTTTTTTGCACTAGAGTTATCTGCTTCAGAAAAGACTAGCCTTGGGGTTGTGTTTTCTATATTATTCTGTACTGACAACAATTTATATTCTCTTCCTATGAAGGACAGATTTTACAATATCATTTTTGCTTGTTTTGCATCACATTATCTAAAACACACTTTTGGAATAGTCAAAGAGCATCCTAATATCATAAGAGGAGCTGCTGCTGCATTGCAGCACTGTAAATTTCAAATGCTATGTGCAAATTCATGTGCTAGTAGCTTAAGCATATGCCATTACTAGCAACCAGATGTACTTGGGTGCTGCTACAATGACTTTGTTTCTGGTACATAAACAATCATTTGAATATAAATCCTTTCTTATATTTTTAGGGTAGCATGCATATCATTTCTATAACTGAAACAAGTTTTCACGTCAGAAATACTGAGTAATACTATTGTTCCAAAATTATTGGGATAGATTGGTGAGGAACATAGTTTTAGATGAGAGTTGAAAAGGTGTAAGTATTTAGTGCTTAGGAGTTAAATGTTGATACTTTAGCTGATTGATACTTTTTGAAAGGGAAAAAAGAATTCCACTATGTTAAGGAAATATTTCCTTAAAATATTTTCTGAAAATATTTTGAAATGATGCTACTTGCGAATGTGTTAAAATTAAAGTGTGACTGGATTAGTGAGTTACGAATTTTGACTAATTAAGTTGACATGTTGGTTTGACAGTTCATCTTGATAATACGCATTTGGTTTACTTGTTTCCAAATGTAGAATAAGGAGCAATTTCTGGAAATGCAAATGCAAGACTTTTTTGGTTATAAATCTTTGAAATAGAGTTGAAATGAGGTTGGAAGGTTCTCAATGGCGTTTCCTTCTGGAAATTTTTTAAGAAAATATTCCTGAAATTATACCAAACGAAATGTATTCTCCTCGAAGACATTAAGTCATTTTGTGGTAAAGACTCAAACATAGCCTTCCTTTAGTAACAAAGAGTCTTATTCTAGGGCGGCCATGAAAGGCACTGGGGCCTATGAGTTTTCCAGATGGAGTATTTCCTTTAGTTTTAAAAAAATGTTAAAAAATACAAAGTTTTTCAAATTGGAAATTTATTGATTGCACACAGTATAGTCATGATATCCCCCATTTTGACTTCAGGTTGTACCCGATGATGCTTCCAAGCTGGCCGAGTTTCAAGTGATCAGGAAACTCACCATCGATTTTGAGACAGCTTTGAAACAACTTATGTTCATATCTCAATCTGATATAAAAGACGAGAAGCTGAGCAAATTTGCTGACAATGTTGAGGTGCACTTCGCAGCAAGAAAGAAAGTTCAGATTTTAGCTAAGGCCAGAAATATGCTTCTACAGTCTAATTTCAGCCTTCCTCAAGTGAGTAAACAACTGAAATCTTTTTATTATTTCGTTCTGTTTGCGCCACTCAGCCAACATATATTATGGCAGAACAATATTACGAGAATTTCTGCGGTGAATAAGGAAGAACTTGCTGAAGAGATTTCTAATCGTGTTGTTTTGCTCTTCTCATCCGAGAAATGTGTGATATCTGAAGCAGCTAAGCAGTTAATGGAGCTTGTGCATCAAACCCTTAAGGTTAGTTAAGTGCAAGAAAGATTTACTGTCGTATGACTGCAGCTGATGTTCATTTTGTTTTATGAATTCTATCTTCTGCTGCAATTTTTTTTATCCCCCCAATCTAGTATCTTGTTTCAATAACACCCCAAATCCGAGGACACGATCATACCATCGTAATGCACTTTGACAATGATGATGAAGACATAAGTAGTTAGGGGTTAAACTTGATTGTGGTTATCCAAATTGATCTCAGAGATTGTATTGCTCAACAGTTTACGGGGACTTAATTGTGATGAAATTTCATAGGTGTCATGAGGTAAAGGAGAGGGGGAACACAGTGATTTAAGTAGTCAAATCCTTAACCCAGTGGGAAGGGGAATAAGAAACTGATTTGATGAGATTTAAGTGTCGAATCCTTAACCCAGTGGGAAGGGGAATAAGAAACTGATTTGATGAGATTTATGCGTCGAATCCTTAACCCAGTGGGAATGGGAATAAGAAATTGATTTGATGAGATTGCATAAGGTATTTTGGTAACATGAAGGGGAGGGGAAGGGACGGGAAGAGAGTGATTAAATATTTAAATATTTCACCTAGTGGAAAGGGGAATAACAAGCTCTCAGTTGTTTGGTATCATAGAGGGGGAGGATTTGCTTAAGTTCCTCTAAAGTCAAACAGATTGAAATCATGTGTTAAGGGGTATTGAGGCCAGTTCCCAAATTGCTCGGAAGTTGGGAAGATCAACATTTGACTTTGCCTCAATTTGAGGAGGAAAAAGATGATAGTTTATGAAAAGCACTTGAAGACATTCGGATATGTTCACAACTTAATAGGAAGACAAGTCATCTGGGGTCACCTAGAGATATGGATATTGTATGTCTTACATGTTCAAATAATTGTAGATTTGAAAAGTTGTCGGAGGGTTTAGCTCTCAATTGCAAGGAAACAATGTTTAACTCATCATTTGACATTATTTGTGGGAGTAACAAATCAGAAGAACTTTGACTAAAAGGTAACAAGTTGGTTACATAGAGGAGCTATAAAGCAACAGTGAAATGCAGTGCATTGTCAAGCATCAACCTGAGTTCAACATTTTCTCTTCAAGAGGTCTATTTTACTTGACCATTGTTTCAGCACCCAAACACATTGACTTGCTCATGATTGTTAGTAACTTGAATTCCTTGTTTCAACTTTTCTCCAAGAATCATGCATTTGCCTTTCCTTTACATTGCTATCATTTTTTTTTCTTTCCAAGTTAAGTTCTAGCAATTAATCTCTGTTCTTATTTCATTCTTGTCGATGAACATCTTATTCTCGATCAACTTTTGTCATATTTTCATTCTGTTCCGGTTAGTGAACAACTTGAATCATAAGATCTATTAATTTAGGCACCTAGGAAAGACGGAGAATGCTTCTCCACTTCTATCTGTCATCTGGAAAAGTCCGATTTTGTGCATCTTTTTCTACATTGTTCAAACAAAAACAACTAACGTTACCACACATCAATATCAGTCCGATGTATTTACAAGCTGACTGAATTTTCAATCAAACGAAATGAGGTTCATCCTTAAGTGTGGACAGTCTCTCAATGTTGTCCATGTGTCTCTTTTCTATCAATGATCTCTGTACACAATGCCACTTTCAACTTCTTTATGTGATCAACTCCCTAATCTTTTTGTCAAACCACTTTCAAGTTGTTGTACTTGTACACAATCCACATTGCTTGTTTTTATCCTCCAACAACATTTTGATTCTACTCTATAAAGATCTTTTGGGCTGGCCTATTCCTGATTTCTTGAGGGAATAGGGTAAGGCGCTACCTATCGTATAGTTGCTGCTAAGCTAGTTCAAGTTGCCATGACTCTAGTGCTCTAACAGTGATTGACCAGAGGGAGGGGACAAATCGATGAGTTCCTGCAGCTACTGAGTTCCTTTTGGTACTGAGCTTCCTACCTACCTATTCTGATAAGGAATAGTTTATGCTCTAATCCAATTAAGAATTCGCTGGGAACTTCATGAACAACCTCTAACTGTGAATGTTTGTTTAATTTACCCATTAATAACTCATAATCATATCTTAGTAATACCTACTTAAAACAGACTATTCAAGTTATTAACTATTATTTAATGGATGAAATTGAGAGAATATATAAGTCCTATCCATGCAATAACATTATTGCAATTTGACTTTTTTACCAGATCAAATGACCAAGTCATCTGAATTGTTTAAGTTGTTAGAGAGGAGAGATGTTTAATGCACAATGTTGCTAACACCATCAGAGCAATTCTTTATGTTGGTAGTATTAAGGTTAATAATTTGGAGTTCATTCAAATAGGTTTCGAGGATTGTTGAGTTAATATTCATGGATGTAGGGATCCTGAGAGCAGCACTAAGGGAGATTTTGGGAGTTCTTTAAATTTTTCCCTTGACATTATCTTTTGTATCTACAAGTTTATGGATTCCTTAGTGATGGTAGTCCTCTAGGTGCCTTTGTGGGTGAGTCATGAGTGACAATGATGAACTCAACAGAAAATGTAGGGGAAGTTGGTTAAAACAAAGGTGGCTGCAGCCAATGGAGTTCAAATGAGATCTCGTGATGTTTAGCCAATAATGTTGTGGTCCAGTTAAATATGTCCTGTTCCATTCCCTTTTCCCTCTTCAATGTGCCCCTTGTGATGTTTGGTTGCCAGTGGAGGAAGTGATGGGGGAGCAAGGTCTGCGCCTCGTTTGATTTTATTTCCTTTTTGAGTTGGTGATGTTGGTCGCTAGTGTGTTTTGAGGGAGGTATTGCAATTGAACTGTTACTAGCTTCTAATTATTTTATGAAATGGAGGGGGAGATCACTGCAGGCTTATCACTACTTATATCAATAAATTTTCTTGGAGCAGTAAATTTAGCTTCTGCTGTGTATGGATTATGAGTTGTATGCTCTGAATAATTGAACACCTTGACATCCAGGTAAATATATTTCTAAAGTTATACAGGTCAGCAGAGAAGGGAATTTAACATGTTTAACTCGCATATTCATTTTGTGTGTAATCTCTTTACCGCTCTTACCTATGAGGCCATGACAGCCTGATTAAGGCCAATACGGTATTTAGTTTATCATGTGATGTGCATGACAGCAGGAATATTAGTCCATTACCTTAGCTACAATGACGTAAAATGAGGAGCCGATTAGTCATTAAATAGTGAGCTTATGCATCTGTAGGTTCAACAAATTCAGGTTACTATTTTATGGCCTCTGGTGTAGATAAATATTTGTACAATCAAATGGTAGAAAAAAGATGTTATTTTGCAAGCCTTCATTAATATTGTGTTGAGACTCCTTCGCATTCCCCCCTATTTTCACCCGACCCCTTTTTCTCTCTCTTTATCAATCTATTTATGAATAGATATGTATATATGTGCATATAAGTTGTGCATCTGTTGCTGGAATGTGCCTCTTTTTATTTGTGTCTTTGCTCAAACATTCTGAGAATATGATTCTGATCGGAGTGGTTCATGCAGGATGTCTGCGTGTTACCTCCAAAAGTGGGGTTGGAATTCTATCACACTGCTAGAAATGCTCTACTTCTTTATGAAGCTATCATACCGGTGAAGGTTAGTGAAGAAGGCATTCAGAAAAAATGGTTATCAACTTCAGTTTTTATCTTAAGCTGCTATTTTGCTAGATTTAGTCAATTCATTCAATTCATCCTTTGAGAATTCTGGAGTTGTTTTTGCATGTGAATATCTTTTACAAAGTTCGCTGAGTATTTGATAATTCTGTGGCATGCTTCCTTGGACTTTTGAAGCTTCAAAGGCAGCTGGATTCCATAAATCAGGCTGCTGTTCTTATTCACAATGACTGTCTTTACCTATCTCAGGAAGTTCTTGGGCTTGCATTTGAGGTATGCATGAATGCATTTTATGCCTCTTGTATCTGTTGCTTCAGCAGTTTTAGAATGATGGATGGTTGCAATTTGAGTTAGATTTCTTTATTCTTTTAGATATGTATTATTTGGATCACATGAACTCTTGCTATACCGCACTAGAATCATTCATAGAAAGGCTTTTGTGTTTTTTTAGACAAATTGCTTGCTGTTTGATTGAAGGAATTAACTGATTCCATAAGCAACATTGCGTCTAGTTTTGAGGAATAGTTCATAATTTGTTCTGTCTTCTGAAATAATTTTCCTCATTGCTGCGTCTCTTTTACTGCCCAAGTTGATGTTCACCCATCAAAATGGTACCTCTTAATTATTCTTCCAAAATTACTAATTAGAAATCCATATTTTTAACTGTGATGGTGTTAGGTCACACACATTACAGGCCTGATAATTCAGGCAATTAATGGATCAATGCACTTCACCATTAACCCTTTACCCATTAATGCAAGAAGATTGATGTTTTCATTTAGTTTGCTTAATATAACTAATAGCTAAGAAGGATTTGTGGGAGAAACAGTAAAAAGGTATCCAAGGTTGTAATGCGTTATACAATTTACATTGCATACCTTGGGGTTCTTTTAAGCATGACATTGCAGCAGCCTTTTCTCTTTCAGCATGTCTTGTTGCGTGTATCGGAGATACGAGGGGTTTATATGCCTACAGTAAATGTGTTGTTTGGAGCCCCACTGGAACCTTTTCTGTAGCAGGAGGTTATGAATTAAGCTCCAAGCTTAGCCATATCCACTTTCTGTTGGTCGATTAGCAGTTATATGCTGAAGATGATAAAAATCGAGTGGAGAAGGAAATAGCATCATGATTCTTGTTATTACTAGTTAGAAGCACATGAATTTGTTCTACAATTGTAACACATCTGATTACTCCAACGTGCAGTATCGTCCATACTTCCCTAGTTCCGTGAAAGAAATTGCTGTATTTATTGATTTGGCTCCAAGATTTCAGCTCATGGCCGAAGAAGTTTTGCAGCAACAAATTCAGCTTGTTCTTTATAACTTGAAACAGGTACTTCTGTGAAAACACAGAAATTTTCATGGGTTTTATGTGGTATCTTCTTTGTGCATCTGTGCCAAGCCAAATTTCGTTATCTGATTACCTGCGATTTTACTAGGCTATTGATGGAGCCAATGGATTTCAGAATACCCACCAGATTAAACAATTTGAGTCTGCCAAGTTTTGTATTGACCAGGTACGATCAAGAAATGAGGGAGTTTCTATCCCCCATCCGCCCTGCGATCAATTTCCTCTCTTCAGTAGCTGTTTGAGTTTGTTGAGAGGTTGCTTTGGATTGTGTCAGGTTGCTTTCATAATTGAGAAAGTACATATAATCTGGGAGTCTCTGTTGCTTCCTTCAGTCTATGAAAAGAGTATGGCCATGATTCTTGAGGCTGTCTTTTCGAGAATAACGAAAGAAATACTTCTTTTAGATGATATGGCTGCAGAAGAAACATTGCAGGTGAAGTGCATGAATATGCATGGAAAAGTTTGAGTCAACAAATGTAACTATGTAACTGTTAGGCTGAAGCTTCTTCCCTACTCCTTAAATACAGCTTCAAAGATTGATCCATCTACTGTTTGAGCATCTGTCATCTTTACTGGAGCCTCTGTTGGCTGTTAGAACGACAAAGTCACAAGAGTCCCAAAAGGAAAGGGATGAGTTTATACTGTCCATTTGGAAGTTGAGAAAATTGGCAGGTATCATTCTGTCATACTACAGTTCCTCTTAGAACAGTTCATAGTCTACATTTTAACAACCTTATTGCATCTTCTCTGCCTATTCCTTAGAACTTTTGGACATGCCTTTGAAGTCGATTACTGCTTCCTGGGAGAGTGGGGAACTTGCTGAATGCAATTTTACATCATCAGAGGTACAAAATTCTTTACAGCAATTATCTTGAAATTTAGGCAAACTGCATCTGTCAAAAAGTTGAGAAACAACCCATCAAGAAAAAATGAGTGTAGGAGAAAGAAGAAGACGTAAACCAGAATAATTAATCATGAATAGGCATAAACAAGTTTGGCAAGGAGGCCATATTCTCAGATTTCCGTTTCTATGAAAGAATTGTTGGACACAATGCAATAATTAATCACTAGTTCTTCTCATTTGCAGGTGGAAGATTTTATTAGAGCCATCTTTACAGATTCACCTTTGAGAAAAGAATGCTTATTTAGAATAGAAAACACGAACTTCAGATGAAGGGAAATAAAAACAAAAGGGAACGGATTGTGGTTTGGAAGATTGAAGAGGTTCGTTGACCACATTGTGCATAGGAACTGTGACATGACAGAGGCTTATTCAGCATTTTGTTTGGTGGGTACAAAGTTATACCATTACTCCCTCGTTTTCTCCTTTTTGACTTTAATCTTAAGTAGTTGGTTTAGTAAATGATTGATAGATTATATTTTTGAGGATGTTAGTTGCAGATAGGATAGATTGTGCCTTCTTTTGTAGGGTGGCTCCTTAAGTAACAATATATTTAAGTATATACAGTATTGGAAACTTGTTCTGGTAAAAATAGGCCTGAATCTGTTGCCAGACTATTTACTTGCTTAGTGAGCTGACTGATCCATCTTTGATCTTCCTTGCTTACTGTTGGTTAAATTGTTTGAAGTTTGAATCAATTCCTTTCCATTTGAACTGTGAAACTTTGGCAATTAAGGTCCTTCACCACTCCTATACAATCCATTTCCACTATCCTCTGTGCACCCACGTACCTCAGATACGTCCCCTTTTTGCTTCCTCCATTTGCTTCTGCAACGCCCCCATCCAAATTCTTCTTCCCTTGTTGCCTTTGACATACCTCTCCTTCCTCCTCTTCTCCCACCCTCCACCACCAACTGTACACCTAGTTCCTTTATTGCCCCACCACGGCTTGTCGCCGTCTAGAATGCTGCCCCACTTCTTTCTCCTGCCCATTCCCAAAAAGCTACTGGCTTCAAGAGATGCTTGGTTCTCAAAAGGGAGTTTAGTACCAAAAATCTCTAGTAACCCAAGGTTAATAACAAAAACAGGAAGTAACTCGTTCCCTTCTCCTTTGGAAAGAAAGAGGCCTTTTTCGGGTGTATTACGAGATAATTGAGAAAGAGACTTGGAAAAAACTAAAACTCTTCTCATTTAAGAAATAAAAAACCCAGTACCATCTAAGCTGATTGTTGACAAAGTAGAGTATTTAGAATATGAAAGGCGGAATTCATTGACGAATATCGACAAAGCAGATTGATTAAGATCAATTCTGGTAAACCATCTTCTTCAAAGGAATATTATTAAAATAGAGTTTTCGGTCGCCGAGGAAATTACTAGAAAGAGTTTAGCAAACAAAAAAGTTGGAGAAGATTCAAGGATGGATGGGATGCTAAGGTTATGTACACCTAATTGATCCAATGAGTGTAACATTAACATATTAATTTAACAAGCAAATATTTTCTTAAGTTGAGGTTCTTCTCGAGTTAATTTGATATGATCTTTTAGGTTTATACCCAATCTATTATTATCAAGGAATTAGTGGATTCTTTTTTCTAACACTCGTGATAATAATGTATTAGGATCTATGAAAATCTACATGATCAGATGAATCATGCCTATATATGGCAACATATCATTTAGTTTACATAATGAATTACTCGACTGTGCATAATCTTATTTCAGTTTATCAACATAATTAATTTAATTTAACAAGTGATCAAACTCTCAAATTATAATAACAAGCACAATAATTCATGGACAATTAGGTTTTTCAAAAATTCTAGAAAAAAAATTAGTTCATAACTACTACATCTAAAACAAAGAATAAAAATTTAGAAAAACTCATGGAGTAGAAAATCGGGCTAGAATGGCTGTCAACTTCGATTGTCTCCTTGCTCTTCTCCTTTCTTGAACGTGTATTTTTGCAAAACATTAGCCAACCCTAGCTTGCTTTGGACTTTTCGCTTTTATACTACTCTCTCATCATGGTAGGAAAGAAAAAGACTCCTTATACAATCTCACTCTTTTTTTTCCTTTTCCAATCCTTTTCCTACCATAACTAGAATTAGTTTCAAAGTAATTTAGATGTCTCACCCATGAGTTTACAGCATCAAATAAGTTGGGACCTTCCTAATTCTCGCCATACTGCATGTCTGGTAACCTGTGGTCACGGGTTAGATTTAATGCACTTCTGTCAACCGAATTTCTGATAACTCAAATGCACGAGTTGTTTTAAAATGCACTTATGTTGGATTTCTTCCCATTTTGTCACACGAGTTCTTTTCTTGCATGATTTTCTTTGTTTGTGAATCTATAATGCCATAATAATTGCCAAGAACAAGCATTATAGCTACGAAAAGATGGAAAGTAATAAAAAATAAATCATATTCTTTTTGCAATCAAATCCTCGCATTTAAACTATCTTTCCTTCAAGCATACAACAATTCAATTCCATCACCCCCTTTTCAACATCCATCCCATTCATTTTATTCACCCCACTTCAACTCAAGTCAACATTTCAAAAGGTAAAACGACCTTTCCTGAGGTTTGATATAATTACGAATACCCTATTGTTATCTGAAAAATTATCAATACCCCCCTGATTTTAACGGCCGCTAACAATTAGCCCAATCCGATAGGTTTTCATCAAATTTTTGTGGTGAACTCACCAAAATGCTCTTATGGATTAAAAATTATATTTTATTTTTTAAAAAAAAATAAATTTTTTTATGGACTAAGTGGATAATTTTATATAATTTTTAAAATTTTTTCATCAACCCCGTTTGATTTCTTATAATTTTTTTTTTTTTCTAAAAAAATTAAAATAATACAATAAAGGCAAAGTTGACAATTTATTACATAATTTCTCAGGGGGTATTTGTAATTTTTCAAACAATGAGGGAGGTATTCATAGTTATAACAAATTTCTGGAGAGATTGTTGTAATTTACCCTATTCTGAAACAAACACTGTCAAGGTGCAAGTGAAAATAGACTTCACAATACAAATTCACACAAGCCACATAATGAATCAATTATCTCAACAATCTTTTCGGAATCAAAATGTGGGTTAACACCACCTTGGTTTAAGATTCGTATGCTCGAAGTGATAATGGGTGAACAATAATTCTCATTGTCATGACAAGATTTTACCATATGCTTACTCTTATATCATATCTTCACTGCTCAATAGTGAATTAGTGCACGAATCAGAGGGTCTTTTTGAGTTGTAATGGGACTTTAGGTAAAGTTGAAACAAATAGAAATAAAAGGGGTTCTTAGTTTTAAAGAGATTTAGACATCACTTGCACAATCTTTCATGCAAAGTATTGCATTTATTAAGTGCCTCCTTTTTATTTGAATGCATACTCCCTCTTTTTTCTTTTGTTTTTCTTTCCTTGCGTAGTTTCTCCCTTTTTTTTTCTTCATTTGCATTGCAACACTGATTTTCTT
Source organism: Sesamum angolense (assembly GCA_034509725.1). NCBI lineage: Eukaryota > Viridiplantae > Streptophyta > Magnoliopsida > Lamiales > Pedaliaceae > Sesamum > Sesamum angolense. The sequence continues at coordinate 2,521,476 of JACGWL010000007.1, read as the reverse complement.
CCCTTTGTTCTTTTCTTTTCTTTTGTTTCCTTCGTCAACTTTCCCTTGCAATCTTCTTCTTTTTTTCTTTTTCTTTCTTTGTTTTCGAGGGATTTGAGATTGTGCACTAGAATAATTTGTTGATATGGAAGACATGTCACAAGTGGTCTTTCTAATCCTCTAAAGATGAGGTTCAAAAGTTTAGTAAAAAAATATATGAATATTAAGGCTTGTAATTGGCTATAATGACAACAAAATCAGGCTAAGACTCAATTTTGCTACTAACAGTGGAACAATTGTGCAGGCTTGACAACAAAAATTAGGTTAATCCTAATGCCCTTATCACTTTCACCACAAGTAACTCAACAATGTAGTCTTAATACATATACTCGAGCAAGTTCTAGAAAATCTATCAGAGATGACAATCACACAACCAAACAATAATAATAGAGCAAAGTATAAGAGTGTACTCATAGGCTCAAGAGCTAACAAAAAAATATCTCTCATGTTTTCTTCACAACATTTGTGATAACAATCTTGATCCAGTCAACCCTATTACACTTCTTGGATGGGGCCAACAATGCTAATGTTGTTAGTGGGTCATGTTGGAATGAACTAAAAGTCAATTGGATTGATTGTTTGCTATTCGTCAATCTCTACCAAATAATATTAGATTAATGAATACGTAAGAATTCATCAAGCTGACAGTGTATTTCATCGTGCTTACCACTGATATTGAATGGGTTTCAATGTCACAACGAAATGTACACAGACCAAAAAGGTTAAACCTGTAGAGTTGGGCTGCGAATGGGTTTGGCAAGTATGGAATCAACTCCTGAGGGTCGGTCTGAAATATTTCAAGTCGAGGACCTCGAGACAGGGCATCGAGGGTCCTACAGAGACTTGCAATAAGTACTGCAACCGTGTTTCGTCGGCAGGAGACATAGGTCGTCTATGCAATTTTAGTGGGTTAGTTGACAAAGTAATCGACTGACTGAACTGACTCGCGGGAATCGTCATATGAAAGCCTCTCAAGGCTTGGTTGGTATGACTGAAATCCCCAATTTTGATAGATAGAGATTAATCATCGAATTTGAGAAATCAAGTAGTCATGTGCATATGAATACTGTATCTTGGATATGGCGAGTGGTTATTGTGTCATGAGGTATGGTCATCATAAGCATTATTCAGTGTAGTTGGAGTATGTAGTGAGGATGGAGGATTTCAAGAGAGGATCTGTCCCATATAGTATATGACAAAGAGTTCTTCTATGCGCTTTAAGATGGTTTAGACTTTAAAAGTCTTTGGCCCAAGTGATTGATCGTTCAGGATAAGTTTCATAAATTGGATCAGTAAAAAATGCGTCTCAAGTATTAAGCATAGTTGTCTAGTCAAGGATGTGAACCGACGCCCAATTCCATGCCCTAGACTAAGGTCGGGAGATGGTTGACAGTAGGACTATACGCTCATGCCAACATTCACCTAGTCTCTAGTGCCATGGACTGTTGCTAGACGACAACCCATAGTAACAGTCGATTTCTGGTTATGGAATAATTGAAAATAAATAATTAAATTAGATTTAATTAATTGTATTGATCACACACGCCCAAATCCAGCGGAGGGTGAACCTAAGGGCCACACAAAAATTATTGTGGAAGTGATGGAATTAATTCTGGAAGAAATAAATTAATTTAATTGGATGAAGTTAATTCATGGAAAGAGAAAATAAATAATTGGATCATTTATTTGGAATAATCCATTGGATGGATAACCAAGAATTTAATTATGGATTAATTAAATTTTGGGATTGAAATTTTAAATTAATTGGATTAATTTAAATGCTTGAGCTAATTAATTATGGATTTGATTAATTAATTAGTTAGTAGATATGTTCCTCCCTCATTTACCAGCGAGCCTAATCATTGCCCCTCTCCTTGGATCTTCCAACTACAGTCGCCATCCAACTGATTGATTGCCTAGGGTTTTGAAAAATCCCTCGCTACCTTTCTTCACTTCTATCATGCTAGCCTTTCCTCTCAAGCTGTGTTTCGGGCAACCACAATCACCGGCCGCGCCACTGCCATATATGCTTTCAACATTACTTGCTGCCCCTCCGCTGACTTTGTCGGCTAGCTCTACGTTCTCCCGTGAATGTTTCCCCACGTTTCTGGTGTCCTAAACCTCTAGATAAAATGGCTCCCATCCTCAACCAACCCTACGAAACTCTGTTCGGTGAAATATCCGTAGCCCCGCCCCATTGTTGACAATGACGAGAGCGTTGGAGAAATCTTGGAGTAAGGTCGTTGTTGAAAATTTACTTGGCTCGATTTGTTTTGTTGGCTGTGAATGTTCCTTTGCTGGGCCTTGAGGACACGACCAATCTGAAGGCCTAAGTAATGACAACACCCTTGGTCTAGTCGGCCCAATTACACTTCCTGGACGGGGCCAACAATGCTAATGTTATTAGTGGATTGTCCAACCCACCGCTGAAAAGGTCCAATCATGTTGCCGCTAAACCCACTTGACTTAAAAAATAACATTAGAATAATGATACATATAAGGAAAAAGTTGTTACAAGGTAGTCCTAGTGGGCCGAGATATAGACACTTGTCACTAGATGCCAGTTATAAAAAAACTATTGCGATGAATGAAGCAAGACATAACAAATTTACCAAAAACACAAAATTCATCTTCTTCCTTTAATTTTTAGAGCCCTTCCTAGCTCGAACACTTGACATTAATTTTGATCGTATCAATTCGTTATTCAAATTGATTATCAATACAATCAAAACAGGTGCGACATGTGTGAATTCTTCCTATTCATGTAATTATTCCTTACAAACCTAACATTGCATTTATTAATCATATCAACAAGGGTCAAAAGGCGGCAAAAGTTTCAAGACTCTTGCAACAATAATCAACGCATTACATCACCCAAATTCATCATGCGCCCATGAAACCTAACCACACTTAAAATCGATCTGATACCACAAGAAAAGGAATGAGAAAAAAAATAGAGCACTTTTCGAAGTTTGCAGGGTCACCGAACTCCACCGAGGGGGATAGAAGGTTCCCCAATTGGTAGTTTTAGCTTTGTTCAGTGCGTGGTATTTGCGTCAGAAAAGAGAAGAGAGAAAAATTGATTAGATATAGACCACAGAAAGCAATTAAAGTGTAAATGGAAAATAAGAAAAGAATAAAGAAGAAAAAGAAAAGAAAAGAAAATGGCAATCAAGCTGCGAAGTGCGATGAGGTGGACACGGATCGACAACAGAGCAACCATTATAGTAGCGATTGAGCTATGGTGAACCAAGGCAAAGCTTGCTCGATGAACTTATTTGAAGGAGGTAATGATCCAAGGCGGAATCGTGCTATGGTGGCGCGAACAGTGGTAACGACGTAGGGCGATGTTGGGTGGAGCGCGGATCTGAGCCAGGCAGAGTGTGTGACATTGTGCGATGGAGAGCGAAGGAGGGCGACAACGAGCAACACAGATTTGGGCGTGATGACAGAGGGCGGTGGAGAGCGGTGGCGCGTGCAATGTGATGGTTGTGAAATGGGGGCGCGAGGGCTACGATGAATCAGATTGGGAGGAAAAAAAACACATAACTCAAATCTGATCTGGGAATTATGTGGTTTTCATTGTTGTTTTTTTTTTTTTTTTTTTTCAAAATAAAAAAAAAAACAAAAGGAGACCAATACATCAGACAGAAGAGGTTCTTCAATAACCTATGGGCAGGAGTTATTAGAAATCCGCTCTTCTGAATGGCCCTTGGGCATGATTAATCAGGGGTTAACTTTACTAAAGTGCTCTCTACGGCCATGGGTTATTAGAGAAACGCACCACTAACTATCCTAAAGAAAAACTACCAAACTAATAAAAATATTGAAAAATCATGGTTTGTCTCTCATGAAACGCTCTTTTAACACCAAACTAGCTTGATTCAAGTGTGGAAACTCCAAGCGTGATCTGGTTGTGTCCCCTCCACATAGTTTTTGAGCCTTCGCTAATCTATTCTACTAAGGCCCTTGTTTTCATGATGCCACAGATCACCTTCCTTGAGATTTTTCTTTCTTCCATGAGATTTATAACATGCCTTGGTGCGTTCCTTGTACATTCGAGCATTCTTGTAGGCCTTGTTCATCTGTTTCTTCTTCTTTGGTTGAAGCCTATTGTTCTCTCTTGTATTTTTTCAATTGAACGGTGTTTCAACTTATGGTTTTACTTTTTGATTGGAAGTTGATCCACTTAAAAGCAACTCCTTCTGCAGTTTTGAATACTGATTAGACAAACCCATACTTGAATTTGAGTAAAATGAAAACTGATTTCTCCTCATCCCTATCTTTTTTTTTTTTTTTTTTTTGCAGAATTTTCCTCAATTCCACTCCTTTAACTCTAGTTTGTATGTCGTGAATGAAATAACAACCAAGCATGCTCTTATATAGACAAAGCTCCCGCCTAATTATTCCTTCAAAATACCTGATTGTTTGTTTTAACAGTCAATTTAATAGAAGGTATTTAGGCAGATGAAAATCATAAATTTTAGATACAATGACTTGAAAATTTGAGATATTAAAATTGAAAAAGGAGATATACTATGAAATGGAATTATCCCACTAACATTTCAATCCAAATCCATTGTTCACTCATCTTTTTCGAAAATGTAACATACAATATTTGGAGAATAAACAACAGATATTATAAAATAAATATTAAATAAGTAAGCATAGAAGAGCATACTTTCATAGCATATATTGTGGAATGTTTTTTCATTTTGTAGCAAATTCAAACTATAAAACTATAGTCAACTCTTATTTTTATGAGCCCAAATAGTGAACTAATTTCTTTCTTTTCTTTTTAACAAAAAGTAGTCAACTTATATATATTATATATATATATATATATATATATATATGTATTTACTAAGTATTTCTTTTAATTATATTACATTATTACATGTGCACAGATGTGGACAGTCTTAATGAGTTTCGTTCCGCAAAATAAAATTTTAAAGAATTTAGATAAAGAGGGAAAAAAATATACTTGTCCAGAAAAATCTAACCAATATTATTTGTTTATCAATTCTTTTTAAATATCCAAAATATATATTTATCCAATATAGTAAAATTCCTTTGATTTGAAATAATTATGATTCATAAATCAAATAAACGTAATATTATCTGAATTGATTATCAGTTATAGTTATTATAATATACACATAATATTTGATATATAATATTTCGTATAAGATATCATAAGTGATATGATTACTTAATATTTGATACTGTAACAAACTACAATATCTGAATATTATCTATATAAATTGACATAGATAATAAGAATATATATATATAAGTAAATATAAAAAATATAAATTTTATTTGACAATATAATAGTTTCTTCTTTTATAATTATTAGTGTTTATCCAAAAACAAAAATCTAATCATCGTACGAAGAATCGCTTCATGAAAAATCTAATCCTCTTATTTTTTATCATTTTAATTTTGACTTATTTATTAACTAGTCATTTTCTTATAAAACTTAAATTATTTATATTTTTTATTTATTTTTAAAACACATATTTGTTTTACGATAGCCTTTTTGAATTGAATTTTACCGCTTAACGAAAAAATATCATTTTTTATTTTTCATTTAGGTAATTGTTTTCATAATTTATTTTATTTTGAAATATATTCATCCAAAAGATTCACTTATTATCTTAGAGTTTATTTTAAAGTCTTTTCACTTCCCTTTTTCTGTTACTTAATTACATAATTAGATAGTAAAAAAAATGTTTGAATTTATTTTTATATTCAATACAGTTTTTCTTTATTTCTTTTACTGATTACTATAACTTTAAATGTTAGATTATTTATTGTAATTTTTCAAATTTTAGATTATTTCTGATTTTTTTTTGTTTTATTAAAAAAATCATTCCCCCATGCATTGGCACGGATACTAACTAGTACTTAAATATATTTTATATCATAAGACATAAATATGTGCAAAATTTATTACATACTTTTCTATTATATTTAATTTATATATATATATATATATATAAATGACAAATTTAAAACCGTTGGACCACAGAATTATTACAAAAAAAAAAAAATAAAAAAAAATAAATAAAAATAAAAAACAACAGCAATATCCAATTAACAGTTGTCTCTCTATCTACACCTATCCTCTTATTATGTATCTTACTCTCTACTACGTTCCAACATCCTCTATCTCATTATCCACTTACGCAGACTATCTACATCCTCAACATCATGTCTCTATCTACTAATCGACACGATACCGATAAGCTCATCTCGACACATCACAGTCATTACTCATCTCTCGCCACACAAATGCTCCTCGCTGACCTCGACCCTATACTATCAATCATCCATCACCACATCTATCCTACTCTAATATCTCCTTATATACTCCCTTAGTCTCATCATTCACTACCATTTAAAACCTTACCTCAGCTTCTATCTCTCCACTCTCTGCGCATCTCATTCCTCTCTAATATTCGTCTAACTATAATTCACTGCATACCTCATCAACTATATCCGTACCTATTCCTCTATACTACAGAACTCACTCAATCTATTTCCCCATCATCCTAATACAACTATATACTTAACCTAACAACATTCATCCGCACCTCCTCATTCCTCACATATCGCTTGCTACTTGTCGCCGGCGCTCAACATCGCAAGCAACTATCGTTCTATATATCTCTCTATCATTACTCTGTATCTCCTCCTTATCCTCTTAATCGATCTTACATCTTATGACATGTACATCTACTCCGAACTATTCCTCACTCACTACGGCCTCCCGACCACATCACCTCCTATTTAATCATCCCCTAACACTCTCGCCCCATGTCCGCTCGCAGCATTCATCGACTCCGCTACCATCACATCCTCCTAGCAGCTGTCCTCCATCTATACTTACTCGTCACTCATCCACGCTTTTACCGTCCCGCTCATCGCTACGTGTCTCCCGTAGTCTGTAGCATCATCATATCCGATATACGCAACGACCATCCTCGCTTAATCGATAACTGTCGCCTATTTCTACTCATAGCACACTCCAGATCATCCTACACACCGCCCTAGCTGCTCCATCCCCTATACCACTAAGACCTCCATATCCATAGTCCCCTCTCACCCATTCAACATACTAGCTTCGATCTTCCTATCTCGCTCTCAGCTCACCTACACGCTCATAAACCTCTCATCAGATCGTATCTCCTTTATACCTCCGCAACTATCCCGCCATCCCAACCAATCTCCTTCCTCCCTTGATTGCCCGTAGCCTATCTCAAATACTAAACCCTGATACATCGCCACTATCACAAAGAACATCTTTCTCATCACGATCTCTACGCTTACTTCAGCTTTCTCATGATATATCAACATCACTCTCCTATGCTCCCTGATCATCTCATAAGACTCACACATAACACCTCGCATCCTCTTAATCCATCTCTAACATCCTAAAATCACCATTCAGCTCAATCTTCCTCCATCTCCTAATCTCAACACTACTCTCACTCACTCTATCTTATACCCATATCTCTCACTATCCAATCCCATCAGCCCATCCTCCATGATACCAATACCATCACTCCCACAATACTACACTATACATCATACCCTATCCTACACTCTCCACTACTACGTCTCATTCCAATCTCTCCATTCTATCAATACCACGACTCCTCTATACCAACTCCCTATGATCACCATCCACACGACTCCGATCCGATCATCACCACCCCCTCATCGAATACCACCCTGCACTTTATTCATCCACCTACATATATATATACTATTCCTTCACTCATCCCACTCATCATCATCTCATCTATCTATGGACTCATACTCTCTCCACCAATCTCCTATCATCCTATCCTCTCTATATCTTACTATCCCTCTCTCACCTATCTGCACATAATACTATCACTACTACATCTATATATCTATCATCCTGGCTCTCTCAGATCCTTCATCTCTACATTCTTTCCACCGATCCAGTACCTCAATCCTATCAACACTCCACTCTCTCCTCACAACATCATATCCTCACCATCATCATCACCCTCACACCTAATCTAATCCTTCTCATCTCCCTACCCACATCATCGTCCACTTACCGCACTACTCTCATTCTCCGACTCTCTCCATTCCAACTACTCACACCTCACTACTCTATACTCTCTCTAATATCACTATCTCAATCACACTAAACTTATTATCATCACCTATCACCCTATTCTCACATCATTACCTCCATACTCAACTACTCTCTAGCACTCCGTCACACTACTACATACCATCTCACAAACATTCATCTAACCAATAACACCGCCGCATCATGCCATCATATCCATACAGCATAATCCATCACACATATTCACTCTCGAAGCTACTTTTTTCTTCAGGCCACATCTTGACGTACCACTTACACACTCCTCACAATCATATACAATACATATCATCCACAAACTCTCGATCTATCATACCCCTCATAATACCTCAAAGCGCAATCCGGAGTCCTCACACTCTCGCACCTTACCCTCATCTAACTGCGACTCCTCACCTCACCAATCTCGCTAACTCCTATCAACCACCAACACTACTACTCAAACCTAATCATCAAATCACTATAAATCTCTCATTAAATATTATCGCTTCTCTCTCCATCCCAATTACTCACTCTCTATCATTCACATATCCATCTACTAATACCTACAGCTACACACCTACGCCACCCCGCTATCCGCTTTATCGACCACTCTCTATCTCCACACATCCTCTCAATATGCTTAATTCCTCCATCTATCTCCTCATCCATATCACTACTACTAATCATACATACTCTCTCATCACCACCTCTCCCTCATCACACTACACCTCTCTTCCTCATCAACCTCATCATCTGCATCTCACCACATAAATCATCTCGCTCTCTATCAAACCATCTCTCTACGCTTCCTATCCATCTCACTACCTCTTCATCACCTAATCGTCTCTATAACTCCCAATACTTTGTCCACTCCCTCTTACCACTCCCATTCGGTCTTTCAGAATCGTCCGCTGCTCAGAGCAAATGCCTTTCTCCACCTACGTCCACTCATCATCTCACATATTTCTCTGAAAAACCAAACAAAGTATTACTCGTTTTGGCCAACTGCATCAGTTGAGATGTAAAAACTCTCGATAAATCTGTAAAACAAGAAGAACACCAGTAAATATGATGCTTTACATGGATTGTTCTCCACTGTCATTCAAATCTCAACTCTTAAGTAGCATTAATGCTCTCTTTCAGAGTTCAGCCAGCAACAAAGCGTATCCTGAACCCCCCACATTGCTGTTTCGATTATCCCGCCTGTCCTTACCCGCCGCAACCCAAGTAACTAGCAGCTTATATCAAAGCTCGTTTATCACATTTGCCAGAATTCTCGGATTTTAATGTAAAGAAAATTACATCAATATTCCTGAAGTTTTGGCATATTATAGGAGAATCCCCACAATTTTGAAAATTATGCCATATCTTTGTAGTTATGTTTTATATCACAAATTCCCACACGAAAATCAGATAACCAAGGAGAATTCGTAATATAGAACAGGTCTGCGGGGGTGTAAGTATAATATTCTAATGAGGAATTTCTAGTAATATGTCCAAACCTTAGGCAATGTTAGTTTACTATCCCTTAATGAAATTAAGTCGCATTTCTTGCCTGTAAGGGCTCTTCCTGAACTTCTCCGCAACCGATAACAAATGCTCGAGGTACTTATTTCTACCCCACGCCTTGGAGTCCAAAATGTCGGGGAGGAAGGCAAAGCAGATGCAGCGGGACCACACTTCTCTTCCATAACATCCTACAGGAGCCGCATGTTATATAATTAACGGAAATGAAGGTTAAACAGATATGTGTGTGTGTGTGTGTGAGAGAGAGAAAGAGAAGAGAATGAGGGGAAGTCTTACTGTGCTCGTCAATCACAGTCACTTCAGGAGGGGCAGCATTTGTTTCCAGCTGCTCCAAAGCAAATGATTCAATTGCTGATGCTGATCTTGCACCTTCATATGGGAATGGACTCTCTTTGTCGGCACCAAACACCAAGATAGTGGGAAAGCCTTGCACATTGAACCTGCTCATCAAAGACTGGTAATCTGATTGGTTAGGAAAGTGGTACTCAATCCTCAACCATGTCAAGAAACAAGAAGTACGAGTTTAGGATCATCCTCAATCAGAATGAACTAGACTGTATCAGCATGTTGTCAATATATGCGGACAAATTAGAAAGGTGGATATATATAATAGTTATGCAGATGCAGGGGTAAGATATGGAAGTCCTTAAGTTGTTGTACACTATGTTTTGTGAAAAAAATATCTGTAATAAGCATACTAAAACTACAGGCGATGAACATCCATAAAATCTCTGAAAAAAAACTCTGACTTGTCGACCATTTTGTGAAGGCATATACTCCTGAAAAATGTCTGCATTTCTATTTTCATTGGCAAAATTGTGTAGTTTGTGTACTAACTATAAATTTCGTAATTGGAGAAAAATTAGACCTAGGTTGTATTCATGCACAGTAAAGAGTGAATCAATATCTCCCCTGCGAATATCTCAATCTAAATACATAAAATGAAAATAATAGAGGTCCTAACAAGTATCACAAGTGATTTCTGCTCGCTTACTTTTTCTGCATCACAGTCCACATGACCCAACTTCACCTGGCCCTTGAGATTATTTGCTGCCTTCTTCCACTCAGGAGCAAGCTTCTTACAATGCCCACACCTTCAAAGTGGCAGAATGGTAATTTTAAAAATATTGAAAATATTATGGTGATAGTAGCAAATATATCTATATCTATATCTATACTAATATAAAAAGAAAGGTTCCACACTCACAAACGGCGTTAGTGACACCGCCGCACCAATTTTTTGTAAAGTCAAAAATGCCCTTGAAGTAATAAGATAACTAACTCATTCCACTTTCTAAATTATACATTAACTAATAAATTTGTTTTCTTTTTTAGTGTCGTGTATTGATTTGTATATTTTGCTCTTATTTATTTATATATATATTTTAAAAGATGAAAAATTATTATTATCCACGCAGGAAGGACGTCCCACCACGGCTAGTTATATAAAAAGAAAAGATTTTCCACACTAATAAACAGCGTTTAGTGACACCGCTGCACCAATTTTTGGTTAAGCCCAAAATGCCCTTCAACCAATAAAATAATTAACTTATTCAACTTTCCAAATTTTACATTAATTGATAAATTAATTTTTTTTTCTTTCTTTCTTCTTTTTATTTATAATGTAATATATTGATTTATATATTTTATTTTTGTTTATAATATTATTTCTAATATATTTTAAAGTATGTAAAAAATTTATTCATTATATGCATGCAGGAATGACGTGTCACAACAGCTAGTATTTAAATAAAACCATGATGAAGAGAGCAAGGATAATCTACTTCGATACTACTAATAATAATTGGTAAAATAAGAAACAGAAAACATCCTCTGGGATTTATAATAATTTTTAGTTGGCTGTTCTTCCACGATTTTCTGAAGTCAATATTAGATTTGCAACATTCACTATGCTGATTTTGATTAAAGCATTGACCCAGACCATTATCACAAAAGGTAACCCAAGTTCATATAACTAAACCTCTGGAAGAAGCAAACAAACATATGAAGCAGCCAACTACCAAGGAGCAAAGAACTCCACAATCCAGAGTTCCTTACTTTTGATCACCAATTCATCAAAATTACGTGAGTTCAGTTCAACTGATGCACTGGGCTCTGACTTCTGACTCGATCCTTCTGCTGATTTCCCATTTAGACGTTCCTTCAGGAGCGCTTTGATCTGTATGGGAAAAAAAAAATAATACTTCTGGACTCTTTTATTATCCGATTCACAATGCCTACTCACTAGCAAACCAGAAACACTGTAAGGTTGATGATTCAGAAGCTGATACAATTCCACAATGTGTCGAAATTTTTTGACGTGATGGACCCACCATAACTAGAAGTGCCAAAATGAACAAAAGCAGGTGCAGAAATCTGATTGTATCTTTTCTTGTCTTTTTTTTTTTTCTCTAAATGTCTTACGATGTGATTAATAACAATGTACTGACCCCTTGCCTCCTGAAAATAATATTGACATCTTGCAGTCATAGTTGAACTAGCTTGGGAAAGATACAAGAACAAATGCTATCATTTTATTGCAGATTATTTTATCTTCCTTGCTGACAAACAAACAATCATCAAGCATCCAGCAAAACCATAAAAAGGAATACATGAAATAAATATAAATCTATAACCGGATCATATATAGGTTAGAGGATAACATTTTGACCTGTTGATATGCAAAGTCAGCAATGGGCTTGACATCCCTAGCACCTGATAATCTACAGGGGTTTCCCTGGTGCAAAGACCTTAATGTAGGAAAACCTCTAATTCCATATTCCTGCACAGGACAAGGATGAAAGATCAGATGCTATATATAGAGAGTGAGAGAGACACACACATACAGAGACACACATATATATAGCAAATAAAAAATGTCTTTTGCTGAATAAAGACCATCAACTCAGGCATCAGAACGCACACATGTTATGGAAACAAAAAATCGTCTTATGTAAGATCCAAACTAGAAATGAACTTAATCTTATACAGAAATTGAGCCAAAACAATTAACTGCACATTTAGCTTTACCAGAAATATGGAAAAAAAATTCACAGGATGGATGAAGTGTGTCCTTTCATGTCTAGGAGGACAATACGCATCCCTTGCAACATAGTTACATAAACATGACATCTGTCATCAAGTCCAAGTGGTACTTTCACAAAACCACCACATATTCCTACCCATAACATAAACTCAAAATCTTTCACTTCTTCGATAGTTAACTTTGTTATTTGACTATCAGTGACACGGAGAAAACAGTATCCTACACTTGTTTGTGATGAATTATCTAGAGCAGACCAAATTGTTTCAACAGAATTAAATCAGGAATAAAAACCATATATGAAAGGCAGTTCCTCATGAGCTCGCTTCTGTCAATAAGCCAATAATATGTAGTAGACAGACAAAATTATTCAATAAGAACACACCTGTGCAAGCGATTTATGAGCATCGGCATCAAGTGCCGCCACAGTTGCTACACCTTTCAACATAAGCTACCTTCTCCCACGTGGGCGTCAATGCTTGACAATGACCACACCATGGCGCGAAGAACTCAACTAAAACTACGCCATTTGAATTTAGAACCTGAATATATTCACAAACATAACAAAGTTTCAGAACACAAGGCCATCAACTGAGACTCTCCACAATATATAACAATAGGACCTGAATTTGGTAATCATACATCTGCATAAAGATGAGAACATCGTTTCTCCAAAATTACACACTTCAAATCCACTTAATAAAAATGGCAATTCTGAAGCGTTTAATGTGATATTCAAACATGATTTTCATGATTGCCAATACTAGTACTGACATACAAAATTTCAAAACCAAGAAAAGCTCACTCCTTGTCCCTGAAGCAAAACTTGAAATGTGTATCTAATCAAAGCAATAATCAGATATAACTATATTCAGATTTATTGATGGTATTTGCTCCAAAAATTACTTCCGGCACTTCAAATTACTGCATTATTTGAAGCTTCCTAAAATAAACTTTGCAGCAATACTGATATAAGCTCACATCAACCCAGAACAACAAAATATGCAAAACCCACTCACTGATCAGTTCATACCTCATTTCTAAATCGGAAAGAAAGCAAATGGAACTGAAAATTTTTTAACCTCAACCAATTACATGAACACGGAACTCCCCCAAGAAACTGAGATCACCGAAATTTTAATCACACACACAAACCCACAATGCCCAACAGAAAATAATTTACCTTGGATTTGAAATTGTTAGTATTTAACTGCACAACGGGGGAAGACGGCCCATACAATGCATAAACACCACGTAAATTTCCGCCGTGCTCCAAAATTATCAGCGAAAAAAATAAGAGTGGGAACAGTGAAGATTTACGCATTTGTTGCTATCCCTACAATGAAAAAGAAACAAAGAAAGTATCAGCCTTTGGTTTCGTTGATCTCTTCCTATTCCTATGTGTGGGTTTTTTATTGTGTAGACTGTAGAATTTATGTTCAACAGAGAAGAAACTATATGGAGATTAAAAAAAAAAAAGCTTCAATTCAGTGGATTTCTGCTGTGTTGGTGCTACGTGAGTTCAGCCAATCAAAGTTTTACACGTCATCTTGCTTCTTGCTAAAATTAGTCTTTGCAATAAACTTGTGGAATTTTCCTGAGTTAGTCCTTCTTTTTTTTTTTTTTTTTTTTTTTTTTTTTTGAGTTAGTCCCTTTGTAAACATGGATTTTCACACCAAATAAGTCACATACTAGTGCTAGAAGAGGACTTGTTATTCAAACATTTTGATATCTTTTTTTTGGGTGAAATGTAAGTAAATTCATCCAAGAATATGTACAAAACACTCGGGGCATACCAGGAGAGTTACAATTTCACTCTGTGGATTAAGGCATAATCAGCCCATGTGGAAAAAATGTCAAAAGTAGCATATAAACTGTGATCCTAATCGAGAGTACAAGTCCTCAGGATACGACGCTTTACCTTAAAAAATGACTTCGTTTCGATGCCTCTGTAAACCGTGCATGCCAAAACGATGAGTCTCGCCTTGTTTTGCCCGAAGGACCTCGTCTTTTCTTTAATGAGCCATTTCACCGCACTGAGGAGTGTGGACATACGTCGGCTGATGCTAAGCCAATGCGGACCACACAAAGTCATTGAACGGGCACTCAAAGAACAGGTGCTTGACCGATTCTTGAGTATTAATGCATAATGAGCACGAGCTATCCTCTTGAAGGAACATAAGTCGGTCACGTGTAGATAGCCTGCCCTGTAGTCCAAGGCACAAAATGAATGAGTACTTCGGCGGGATGAATGCCTTCCAGATTACCGACTGCCAAGGCTGTCTTGTGCGTTTTGGCCTGAAGTACTTATATGTTTTGGACGTCTCGAGCCCCTTGTTGCTACTCCATCCGGCCATGTGCTGGATAGCCGCCTCTGACGAGCCAAATGCAGTAACAATTCTGTTGCGGATTTTGGCAAGCCGTTGGAGGAGTGGTGAATCGCCCTTCTTGGTTGCCAATCCCAAATTGATCCTCCTCTGAGATAAACAGCGTTGACCCATTGTACCCATAGCGTGTCTGCCTTGCGGTGGATGTTCCATAATACCCGGGCAAGGAGGGCCACGTTCCAAGACTGGATATGCCGGATACCAAGGCCACCTTCATTCTTGGGATGACAAATATCCTCCCAAGCAATTGGTGCTCTTCTGGAGTTCCAAAGAAAATTCCAGCAAAGCCGATGGATTTTCTCAACGACTGCCACTGGGAGTGGGAAGATCTGGAGTCAGAAACACTCCACACCCTGAATAACGGAACAAATGAGTTCCAACCGTCCCCCAAATGAAAGAAACTTTGCTGCCTATTTAGAAATACAGTTTGCAATTTGATTCACGAGCGACGAGTAGTCCCTAACTGACAGTTCTGTGCCGCGAGGGGAATGCCAAGATACCGAACGGGCATATCACCCTTAGCAAAATCAGTCCTTGCAAGAATTTCGCGAAGCTGGTTGTTCTCAATTCCTGCCGTAAAAATGCTGGACTTTGAAGTATTAACAGCAAGAACGGAGACGTCCCTAAACTCCTGAAGGCATTCCATCAAGATGTGGACGGATGGAAAGTCCCCATTGGAGAACAACATGAGATCATCTGGAAAGAGGAGGTGTGTAATCTTCAACTTCTCACATTTCGGGTGGAAGTTGAAGTCCGAAACGATTTTTTTCCTCTTTGATCAGTCGTGAGAAATACTCAATGCAAAGAAGGAATAGGGCTGGTGACATTGGATCTCCTTGTCTAAGCCCTTTCTTGCCCGTGAAAAACCCATGGAGGGAACCGTTCAAGGCCACTGAAAATAAAGAAGTGGAAACACATTCCATAGTCCATGCAATAAAGATAGGGGGAAAGCCATACCCATGCAAGACCTGTGATAGAAAGGTTCACGATACCGAGTCGAATGCCTTGCGCAGGTCGACGTTAATTGTACAACGAGGAGAAATCCGTTTCCTCGTGTACTGCCGGATCATTTCCTGTGCAAGGAAGATATTGTTTTTGTAATGCTCCATCCCCCAACGAAGGTTGCTTGGCATCGGTCAGTGAGGTGCTCCAAGGCAGGGGCCAGCCGATCTGCAATAATTTTTGTGATGGCTTTGTGGATCACATTACAGCAAGAGATAGGCCGGTAATCTGCAACCATCGGGCAATGGTCTGATTTAGGCACAAGGGCAATGATGTTGTGGTTAAATTGCCTAAGTAGACGCCCGCTCCTAAAGAAATCCAGCACGGCCGTGCAAACTTGGTCCCCCACAACATGCCATGCTCGTTTGAAGAAGCAGGCTAAATATCCGTCCTGGCCAGGTGCTTTGTTGTCACTGATATGAAAAATTTCTTGCTTTACCTCCAACGGAGTGACTGCCTTGCAAAGCTCCAAAGCAAGCTCGAAAGATAGCTTTGGCCCCCAATTAAATACGTCATTGTCCACTAGGAGGGTCTGGACCTCGGTGCCTAAGAGTGAGGTGAAGTAGGTAACGAATTCCTGGCCAATCTCTGCTGCAGACGTGATAGTTGAGCCGTTGCTTTTTGTGATCGCCAGGATAGAACTCTTTACTGCATTCCTCTTCACCATATCATGGAAAAATTTTGTGTTCTGGTCCCCCATTTTTAAGAAGTGGACTTTGGCCTTTTGGTAGTAAAAGTGCCTCTCTGCTTCAGTAAGGAAGACGACTGTCTTCTTAAGTTCCCCCACTGAGTCCCGAATGGCTACATCTTGTAGGGCAAGGTCGGCCTCCTTAGCCCTAATTGAAATGTAGCTGAAGTGTAGGTTATTGAAGGCTTTGAGGTGGCCTTTGAGGGCCTTCAATTTCCTACAAATACTGAATTGCGTTGTGCCGTCCACATTCAGGTTCCAACCATTTTCCACAATTGCAATAAAATCCTGATGATCTGCCCACATGTTGAAAAATCGGAAAGGTTTAGGCTGATAGGTAGGGAGATCAAGTATAGAAACAATACCCGACGAATGGGAGAGGCATCCCGGTGGGCTGAAATGTGCATTACAGAGCAGGCCGGCCTCGAGCCACTCATTGTTGAAAAGCACCCGATCGAGCTTACACTACACGGGATTGCTCTCATTATTGGAGTACCAAGTAAAGTAGCATCCCGTTGTGGGGGCATCATTAAGTCTAAGTGAAAGGCAGCAATCGGCAAAGCCTTTGAGCTCATACCAGGTCGGTGCAAGTCCAAGCTATTTTTCTGTCGGCAATTTCACACAGTTGAAATCTCCAAGAATCAACCACAACATGTTCATAGGTTGCCCCAATTCTGAAAGTTTCTCCCACATACTTCTTCTATGCACTACAGTGTAAATACTGTAAGTAAATGAAATATAAAAAGAGAGTTGGGAGGACTTATTCGTGGCACGATAGTGGATCACTTGTGGAGAGATGTCCTCGGGGACAAAGTCAATGACGGCCAGATTCCAAATGATGAGAATGCATTCTCCGGCAATGGTGTCGAAGTTATTTGTTTGGCACCACCCCGAAAATGATCGGTCGATAATTCTTGCAATAGTCGACTTAGTAAGCTTTGTCTCTAAAATGCCCAAAAGGCAAAGCCGGTAATTCTTGATGAGGTGAGCAACCCCATTGTGTTTGAGGGACCGGTTGAAGCCCATCACATTCCAGAATCCGATCTTCATGGTGATTGGGGGGGGACTCAAAGCTGCAGTTTCAGTTGACTGTACGCCACAGTCCCCGGCATAAGATGTTGCGTTGACGTCAGGGAGTCCGGCTCATAGGAGAAGGCCGAGGAGTCTGCTTTTGTTTCTTTCTACCGGAGAGGACTGGTCTGTCTTTGCCCTTTCGGGCTCATTTGTGGCCTAGAAGATTCAGGTCGTTCATGGGTATCTCTGTCGGTTGCATTTACGTTTGTGACAGTCGTCCGCTATTTCTGTCCTGTGATTGTCATCTATTGTGTTTCCTTTGCCGGCTTGGCAGGCATGTCAACTAAGGGCTTGGGGGCAGTGCGCTGCTGTTTTTGTTCTGTTTTTTTCCGTCGCTGCACTAAGGTCCATTCAGTCGGCAAGGCCTTCTTCATAGCAGCTTGTTTGGTGATTGCTGCAGGATTACCAACAGCGGCAGTGGCAGCGGCTGGTTGGTGATTGTGACAGCATGAGCTCTTGTGGTGGCCAAAACGGTTGAATTCAATGCAAAATTTGGGAGTGTATTCATAGACGACTGGCTGTCTCTGAATTACTCCATTCGGTAACTTGAATTCCACTTGGTCAACTAGTGTCTTTGAAGCATCAACCTCGATCAAGATATGGGCATGCGATACCCTCTCTATCCTCATAGTAAGCGAGCCATGGCAATAGGAGTGCCCAACCTAGAGCCGATCTTCCCGAGTGCGTTGGGATGCCAACACTCGAGAGGGAGTGACGAAAGGATGGCCCAAACCGGAGTAAAACTAATATCATCCTCCTTAAACTCAAAGCAATCCCGCATAGCTTTGAGAATGAGTGGTCGATCGTAGACAAAATATGGACCCCCGTCAAGGATGCGTTGTCGATCAGCGTCTCGTGCAAATCTAAACACAAGCCATCCACTGTCATGCTGTTGGAACGAAGCCCCCCCAAGATTTGGACAGTGCGCGAATAGCTTGTAGACCGGGAAACTTGCCTGCAATGTAGCCAACAAGGCAAAATCCCAATTTAGCTCGAACGTCAGTCAAATCGTCCAACTCAAGCGTGATAGTTCCGTCCTCGATTGTGAATTTCGATAGCTTGTTATCCTTGGTAAGCTTTTGGTTTGTGCTGAATAGTCTGGAAAAAGAAGGCTTGGTCGTGTCAGTAGCTCTAGTTTTTGCACCCTTACCCGACAGTAGCTCCACCTCTTGCCGACCGGAGGTGTTGGAGCCATGGCCGGCGCTTGCATGATTCAACAGAATGAAGGGTAGGGAAACCTCCAAATCCGAAATGAAAGCCTGAAATTTGGATGAGCTAACCTTAGTGTTGTTATTTGAGGTGCAAGGTCCCTTGGCCGGAGCAAGGACAGTTTGTTTGACGGATGTCATTGTGGTGCGAGAAAGTGTGGCATGGGACGGTTGACAGTCTGAAACTGCCTTGCCGGAGGTAGGAGCAGTGCCTGCTGGCCGGCAGCCTTGCCGGTGCAGCCTGCAATAGCAGCCGGAGTTTTAGCCTTTTTCCCCTTGGCCATGGTGCTTGCCGGCAAAAGAGGAAGCCCTCAACAGCTTCAGCAAGCCTAGAAAAACGTTTAGCACCAAAAGGGGAAGGTCAACCTGATCTAGACAGGAGCAACAATGGAGTAGTGTGCAGCAGGTGGCTGTAAACGAAAATGGCAGACAGTGTAGCCACTGGACAGAAAACTACTTGCTCAAATGCAGTAAAATTTCACCTACCACCGACTGGCTGGAAATTGTTGAAGCTGGCCGAAAAATGAAGCCAAAACGACCAACAAAAATCACCAGTTTTCAGGGCACGAAGGGGGTTCAGCCAAATCAATAAAACATACACCAACAACAGCCAAACGGTCCAAAATAGAAAAAAACTGACAGACTGAAGTGAAGGAACCTCTTATCGGCGGACATAGGTTTTCTGGCCGGTCAAATGGACTCAAAACCACAAAAACGATCAGTAGAATTGTGGAGCAGCAGTAAGAGACTTCATTGTTCGGATCCGAACTTGCAAAAACTTGAAGAAGAACCATAAAATGAGAAATCATTGTGAGACACTCTAGAGAGAAATTTTGTAGAGAGAGAAAGACTCTAAACCCCACTGCGAATTCTACATTTTGATATCTTTGTTTTTACAAAGCATGGATTGCGTAAGGTGAAACTGTAATTTCCCTGTTCAATATACTTTTCGATTTTTAGTGAATGACAAAATTTTCATTTATGTCTCATAAATTATAAAAAAGATCTTACTTCTAGTCTTTTAATCAAATTTGGTTAGTAGTATAACGATAAAATTCGTGATTGAATAGTTGACAACAATGTGCTTAGCTGTCAAAATGCTGGAGGAATTTGATGTAAAGACTAAGAGCGAGAATTTGTTTAACTTACGGAACTGTTAATGAAAATTTCATAACTAACAGGTGGAAAAGTATATTATACTTAAGATACAAGATGAAAATGCAATTTTGCTTAATCCGTATTAGCGCCATGAGGCTTTCTTAGAAGTTTAGTAGGGGAACCTGCTTTGAGTAGGTTTACCTTGGTAGAGACATTACCACATGATAAAAGAAACACATGGAATCAACATAGGACCAAAATACTCTTAGGAAGATAAGAAAATACCTAAACACTTTGAAGATCTTTTTTAGTGAGTCGGGGTCGCACACAAAATGTCTAGCCCCGCAACCTAACTGGATAACTGCTGATTTGGCACCCAACCAATAGTTGCCTTATAGGCACGTGGCCTATACAGATTTTGAAACATATACGTCTATAAATACGTAGAGAGCCAATTTCACCAAGTATGCATTTATTACTGCGAGATTGCATTATGTAGCAATTTTATGTCATTCCGATATAAAATGACCACAAATGGGTTGTTTATGCCAAATTGACTCGATGAAAAACATAGCAACCTACATGGATACTGGGTTGGCCAATGGCTTCCAGCCCATCTCCTTCACCATGATTCACATGGCTTTTTGCTCTTCCCTCGCTTTCGTTACCCTTTGCATCTTCAAACTTGTAGAACTTGTCGTCCTCTGCCGCCGTGTCCACCTCTCCTCTATTGTGCCCACCGACGCTCTCTACTCCCTATCTCTTTGGCTCCCCAATTCTGCCTATATCTATCTCTCAGTTTCCTTCACCCAAATTCTGAAAGCCTTCATGCATGTCATTGTCTACACTATTGGGATTTTGTTCAAGAAAGATAGTTATAAAACTAGTACCATGTGCAACATGCTCTGTGGGCGTGGCTATTGCTTCTTATGGTGAGGCAAAGTGGTGGAAGCTACGAGGTTGGTTATGATTCAAATCTTGATAGCGTCTAAAAGATTAGTTTGAACCCCATTACTTCCCTTAAGTATGTAGCATTGAGTTGTCTCGCTTTTCTTGAAATTCCACAATTGTTTGTGGAGCATCGATTATTGAAGCAATAGACTTCGGAATTCTATTTTGATCTCATGATTTCTAGGACTAGATCTCTATGTGTTTTTGGCTTGAACTTGGTTGTGTTTTTGTTGGTAGAAAAGACTTCAGCTTTGACAATGAATGTTGCTAGGGTTGTGCAAGATTGGTTGTTGATTGCAATTTCTTGGTTTGCAAAAGAAGTACAAAAGAAGGAATAGTCGGAGGATGATGAGTCAGGAAAGTTGGTGGAGCAGAGGGAAAGGGATGAAATTTCTCACGTGATTTACATGTGCCTGGTTTCTCACACATTTGACCGTCCCAGATTCATGTAGGATACCATGTGTTTAGTCAAGTCCAGTTGGCAGAAAAATCCTAATCCCTGATTTATCCAACTAATTTTTGATTATTTTTTGTTAGAAGGATTAAAATTGCTGGTAAATTGAAATTTATAGGACTAAAATTTTTAGTTCGATCCTTACAGGACTAATTTTGCCACTCCTTTATATACATGACAAATTGTGTATTTCTGCCAAATTTGAATAATTACAACTATTTCAACTATTAAGTTTAAATTTAGTCGTTTTCATTAAACTTAATTCTATCATTGAACTTAAATGGAATTCTATCATACTTAGACAATTGATGATAAGTTTCAATTTGGGTCCTGGATTCTAATCACTTAATTCTAAAAATTAAAACTTGTTACAATTATTACAATAAGTCTCAATCTAAATACTTGAATTGTCAAGTTTAATATTTTTAAATAGATCAATGTCATAAATGAATGAGATCTTCACTTGAATCGGAGTATGTTTATATTAAGTTCTTTATTAGAATTCGACTTGATTTCACAATAGTTACAATAAATAAATAATTATTAATTAATTATAGCAACCTCGACAATCCTTTGAAGATAGATGGAAAAATACAATCGAATTATAATAGTTATCAAATTATTTTAATCATAAAATCTCAAAATCTAATAAAAAAATATATGAACTACTTATTTTTGTTGAATAAACATGGAATAAACCATTAATGAAAAGAAAATAATTTATATAGATAAATAAATACCAAAAACTATTTCTTGTCAAAGTAGTTGGTAAATTATATTTTTGGTCCTATAAATGGACCTGTTTTCAATTTTGGTCCCATGTTGTGGATAATTCATACATTGCATCCTTTATGTGCAACCTTTTTTTTCAATTTTAGAACACAAGAGGGGCAACTGTTAAATAATTAACGGTTAAGACTTCTTCCATTAAGTGGTTGCACATTTGGAGGAAAAATGTACTAGCAAATAAAAATTGGTGGGAAAGGCTTGTTCCTTCTTCTTCCTCACATAAATGGCTCTTTTCTTTTCTTTTATTTTTCTCTTCCATTTAGTAGGAACAAATGTGTAAACATGGCTACAAAGGGAGAACTATTTTGTCACTATGGAAGGGCTGCAAGTTTGGGAACATCATAGACCGACAACAACCCAGGTAGGAGGTGTTTTTGGGTGTTTTGAAAAAAAAAGTGGGTATGATTTTTTTTTGTTTGTTTGAGAAGACCCACCGATGTGCGGAAAGGCAAGGGTTATCATATCCGGATTACTTATGAGGTTAAATAAAATGAAGGACAAGATTGCATAGATGGAACAAAGAGCTACAAACTGTTTTAATTTATTTTTTTGTTCTAATATGTCTCATTTTATTGTTTAAGTATTAAGTGTAATGGGGATGAATGTTCATTGTGCCCCCATTTTTTTCATTTTCTGAAAATATTAAGGTGCTAATATTAGGATACGCAATCTTCATTTTGTATCCAAACATCCTGTTGTTTGTTCATAACAATGGGTTATAATGTAATGTCATTTATTTTATATGTGATGTTATGTTAATAATGCCTAATTTCTCCCATTAAATTTAGAAATATAAGCTGCATCAATTTGGAACAAAATTCAGAATTTTCAAAAGCACAAACTGCATTAAAAAGTTGGATATTTGATCAACAATTACAAAATATTGGAACCAAATGTACTAGACCCAAGATTACATAATAATGCTGAGTTTGATCAATATTTTATAGCAAAATGTAAATCGATTTCCAACATTTTGCAGTAAAACCCATCCACTTTTATACCACTTGTTCTTGCTTTTAGGGTACACATCCGATGCCAAATTGATCATGCTAACATACTTCTTGCCGTCTTTCTACAAGGTTGGGACCAATCATTTGAAGCTCGATTTAATTTGCGTTTGAGGAGAAACAATTGGATGGTTTGCAACAAATCGAATAGGAACTCTTGTGGTGACTCTTGAAGTTGATCTTGTAATAGAAGTACCTAGAAGAGTTTGTATTCCTTGGCTGGTTAGTGGTGGATTTGCAGAAAGTGGGGTCCTTTTGTTTTTTCCCTTGAATTTTGATGATGTGTGAAGTCCTTTTCTAGCCTGCAAGGCAATGTAGTATTATCTAAGTTTTGAAATAGTGAAATAAAGAAAAAAAAATATGCACTTACTGTTAATTTTTGTGTGTTTTGGAAATCTTGAATCACTGGTGGAACTTAAGAGCATCGATGTATGGATTGATCATGATGAACCTGTATATTTATGAAAATCAACAAGGTAAGATCGTATAATTCATAAATACAAAGCATTAAACAATTTATAAGTACCAGTAATGGGAGGTTTGGCGGTTCAACACTTCCAATAGATGTTTGAACCTACAACAAATTATAATGTATCATGGAGCAGTTCTTTGTGCTTGTCCGATATGAAAGTGTACCCATACTCCCTAGTTATGCTTAGATCAACTCATAACAACAACAAGAATCATTCTCAATTAAGAGCTCTCAATAGTGAGGACAAGAGGTTTCTCTCTCTAGAAAGAATGCTTTCCTTTCTCTCTATAGTGCCCCACAATAGATTTGCTCCTTAACGATTTTCCTTCGACTTTTTGCAAGTTTGGCTCTAATTAATCAAGAGTTCTGTTACTGCTCAACAAGTCTACTATTCGGATTTTTGGATTTGAGCGAGTTTTGGCCGACTTTTGCACCTGTAAGTGTTTCTGTCCGCCGGAATCTCTTACATTACAGCGGACATTGCCTCTTTTCAACAATTTTTCCATTGCTTCCTTGAAGACTTCCGAACGTTGGTGCTGGATTGTTTTTTTATATTTTTTAGCCATTTTTCGATTGATTGAAGTTAGGTGAGGACTTGTTGTTTTTGGTCCAGCACCAACATGTAGGCTCCTACTGCCTTGTCTGCAGTTTTCTCTTTCAGCATTGGGCACACTGCATTATTCCTGCTGCCTCTTCAGACCTGGGTTGACTTGATGCTCTTGTCAACTTCTAGCAATCTACCCCTTACCTGTTTAGTGCATCAATAGACTACCAAGCTTGCTGCAATTGTTGGTCTTTCTTCTTTTACCTTAGCTAACTCCCTCATGGTTCTTCATCTAAAGTTACTGGCTGCTCCACCATGATATCTGACCAGCCTTCCAGTGTACCAGAATCTGTCAAGGCAACGACAGTCGCTCAACCTTTCACTGCCCTAGCTTCCGTCAAGGCAACGATAGCCTTCTAGTCGTATACTGCCCCTGGTTTTATCATGGAAACTGCCAAGCCTACCGACAAAACCAAGGTTGGTTCGCTTGATTTTCATGACTTCCAACATCTCTGGCACCCGGTCAGAGGAGACACTGCCAGGCAATGAAGTCAAAATTGAAGCTGCAGATATGAAGAAGATTTCCTTTACACGAGATGAAGATAGGCGTCATATCTTAGCTAGTAGCCCATATTTTGTCTATGGACACCCCCTCCTACTAAAAAACATGCCGGACTATTTTGAGTTCAAGGAGGACTATTAGCTTAACTCCGATTTGGGCCATCCTTTCATCACTTCCACTTGAATGTTGGCATCTAATGCACTAGGCAAGATTGGATCTAGATTGGGCATTCCTATTGCCATGGATTCATTGATAATGAAGATGGAACTAGTTTTGTATGCCCGTATCTTGGTTGAAGTTGATGCATCTAAGACCCTTGTGGACCAAGTGGAGTTCATATTTTACCGAACGGTGTGACAAGAAAGTAGCCAGTTGTCTATGAGTTCACACATAAGTTTTGTACATAATGTAATCGCTTTGGTCACTTGAAGGATTCTTGCCAAGGCACTCATTCGCCAGCTGCTGTTGCTACAACTACTCTTATCACAACCGTTAAGTCGGTTGCTCTAAAGAAGGTGCAGCTTGTCTAGTGGACCCTGGTGCAACGACGACATAAGAATGATCAAAAGCATCTAACTCCCAAACCGATAATGGGTGTGCAAAAGCTGAATATTCTAGTAGCCGGCAATGACGAACAGGAACGGCTGAGACCGTCTACGCCATAGCCGAGCATAAATGGACAAGTGCAACCCATGCATCCATCACCGGTTGTAACAGAGGCACACTCATTGGCAGTCTCATCGGGTTCCTCCAATGAGTCGGATACCCCATCATCAACACAGCATTTTATGTTGGGGATTATGACAACCATCATCGCTCTAAATGAACCTAAACTAAAGTAGAAGCTAGGAGGGGATACCCCTCCTCAATCTTCATGAAGATTGGATTTTGGAATGTGAGAGGCTTTAACCGACCTCTCAAACACAATAAGGTGGCCCACCTCATCAAGAATAGTTAGCTTTATCTCCTAAGCATTTTGGAGACGAAGCTTGCTGCACCAGCTATTCTAAGGATTCTCAATAGATCATCCTCGGGATGGTGCCAACCAACAACTTTGACACTATTGATGGTGGACGTATCCTTGTCATTTGGAATCCTGCGGTCATTGACCTTCTTCCAGAAGATATTTCACTACAAATGATCCATTGCGAGTTATGAATAAGTCTTCCCAATTTTCTTTCATATTTTATTTACTTACGGCTTTTATACTGTAGTGAAGAGAAGGAGCATGTGTGAGAAAATTTTGGAATTGGGATAACAGTTGGGTATGCCGTGGCTCATACTAGGTGATTTTAACTGTATTAAATCTCCTATAGAGGATCAACTTGGTGTTCCCCTAACTTGGTATGAAATTTAAGGACTTTGTTAATTGTTGCTTTTCACTTGGACTGCATTATGCTCCTTCAATGGGCTATTACTATACTTGGTATTCCAACAGTGATTACAACCCCGTTTGCTGTAAACTTGATCGAGTTCTTTTGAATAATGAATGGCTCGAGGCTAGACTGCATTGTGATGCCCATTTCAACCCACTGGGATGCCTCTCCGATCACTCCCTGAGTATTGTCTCTATTCTTGATCACCCTGCCCCCAAACCTAAACCTTTTTGGTTTTTTAATATGTGAGCAGATCACCCGGACTTCATTGCAGTCGTTGAAGATGGATGGAACTTGAATGTGGAGGGTACACCATAATTCAGACTTTGCAAAAAATTGAAGGCACTTAAGAGCTCCCTTAAAGCATTCAACAGCTTGCACTTTAGCCACATTTCCATCAAGGCTAAGGAGGCAGACTTTGCTTTGCAAAATGCACAGCTCCAGCTTGAATCTAACCCTGGGATGCAACTCTTTGAGACTCGTTGGGAGGCCCTAGGAAGAAGGCGTCTTTCTTGCTGAACCTACAAGGCACTTTTACTACCAAAGACAACTTGCAGTTTTTCAAATTAGCAACAATAAGGCACTCAGGCCAGACGATTATACATCATGTTTCTTCAAGAAAACATGGAATGAGGGAGACCTTGTTTGTAGGGCTGTTATCTGTAGGAGTGGACAGATGGTACGGAAGCTCAACCACACTATTATTGCCCTTAGATCAAAAGTTCGAGCATTCTCCTTTAGTTGCTGACTACCGGCCGAGTTTGTGTTGCAATGTGATCTACAAAGTCATCACAAAAGTCATTGCCGATTGGTTTTCCATTGCATTGGAACACCTCATTGACAGTAGCCGAACAACCTTTGTTGGGGGTCGAAATATTATAGACAACATGTTCTTGGCTCAAGAAATGGTCCAACAGTACTCGAGGAGGCGGATTTCACCTCGTTGTACTATTAACGTCGACTTGTGCAAGGCTTTTGACTCGATTTCATGGACGTTTCTCTCTTGAGTCCTCCACGGGTATGGCTTCTCTCCACTATTTATCTCATCAATTATGGAATGTGTTTCCAGCCCTTCTTTTCAGTGGGATTGAACGGCTCCCTACATGGTTTTTTCTCGGGGAAGAAAGACCTAAGGCAAGAAAACCCGATATCGCCGGCTCTCTTCCTTCTTTGCATGGAGTTTTTTTCCGATTGATCAAGAGGAATTCATCAAGCTCTGACTTCAACTTCTACCCGAAATGTCAGAAGTTAAAGATTACCCACATCCTCTTTGCCAACAATCTCATGCTTTTCACTCGGGGTGACCTTCCATATATCCACATTTTGTTCGAATGTCTCAAAGAGTTTAGAGATGTTTCTGCCTTGCCTTCAATAATTCCAAATCGAGCATCTTTACGGAAGGTATTCAAAACTATGAGTTTGACAGAATCCTTGCAAGGACATAGTTTGCTAGAGGCTAGTGTTCAATATCTTAGCGAATGTTCAACTTGCGGCTAAGTGGCTTTTGGTCTCTGACTACTCACTATTTGTGGACCAGATTGCAAGTTGCATTTGCAAATGGATGACTAAGTCCTTTTCTTTTGTAGGTCGGCTGGAATTTATCCGTTAGTTATATAAGGTGCGGAGTGCTTTTGGCTCCACGTCTTCCCACTTCCAACAACGGTTATTGAGAAGATTTACTGACCGTTGCAGGGTTTTCCTCTGGAACTCTAAGAGAGCACTAGTTACCTGGGACGAAAATTGCCATCCGAAAGAAGAGAGTGGACTAGGTTCCTAGCACATCCAATCCTGGAATGTTGTCTTCCTTGCCGAGTTTTGTGGAACATACATCGTAAGGTAGACACACTATGGGTACAGTGGATAATGAGGTCTACCTTAGAGGTGATTCACTTTGAGACTAGCAACTGAAGAAGGGTGATTCACCACTCCTTCAATGACTTCCTGACATCCAAAACAGAGTCGTCACTATATTCGGTTCATCAAAAGGCAACAATTCAGCGCATGGAGAAATGGTCTAACATTAAGGACTCTAGACGTCCAACGCCTATGAGTACTTTAGGCCGAAGCTTTTAAGGCAACCTTGAAAAGCTGCAATCTGGAAGGCATTTATCCTGCCAAAGTACTCTTCAGCTTGTGGCTAGGACTATGGGGAAGACTGGCTATACAGAACCGACTTGCTTTCCTACAAAAGGAAGCATCATCCTCATTGTGTATCGACACTAATGAATTAGCCAAACATCTCTTCTTTGAATGCCCCTTTAGTGATATTGTTTGGTCACACATCCGTTAATGGCCTAGCATCAGCCAATGTATGTCAATACTCCTTAGTGCAGTCAAGTAGCTTAAGAAAGGGAAGACTGGCTCCTTCGTGCAGAACAAAGCGTGACATCTCATTTTGGCATGCACAGTCTACAACTTTTGGTGGCATAGCAACGAAATTATTTTTTAAGGCAAAACTCCAAATACTGAGGGTTTTGTAATTTCTATTAAAATTCCAGTGTACAAGCTCATTTTGGCATTTTCCCCACATGGATTGATTGCACTTTAATCCACAACGTGGATCTTTTGTATCTCTCCAAGTATGCTCGGAGTACCTTGTAAATATTCTTGAATGAATGCACTTACATTTCACCCAAACAGAATCATTATCAATTATCTTTATTCTCTGTGTTTATCACTGCATAGGCAATAGGAAAAGAGTTGTTGGTGGGATTAATCCCAACTACTATTAACAATACCTCCATTCCCTAAATGGATCCTTTAAATGACATTCATTTACATCAATGAGTGGCCTAAACTCTAACTTAAATCCCTATTTCATAGCCTCAAAACATACATAAAAATTTTCTTATCTTTTTGCACTTGTAGCATTTTTACTGTTTAGTTTTAATGTGATTGTGGACCTTGGATTGCTTTTTCTCAATTTATCTGGATAATCCCATAAAATCACATATTCTTCTTTTGCCTTATCCTCAATGCTTTCAAGTACTATAGCTCTATAGGCTTGAGATTTAGACACACTGACTTTTTCATAGGGTCTTTTCGCACGGATAACAAAGAATTTGTGGGATTTCTCAAATTTCTATGGTGGAATGAACACCGGAGTTCAATAATTTCTCAAATTTGTGAGAAATAAAGAGGCTAAGAGGGTTGAACGAAGAGGGAAGAACTAAGGTTTTTGTCTAAGGTAAACCTCCCCTTTTTTACTTGGTTAATTTACTTCATCTCTTTTGTTGGGAAAAAAATGATGCATTCTTCTTCTCACATGCAGATCACATAATTTAACTAACGACCAACCACTTAATAAGAAAAAGCCTCAACTATTAACTATTTAACAGTTTCTCTCTTGTGTTCTAAAATTAAAAACAAAAATGCACAGGGGATGCAATGTGTGAATTATCTGTAGCATGGGACCACAAATTTAATTTACCCTCAAAGTAGTAGTGCATTTATTTTTGTGACGACCCTTTAAATTTTAGTTCCATCACCATTTGGGGATGTTCGCAAAAGCTTAAATTAAATGCTTTTCAGTTATAATTTGGATTAAACTAAATGAAGTTTTTTGAAAATACAACTTTTATTTAAACTTCTCTTAAATTAAGAAATACGTTAAAAGTTGTAAGTTGGTGAGAACATGTTTATTGCAACTTAAGATATTTTTATAAATAAGTTGAATTTTCTTTATGACTTTTTTGCTCTAACTGCTTTTTGTGTATTTTGAAAACACTCCATCTCAATTATGATAAAATCTACCAACCTACTGGGGTAGTTAGTAAGCTCACAAATAAACTAAAATACGCCAACTTTTTTATCAAGTATTTCCACATCAATTTTTTTCTATTTATAATTATTACTTCCAAACATCCTCAATTTTTACATTCTAGTCACTTATCCATGTTTTTTTTTTTCTTAATTAAGCACTTTCGAGAAAGTATAAGGTTTTGCGAACAACCCTTCATTCTATTTTCCTCAACCCCACGCAAACATCTCAGCATTTCCAAATTAAAGCCACGCTCTTCATTGACATGCTTTCATTACTTCCATTACTCGAAGATTCTCCAAAAGTCCAATAATTTAAAAAAAAGTTCCATTTTCAATCATCCCGCCAACTATATTTAGAAAATTGATGAAAAATTCACGTACAAATCATGTGGCATTTATCTTTCAAAATTGAAGGAAACAACCATGCGATATTGCATGTAGTTTTCTCTGTCAATTTCTTAAAGGAAGTTTGTAGGATGACTGAAAGTTATAGAATTTTTTTTTTTTTTTTTTTTTTTTTTTTTTTTTTTTTTAACAGTTATAGGAATAGTTTTCAGAATTTTGTAAGCAATGAGACTAAAATATATTAAAAACTAAATTATGGACAAAAAGTGAACTTTTTCAAAACACTGCAATAAAAATATAATATTAGTGGTAAGATATTAAGTAATAATTTCAAAAATATCAATAAAAATAAATATTAAACAAAAAAATATATGTTGATACTCCATGCATATAACTAGTAACCATTTTAATATCATCATTTATTTTTTATCATAATATTCTCTTCTTGTAATGAAATAAAGGCAAAGCGAAATCAACAAACTCTTTTGCAACATTGGAATAATTAACAACATAAGCATTTGCCAAGTAGCGAAAGAAAAGATAAAATTAGTTTCTTTAAAAGTCGAAGTATGACAAAAGAAACCAATGAATCATCTCGTTTCATCATAAAGCATGAAACGACACCCTAGTATAACTACTTCACAAGATAAATCACACACACACATCTTCCATATGACGTCGTTTTAACTCATCATCTCAACAATATATATTATATATATATATATATATATTATAGAGTAGAGAGATCGAAGAGATGTATATACCCATATATGGCAATCAACATCCTTAAAAAATATTGTCGGAAGCTTATTACGAAAATGATACGACCACACAAAAGGAGCATTGATCGTTCGGACTCAAACTTATCATCTCCTCGAGCAGTGCACTGCGACGAGCTTTTCCTACCAACGAAGAGGAAAAAGAGTTGCCCGAAAAACGACGACGACGATGACGATGACGATGGTGATAGTCTTATTCTAAGATACCAAATTGCTGCGCAAAGTCATTTCAGCTTGAGGCCTAACATCTATATTTGAGAGTTCAAACTTTAGGTTATGTTGGAAATTATGTTTTTCTCAATTCTAGTACGATTATAATTACCCTATATTTTTTTTTTTTTTTCTATTTTTTTTCCTCCTTGAATTGGATAATTAAATAAGTATTTCTACTTAGCTTTTCAATTGATTCTTGTGAAAATCTCTTTAATGTTTTATATCTGTGATTCTAATCAAATCTTGAAAAAGTCACTTTTCTTTTTGTAAGAGTAGTCGTCATAACATGTTGTTTTTGGGTGCATATAATAAAATAAAATAAAATTTAAGGTATTAGTAACACAATAAAAAAATTGTTTAGTTGTGTTAAAATGGCATGGACTCAATTTTTTTTTTTTAAAAGTTAGTATAATTATTCTTAAAATAGTATAATTAAGAATTGTTATATTTAAAATTTGACGCGACAGTGTCATTAATTACCTCTTGTGAATGTAATTATATATATATATATATATATATATATATATATTTAGTATAGATTAATATTATATATCCAGAGTGCAAGCACGACAACTAATTGAGAACACGAACTCAAAAAATACCATAAATACTCATATATATGGATAATGTTAATTCAAATTAGATTGACATGATACCAATCCAAAAATACCATATATGGAAATAACTAAAGAGTTGGACAATTCTAACCCATCGCCAGCCCATATAATATCTATGGTGCAATCTAATTTTATTAAGTTAAAACTAAAATATGCTTAATATGTTTTGGTAAATTTATTTCTAACAAAAAACGTGAAAAAAAAAATTAAAACATATGAAAATAGTTATATGAAGTCAACTTAATCAACAATAAATTAAATTAATTAAATTATGGGGTTAGAGACTCATTTAAGACTTTCTCACCAGCCTATATAGGACCCATCACCAACCCATATAGAACTTATCATCAATCCACTTAAAACTAATCACCAGCCTATATAGAGTTCATAATGAACTCATAATTTTAATTTATACTAATATTTTTTATTAATTATATTATATTACTAAACCGACTTTTAATAAATTAATAGAAAATTAAATATGAAGAACTCATTTAGAATCCATTAGAACCATATAATTCATAATCTATTTAAATTTATTTAATCAAAACCATATTGGACATTTTAAACAATATTAAATCCAACACAACCCGCCCCAATCCAGAATACAGGATACCATATTGTTGTTTTTTTAAAAATATAGAGGGCGGGGGTAAATTGTTATTTTTTTTTTCATAAAGGATAATTTACTCATTTAAAATATCACAGTAAGATTGCCAGGGTAGTTTAAGGTTAGTATGTATCTCAAAGAATATGTTGTTTAAATTGCATTTCTTTAGAAGTTATAATAATTTTACTCCATTGTCCAAATTTGAAATAAGCTTTACGATATCGTGTTTTTCTTTTGATTTAAGGTACACAGTGGAAATATTCGTTTAAAAAAATTCGATTCAAGATCAATCGATTATTGTCTTGAGGTGGGCTTGAGCTTTTAAATCGACCCCAATTGAGTGGCCCATCACATGAACAAGCCTGGTTGAGGCTCGAATCAGCAAGAACTAAATCAAGAAGTCACAACGTAATATTTAATCCTGACCTGTCTATGACCTCAACTTCTGAATATACAAAGTGACTTATGAGTACAAGTCTAACAATGATCGAGCTCTTGAATTTGTCATCGATGCTTCTAAGAAAACGGAAGTTTTTTATCGGACTATAAATATATTGGTTCTTTAATTGTAGTTTATAAAAATAAAGGATTATTATTATTATATTATTATTATTATTATTATTATTATTATTATTATTATTATTATTATTATTATTCATCAAATTACAAGGGTGCAATGGTCATTCTCATTTGGTGCAATTTTGTGATTAGTTTTATATCATCTTCCAAGGGTGGTATTAGTTATTCAGGTGTAACAGTAATTAGTACAAGATTTTGATTTTATTTCGATCCCTCATACAAGAAAGTTATATTAACCTATATTAATTTTCTTATATATACTGCACATGAAAGTAAACGGGGCCTTAGTACTTAAGATTGAGCCAAGTGGGATAAGATCCTTCTCTTAAGAAAGATGATTGTATTAGAATATTTGCAGTATATATAGTGGAAATGAGAAAAAATGGAGAGAAGAATTTCAAAGGAAAATTTTATCTTCTTCCTCTAATCTCTTGAGCTCTTTGCCTTGCTGGAATAGGAAAAACAATAATTTATAATTTTTTATCGTATCAATCTATTTATCTGGTAAAAATATAAACTCGTATTAACCTGAATCACTGGTCATATAAATTATAATTTATTTGTTCTTGACAAATAATTTTATAATTAAATAAACAAACAGATAAGAAAATAAAAATTTAACAGTATACATATATCCATAACAAAATGTATTATTAATTAATATAGTTTACATTTTATAATATCACTAAAAATATTCATGAAAGTATATGAACTTGTTATCTTATATATGTATATATATAGGTTTTAGGTAATTTTTTACTCTATAAAATTAAATATACAATTTATATAAATATATAATTTTAAATAATTTTTTAAATTATGCACATAAATATATAGAAAATGTCCTACACTTACTACATAAGATGTACACATTTGTTTGCTTACTATATACGTTGAAATTCACTTAAAAATTTACATAAATAAGTAGGTTTGTGTGAAGTTCTAATACCTCCTAAACATATACATAGCTCATTTCTAATTTAGTCGGAAGAAGGCGACGAGAGGATCGTACACGACTTGCTTAGCATTGACGGCGTAAACAAAGTCTAGATGAGCATAGTCTTGGATGTACTGCAACACAAGCTTATCAGGGTCGTGGTCGGAGAGTGCGTCGATCAACGTCTGCACGTCTTTCACGTCAGAGAGCAAATCCTCTCCTCCGTAGCCGAGGAAAAGGGGAAGATCGTTGGGAATGCTCGTCATGTTGTAGTCCGGAGGAGTCGTCTGTCCGTAGTGTTTGTTGTTGTCGTCGTCACTACCGTAGTCGTACATCGCTATAGTCCCTTGTCTGATCACTGTTGCACGAAGAACCAAAAGGTTGTTATCTTGAGCAGAATTCGATATACATGTCCATGCTTAAATATGTTTTATATTAAATTAAGAAAAAAAAATATATCTTTATGTGATAGGAAAAATGCAATTTTAGTTCTGTAATTTATGGGGTGGTCTTTTTTGTACTGTACGAATTAATTTTCGCAATTTAGTTCTGTAACTTTAAAATTTTGGCAATTTTCATCATTTTTTGACCTTTTTAGTCCTATAATTTAAGGATTATTGACATTTTTAGTCCTATAACTTAGGGAGTTGGCATTTTTGGTCCTACATGAATTTACTTGCAGGACTAAAATTACAGGACTAAAAATGCTACCCCTTAAGTTACAGGACTAAAATTGTAATTTTTCCTTATGTGATAGATACTTTTTGTATCACTTATTTATTTTTATTAGAATTAATTATTTGAAAAATTTTATTTTAGGAAAGACATTTGAGAAACTTAAGTTATGATAATCCTCTCCCCCTTAATCAATAAGAGTACTGACAGTCGAACACACTCGATACGTGTACGTAAATTAAAAAAAATGCCATATTTATGCATTTACGAAAACAAATTATTAAACACATTTTCTTATCATAATGGTATCAACAAATAAATTTATATATAAATATTTTAAAAAATAATCAAGTATTAGGCTTTAGTAGTTACTATCTTTTTTATTAAATTATACTTAGACTCCTTGAGATATATTTGAGTAAAGAAAAATAATAATACTTTTTTACATTTACATAATGCAATTTAACTTTCATAAATTTTAAATATTGAAGTGTAATTGAGCTTTACTTACTCTGGGCTAGATGGATCATGTTCTTTGTGGCCGTAGGTTGTCGGTGAGCAAGATTTGAGCTTGAAGAATTCATGCAAAATTAGGGCCTATTCCAACACCAAAGATGAAGTAAGAATCAAACATAATCAAGGTAAAGTTATCACTTCATGACAATCAATGTAACCACATTTGTTGTATGATTGATCATGTTCCTACTTGAATCATGCATTCTAACATTTCTAATTAGTTCAAATTTGATCAAATTCCGTTCGTGTAGAATTTTTCCATAATCAAGAGGATGTGATGTTGAATCGAATAAGATTCCGGCGAATTATTCATTTGGTTACTCAAAAGAAGCGGATACCTGTAATTACACTCTCCAGGTCAGTACAATCGATCGTGCTGCAAATGTCACTGACGAGTTTGGAAGCAGCCCCTCTGTTGAACTCAACGAAGTAAACATTCTTGACATTATTAACGTTACAAATAATTGCTTCAAATTCATATAACTATCCTACTAAAAAATATGATAAACGTTTGGTGTTGTTTTTTGAGTTGACTGAAAATCTTTTTCAAATACAATAGATACCGTAATTTTTTATAAACGTGGCGTGTGTATATTAAATGCAAGAGAAGATGCAACAAGATTTGCAGTAAAACTTATGAATGCATTTTTGCTACTAGATATACGTAGTAATGAATGAGTTTGTGGAGTCGAATCTCACCCTCCTGGAGCAAAACTCTTTGAGTCCCAACCAGTATAAGACCTATTACAAGGACACAATAATTAAATAGCGACAGTTAGACGATGCAAAAAGGGGTGTAAGTTGCCATAAATTCATGCATTTGGGACGGAATTTGAAACGACAGCAAATGAGAGAAAGATGAGATTAAGGTTTTGAGTACTTCAGCTGTGAATATATCAGCAGCAGCTCTGGCCAGTGGAGATGGCATCTGACCCATGTAGGCTATGGGGCTAAGCAAAGCAGCTGATCTTACCATGTTCAGCACCTCTTCTCTTGAAAATGCACCAAAAGCCATCAAAGTCCCCTTTTATACATTATTCACATAAGAAAATAGAATCACAATTAATAGCTAACTAATACAGTAAACCAACAATAAATACTATTAAAATAGTCCAATAATATCCATAAATTGACGGGATTTAAATTCATGACCTATGACCATGAGACGTCAATTAGGTCAATTAAGTTAAACATCACTAGTTGAGTTCTTATTACAATAATGTACTAGAATAAAACCTTATGTTTTATTCTTAGTAATGTTGCTACAAATCAATTTCAAATACCCTTAGTAAGATATTATTGAAAAATCATTTAAAATCTTCTTTTGTTATAAGATTTATTTTAATAAATTTCTTAGTTATAATCTCTCTCTCGCCCCTAAAAAAAAAAAAAGAATAATATGAAAGCATCCAAAAAAGGCCCTTTACATTCACAAATATCAATTAATGACACCAGCATACCAATTTTTTATAGAGCCAAAAATGCCCTTCAACTACTAATATAACTAACTTATTCAACTTTTCAAATTTTATATTAGCTGATGAAATAATTTTCTTTCTTTCTTTCTTTCTTTACAACAAGGAATTGAAGTTGGAATGGTGAAGTTGTGGGTTAGTACTTACCAAAGAATGACCAACATAGTGCAACTTCTGCCCTGTTTGGCCATTAACATATTGGACAAAAGCTGGTAGGTCGTACTCTACCAATTCGTCCCATGACCAGTCCCAATATTCCTGCGTCCAAAACACCAAATATCACTAGCTATGACCCACATCATCATCCCTCTACTATACTAGTTAACATTCTTAATGTTACTAGCAAGGTAAAATACCAACATCAAGAGGCATAAACCACTTTGTCTCTCTCTCTCAAACATATGATGCATCATACATGTGTGTGTTAGAAATAAGTGTAAAGTCTACATTACGGTCAGGTGGTTCGATTAGTACCGGATCGTTGGGACTGAGAGACGTGTGTCCGCTGCTGTAATTAGTACCACGAACATTGGCCAGCCAAACGTCAAAACCGTTATCCGCCAATATGAATCCCAGAGATTCATCTGGGGAATTCGACAGCCATGTTAAAGCGTCCTGTAACATAGACGAGTGTGTTACTTGCGGCCATCCGACGTGTATTCGTAGAACGGATTGAATTTTTTATTTTATTTTATTTAATATATAAATGACATGCACAAATCTATCTTCAAATAAAATAAAGTATAGGGTTGTGAGTAGCAACACTCATGAGTCCATGTTGGAGAAGAACTGGTGGCTTAGCTCCTGTCTTCTTGCCATCGGATCGTCCTGTCGGAATCCTCTGCAAGCTCAGAATATAACCGTCTTTTGTTGTCACCTGATCATGCATTAGTTACATCAAAACATGTATAATCAATGATCACTCATCCAAAAAAAGAAAAAACACAAAAGAATAGGCGATTGTTCATATATATATATATACATACTTTATGCTCTTCACAGCTATAACCTTGTGCCTCCACCCTTGACTTACAGATACCATCTGTATAATCACCAGAATACAAGCCCATCAGCTTTGTTCTCCCACCAGCTGCCGGTGTACTAAGAACGAACAAGACAATTAAGGATGTTATAATCGTCTTGACAACCATTTTTATGACAAATATGTAAACAGTTTGGTAATAAATCTCGACTTGTTTGCTGCAACTTTTATAGGAAGAGAATACCAGAAACTGGTCAACCAGATGCACATCGTTACAACGGAAGTTAAGACATCGTTGCTGTACGGTTCCGTGTGTGAACGCTGAGGATGATCAGACCTTCAGTTGGACATCTTACAACGTAATGTGTCTTTTTGTTTTGCCCGATATTTTGGGAGTATTGATGGTTGTGAAGTAAGAACCTGCAGTTGTTCTTGACGATTGGATGCATTTTAGGAATTTTGAAATTAAAGTTGGTCGCGTCTGTCTGAATGGTTGCTGAGAGTATGATGCAAGGACCTTATAAATTAATTAGGGATAATTACACTCCCATATCTCAAAGTTTGGTGTAATTATATGTAAACCTTCTATATATATAATTTGAAGAATTATGTCTAATACCCTTGAGGTTTGTTTTCGTCTAATAAATAGGTTCATTAGTGAAAATTCACTAAATTTGCTGATATTAACAAAAACACTGAATGAAAAGTGATACTTGGGCTCGATTGACTTATTACTGACTTATTGCAATTTATACTAATATTTTTCGACTAAACTACCCTTATAACGGTGAAAATATATCTCCTCAATGTATTAACATGTGTAGACTTATGAGGTAATTTGGTTATGAAAATATTTACTTGACCTACAATAAATCATTAATAAGTTAATTGAGAGTGAATTTATAGAATTTTTTATCCAACCTATTTTCATAAATATCAGTAAATTTGATGAATTTTGACTAATAGAGCTACTTATTTGTTAGACAGAAATTACATATAATTATTAAATTTCAAGAAATAATATTGTATTAATTATATATCCCTATAAATTATGTGAACTTGTGTTATGTGGCCGAATATCTTTAACAAGAAAAGACATATAGGTAGGGAGGAAAAGAAGAATTTTTATATTGGACAGAAAAAACCAATTATGTAATGATATATATGTGTGGTCTATCAGACGATGTCTTAAGTTGTTAAATATCAAGTAAAATGCAAATGAACCATCAAACAATACATTTGGATGATGTTGATGTGGGAAATATCTTAATTAATCTCAATTATGTAATATGGATTATCTTTTTGTTTTATGTTAATTTATAAGTTGTTTTTCTCTCGTCCAAAATATCAGTAGTATGAAAGTTTGTTGGAATTCTTAATATGTTCAATGCAACCATAATTAATAATTATTACACAGTCAAAGATAGTGACATAATTGGTATCTACTTATATTGGCATCATTAGACTTTTTTTTTTTTTCTAGAAAAAAAAAATTAAACTTTTTTTTTATAGTATAAAAATACATTTTTTTATATTCAAGTTTTTTACTAGCGCTCTACAAAATTGGTCCCCGAACACTACCAAAAAATTATTTTATTGCGACCGAGATATTGCAAAGGTTCAGATTGCATCCCAATTAGCAACGCATTTGAGACGTTCTAGCGAACGATGACGTCATGTGGTCTAGAAATATATTGGAAAAAAAAAGGTAAATTTCAATGGATAAATCATTGCAAATATTGTTGCAGAGTCAATCTTCGTCGCTGATAATTGAGAAATCCATCACATATATTATTCTGACGATCTTCTGTGATGAGAAGTTGTCGTTGCAATTTTGAAATAGTTTATACGATGGGTGGAACATCCGTTCAAATTTCAGTGGTAATTCTGTTGCAAAAAATGAATAGGTATGCGATTTCTTATTTCCCCCATCAGTAATCTACAAACCATCAAAATATTGCCGTGAAACTTATCAGAATATTGCATAACGACTTTCAACAACTACATTTGGCTGCCACAAATATGTGACAATGCTCGTCACAGTTTCATTACATTCTTGAATAATAAAAACACATACTCTCTCTCTCTCTCTCTCTCCCTATATATATATATATATATATATATATATATAATTTTTCAGTATATTATAAATATTACCATCATGGCGTTTCATTGATCTCTGAACTGAGTCTGGAGGAGAAGGTGGATTGTGATTAAAAAAATAACAATTGGACCCTTTCCTGTTCTATGTAATTTAATTATTTTTTGTAATTTATGTATTTAACGTTAATATTATTAGTGGCAATTAATTAATTTATAGCTTGGAATATGTATATACATAAGCACTACGAGCAGTTAATTATATATAACGAATAATGCAGGTTAATATGTGAATTTTGCTTTGTTTAGAATATATTCTTATGTGCATGCACTGTTTATATATGTAGGTAGTTATGTTAAGATAATTGAGGAGGTGGATGTATGAGAGAACCTACCGGGAATATAGGAATTAAGCAGGAGGTTTTCGTTTGTGTTCATGATTTCATAGAATAGGCCAAGTATCAGTGTGCATATATGGATGGTGTGAAGATTAGGTGCCCCGTGCTTGAAGTGCCAGAACAAAAAGTTCAAAACAACAATGAAGTTATGTACGACTTATGTATAAAAATCTATGTGACGTAATATTATAATTGGACTTTACATTGTAGGACAAGAATGCAGAAATACTATGAGGCAATGACCACCTCGGTTCATTAGCAAACCTCAACTGCACAAGAGACGACTCCACACGAGGGTGATTATCGATAGATGAATTGGTACTAGAGGATAATTTTTAATGCAGTTAGGTAGGAATATTTTTCGTGGTCACCCCCCCCCCCCCCTCCAAAAAAAAAAAAAGAAAAATTCCTACTTTTTATAATTTTTACTAATTATAGTACCATTGTATGCTATATTTAATTTGCAATTATTATTTTACAAATTTTAAACTCACTACAAAGAATATAATATTAGTAACAAAAATATGAGTGATAATTTTAAAATTGTCACTGAAAAAATATATTAAGTGATCATATTTTTTATCTTGTCATTACATAATAATTACTGTGAAGAATTGTGCATGAAGTTATCACTGTAGATAATTAGTGGTACTTCTATATTGACAATTAAATAACAATAAAATATAATGGTATAAATTATGTATTGTTACAAGATAGCTTTTATATATGTTTCTAATTCCTTTTAGTGACAACTTTATACACTATTTTCTGTTACTACTTTCTACTAATAATAAACTAATTCTGAAAAACAACAAAAAAACTATTGAAATTGTGAAATTCATTATTGAGATAAAACAAAAATCATTATCACTAAATATATAATTAGTAGCATTATGATATCACTCACTATTTCATGTCATCAAATTTCTCTTTTTTATGGTGACGTTCAAAAATTTTAATATTTTATTCAATAAATTAACTAATTAATTTATGATAGGGCTAAACTATTTTTCTGGCTCCGCCACTGATCGTGATACACTGAGACTGTGTCTGATGAGGGTCCGAGCTCTTGTTCTATTGATACTGGTCAAGCCAACACTAGTTCGTGCTACAACGGGGGAGTGTATGTCTGGATTTTCTGAACAATTTTTTTACGTGATGCATGCTGCCGACTAGCCGTTGTACAACCACTACAACAAATCCCAGTCGTGAGTGGTGGCTAAGCTGGTGAGCATCAAGGTCAAGCACAACATGTTTGAGGGGTTCTACAATCAGGTGTCCTAGTGGACCAATGACCAATTACCTTGTAATCACACCCTTCCGATTACTACAGCATGAAGAAGATGATAAGGGATTTGATCTTTTAGTAGAGAAGATTGATGCGTGAAGAAAATATTTGCATGTTGTAGTAAAAGGACGACAGGGAGTTGGGTACTGTAAGTTTTGCAGTGACTTAAGGTATAAACCGACCAGGGTTCAAA
Organism: Sesamum angolense; assembly: GCA_034509725.1. Lineage (NCBI taxonomy): Eukaryota > Viridiplantae > Streptophyta > Magnoliopsida > Lamiales > Pedaliaceae > Sesamum > Sesamum angolense. Next base: position 2,479,655 of record JACGWL010000007.1, on the reverse strand, counting down.
ACCCCCAACAGAAGAAGCCTCGCAATGCCATTTTAGGTACTTGCCACTGACTTCTCGACTTTAGAAGTTGCATGTTTCAGTAGCAACGACTGAGCACATAACATGGCAAGCCAACCATCGAATGGATGATGGCTTGATGTGTCATCATTATGATGCTATGGTATTGGAGGCAGTTCGATCTAAAAAACCTAGATTTCTCACTAGAGCCTCGTATTGGGTCTATGCACCGATGAGTTTCTCTTGCAAAAGCAGTATGATTGGACGTACTCATGTTGTTTGGTTATCCTGACACCATACAATCTCTTACCGAGGGTGTGTACAATGGAGTTTAAAGGCAACTGGGATGATCACCTACCTCTGATGGAGTTTGCATATAATAACAATTTTCATCCTAGTATCGGTTTAGCCCCATATGAAGCTTTATACGGAAGGAGATGTCGCAGTCCAGTATGTTGGGATATTAAGGGATTACGACAGTAAAAGGTCCTGAATTAGTGTTGGAAACAGTGAAAAAGATACAAATAGTTAAAAAGTGCTTGAAAGCAGCCCAAGATCGGCAGAAGAGTTACGTTAATAAGCACCGCAGGGAAATAGAATATGAAGTAGGTGATAAAATTTTTCTAAAGGTATCTCCATGGAAGAGAATCTTGAGATCTGGCAAGCTAGGAAAGTTGAGTTCGAGATATATTGGGCCGTATGAAATTATTGAAAGAATCGAACCATTAGCATATCAATTAGCGTTACCAGCAGAATTGTCACAGATACACGACGTATTCCATGTCTCGATGCTGCGGCGATATCGATCTGATCCTAGCAATGTCATCCATGAACCAGAGGTAGAAATTTCCGAGGAGTTGACATATATAGAAGAGCCAATGGAGATTTTGGACAGAAGTGTAAGAAAATTGAGAAATAAGCAGATATCGATGGTGAAAGTGAGATGGACTCATCATTCTCCAAGGGAGGCGACTTGGGAGGTTGAGGAGCATATGAGAGAAAAGTATCTCTATTTATTTCAGTGAATGGGTAAGTTAGCTAAATTTTGGGGATGAAATTTTTATTAGGAGAGGAGAATTGTGACACCCGTAGGATTTTATACATAATTGGGAGACTTATTTGTAATTATTAAGAAATTATAATCTAATTATAAATAAGTTATACGTTGAAATTCGAACATAATGAAACTTGAACGGAGCAAATTGGGTCTCATTATAATATTTGGGATCAAATTGTATTAATTAAGACATTAGGAAGGACGTAATGGATATTTTAGAAAAAGTTAAAAATTAAATAATAATACTAATAATAAATAATAACGATATAATATATATATATATATATATATATATATATATATATATATATATATATATATATATATATAAAGAGAAGAAAGTGGGGAGCACTAGTGTTGTTTGTAAAGAACAAAGACGGCAGTATGAGATTGTGTGTCGATTATCGCCAGTTAAATAAGGTGATATTGAATAATAAATATTATTTATCGAGGATTGACAACTTATTAGACCAGTTAAAGGGAGCTACAATATTTTCAAAGATTGACTTGAGGTCAGGGTATTGACAATTGAGAATAATAGAGAACGATATACCAAAAAGGGCTTTCCGTACTCGTTATGGTCACTATGAGTTCTTGGTGATGCCATTTAGGTTAACAAATGCACCAGCAGCGTTCATGGCGTTGATGATTCATACATTCCAAGAGTATTTGGATCAATTTGTTATTGTATTTATTGATGACATCTTAGTGTACTCAAAAGGATAGGGAACAACATGAGCAACATCTGAGGATAGTGTTGCAGATTTTCGAAAGAGAAAGAGTTGTATGCTAAGTTAAGCAAATGTGAGTTTTGGGTAAATCATGTGATTTTTCTTGGATATGTGATACCTGGTAATAGGGTTATGCCTTCCAAAGTGAAAGCTATTATAGAATGAAGAGTACCGAAGAATGCGGCTGAAGTTAGAAGTTTCTTGGGGTTAGCAGGGTATTACAGGAGATTTGTCGAGGGATTCTCCATAATTGCTGGTCCTTTGACAAAATTACTGAGGAAAGGAGTAACATTTCAGTGGACTGAACAGTGCCAACAAAGTTTTAATGAATTGTAGAAAAGATTAACCTCCACTCTGATTTTGGTTTTGCCGTTCGGTAGCAGTGGATACGTGGTTTATACAGATGTTTCTAAATAGGGAATTGGTTGTGTATTAATATAGAATGGAAAGGTAATTGTTTATGCATCTGGTCAGTTGAGGACTCACGAGTTAAATTATCCCACGCATGATTTGGAGTTGGCTGCGATTGTGCATGCATTAAAGATTTGGAGACATTATCTGTATGGAGAAAAATTCCAGATCTTCACTGACCATAAAAGTTTGAAATATATCTTGACGCAGAAAGAATTGAATTTGAGACAAATGAGATGGATAGAACTATTGAAAGATTATGATTGCACTATTGACTTCCATATAGGGAAGACGAATGTTGTAGCAGAAGCCTTTAGTAGAAAGAGTTCAAGTATGCCAGCGAATTTGGGGAGTCACAATCATACATTACTATTGGAGATGAGATCTATGAATACGAAATTGGAAGTTGATCAGGTAGCGGGGTTGTTGGCAGACTTGCAACTTAAGCCAAACTTTGTGGATCATATCAAAGAAGCACAGACTCGGGATCCTTTATTACGGATGCGGGAGAGATTGAAGCAGGGTAAGAAGTCAATTTTCTCGGTAAGAGTTGATGGAGTGTTAGTGAATGGGGAGCGAGTTTGTGTACCTGATGTGGATAGATTAAGAAAGAAGATTTTAGAAGAAGCTCGTAATGTATCATATGCCATACATCCTGGTACTACAAAGATGTATCGGAACTTAAAACCTTACTACTGGTGGCAGATAATGAAGAAGGATGTGGCAGAATTTGTAGCTAAATATATGACGTGTCAGCAGGTAAAAGCAAAACATCATGCGCCAGCAAGTAAACTTTGACTTCTATCGATACCAGAATGGAAGTGGAAAAAGATCACTATGGATTTTGTTGTAGGATTACCTCGTACACTAAGAAAGCATCATGCTATTTGGGTGATTGTGGATAGACTGACTAAATCTGCTCATTTCTTGCCGACACGACTAAGTGATTATCTGGATAAGTTAGCTGAGTTGTATGTCTCAGACATTGTGAGATTGCATGGTGTACATGTATCTATTGTGTCAGACAGAGATCCTCGATTTACCTCACATGTTTGGGGAAGTTTACAAATGTCGTTAGGTACGAAGTTACATTTCAGTATTGCATTTCATCTTCATATAGAGGGCTTGTACACTGGAGTTTAAAGGCAACTAGGATGATCACCTATCTCTGATGGAGTTTGCATATAATAATAGTTTTCATTTTAGTGTCAGTATGGCCCCATATGAAGCTTTATATGGAAGGAGATGCCGCAGTCTAGTATGTTGGGATATTGAGGGATTACGACAGTTGGAAGGTCTTGAATTAGTGCAGGAAATAACGAAAAAGATACAAATAGTTAAAAAGTGCTTGAAAGCAACCCAAGATCGACAGAAGAGTTACATTGATAAACACCGCAGGGAAATGAAATATGAAGTAGGTGATAAAGTTTCCCTAAAGGTATCTCCATGGAAGAGAATCTTGAGATTTGGCAAGCTAGGAAATTTGAGTCCGAGATATATTGGGCCGTATGAAATTATTAAAAGAATCGGACCATTAGCATATCGATTAGCGTTACCAACAGAATTATCACAGATACATGACGTATTCCATGTCTCGATGTTGCGGCGATATTGATCTGATCCTAGCCACGTCATCCGTGAACCAAAGGTAGAAATTTCCGAGGAGTTGACATATATGGAAGAGCCAGCGGAGATTTTGGACAGAGGTGTAAGAAAATTGAGAAATAAGGAGATACCGATGATGAAGTGAGATGGACTCATCATTCTCTAAGGGAGGCAACTTGTGAGGTTGAGAAGCATATCAGAGAAAAGTATCTCTATTTATTTCAGTGAATGGGTAAGTTAGCTAAATTTCGAGGACGAAATTTTTATTAGGAGGGGAGAATTGTGACACCCGTAGGATTTTATATATAATTGAGACTTATTAGCAATTATTAAGAAATTTTAAATCTAATTATAAATAAATTATAGGTTGAAATTCGAATATTATGAAACTTGAACGGAGTAAATTGGGCATCATTATAATATTTGGGATCAAATTATATTAATTAAGAAATTATGAAGGACGTAATCGGTATTTTAGAAAAAGTTTAAAATTAAATAATAATACTAATAATAATAATGATAATAGATATATATATATATATATAATATATATATATATATATATATATGTAAAGTAAAAAAAAAAAGAAGAAAGTGGGTGGTGAGGTCATCACACCTCCCACCGCCACACTATTAAATTAATATGTTTATATATATGTCCTACTTCTTTCTTCCCCCACATGTTTAACATATACACTAATATCTCCCTAGTTTCGGATGCACGAAACAGAAAAGGTATGATTTTAGCTTTAAAATTTTTATTAATTTATATAATTATATTATTTAATTAGTTCATTTACTAAAAGTAATTTATATTCATTAATGTACTGTTTAATCGGAGTATTTTATGATTTTGTCAATTTAAATTTGTGTTGGATTAAATATCCCATTTGATTTGAAAATGTTATAGTTGGTTAATTAAATTATTGAATTTGGTAGATTTAATCATTCCTACAGTTAATCTATTCAATTTCATCGGGTTTATGAACTAAATGCATAATTATATGTATTGGTGTATAATTAAATTGTATAGTAACGAGGAATTGATAGAATTAATAGAAATATTTCAAAAATTATATTTAAGGAATATTATGTTATTAAAAAGGAAAATAAGGATTTTAATCATAATTTAATTTAGGGAATATTACTAAAAGCGATAGTTATAAAAAGATATAAGGGGTTTTATTAAATGAAATTTTATGAGTTAGTTGACAAATTAAATATATAGTTAGGAAGTTTAGTCATTCAAAAGGAACTAGAACGAAAGTTTGAACTTTGAAAAAAATAAAATATTAAAAGGTTGGTGGAAATGTACGATTATCATATAATATCTTATTAGCATTTTTTATATTTTGAGTATATTAATTATACGTATAATACTTTATTATAGGACGTGATGACAAAGTAGAGAATTGAGCAGCTCCTTGCATTAATTGAAGCATTTTGGGATTTGAGGTAAGTATAGCTAATTGGATTTATGTATATATATATATATATATATATATATATATATATTTATGTGTAGTATTATATATATTGCTTGCTTGTATATTTGATTGTGAACTTGGATTTATATTTATACATATGGATATTATATATTAGTTGTATATATATTAGATCGTGGACTATTTGTCTAAGTTACCTGAATATTTGCGAAATTATTATTATGTGTTAATCTATGGTGTGGGTTGTACAGAAGTCAGATGAGTAATCATGGGATCTTATAATTGATTGCTGAAAGGAATTAAATAAGAAAGTTATTGACGAGAAAATAATTATTAAATGAAAATGAATGATGAGGTTAATGATGATGATGTGTGAATCGGAATAAAATATGGCTTATTTAATTGGGAGGAGGCATACTGCAATGGTTTATGATGATATGATTAATGACGAGTTGTGTGCTATCATTGATCAATGGAGATAATGTGACATATCATACAAGTTGTGTGCTGTGTAATATGATTGATGTGGGATGCCAAATGAGCTGTGTGCTTTGTGGTATCAGTGGTGATGGGATATCATACGAGCTGTATGCTGTGTGATATCAGGAAAAAAAAAGATAAGATATTGTGATTAAGATGATGATGTGATAGCCGGCGAAGTCATTGAGTGATGTACTCCAATTTGGTTGAGCAAGGCCCTAAGAAACAAACTAAAATGTCACTATTATGTTATAGGTCAATATATGATTATGAGCATGCGTCGTTTCTTATATTTGCTGATAGTATTGACGACCATTGATTGGTTTATATGATTGTATTGTGTTTGACTTGTGGTGTATATATATATAATTTGATTGACTATACTTACTGAGTAGGCAGCTCACGTCTTGCCACATATTTTTCAGGAGATAGATCACACTGACTAGTCATTGGAGTTTGAGACGTGTCATTATTGTGAATAGGTGGGTCAGCCGTGACATCTGATGTCAAGAGTTCTAGTTATGTAATTATTGAATACTAGTGTTTGTCGGGTATGTGTGTTAAAAATTTTATACAGTGAGTTGTTACGTTGTTCTCTTTTGAGATTTATATACAAGGACGTGCATAAATATTATCCTCTGACATTGCCTATTATCTCATGAAACTTATACTTATTATATTAGTAAACAAAATATCTTGTAAGAAGGGTTGTAGTTAAGGAGAGAGTATGATAATTAGTGGTAATTAAGTATAGTGTAGCAGGGGGTGTCACACTAGAAATGTTCAAAAACTTAAAGCTGCAACTTTAAAAAAAAATTCAAGAAGTATCTAATTAGGAAAAGGTGTTTTTCTGAAAGGTTGCACCTTTTGGATTGAAGAGATGCAAATTGAATGGATGCATATTTTTTAGAAAGGAATTTAAATATCTAGATTTAGATGAAATCAAGTTCCCGAATATACACTTTATATTCATAAATTCTTTCACTTCATATTTTAATTTTAGAGTTGATCTTGAAAGGAGGTTTCCTGAATTGCTATTCGGCAAGCCTTGGTTGGTTTTGTCGTATCCTAAAGTGAGTTTGCTTTAACCCGACAGCAACGATATAGTGGGGGTAAATTTTATTTTAAGGATAGATAAATCACGCTTTAGAACCCCTAAGTATTCATATTCTCTCAACATTCTTAAACCGAAATTTTACTGTGTTATTGAGATGGAGCATGGTTTAAATACTGGTATCAAGATGATGAATCAAGAGTTTGTGAAGTTAAACTGTTTGATGGAACAAACTATCCACGTTGGAAGAACAAGATGATGTTCTTGCTAATTTTTCTGAAGATCACCTAGGTACTAGACGTTAATCAACCCGCTACAGAATCAAAAAAAGGTGATATTGATCAAATTAAGGCAGCCCATGTCAAAAGAGGAGAGGTGAATTACTATGTCGCGGCCATATTTTGAATGATTTGTCTGATTATCTGTTTCACTTGTATTCATCAATCAAGTTACCGTTGGAAATCTGGAATGCTTTGAAGTAGAAATACAATAACAAAAAACAAGTTACATATAAGTTTCTCATACTTTGAATTTACTATGCGTGATGGTTTTTCAATTATGGATCAAGTGCATAAAATGTAAATTTATGTTTCGAAACTTAAAGATTTAAAGATTGAAATTCCAGAACCAATTATTGCTAAACCTCCTCTTAGTTGGAATAATTACAGAAAGAAGTTGCTCCATTCTACAGAAGATTTTTCTGTTGATCAATTACTGAAACACCTACAAATTGAAGAGAAAACCCGAATTCGTGATAAGATGCATCAAGTGCAGTCAAGTTTCAAAGTGAACTATATTCGGTAGAAGAACAAGAATACCAATCCAAATGGAGCAAAAAAGAAAATAAAGTCTTTTGATAGTGAATCTAACAAAAATCATGTCACATCTTACAACTGTGGAAAGAAAGGGCATATCAAGAAAGATTGTCGCTTTAGAAAGAAGCTGAAGAAAGAAAGAATGCCTAATATTCAAGTGGCTTAAACTAATATTGAAGAAATTATTGCAATGGTTCAAACTTGCACATTGATATGGTCTCTCAATTGAAAATGGCGGCAACAGTTAAGTTAATTGACTGGTGGTACGATTTTGAAGCTATTGTTTATGTTTGTAACGACAAGAATCAATTCAAGTACTATGAAGATATTGCAGAAGGACAACAAGTTCTGATGGATAATGCTAATACAACAATAGTTATCGGCAAAGGAAATGTTGAAGTGCGGTTTACATCTGGAAAGAAGTTGTTGTTGACCAACGTTCTTCATGTTCCTGATATTCGCAAGAATCTGGTATCTGCTTCTATGTTTTCCAAGAAAGGCTTGAAGACTGTGATCGAAGCTCATAAACTAATTGTGAGAAAGAACGGAGAGTTTGTTGGAAATGGATGTTATTGTGATGGAATGTTCAAAATATGTACTACTATGAATGTTATGAATAAAATTAATAACTTTGCTTATTTTTTTGAGTGTTCTTTATCTTCTTTATGGCATAGAAGATTAGGTCATGTGAATTTTCGCTATTTAAATTTTATGAATAAGCATGGTTTAATTACCTATGATAAACCAGAAAATGAAAAATGTGAAATATGTGGCAAAAATGTGTAAAAAAACTTTTTCAAAGGCTCAAAGAAATACTACTTTGTTGAAACTTGTGCATATTGATATATGTGAATTACACTGCATCCTAACTCGTGCAGAAAATAGATATTTTATAACATTCATTGATGAATGTTCTCGTTTTACATATGTTTATTTGATAAAATATAAAGATGAGGATTTTAAAAATTTTAAATCATACAAATCAATTGTCGAAAATCAAAAGGGAAAGAAAATTGAAATTCTTCAAAGTCATTGAAGAGGAAAATATTTTCCTAATGATTTTTGCTCTTATTCTGAAAATAATTGGGATCATACATCAAAATAGTGCACCATATATTTCACAACAAAACGGCTTGGCAGAAACAATAAATAGAACATGAGTTTATTTGACTAATGCCATGCTTTTAAATGAAAATCTTCCTAAGAACTTACGGGCTGAAGTTTTACTAAATGCTTATCATGTGCACAACAGGATATCTTCTAAAATATTCAAGATTTCTCCATATGAAATATGGAATAGTCGAAAACCAAATTTGAATTATTTTAAATTTTGGGGTTGCTTGGCTATTTATAGTTCTGATCCTAAGAGAACAAAATTAGGACCAAGAGTTATAAAAAGTGTATTTATGGGTTATGTTGAAAATTCAAAAGCTTATAGATTTGGACTTGGATTCAGATGTAATTATAGAATCAAGAGATGTAGATTTTTTTATTTTTTTTTTAAAATAAATTCATTGGAAATTCTGTTGTCATTCAACCTACTCAAGCACAAATGTTAGATCCTACCTTTAAAACTAACAAAAAAATAACACTAGTTGATGCTCCTACTGAACATAGAACGAGCCAAAGGCCACGAAAAGTAAAGAAATTAGATCTTGATTTCTTTTACTTCGTTGTTGAAGGTGATAGAAACATTGTACTTAATAAGATACCGATTCTACTATTAGTAGAAGGTGTTCCTAAGACATTTACTAAAGCAATGACTTCAAGAGATATTGCTTTTTGGAAGGAGACAAGCAATGATAAAAATGGACTCATTATTAGCAAATAATACTTGGGTTCTAATAGACTTACCTCTTGGTTCAAAAGAAATAGGATATAAATGGGTCTTTAGGAGAAAGTACAATACTGATGGATCTATTCAAACTTTTTAAAGCAAGATTGGTAGCTAAAGGTTTCAAACAAAAGGAAGGTGTGGATTACTTTGATACTTATGCATCGATTGCTCGAATAGCACCCATTAGAGTACTTTTAGCTCTAGCATCAATTTATAAATTGAGTGTTCATAAAATGGATATAAAGATGACATATTTAACTGGTGAATTATGTGATGAAGTATATATGGAACAAGTCGAAGGATTTGTTCTGCCCGGAAATAAAACTAAAGTTTGTACATTAGTAATATCCTTGTATAGGTTAAAACAAGCACAAAAACAGTAGCACAAAAAGTTTGATACTATAATATTATCTTTTGGATTTAGGCATAATACAACTGACAAATGCATTTACTCAAAATTTAATGATGATTATGATTTGCTTGTATGTCGATGATATGTTGATCATTGAGACTAATATGTTTGGTGTAAATAAAACCAAAAAGTATCTATGTTATCAATTCAAAATGAAGGACTTAGGTGAAGTATAGATACTATTTTGGGTATAAAATTGAAAATACATAGTGGGGATTTTGCTTTAGCCCAGTCTCATCAAATAGAAAAAATATTAAATAAGTTTAAATATTTAAATATTAAAGCAGTCAGTACCCCTTATGATGTTTCTCGTATGGGTAGAACAACTGAACAATTAGAATATGCTAGTGCAATTAGAAGTCTAATATATGCTATGCATTGTACTAGACCAGACATTACCTTTGTTGTTTGTAAACTATCTAGGTTTATAAATAATCCTAGTATTAAACATTGAAAAGGAATTAGAAGAGTCTTTAGGTATCTCAAAGGAACTATCAATTTGGGACTCTTCTATAATAGTTTTTCAGCAGTACTAGAGGGTTATTTCGATGCTAGTTGGATAACTTATTTGAAATAATAAGTCTACATTTGGGTGGATTTTTACTCTTGCTGGAGGAGCAGTTGTGTGGGCTTCCAAGAAACAAACTTGTTGAACACATTCTTCAATAGAAACCAAATTTATTTCATTGACAGCAACGATAAGGAGGTTGAATGGCTGAGGAATTTGTTATTAGATATTAAGTTGTGGTCACAACCAATGCCAATCATCTGTTGTGTGATAGTAAGGTAGCTGTGTTTAGAGCCCTTAATAAACTATGAAAAGGGAAAACTTTAGAAGGTGTAATTACCATAACATTAACCTAAGGCATGGTTATATAAGGGATTTAATTTCAGGTGTAATTACCATAACATTTTGAGATCATAAAAGAATTTAACGGACCTATTGATAAAAGGCCTGTCAAGAGAGTTGATAAAGAACACCAGTATTGCAATGAGCTTAAAACACTTTATTATAAATCACCAGTAGTAGGAACCCAACCTTTCCTATTAGCATTATCGATGTTCGAAAGGTTTAAAGGGTAACAACAAACTACAAAAAAGTGATCACAATTAACTCGAGATATATGTATACAGACGAGTTGTGAATAAGGAGGTTGAGTTGAAAAACTCTTAATGAAGTAAGTATTCCTTTAGGTTTGAAAGAACTTCACCTAAGTGAACACAAGGAGTGGTGCCGCTTCTAGTAAAAGTTCTGATAACTTTCGTAAGTATTCATGACTCAAAAAAATAGTAAAGATCATGTGTGTGATATTTCCAGTTATACTTGAGAAATTTTGATTTAAAGTTTATGCTACCATTAATTTCGTCTAACATCTGAAATATTTACACTAATTGAATGTTTAAATTGAAATAAACTTTCTTGTATACATAAATCTGATATTAAGTGAAAGTAATATGTACAAGCTAAGTGAGAATTGTTGGATAGCTGGCACATATTAATTCCATGTCCCACATGAAAAGAATAATTAAGTTTTAAATACTTAATAAAGAGTTATCTAATTAAATGTTTAAAATAAAAAATGGGGGGAATAATTACGAAAATGAGGGAATTTATATATTTATTTAATATATAAATTCACTTGGCACTTGGAATGGGACACGTTTATCCTATGATTTCATGAAAATTATGGTTTATAATTATTTTATTATCTTATAAAAAATTGCAAATAATAAAAAGCATTTTTGCTTAAATAAGATGACCTTTCTGGAAATGTAAGAACTTAGAGCTACACTTTAAAAGTTATTTTCAAGAAGCATCTAATCAGGAAAAGGTGATTTTCTAAAAGGTTGAAACTTTTGGATTGAAAAGATGCAAATTGGATGGATGCATATTTTCAGAAAAGGCATTTAAATATCAATATATAAATAAAATCAAGTGCCAGAATATACACTTCATATTCATAAATTGTTTCACTTCATATTTTAGTTTTCAAGTTGTTCTTTAAAGGAGACTTCCAAATTAATGTTTGACAAACCTTGGTTGGTTTTGTCGTATCCTTAAAGTGAGTTTGCTTAATCCGATAGCAACCATATAGTGGGGATAAATTTCACTTTAAGACAAGGAAGTCAAGCTTCAAAACCTCTCAAGTATTCATATTTTCTCAACAAATTGTTGATCGAGAAGTTATTGCAATTGTGGCATATGAGTACGTGGACGCATGACCATGCTACGAACTACACATTCATGATGCATGTGGTGTTAATGTGGATCGTTAATGACCAACTGATTGCCAAAATATATAAGGTTCACTAGAAAGTGTACTAGCTGTCAAGTAGTATAATAAATATCAATCGTACAAGGATTTAAATGAATAAAGTACCAAAACTATGGCTAATTAGCTATTATTTGGATGATCGTAGAATAGGTGATGGATTAACTACTACTAATAAAAATAATTACTAACTAAAATAGAGAAAATGAACTTGTTGGAGAAGATGCAAACATGAGAAAGATGCTAAGGCGATTAGTCCACCTAATTGATCCAATGAATGCAGAAATTACAAATTAATCTAGCAAACAATGTTTTCTTACACTGAGGTTTTTCCCAAGTAATTCAATATACTCTCTCAAGCTATATCAAATCTATTATTATCAAGAAAATAGTGGATTCCTCTAATATAAGACTCGTGACGATATTGCATTAAGATCTATGAAAAATATGTGGAATCAGATGAATCACGTCTATATATGCCTACATATCGTTCAATTCGCACAATGAATTATCTTTTCCACTATGTTAAATTTCCTTCTGATTCATCAACACAATTAATTAAATCTAAGAGTTGACCAGGCTGTCAAATTATAAAAACAAGCATAGTAACACATGGATATATGAAAGCAAAATTGTAGATAAATTTGATAAAGTACTCAAAATATATCTCAATTGGGTTTCCTAAAAGCCCTAGCAAAAAAAAAAAAAATAGTCCATACTAACTAGACAAAAAACAAAAGTAAAAAAGATAGAAAAGCTCATGGAGTAGGAAATCGGGCGTAATCGGTCTGTCACTCTAGCGCTCGATCAACTTCTCCCCTTGTACTTTAATGTGAGACTCTCAATTTTCGGCCCAAAAGGAACTCTCTCAATCTTCTTCTCTTCTCTGTTTATAATAATACCCAAGAGTCCTAAGTTTAGTCTAATTCTCATACTTTCTCTCATAATTATATTGTCACTAAACTTCTCAACATAATGATAATAGAAATAAGTTGTTAAATATGATAATTTGACTAAGTAATTATGTTGAGGACTCTTTAATTTTCGTCAGGTGTCTGTCTGATAACCCGTGAGTCATGGGTTATGCACAATTTGGTTTTCTGGTTTATGGATTCCTGACAGCCCGTGAGTCACGGGTTATCCTTGATACATTTTTTGCTATTTTTTCCGACTTTTCTTGCATTTGAGATATTTTCTTGCAACTTGTTCTTCTTTCATGAAATCACCTAAAATATCACAAATAAACGCTAGAACAAGTATCATATCACAAGAATATAAAGATATTAGCAGCAAAAAATATCATACAATTTCCACTAATCACCTACCCACCAATAGGATGGTGTTTGGATGGAGTACCACATGTATTATGGGTTGCCCTGTTTGTACGAATAATACACGAACATTCCATGTATACACAATGAAAGGGGTGCTACTTTAACTGTCACAAATAGTTTCTCTCCCCTGACCATTCGTATGAAAGAATAAGAGATCTTTCACTAGATTGGCAGGATAGGAAGATTGCAAGGTCGAGGCTAACCATAAATGAAATTCATCATCTGTGGAACATTATAGTACGACAATTGCAGATTTATTGTCACGCCCATTAGATACTTCACTAAGCACAAGTGGATGAAGAAAAGCATTTTGTGGGATTTTCCATGCTGGAAGAGGCACTTGACATGACACAACCTTAATGTCATGTACATTGAGAAGAATATGTTTGACAACATCTTCAAAATCGTCAAGGACATCATGGGGAAAGGATCAATCATCTGATGTTACAAATAGAAACAACAAACTTAATTTTGTCTTACCAATATAAACATGTGATGAATGAATCAACAACAATATTTGCTTGTGGGCTAAATTCCTAACTTAATGATCCATATGTATTTATGATGAAACTATCAAGTTAAACTCCATTTCTCAATCCCTATGGGTAAATTAAAAAACATAACATAACATTTCATCCTGATTAATCATATAAGTGCAACAAAATTTCCTATGGGACGATCTCATTGCACCGAATATGATCAATCACAATTAATGACCTTTTACTATATAATCTAGAATCCTCAAAGCATAAACATAAATTAAAGATGATGTGGCTAGTCTTTAATCAATGAAAATGCATATCACAGGTGATAGGAATGCATTTTGTGTTAATTTCATGTGATAATTAGCCTTCTTTTGTGGCCTAAATACTCCTAATTAAGTGTTATATTGCAGCATAAATTCATTATGGAGTGAAAGAAGAAAAATGGAGAAAGAAACCAAAATTGGAGAAATTGACAGATTTGAAGAAATAGTTACGCGTGCCCACGCCTAACCTACGAAAATGTGATTAAAAATGGAATGTTCGAGATACGAATTTGGAGGATTTTGAAGTTGATTGGGACTCCTTTGTTGATTGGAAGCTACCTTTGATGGAGGAATTTAATTAGGATGATAGTTTTATTTCCTTAGGACTTTTAGTTTAACTAGGAATTTACCTTTTTCTAGTCATAATAGAATTAAGTAACTAGTTAGTATAAATAAGTGATATATTTCACATTAGTGACAACATTTTATTTCTACATTTTATATAATATTTCTCTTCTTCTTCTTATGTGTTCTTCTATTAGCATGTTAGGCTAGTTCTTTTATTCCGATTAAAGACTTGGTGAATGCTTAATTCCAACATATTGTGAGATCTAATTTATGCTTTCTACTTTCATTCATATGGGTTTTGTGTGTGTTCTCTATGCTTTTATTACAAATAATCTGATTTATGAATGATTGGTACCGTTATTTATTGTCAAGAATATTTGCCTAGCCAATTGGAATTTGCAAATCCATAATTGTTTGTTTAATTCAATAACTAGTGGCAACACAACATAATTGATTATGTAGTAGTTTTCGATTATGTTGTTGGGTTTGCATAATCAAATTTAAATAGATCCTCGGGAATCTTATTGGTTAGAGAATGGGCCTTTAGTAGTTTTATATTGTCGGTAGATTAAATCTTGAGGACATTCCCAAGATTGTCTAGCTGTTTAGGGATTTAGTTTAACAAGCTCGTTCCTTAACTATCGACAAGGTAGGAACTGTGAGTCGAGGTATAGTTACCAATGACATACCCAATATTATCTATTATGAATGATTGTTATCTTTGCATTTATGATTCGACTGTGGGAATTGGCATGATTTCTTCTTTAACTGAATGTTTTTCCCACTTCCATTCTCATTTTAGTTGTTCCTTTTCTTTAAGTTTTAGATCTTAGGTTTTTAATCACAAATGCATAGGTTGACGCCCTCCCTTTACTTCCTACTCAGAAAGGAATTTAATTTAAAATCAATCGTATGTGTGATTCCGCCCTGCTCCGTCACTTTCACAAGTTTTTAGTAGGAATAATACTATTTTTGTGGAATCCACAATATCAAATTTTTGCGCTGCCATGTGGGGGTTGGTGTCTTAATAATTCATTTTTTATTGTTACTTTATTCCCTTCGGTTGACTTGTTGTTTATTTGCCACGTTCTTGCTCGTACAGAAGTTAATTACTTGAATCTATGCGGCGAGAATCGGCGAGAAGACCAGACACGTAGACTCTAAAAAAAGAACCAAGAAATCAAGGGAGATGGCTGTGTAACCTTGGTCTTCCACATGCAGAAGGCAAGGATTCGAGGGTTAATAGGAGGGCGCGAGTCGGCCCACAGTCTATGTCGAGATATTTGCAACAGAGATGTTAGTGGAATGGGCTCTATATCATATGTGCAGACTCAGAACACATGTAATGGCGAATAGTGCACATGCTTACGTCCTTGTACCTATCAAAAATCAACAGAACCTCGCGCGGGGCGATTAGGATTATCGCTATACAGTTTAGATATTTAAGTGGTTTGAACTAGAACGTATTCTGAGCTCTATGAGTTCTCAGTATATCTCTAGATGCAGGCGCGTTATCCTACATGAGGAGACTCTATGCGAAGCGCAAGTGACGGACCACTACAGAGGTAGCACTCAAATCGAGACGATCAACGTCTCAACTTAGTGGTGTTGTCTTCTGGCGACTAGTAGATCCATCTTGTGTACGCGGTCACACAAGTGAGCGTCTGAGTAGTCTTAAAGAGACGAGACAAGGATCACGGTAGAGAGTTTACATCGGTAGTTCTCTGATCACATATCGCACTACCTCATGCAGTTACGCGCGTACGCAGAATCAAAGCATGAAGGAGGTAATGAGGCGGATCGTTAAGTAATCTACGAGCCATTGGGCCATTTCAAGGATCCATCTTGTTGAGGTTTGGATCACGAACTCGAAAAAATATGCATTAAGAGTCGCGGTCGAAAAACGTAAGTTATTTGCACTTCCCTGAAAGGGAGAGCTTCATGTAGGAACCTCGGAGTAGTCAACAGTGGTACACCTGGGATTAAGGCGATAAGATAGATACGAGGTGGAATACAGGCAGCAGGGCCGCTTTTCAAGGATGAGACGCTTGCTTTAGTATATGGGAAGGTCTACCATAGAGCTCAGAGTAAGATTCAAACAAATTCTGATGAGAGCGAGCGTATAAGCGAACAAGTACGTATTTCCCTCCGATATAACTACAATCTACAATATTCGACGTATCAGTCGCTCTGCATCAAATATATATTTGCGTCTGAAGTGATTGATGAGATTTTTAAAGATGCCGGCATCAATAGAAGCATGGTGGAGTGCGATCGATGATGTAGCGGAGGTATGGACGAAAGACGCCCCATATCCGCTGAAAGGGCATGTGCAAACTGAGATTCTTCTGCGACAGAACATACTGAGGCAGCTAACACCATAGACAGACAGAGTCTACGTAGCGGTAGATTCAGAGATCCGACATGCCAATATCCATAAGTACGCAACGAGGTAAGTACTCGTGCTCCGTTGGCCATACGCTATCGCGATGAAGGTTTTGAGACTAGAGACACCGCGTTACCGCTCGCCGGCTCCGGCGTTTGATGGAGGCAACTTTATCTGATAGTCGACCACTGCGTCAATGACGGGGTGGAAGCATTTAAACAGTCAAAAACTATGGCGGCTAATATGTAGCCTTTTCGGGTGCAGCGCGAGAACGCGATAGAGGCTTTGGCTGAGAGTGCGAAGGATTGCACGGCACGGGTCTCAAGAGTGTCATTCCAATCTACAGGTGTATCCCGCGAGCTTTGTCCCTACAATCGGCTTAGTGTAGTCTTTGAGGATCGGACAATGATGGAAAAGAGGCCGTTATCTGCCTATAGACTACCACCCGTACTCGCAAAACTTACAACAGGAACACAACGCAACTAGCGAGATAACGTTTGTGGCAAGAGCGAACTCATCCCACGGCAGAAGCAGGACGCATGTCACACTTAACTGTGGAGAGCGGGATCATCGTAAGGTGAGGCTCAATCTCTAGCGCGGCCTCGATACCATAGCCCGTCTTGGAATCCCCGTAAGGGACTTGCCATCACCAAACCTATCATTAAACTTACAGCAAAATGTTAGTGCTGATCTACAATCATTGTCACAGTTAAAAAGAGTTACAATTCAAAAATAGCACTAGGAGTGGGCACGCACAGCAAAGCAAACAAGAGGATGAATATTCAATTGTGCATGGGCATGCACAGCAGGGCAAAACAGGGAAAACACTCGAAATTTCTCCAAAACAAGTTGAAAAATCCGACCTTACCCATGAGGAGCATTCCAAGGTGTTTGTGCCCAAACCCCCCTTCCCGAAAAGATTTGCCAAGTCTAAAAAGGAGGAAGAGAAGAAGGAGATTCTTGAAACTTCATGCAAAGTCGAGGTAAATATTCCCTTGCTCGATGCAATTAAACAAGTACCTCGTTATGAAAAGTTTCTCAAGGAGTTATGCACCAACAAATTCAAATTAAGAGGTAGTGAAAGGGTAAGTATGGCAGAAAATATTCCGCCATTCTTCAAAGAAAACTACCTCCTAAATGTAATGATTCGGGTTCGTTTTCTATCCCTTGCAAAATTGGAACACATTGGAATAGAAAAGACTATGTGTGATTTGGGTATTTAATAAATGTTATGCCTCTTGCTATTTAGGAAGCTTTAAATGTTGACCAATTAAAAGAATCGGGATTGTGCTTCAACTTGTCGATCGTTTCATAGTTTACCCGAGGGAGTTCTTGAGGATGTACTTGTGCAAGTTAATAAATTGATTTTTTTTACTGATTTTTATGTGCTTGAATTGACGGGGCATAATTCTCTTAATTTCATATATATCTTGTTAGGAAGATAATTTCTTATACCTCTAAAACCAAAATTGATGTTCATGCCGGAATTCTCTCTATGGAATTTGATAATGAGGTTATGAGTTTAATATTGGTAGTGTCATACAAAATTCTAATGATATATATTTCGGTTTTTTTCATTAATTTTATTGATCCTTTGGTGTGAGGAAATGCTATGTTCGATGGTGGTGGAGTATTCAAGATGAAAATCAATAAAAGCTCCACCTCGAGTCCAAAAAACTTACAAAAATAAAGTCTTTCATGAAAAAAATAAGTTCGAGAAAAAAGTCATCAATGGACCGCCAAGTTCTCTTAAATTCACACCATCATCGGGTGCATTACATAGAAGAAGTGGATTCTAGACATCCAACTCACTTTAGTTGAGACGCAACAACATCTAGCCAAAAACGTTAAAAAAATACGATTCTTGGGAGGGAACCTAAACATTTTTTCTCTTTTTTTTTCTCATTTTTCTCTCATCTAGCTTTTTGTGAGTGTTGTGGTGTCATTAACATCGATTTTTGTAGGACAAGACGAACACAAAACAACCTTATGGTTAGGCGTGCCCACGCCTAACTGAGCCACCTAATTTGTCAAGAGGCCATTTTCTCATGTTGAGTTAGGCATGTCCACGCCTAACTTGACCAACTAATCTGTCCAAAGGAAATTTTTCACATTGGAATTAGGCGTGTCCATGCCTAACTCCAACGACTAATTCGTAAATTGCACACACACCAACACACACTCATGATTTTTTCTTCTTACATTATCTCATATTTTATTAAAAAAAATCAAAAAATAAAAAATTGGAAAATTCCTAAATTCCCAAATATCACTTCTTCGTTCCCAATTTGCAGTTATGCCCACTTCTCCACCGTCGCTGCTGTGTCCCACTTCATTGCGACATGGATCGCTGCTCTATCATCTCCACCGCTGCTCCATCGTCCCGCCACCAGACTCACCATTGCACGACGTCGAACCAACACCGCCCTTGTCATCATCGCTCAGTTCTTTCTCCTCCGTCGACAGCCGCATCGCGAGCCGTCGCCATTGTCTCTGTCCCGTGCTCCATCACCTCCTCCCGCTGCCAAACCCAGATCCGGCGCTGCTCCACCGTCCACTCGCCATCGCACTGCGCAGCCCCCATTTTCTCCTCCCCCCTTTTCTTTCTCCTCTCTTTTCTTTTCCTTCTACTTTCTCTTCTCTCTTATTTTCTTCTACTTCTCTTTCTCTCTTATTTTCCCCACTTATTTTCTTTTTTCTTTCTCTTCTATCTTATTTTTCTCTCATTTTCTGTCTTCTCTCTTTTTCTTTCTATTTTTTTTCTATCACCATTATTCTCTTTTTACCTCTCTCAAATCTATTTTTTTCACCTTAGACAAACATGAGCAGTACTAAGAGGTCCACATATGGCAGGTCTTTTCATATCAACCCAAGGCATCCACCATCACCTTTATCGCTCAACATAACTCATATATCCAGGGACGTTCTCTTTCTCTTTTTCTTTTATTTTATCGTCCTAGAAATGCATGTTAGCCACATTGAGGACAATGTGGATTTAAATGGGGGGAGAGAGTCTTGATGTTTTGCTTGGAAATTTGATTGTTGATGCTTAATTGCTAGAATATTGCTCTCTTGGAGAATGATATTTTTTTTTTTCTTGATTGATGCCCAATATCCTTTCTATGCTTGTTGAATTTCTATGTGAGAACCCAATATTTTGAAATTCGTCCTCGTGCTAGCTTCATGATCAAAGACTTACGATGTCCAAGTGATTATTTGACTATTTGTGACAAGAATGTGCATCTAATGATTTTATATCAACTCACGACTAAGAACTTATTTTTGCTAAATGGTGATTTGATTTGAGAATTAAAAGTGGAAAATTGGTGGACATGACCTACCTACAGAGAAATTTGAGCCTATATACTCATGAAATTCTACAATTTTTCTTCTCTTGATAGATAATGCTTCATGATTATGCCTTTCAAGAATTTTCTTTGAACCATGTCGAGGCCACATCTCTATGCATACACTTGAAAATGATAAAGGCACTAGGATAAAAACTTCTTTGGCTTAAAAAGACAACCTACATGCATTTTTCATTAGTGAACCCCTTTGAGCCTCAAGGAAACCTCAATTATGAACGAACCCTACTGTCTCTTTTATTACCTTGCTTGTACTTCCAAGGACTAGTAGAGCATCAAGAAAATAAGGATGTATTCTAAGTACGGATTTTGATATTAAGTGTGCGGATGTCTCATTTATGAAGATCATATTTTGTGCTAATGAAGTTTATGAGCGAATGTGTCATATAGTGATCTTGTTCTATGCCTCATTGCAAAATAGACAAAAGAGAGAAAGAGAGAGAGAGGAGAGAAGAGAGAGAGAGAGAGAGAGAGAGAGAGAGAGAGAGAGAGAGAGAGAAATATGCCAAAAATAAAAGAAAAGAAAAGAAATGCCTTCGAAAAAAGTTAAAAAATAGAAAACAAAAGAAACAAATCAAGGCAATAAAAAATAAAAAGAAGAAGAAAAGAGCATTCTCTCTCTAAAAGCAACGCATAGTTCAAGTCATGAGAAGTGGGACATGAAATTAATTGGTGTTCTAAGCTAATTACTTGGATTTTTACCTCATTTTTCCCATAAAATCCTACCCCTAAATCAAAGCCCCATTACAACCAAAATTAAAGACCTCTTTGATTCAAGTGTGCATATCTATAAATGGTGGATATTTTGGTGTATGATCAAGCCTATGGTGAAGCATTTTCATAGAAAGCGTTTGTAAGAAACACTTAGCCAAAACACTTGAGAGATTGGGAGGAATGAAAGAATAGTCCACCGATTTTTCGTGCAAATTAATTTTTGATGAAAACCATCTTGTGAAAACTTGTTTGAAGCTTGTTAACTTTTTTTTTTATCATGTGATATATAATTCTTTGAACACTTAACTAAATCTTTGCTTGGGCACCTTCATCTGCGACTCATGAAGCTTTGAACGAAATTCTTAAACCTTTAGATCCTTATTTCTTTGCATCGAGAACGAGCAAAGGGTTAAGTATGGGGATATTTGATAGGAGTGCATATCTTCACATTCATAGAGAGCAAACTTAATAAAGAATATTGTGACCATCGGTCACTCCCAACATAAAACGATAGCCAAGTTTTATAGTCAATGAAGCTTGAGGAAGGCCATGAGAGGGTCATACACAACTTGTCTAGCATTAACGCCATTATAAAAATCAGCATGAGCGTAATTCTCCGTATACTGAACGACCAGCTTGTCTTGTTCATGCTGGTAAAGGCTATCCAAAAGGAGTTTCACATCCTCCTGCAGAGAGAGCGCATCTTTCCCCCTCCATAGGACAGAAATAAGGGAACGTCATTAGAGATGTTTGTCATATTGTACGATGGAGGAACGGGCATCCGTAGTGTTTCACGTTCTCCTTAACATCTCCATAATCATACATCTTAATCGTTCCGTCTCTTGCCACTATGTCCAGAATAAACAATCGATAAGTTAGATTTTTTTCCCGTAAAAATGAACAAAGCTGGTTCCCTTTTATTTTTGGTTGAATAGCAATAAAAACTAAAGAGAAGAAGAAAAAGAGCATTCTCTCTCTAAAAGCAATGCATAGTTCAAGTCATGAGAAGTTGGACATGAAATTAATTGGTGTTCTAATCCAGTTACTTGGATTTTTACCTTATTTTTTTTCATAAATTCCTACCCTAAATCAAATCCCTATTACAACCGAAATTTAAGACCTCTTTGATTCAAGTGTTCATATCTATAAGTGGTGGATTTTGGTGTACAATCAAGCCTATGGTGAAGCATTTTCATAAAAAGCAATTGTACGAAATACTTGGCCAAAAACACTTGAGAGATTTGGAGGAATGAGAGAATAGTCCACCGATTTTTCGTGCTAATTAATTTTTCATAAAAACCATTTTGTGTAAACTTGTTTGAAGCTTGTTGACTTTTTTCTTATCATGTGATATATAATTCTTGGGACACTTAACTAAATCTTTGCTTGGGCACCTTCATCTGCGACTCATGAAGCTTGAACGAAATTCTTGAACCTTTAGATCCTTATTTCTTTGCATTGAGGACGAGCAAAAGGTTAAGTATGGGGATATTTGATAGGAGTGCATATCTTCACATTCATAGAGAGCAAACGTAACAAAGAACATTGTGACTATCGGTCACTCCCAACATGAAACGATAGCCAAGTTTTTGTCGATGAAGCTTGAGGAAGGCCATGGCAGGGTCATACACAACTTGCCTTGCATTAAAGCCCATTACAAAATCAGCGTGAGCGTAATTCTCCGTATACTGAATGACCAGCTTCACTTGTTCATGCTGGTGAAGGCTATCCAAGAGGAGTTTCACATCCTCCTGCACAGAGAGCGCATCTTTCCCTCCATAGGCCAGAAAGAGTGGAACGTCATTAGGGATGTTTGTCATGTTGTACGATGGAGGAACGGGCATCCCGTAGTGTTTCACGTTAATCGTTCCATCTCTTGCCACTATGTCCAGAAAGAAACAATCGATAAGTTAGATTTTTTTCCCCTAAAAATGAACAAAGCTGGTTCCCTTTTATTTTTGGTTGAATATCAATAAAAAATAAAGAGAAGAAGAAAAAGAGCATTCTCTCTCTAAAAGCAATGCATAGTTTAAGTAATGGGAAGTGGGACATGAAATTCATTGGTGTTCTAATCTAGTTACTTAGATTTTTACCTCATTTTTTTCATAAATTCCTACCCTAAATCAAAGCTCCATTACAACCAAAATTTAAGACCTCTTTGATTCAAGTGTGCATATCTATAAGTGGTGGAAGTTTTGTGTATATTTTTTCCATAAATTCGTACCCTAAATCAAAGCCCCATCACAACCAAAATTTAAGACCTCTTTTATTCAAGTGTGCATATCTATAAGTGGTGGATGTTTTGGTGTATAATCAAGCCTATGGTGAAGCATTTTCATGGAAAGCATTTGTACGAAACACTTAGCCAAAACACTTGAAAGATTTGGAAGAATGAGAGAATAGTCCACCGATTTTTCGTGCTAATTAATTTTTGATGAAAACCATCTTGTGAAAACTTGTTTGAAGCTTGTTGACTTTTATTTATCATGTGATATATAATTCTTTGAACACTTATCTAATCTTTGCTTGGACACCTTTATCTGTGACTCATGAAGCTTTGAACGAAATTCTTGAACCTTTAGATCCTTATTTCTTTGCATCAAGGACGAGGAAAGGGTTAAGTATGGGGATATTTTGATAGGAGTGCATATCTTCACATTCAAAGAGAGCAAACGTAAAAAAGAACATTGTGACCATCGGCCACTCCCAACATAAAACGATAGCCAAGTTTTATTGTCAATGAAGCTGAGGAAGGCCATGAGAGGACCTTCCACAACTTGCCTTGCATTAAAGCCATTATAAATCAGCGTGAGCGTAATTCTTCATATACTGAATGACCAGGTTGTCTTGTTTATGCTGGTGAAGGCTATCCAAAAGGAGTTTCACATCCTCCTGTACAGAGAGCGCATCTTTCCCTCCGTAGGCCAGAAAGAGGGGAACGTCATTAGGGATGTTTGTCATGTGTAGATGGAGGAACAAACATCCTGTAGTGTTTCACGTTTTCCTTAACATCTCCGTAATCATACATCTTAATCGTTCTGTCTCTTGCCACTGTGTCCAGAAAAAATAATCAATAAGTTATTTTTTGCCTCTAAAAATGAACAAAGCTAGTTCTCTTTTATTTTTGGTTGAATAGCAATAAAAAATAAAGAGAAGAAGAAAAAGAGTATTCTCTCTCTAAAAGCATGCATAATTCAAGTCATGAGAAGTGGGACATGAAATTAATTGGTGTTCTAATCTAGTTACTTGGATTTTTACCTCATTTTTCCCATAAATTCGTACCCCTAAATCAAATCCCCATTACAACCAAAATTTAAGACCTCTTTGATTCAAGTGTTCATATTATAAGTGGTGCATATTTTGGTGTATAATCAAGCCTATGGTGAAGCATTTTCATAAAAAGCAATTGTCGAAATACTTGGCCAAAACACTTGAGAGATTGAGAGGAATGAGAGAATATTCCACCGATTTTTCGTGCTAATTAATTTTTGATAAAAACCATCTTGTGTAAACTTGTTTGAAGCTTGTTGACTTTTTCTTTATCATGTGATATATAATTCTTGGAACACTTAACTAAATCTTTGCTTGGGCACCTTCATCTGCGATTCACGAAGCTTTGAACGAAATTCTTGAAACTTTAGATCCATATTTCATTCCATCGAGGACGAGCAAAGGGTTAAGTATGGGGATTTTGATAGGAGTGCATATCTTCACATTCATAGAAAGCAAACTTAACAAGAACATTGTAACCATCGGCCACTCCAACATAAAACGATAGCCAAGTTTTATTGTCGATAAAGCTTGAGGAATGCCATGAAAGGGTCATACACAACTTGCCTAGCATTAAAGCCCATTATAAAATCACCGTGAGAGAAATTCTCCATATATTGAACAACAAGCTTGTCTGTTCATGCTGGTGAAGGCTATCCAAGAGGAGTTTCGCATCCTCCTGTACAGAGAGCGCATCTTTCCCTCCATAGGCCAGAAACAGGGGAACGTCATTAGGGATGTTAGTCATGTTGTACGATGGAGGAACGGGCATCCAGCAGTGTTTCACGTTCTCCTTAACATCTCCGTAATCAAACATCTTAATCGTTTCGTCTCTTGCCACTGTGTCCAGAAGAAACAATCGATAAGTTAGATTTTTTGCCCCTAAAAATGAACAAAGTTGGTTCCCTTTTATTTTTGGTTGAATAGCAATAAAAAATAAAGAGAAGAAGAAAAGATCTCTCTCTACGAGCAATGCATAGTTCAAATCATGAGAAGTGGGACATGAAATTAATTGGTGTTCTAAACTAGTTACTTGGATCTTTACCTCATTTTTCCCATAAATTCCTACCCCTAAATCAAAGCCCCATTACAATCATAATTTAAGACCTCTTTGATTCAAGTGTGCATATCTATAAGTGGTGGATGTTTTGGTGTATAATCAAACCTATGATGAAGCATTTTCATAGAAAGAAATTGTACGAAACACTTGGCCAAAACACTTGAGAGATTGGGAGGAATGAGAGAATAGTCGACCCATTTTTTATGCTAATTAATTTTTGATAAAAACCATCTTGTGAAAACTTGTTTGAAGCTTGTTGACTTTTTCTTTATCATGTGATATATAATTCTTGGAATACTTAACTAAATCTTTGCTTGGCACCTTCATCTGCAACTCATGAAGCTTTGAACGAAATTCTTGAACTTTTAGATCCTTATTTCTTTGCATCGAGGACGAGTAAAGGGTTAAGTATGGGGATATTTGATAGGAGTGCATATTTCACATTCATAGAGAGTACACTTAACAAAGAAATTGTGACCATTGGCCACTCCCAACATAAAACGATAGCCAAGTTTTATTGTCAATGAAGCTTGAGGAAGGCCATGAGAGGATCATACACAACTTGCCTAGCATTAAAGCCCATTATAAAATCAGCGTGAGCATAATTCTCCGTATACTGAACGACCAGTTTGTCTTGTTCATGCTGGTGAAGGCTATCCAAAAGGAGTTTCACATCCTCCTGCACAGAGAGCAAATCTTTCCCTCCATAGGCCAGAAAGAGGGAACCATTAGGGATGTTTGTCATGTTGTACGATGGAGGAACGGGCATCCCGTAGTGTTTCACGTTCTCCTTAACATCTCCGTAATCATACATCTTAATCGTTCCGTCTCTTGCCACTGTGTCCAGAAGAAACAATCGATAAGTTAGATTTTTTTCCCGTAAAAATGAACAAAGCTGGTTCCCTTTTATTTTCTATTGAATAGCAATTCCCCCCCCCCCCCCCTTGATATTGAAAATGGCAAATTGTCCCCTATAAAAAAATAAATAGCAATTTACCCCCTTGCGTTTTAAAAAATAAAGCAAGTTAACTCCCTGCCTAAGGTGGTAAATTGCTTCAATTTTAAAAACATAGAGAGGTAAATTGGTATATTTTGCAAAACATTGGGGGTGAATTGCTATTTATTTTTCATAAAGGGCTATTTACCTATTTCTTATAATACAAGTAGATAGATTACGATTTACCTTTTATTTTTATTTCAAAAATCAAATTCTAGGAAAAAAATGTTCATTCGACTGCGCAAAACTGTATTTTTGGTCCGACAACTTAGCATAAGTGGAATTTTTAGGACATTCAAATATTGAGGCATGGTATATTTATTCCAGTAGTATATATTTTCAATTTTGTGCAATTTTAGCACATTGCTACGAGAAGTTCGGAATTTGGTTGAAAAATGATCACGTGCCGCTCTCATGACTAAAAATTAAGGGATTTTCAAAACCCATGTACTCTTTATAGGACTTAAAAAAATTGAAAGACAGTCTAAATCCTAATTTTCTGAATTCTAATCGTATAATTAGCCAGTGTTTTTTTAGTCATAGTTCTGTGTGACGTGCACATACGCAGTATCTATGCATAACTGTCTCACCCAATCTCTATTCTAAGGAATATTTGTTTCACATCGACATATAATATCACTCCACATCTCTTCGAACTCATTCGTGATGGCCGCTCCTGATACCCAACGTACTAAACACTTCTTTCATTAACTTATGTTCTACCTTTACATATTTCATATGACCTTCAGTATCTTGTGTGCTTCTCAGTAGAAGGGTTTAGGCTAATTTTTCTAAACATATGATATCAACCCTCTGGTCAACTCTGTGAGTACTACACTTTTTAGGAGCCTACAAACAAGCCTCTATCTACATATTGCACAAATAATTCCAATAGTACCTTCTCAAAGTGTTTGTCATACACGGCGTTCACCATATTTCAGATAATTGAATGATGTTAAAGATCCTAAAGTACTAACTTCCTTCTCAGGCGCCTGTCCATACCTCCATAATACGGTCATGGAGTTTGTCATTTTGAGTAATGATGTGATGTAATTTAAGTATATGGACATGAGTCTATACTATTTAGAATAAATTTTGAGGTGACACTATCTTTCTATCTTTCATATTCTAATATACAGCATCTTTAGTTAATATGATCTATACTGCTAAATATAACCTTCTAGTCAACTACATAGATCCTATATACCATAATACACTAACACAGATATGCTGACCTTATATTCCTACGATTGCGTACAGCCGAATACTTACATACAGTTACACAACCACACCAATCTAGCTGATGGAAAGCTATTGCGCCGTGTCCGTATGTCGCCCCACTTGCGCGACAGCGCAGTTCCCGTCGAGAAGCTGTCAGCAGAGAGACGTATGATTGCATGAGCGTGATGATGATGAGTCCGCCTACGCGTCGCGGCTTTTCTGCCCATCCTGGTTTTCTCTTCTCGAACTTACCTTCCCTGCGCTCACTACATCGTCAGCTTGTGCGTGCTGTGATCCTGATATCCGTTGTCTGAGCTCTACGCGGATTCACATGCGACAAGATAGTCGTCAAGTTCGCACTCTTAGAGTTGTGGTCCGACAACTCTTATAATCATTACCCTCCTTATCCACAGAGAGAGAAGTTCGTCTATCATTTGTATATTTATACCAAATCTAGGCTTGCTTCTATTAACGACAATCCACACAATCTGATTCTTCACTTTTACGCCTATGTCTTCTACCAACAAATAGCTATACAGTGTGTTTTTAGACTCTCTATAATACATCACTAACCACACCTCACGCTATTATAAAGATGTTTGAAAACATGTGTGTCACTGTTTATACCTCAAAACTACTGCTCCTTCACCTTTTTATACAACTTTGATCAGAGGTATCCGTGTATTACAAATGCCTGCTTTTTGGTGTGGTTCTTATTCATCTTATTGCCACAAAATCAGTCTTTTAGATTCTTTGACATTTAGGCAAATTTCAAATTTTAACACAATCACTCATCAGATTTGTAAAACGATTGATGAAGAAGGAAATAAATAGTCAAAAGTATCTTACTCTGTGTCGCAAATGGATCATGTTTCTTTATTGAAGTTGAGCTGAGAGCTATGCTTTCAAAGAAAAGAACTACCCATTATGGAATGAATTTCAACAGTCAGTTCTGCCTGTGTTAAGATGTCAAGGGTCTACCCGCAGTTAATGGTTTCTGACTCTTTGACAATTGTCCAGTCCAGGATGTTACTGGCTATCGCTCTCCTAACATTTATACTTGATTCCTCTCTGTTAATTAAAATAATCTCTAATGTAATCTACACTATCGATGATATATAACTAGCGACCTTCTTTAGCTCAATATAGTAGATTCACTAATATCTCGGATTACTCTGCGCGCGGCTGTCTTCGCCATGTCATACCTCTTCCAGCCTCACCTTAGCCAAATCCTCGCTGTCAGGTCGAGTATGTGGTAGTGCTTTAACAGTATATAACACCACTTGCTGAGTGTCAGACGCCTATCCAATAAATTATCCGGGAAATTTAACTTTAACATGATTGTCGAACATTACGCGTATCGTTGGAACATGCGATTATCTCTCCATGTGTGATTTCTGTGCGGCTCTTTATATTACATCTCAATAGTTAAGCTTGGCGATATCCACCGTATTCTGATAATGACATTCACATGTTAAATACTGTCTTCTTAAATAACAGTCGGTGTCTTATGGCTCTTTTCGCATAAAATCATGAGTCATATTGGGAGAAATAGGTGTTAATCTATTTTTATTAACAAGTTCACAGATCTCATGTGGATATTTTGATGTAAATATATTACTCCCAATTCGGCATTATTTATACGCATTGTAGCAGTTCGTAGCACCTGATCTGTGCTCACTTCCTCACATTACTATACCCCCATCACTACTCAATGCTCCCTGCACCGACCCTCTATTCTGTCTGACTACTACTCTGAACTCAGATGTGCCACTGTTATCGTGTCAATCAGCAATAACAGAAGACTGTGTACGCGATAACAGTGGTGGGAGGTAGTGGCAATCTATCATACTCTTTATAGAGTAGTGAGTCAACCATCTCAGTGAGAGAGATATCTAAGCTCTCACAATCTCGCGTCATACTAAGTCATAAAATCAATATTTCTCCTAGACGCTGGCCTCGAGAGTAAAGATGGTCACTTTTCGTCCCGCATCCAATATACCTATAACTAGACATCCTCGTGAGTGAGCCCCAATATCCTGCTCTTAATATGACTACAATCTGTAGTTATCTACTTCCAGTACCCTCATTAACACAGGGCTATATGGTACTAAATTATATCACCCAACACTGAGAATCTAAGCACAATTCTGCTCTTGCAGTATATGGCGCCAATAGGCATCGTTATGCGTGTCGGCTCTGAAAACGTCGTATTTCCTCTACATAAACTCATCTTATACCACTCTTACGGCTGTTTCCCCTTACCCGTCCGATCAGCATTACCACTCTACAAGCTTTATAGAAACCTTTAAAAAATATTAACCAAGAATTGATTTCAAACAGCAAATTCCATCCCTGTCTTAATGCTGAGTCTGTAGTGGGCGGAGACATTATAGTATATCCAACTTCGTAAGCTGATGGCGAGATATCCGTCTCTCATGCCGCTCTGTATTATCTCTGAGCGTTAATATACCGGCCAAAAGCGTTCGAATTAGCCACGGTAGAGTTGTGATCTTAATTAATGTATTTCGCAATTATTTAAATTTTGTCACTTTCTAATCTCGTATGTTAGAACTCCCTTATATTCTGAACCCGTAGCTTGATTCTCTAAATACTGTACTCATTAGTACTAATCATAATAATCAATATGATATTCACTCTCTATCTGTCTAAATCTCATTCAATAGAACCAATCAAAAATCTATCCATATCCTCATGCTCATCTCCAATAAATTTACTTAACGATTGTATGCGTGTGGGTCTCATCTTCTTTATGTCTCATACCACGCGTTATCATGCGAGCAGAGAGCACAATACCACTAGGTACGTGATCTCTCGATATCTATGCACTCCACACTACATGGAATTTTTAGCTATTTCTTCATGCCCCAATGTCACCGAAACCTCATTTCTATCCTCCTAATGTGCAACAATGAGTCCTTGAATTTTTTTTCTTTTTAATATAAAATTTGTTCATGATAAAATATCATATTACATACTCTGTATTATTCTTTTCTTTTTTCTTAATAAGAAGAATCAGTGTATATAGGAGCACTTCTAATAAGATTTTAATATTTATTTAATTAAAATAATTAATCTGGTCCATGCTCATACAAGCTTACATGGATATAAAATTTTACCAACCACAACACACACATTTTAATTTCTATTCAATCGCTACTTGATTCTCTCTCTCATTGCTTAGATATTAATCCTATATGTCTTCTACTATGCCGCGGATAATGCGAGATTATATATACTGAAACTTCCATCACATCCTGCGGCAGTATTTTATAATAAACAAACTTCTGTCGTTAGTCGCTTCACCGTAGGTTTCGTCCGTTTGCACGTGTCGCTAATTATGGTATATCGCCGACTATATCTACTATATGGTTCAAACTTCTCTAGCTCTGAATTAAATTAAATAGTGTGTGGTATATGAAAGTATTTTCTCTTTTGTGCCAGACAAGTCGCTCCGTGGTCACTCTCAACTAGTATATCCAGCTCGCTCCTCAAACTTACTGAATTACCAACTTGTCATAATGTGTAATTCCATAGTGTCATAGAAGTGGGGCCTATTATCGCGGTGCACAGCACTCTTCTTAATTCATATCTTTCAGTAACATAGTTATTCTCTGACCAAACTCCTATACCATACTAGTATTTGTAATCTGTATATATAGATCTCCGTGTGATTCTTTAATCAGTGTGTAGACCAGAACATGCTCACTCCTGCTTTATTACTTTCAGAGTCGCTGTGATGTCACTCCAAATAATTATTATCGCAACATAGTGGTGGTCGTGCAGAGCGTCTTAACAAGTGAACCGGTGCGTGGGATTCTCTCCCTGTGCACTTGACTTCCGACACCAAATAATTATATAGATCATATAGCTCTCGCTCTCTCTCTGAGTATTATCAGAATTTTGGCTATAATGGATATTCCAGTAATTAATTTTTGCTTTCATATTTGTCTCCCCTCTTTTTATTCTTGTTGCCATACTCCTATGGATGCTGACAACATTATTTCACATAATCAGGCTACTCACACGACCGTGAGATATCCTACTTATTCCTTATATCGATAAGAGGCTTCTAGAGTGTGTGTGTCTGTCTCTAGGCCGGAATATAAACAATCCCATTATATACGTGATACATATCGAATTTAGTATATCTCTATATTGCGCTAGTCGAGTTGCGACTGCGGTATTTATAACATTCCTAGATGAGGAACACATCTAGTGGATTATATACGTTGTTCTAATTTATTTGATTTTGGCTAACGTGCTCTCTGTTCAGTTAGTAATTGAAGCAATACAAGGTTACATAGACTAAAACTAACAGCTTACATAGAATGACCCTAATCGACACTATCGTCACAGACGCATATACTCCTGAGATCATTGGTATACGATTTACAACGAGCTCAGATCACGACATTGCGGTTCCTCTGTCTGAATCGTCATCTCAAGCTGGCGACGAGTACGTAGTGTACATTACTGTAGCAACATATAATTCTCACAACTCCCAATCGATTATAAGCCTGACTCAGCGTGTTCTCTATATGCTGCATCACTCTATAAGTCCAACTATCTTCATACACTGTAATCTCTGATCACAGTCTACTATATCATACATATTTTATGATGCGTAGTCTAATATTATATTCCATTAAAACTATTTTTACTATTTATATGTGATATAACCTACACTGGAGAGCGTATCTTTCCTCGTCACATCTATCATAAACTGTTCATAAGTAAGGTCTTTGTTAATTAGAAATTAATTAGAATGTAGCTTTTCATAAATTTTGTTTAGAAAAACTGAGAAGATATATATAAAAAAAATAATAACAATTTTTAGAAAGAAAGAATTAATACCACTATGCCTCCATTGAGGTATTAGTATGTTATATATCTATTAATTACACGTAGAACCCCTGTGGTTTGGGACATTAACACCCTAGCACCCCTGAGGTTTTTCTATATCTAACAAATAAGTCCATTCGTTAGTCAAAATTCACCGAATTGACTGACATTAACAAAAAGAATTAGAAAAAAATCTATATTAACCCTTGATTGACTTATTATTGCATGTTAAATAATTTTTTCAGACTAAATTACCCTTATAACGGTGAAAATATACGTCCTCAGATACATTAACGCGTTAAGATGTATGAGGGTAATTTGGTTATAAAAAGATTATTTGACCTGCAATAAATCAGTAATAAGTCAATTAGGGGTTAATATAGTTTATTTTTGATTTTTTTTTAATATCAGTTAATTTGGTGAATTTTAACTAATTGAGGAACTATTGTTAGATGAAAGCATACCTCAGGAGTTGCTAAATGTAATTTTTTAAATTAAAAAGATTTATGTGTAATTATATATAGAGAAGGGAATGTAATTATCCCATTTTTAAAAAGCCTATTGTAATTTACCCAAAATGTGATTTTGGCCCTTTAAATTGGTGCACTATCTAATAGTTAACCAAAATTTCAGTTCCTTTTGGTTGGAACTTGGAAATTTGGTTGGTAGTAGCCAAAAAGATCGAGCATTTGGAGATATTTTAGCAGTAAAAGGTGCTTGCAATAGTTTGCTTTGATTGTTCAATTTTTTTTATTGAAAATAAGACCAAAATAGCTTACGACATATTTTTTAACAATTTATTGATAAAATTGTATATATTAAGTGTTCTAATTTTAAGGAAAAAAACACTCCAACTTCAATTTTATTTTTTTTAAGTAAGAGCGATGAATTATTTTAATTAAAATAAATTGATTATATTCATTCGTCACCTATTTCAGTAGAAACAATACACTTACTATTCAGTAAAAACAATACACCTACTATTCAGTGGAAACAACATCCCATGAATACAATGGGGTTTGAACCCATGACCTCTAATATCAAAGAACCTCAACTTCGCCAACTAAGTTAAGCCTCATTGGCATTTTTCACTTTCATTTTCAACACTCTTAACTTTAATTATTATTAATTTAATGTATAAGATACATTAACAACTCAGTACGTACAAACCTAATATTTGACATAATTAAACACTCCCTCGCTCTTTGAAAAATTACAAGTACCATTAGTCCTCAAATAAAAAATAATTATGTAGTCCCTAAATGGTGAGGTGAAATTACTACTTTACCCTTCTTGAATTTTTTTAATATTTGAAAAATATAAATATGTATATATGAGGGCGGGTAGTAAATCATCCATAGGGCATATTAGTCCATAAAGCAGTTTTAGTTTTTTTTTTTTTTTTAAAATATGTAAAACTGTAATTCATAATCCAAAAATATATTTTAATCATTTTACCACAAAAACTAGATGAAAATCTAACATGGGCTAATGGAACGGGCTCATTGTCAGATGAGCATTAAATCAGAGGTATTTGTAATTTTCAAACAACACAGAATTATTTATATTTATGCCAAAACTAAAGATAGATGATTATATTTTATCCTTATTTGTAGAAACTATTGCAAACACCACTTTGGCTGCACAACAAGAGATTTCGAAAAAAGAGGAAGAAAAAGAAAAAAGCCCTGAAATTTAAATTTTTAGCTAATTTCACTCCAATTTTTTTTATTTCTTGTCAAATAAAACAGGAAATTAGAAGGTGCTGATATTGGGGTTAATTTTAGGTAATTAGCATTAAAAAATCATATACATCTTGCCAATACTTAAAAAGTTTAACTAAATTTAGACTGAAATTACTACTAAATACATATATTAATTATTGACACATAAATAAAAGAAGAATATAGAAAATATGTCCAATTACAGGAGATTAAAAAAAGGGAAAAAAAAATTTAGTCCATTAACTTGGTTCTCGTTCAATTTTAGTCCACTAACTATGATAATTATCACATTTTCTACACTAACTTTGAAAAATGGGTCAATCAGGTACTCCGATGGTATTTTGGCCGGAAATTGCTGATGTGTCAATATTTTTTCTGTGAAATAAGTCATGTCATCGTCTGACGTGTCTGATGACGTGGACTTATTTTTTAGCAGGTGTAATTTTAGTCCACTAACTTTATCCTGGTGTAATTTTGTCCACTAAATTTGTCCTAGTGCAATTTTTGTCCATTATTTAAATTTATTATTTTATATAATATATTTTAAATAAAAAAAATAACCCACCCACCCCCTCAAACACCCAACCCCCCGCCCTCGCCCCAACACACAACTTGGCGATGGTGGTCGCCCAATTGTGTGCTGGGCGACGACATCGGTCGCCCAATTGTACTAAGCTTTTTTTTTCTCTTTGGGCTGCAAATTTTACAATCAAACCTATGGGACTTAGGAAATGATACAAAAAAAAAAAATGAGAAAGAAAGAAATTCATATTAAATAAAAATAAAGTAAAAGAACCCAAATTCCAAATGAACAAATTCAAACTTGAAAATGACATTTCTGATTCTCAAAGAATGAAGGGAAGGAAGGGTGGGGTGGGTGGGTGGGTTAATTTTTTATTTAAATTATTTTATATAAAACTAGTTGTTATGGCACGACGTCCCTGCGTGCATATAATAAATAATTATTTATATTTTAAACTATATTATAAATAAGAATTATAAGATATATAAATCAACACATCATATTCAAAAAATAATTAAATAAATAAATAAAATAAAACTAATTTAGAAATATTACCGACACAAAAAGAATTTGGTGTGAGTGAAATTTCATATTAGTATATATAAATAATATAAATCATATTGATTAAAAGAAGAATTTGAGTAGGGGTGGTTGAAAATACACAAGGATATTTTTGATAATTTTAAAAAATGGTGTCGTGATGTAAGTAACCGGCCATTTGTGAGTGAAAAATGAGATTTTCTTTTTTATATAGTATAGATAATAAATTCAAATAATGGACAAAAATTGCACTAGGACAAAGTTAGTGGATTAAAATTACACCAGGATAAAGTTAGTGGACTAAAATTACACCTGTTAAAAAATAAGTCCACATCATCAGACATGTCAGACGATGACATGACTTATTTCACCGGAAAAAAATTGACACGTCAGCAATTTCCGGCCAAAATACCATCGAAGTACCTGATTGACCCATTTTTCAAAGTTAGTGTAGAAAATGTGATAATTATCATAGTTAGTGGATCAAAATTGAACGAGAATCAAGTTAATGGACCAAAATTTTTCTTTTCCCTTAAAAAAAAAGAAAAAAAATGTGTATTTTTTGCAAAAAAAAATTTTAAAAAAAAAAGTTGTACCTGATTAAGAAGTGTTTGTGCAACATTAGTTGCTATAGGAGATGTCATGTGACCTATGTAAGCATTGGACAAAGCATAGCAGCTGATCTCAACTTGTCCACTAACTGCCCTTTTGAAAAGCCAGCAAAAGCAATCAAAGTTCCCTACAAAAACCACATCAACATCCTTAAATAAATACACAACATGTACTAATTCAATTTTCTATTGCAAATTTATTATTATATGGTATAATGCATGTCATTTATGTATATAAATAACTATTCTATATATAACTGCCAAGAATATATATTAAAGGAATAATTACAATCTTCTTTTCTAAGGTTTAGTGTAATTATATATAAATTTCATATAGTTTTAGAAATTACATCTAGCAGTACTCCTGAGGTTTGCTTTCGTCTAACAGATAAGTTCATTCGTTCGTCAAAATTCACAGCATTTGTTGATATTAACCCACAATTGATTTATTACTAACTTATTGCAGGTTAAATAAAATATTTTAATGACCAAATTATCCTTATACATTTTTACACGATAATGCATGTGAGGAGATATATCCGCAGTGTTATAAGGGTAGTTTAGTTCAAAAAAATTTATTCGACAAGCAATAAGTCAATTGATGGTACGTAAATTAATATCAATATTTTTTATTCAGATTTGCTTGTTAATGTCAACAAATTCAGTGAATTATGACTAACGGAGGGACTTATTTGTTAAAAGGAAGCAAACCTTATTAGTGTCGAATGTAATTTCCCAAACCACAAGAATTTATGTGTAATTACATAAAATCTCATAAAAGAGAAATGTAATTATCCCTGTATATATTAAATATGCTACAAGATGCAATATGAATTTGTGGTAATAATTTCAATCAAATATATATATATACATACATATATTGTTGGTACTTGAAACTACGTACCATGGAATGGCCAACATAGTGAAGTTTCTGGCTTGTTTGATCGTAAATGTATTGAAAAGTTGCAGGAAGATCATAAGCGGCCAACTCCTCCCACGACCAATCCCAGAAAGCCTAATCATGAGATTGCTGCCCATTAATGCATCTTTACAACAAGTAGAATCAAATGATATAATTAGGAGATGGGAGGTTACTGGATCGTTGGAACTAAGAGATGTATGTCCGAGGCTGTATCTCGTGCCGCGTGCATTCACTACCCACACGTCGAACCCGTTATCAGCCAACACAAGCGCCAACGACTGCTCCGGAGGACTCAGCAGCCATGTAACCCCGTCCTGCATTCATCATATAATCAATGGTTGGCTTAGAAACTATAGAGA
The DNA here is from genome assembly GCA_034509725.1 of Sesamum angolense. Lineage (NCBI taxonomy): Eukaryota > Viridiplantae > Streptophyta > Magnoliopsida > Lamiales > Pedaliaceae > Sesamum > Sesamum angolense. Next base: position 2,442,550 of record JACGWL010000007.1, on the reverse strand, counting down.
TATTGCTGCGTTGTGGAAATGACACTTTTTGTCCCGTAACTTAGGATCTTTTCACTCTTGATTGGTTATGGAATTTCTCACTTTTGATTTCGTTACTTCTGAAAAGTGGTACTTTTGGTCCCATGACATATTTTCGTTATATATTTAATGAAAAATGCAACGTGTTTAGCACGTGGCCGTTAGAGCCTTCACATTTTTTGTCTCATATGTTATAGAATTTTCACTTTTGGCCCCATAACTTTGAAAAAATAGCACTTTTGGTCCCATGCACTTAATAGCCATGTGGCTTTTTCCATTAAACATTTGATGGAAAGGTGTCATGAGACCAAAATTGCTACTTTTTTTAAAGTTACGGGACCAAAAGCGAGAATCTTGTGACCAATAAAATCAATAGTGGAAAGGCCCTAAGTTACAAAACAAAAAACGCTATTTCCCCGCAGTGTAGAGTGTAATTTAACATAGAGTTTTGGCCCTCTAACATATAGTTATGATTTTTAGTTGTAGCTGATATGTTGGCTTCACTTGTAAAAGTAACAGCTGATAATGGTTGTGCAATTGTATTTACTTAGTATTGATCATGATTTTTTACTTTTGATTATGGTAATTGAACATAACAAGAAATTAAAGGCGGATCTTTTCTAGTGTGTCGTACTAATTAAGAGGGAGTTGGGGTGAGCTTATAAACTTTTTAAATTACAGTTCAGTATATTTATTTCTTTAAAAAAACACAACTTACTCACAAATAAATTTGTCCAATCTGTTATTTTCTACTCAAGCACATTTAAAATTAATATATTTTACAGTTCCCATAATCAATTACTCATTTTATTTTATTTATATTTCATTTAAATAAATATAATTTGAATTAGGAGTATAGATTAGTTGATTAAGAAATAATAAAGAAATGGAGATGTAAACCGTGAGAACTCCATGGTGCAGTAGAACTGGGGGCCTTGTTCCCGCAGCAGCGTTGCCTGACTGACCGAATGGAATGTTTTGTAAGCTCAAAATATATCCATCTCCAGTTGTCACCTGAAAGAAGTCATCCAATTTTCTCTGTCAAAAAACCTAAAATTTCTCCAACAAATACGCCACACTTTGATGTTAATTGCATTTTATCTTCTGTAAAAATACTATAATATATATATAGGTTGAATAGCAATTTCCTCCCTATGATATTGAAAATGGGCAATTACCCCGACCCCTATGAAAAATAAATAGCAATTTACCCCTTGTATTTTAAAAATGAATAAAAATGTAGGGAGGTAGATTGCTACATTTGAAAAATATAAGATGGTGAATTGTGATTTTATTTTTCATAAGAGGATTGTTTGTCTATTTTTTATAGCACAAGTAGGCAGATTGCCATTTCCATATATATAACTAGGGCCTAATGCCGCATCAAGAGGAAAATTCAGGGGTTTTATTGTCCCAATTTACCTATTAGTATTGAGAAAATTGTAATTTTCTTCCCATAACTATAGAGGTTGCCAATTCTACTCCTATTCAAATTCATTTTAACAATTAAGTCCTATAATTTTTTTTTTAAAAAAATCACATTAAGAAGAAAATCCTCCATAAGTTGAAAATATGGCCGGAAGTTGGCATGTGACCCTCACATACAACAAATTTTATCCTTAACGTGCCAATTTTTTAAATTATAGGACGTAACTGTCAAATTCAGTTCTGACAAGTGGACTAAAATGGACACCCCTGCAGATACGGGACTAAAATTGTGATTTACCCTATTAGTACTTTTGTAGGAAAGTTTGTTACACTTATGGTGTATATAAGCTGACATACATTGTGTTCATGGCAAGGGTAATTCTGTACTCCCACAATCGCGCTGCAAACGCCACCATCATCGGCTAAAATCGCACGGCCTGACCGCGGCTGATGTTTGGTTCCGACAGCTGAGCCACATAATAGAATTGCAAGAAAAATAGAGGTTAGTTTATCCATACATATGTGTGTGTTTCTTCGTTTTTTCTTGTATGTTGTTGTAAGAATATGATTGTTTTTTTGAGCATTTTTGTAGTAGTATATATAGAGTAGTAAAAGGTAATGGAATATTATGAAAAATGACAATGTGGTTGGGGCTTAGTTTTAGAGTTAATCGAAGCCGAACTAAAATGCCACAACTTAGGATGCAACAACCAAAATTTTACATTGCTTCATCGTAGGCTGTACTAAGCTGAAATCTGGGAAGTGTCGATGCAAAATAAACTATTATTACAAGGAATGCTACCCAAAGTCAGAATTGATTGTTTCTGTAGCTCTCTTTGGTGGAATCACTCTTGAAACGTAGTGCTTTAACTGTGGTAGTATTATCTAAAACATTACAATGAAAATAAGACTAGTAACCCACAAAAAAATAAAAAATTGAGTGATAATTTTAGTATTGTCATTAATTATGTATATTTAGTGATAATCTTTTTTATGTTATCACAATAACAAATTTTAGGATAAATTACAATGACCTCTCATGTGATTTGTCATAATTACGAATACCCCATTATTGTTTGAAATTACCAGCATCCCTATGATTTTAAAGGCAGTCTTATAATTAACTCAATTTTTTAGGTTTTCATCCATTTTTTATGGTGGACTAACCAAAATTCCTTTTTAGATTAAAAATTATAATTTTATTTATTTTTTAAAAAAATTTACTTTTTTATGGACTAAGTGGATAATTTTTTTATAATTTTAAAAATATTTCCATTCAATCCAGTTCGATGTTTTAATAAGTTTTTAATTTAAAAAAAAATAAAAAATTATTGTAAGGGTAAAGTTGACAACTTCATACCTCCATCTAATGATTATATAATTTCATCAAACATCAGGGGGGTATTTGTAATTTTTCAAACAACAAGGGAGTATTCGTAATTATGCCAAACTTTAGGGGAAGCCATTGTAATTTACCCTAAATTTTAGTTTTATACTCATAATTGTTTTATGCAAACTATTATGAACAATAATTATTAACAAAGAATTGTGTATAAAGTTCTCATTAAAAGTAATTATGATATATGAGCGATGGTCAAGTGACAATACTTATTTGTTGTCGTTGTAGTTGCATTGTTACATATGATATATGGATACGGACATATGGTGACATGAAAATTTCAAAAGAATTAGGACACGACATGACCCTGATACAATTATATGTAATATACTTTATTATATATATTCTCATTTTTTTTGTAAAAATTTAAAATATGCAATATGCAAAGTATCAAAATAAAATAAAAATAAGCAAACCTTACATCTAGATTCTTAATTAAATGTGGCTTCAAAAAAATATATAATCAGTCACAAAGAAACTTTCTAATAATTCAAATCAGTTAGATCATCATGACTATCTCTCTAACATTTCGTAATTTCATCCCAAAATTTTTAGTTTGAGAGAAACAAATTAATTCTTTTTCGTTTTTATTAAGCCTAAAACTCCTTTTCCTTTAAATACAACCCAAAAAACTTTTTGAAATTATAAAAAATTCAACACGTGTCGGACTCATGAACAGGCATGCCTGTGGCGTGGCCGACACGTTTTTCCTTTTTTTCTCTTTTTTATTTTATATGTTCGGACACATGAATGTCGTGTGCAAGCCGTGTTTGTATCAGACACATGTTCAATAATGTATTGGATAATTTTTTTAAGTGTCCATATTATAGATTGTTACTAGGTTGTCAGTGTGTCAATAATTATCTATAACGATAATTTTATATTTAAGTTTTATCACTAATAACTATATTATTACAAGATCATAATTATTGCTACTTAATACATATTTCTTTGTAACAACTTTAATATTGATTTTGTAGTAAAAGTTTGAATTGTTACAATTGCTATAAGTTATAACTCAAGATGCACAGTTCAACCTAGCCCGAGACAGAATCGCCCCAATAAAAAAAGGGTTGGTCCAGTTTAGGTCTGCTTAGGACTGGACTAGTCTTGGGCGGGTCACAAGTATCAATACCTTGGACCGTCCAGCCTAGTGGCCCACGACCATCTGGTCCTAGACCACGCCTAGATTGACCTAGGGCAATTTTTTTTTTTTTAATAATGCATGGCTTATAATTTTTATTTTATTGTTTAAGTTAACTATTCTAGTAGGTTTTTTAAATTTTTGAAATTCTGAAAACTTTTATCTTTATTATTCTACTTCTTTCAGTACATTAATTCATTAATATTTTATGTGTACCGGGGTTCAGTAGCACCACATGGTCAAAGGATCTTCTCTCTAATCCTAAGATCAAAGGAGGATTAACCTGCAAAATATGGGTTAAGACTCCAATGTTCAAGTCAGTAATTGATTTACTGAAAGGATCATTGTAAATTTTGAAATAATGTAAGAATAATGGTGAAAATAATTGAAGTGACTCGATAAAATATCAAGATAGATTGACAATAATTGTGTGGAGTGTAAAATACACAAAAAAAACTGGCTGCAAAATCAAGAGAAAATGAGTGTAGGAGTGATGAACTTGGTTACCATTATGGATGCACAATGACCTCTATTTATAGGCCGATGAAGAGTGAATCTTGAAAGTAGTTGCAACTTGTGATATACAGTTAGAAAACTACAGGAATTAGCTAAATAAAAAAATAGATTGTGATTTGGACTTATCTTGAAAAAGTTATGACTGTTAGAATGAGTCAGTCAGTTTGATTTCTACGATTCTATTTTACCTGTTGTTTTCAGGTCGGCTGCCATCAATTTTTGAGGATTTTGTTTTCAGGTGATTGAGGAAGTAATGGTAGATTTGGTGGGATTCTCTGGGGAGAAAAATGAGAACCCCACTACCTCTGACTTTTGTCTCTCATCATGGAGGTTGGAATGAGAAACAGGGGAACAATAGGGAGGAGAAATAAAGAAAAAAGGTAGAGTATAGATTGGTTACCACGGGGTTGAGTCCTTCAGGGTTTACAGTTTTTTTGTTGAGGATGCAGTGAGTAATAGGGAGAAGTATGTGATACTTGATAGTTTCGAGATTTAGATCCCTACTACTAATGCTCGCCCGAATTTCCCATTTGAGGGTTTTCTCTATTTCTCCAGCCGGGCTGCATTTTTCCATACCTGAGTTTTATTCGGATGTAGCTGCACCTCCAGTGTTCCTCTAAACCAGTTGGTAACCAAATGTTGTAGCATGATTTCCAACTTTTTAAATTGGTGAAAAATCTGGGGAAACCCCTTCTGCTGCTCAATTACACTCCTTCCTACTCAAGAAAGATTTATTTCACTTCCTAAGGGAAAACACGGTTTCTTCTAACCGAATCCTCAATAAAGGAATAGAAGCACAAATATTTTTTCATTTCAACCCCCACGCCCTGAAGGTTTTCTCCTATGTGGAGAATGAATCCTCATGACCATCTCAAGTATTATGCCCACAACTATCTTGCTGCTTTCAAAGCCTGTTGGACCGCTTGAATGTTAAACTCTATGCTCCTCGTAAATTAGCTCGTGCTACCATTCTTCATGGATATGGCCTGAGCCCCAAAGGGGCGAACATGGATCCTGTTGTTGATATACCTCTTGCAACCTTGCTGACACTTTTTTCTGCTAAAACAAAAGGTTTATAGGTATGTATTACTTCTGCTTGTTGGTACCTTGGCATAAAAGATGTTCCGGTAATTGCTACAAGATTAGGCTAAAAAAGGGAAGCATGGGGAGAAGACTTTTGTTACCGGCTTCTCTACCAAGCGCGCCCTACTGAAGTGTCATCCATCCACCCAACTAGATCTACGTCAACCAACAATCCTAAGGGAAAGCATCCTACTAACCCACTACCCACATCTCCAAAGATTTCTAAAAGTCAGTATAGCTTCTCGGTTTTTTCTGCTCCACTTTTATACCCAAGCCTGCCATGCTTAAAAGAGGGCAACCAAGAAGAAACATAACCTTAATTAGACCGTAACTGAGGGCCAGCCCCTACTGCTGGATGAGGGTCAAAACAACTTGGTTGTGGACTTCCTTAAGGGGGTCTGAAACCCACCGGACAGGGCCTACATGGATATATTACCTCGCGCCAAAACTCTTACTCTCTTCATTTTCTAATTCAACAATGTAACTCACAATAACATAATTTAATTCATCAAAGTATAATTTAAATATTTTATGACCTAAATACCTCCATCTATGCATAGATGACCGTGTTGGGGTGGTAGTGTGCTCAACTGGGGTGAGTAGGAAGACACATTATATGAGGATGTTTTTAGGAGGGTTGAGGACCTGGAGAGAATCAATCACCAGCTGAACAAGGCCTAGAAGAAAGACCATCAAGTTCAGGAGAAGGATACAACCAACATTTGCCACTTAGATAAAAGGTCACAAATTTGCATGTACGACCGGAATAAGTCATTCTACAGTAGTAGCAATTGCGAAAGGAGGTGATCTGCAACTACTCTAAGACCAAGGAAGGAAAAGATATGCTGGAGGCCCTTTGGCCGAGGCGCTTGCCAGAGTTCCAGAAATCTTCAGAAGTCTAGACCGTGCTTTTTGATTTCGCTCTCAAGTACTACTATCATGTGTGCCATACCTTTGTGCAGCAATTCTTAGCACCACACCATCTCCAACAAGGATGGCTACCTTAGTCATGGACAAAGACGCTGGCTAGAGAATGCTGCGAAGCTAGATGAAGAAGTCCCCCTTATGGTGCTAGAGAGTCCACTCCTTGCTGAGGAAGACCACATGATGGTGGACCTGATTGGTCAGGTGGAGAAAGATACCTTTCCTCTCAAGACTGCACCTCTTGTTGGTGCTAGTGAAGAATGTGTTCCCCTCTTTGAAGAAGAGGGGACTAAGTTTGCAGCAAGGTCTTCTTCAGCTAGTAAATGAGTTTTCCATTCTCCTACCATGAGAATAATTTATTTATGTTGAATGGTTTTCTTTTACCTCATCTGCTAGGTCGCATTACTCGATGATTTGGCACGAGGGTGCCTTGATGAATTCTACTTCTCTCCCCTAACTTCTTTAGATAGTTATAAGGGTTAATAACAGACACCTCCCCAACGTATCAGGGATTTTACACTTTGCCCTCCAACTTTTTTGTTACACTCGACCATCTAGCCTTTCCTTTTCTTTTCGTTTTTTTTTTTTTTTTTTTTTTTTTTTTGCATTTTGTCTTTTTTTACTTTTTAGTGAATCATAATAGAATTTTCTGGTTGCGTGAATACATGAACTTGAGAAATTTACAACAGGGTAAAATTATAATTGTACAAATTGAACAAAAAATAAAATAAATAAGAAAAAAACCAAAGAAATGAAGAAATTTCATCCTCTTATGCTCTTCATTCGTTGTGAACCCCCCTCCCCCTACGTGGCCCTTTTCACTATTCTTCATCTGTTGCCACCAGCATCCCCATTTTTCTCGTCTTCTTCATCCACCGCACACCACCAACCCCACTTTTATGTTTTCTTCTTCAATTTTTCCACCAAATGGAAGTAAAAAAAAAAAAAGTAAGCAAAGGAGTTTGACCCTCCCAATTTGCCTTTAAAATTGAAGCTTTCCCCTGGGAAATTTGAAATTAGCTTCCCTCTGCTCCTGGGCTACTACTAATCATAAAAAGTTGTATTTCTTTGTGGGGAGTTTTATGTTAATATAGTGTTCGAGTTTATTCGAATTTCTATTTTATTTTGAATTGATTGAGCTAGTTTGAGGTTAGTTATGATTTTGGTCATTTGGAGGGTTGGAATTGGGTGGTGGGGAGACGACGTTGTTGGCTTTGCAGAGGGGGCAATAAGGCTCACATCGGAAGGAAAAACCACCAATGCTAAAGGTGGATGGAAAAAACACTTCTTCATCATTTTATTTTTATTTTTATTTTTATTTTTACTTTTTTTAAATTAGGGTGTGATTTTACAATTATACCTAGCAAGTAAATTGCCCTAAGGCACATGTAATTACGCAACAGAATTCCAATCTGATTCACTGTAAAAATATAAAAAAAAATGCAAAGTGCAATAAAAAGGAAAGATTGGATGGTCAAGTGTAAAAATAAATAGTTGGGGGGCAAAGTGCAAAATCCCCTATATGTTGGGGGTGCCTGCTATTAACCCTAGGTATAAATAGGCCCTACTATTTATGCGTTACCACCTTGATGTGTATTGAGTATTTTCAACATTTCCTGCACGGTGTATGAGATAATAACATGATATTAGGGCATCCCAATACTTCACGAGGAATACACTTAATACACACATAAGTAATTTGTTTGTAGGTAGTTAGTGGGACGTGGAAACTTACTTAATAATAAGTTAAATATGTCCCTCTAGGATGCAAAATATGCTTTGTGCTTCCATTGGATGAGTATTCCTAGCAAATAAGTAGATTATATATGGTGTAATATAACAGACAACACTTAGCTAAGTTTAGCTAGGTAAGGATATTCTTGCTATAAGTGAAACCACATATTTTGTCAGCCTACAAGAAGGCATGATGTTCTGAAGCAAGTTGGTCAATGCTTCCTTGTATGCTTTGCTTTGCTATTTAAGTATAGTGTCCTCCTGCCTTCTGCATGGTAATTCTAATGAGGTTACTTTGTCGAGTATGACCTGCTTCTGGGCTCTCTTCTTAGAGCAGCGTGTAATAGGTTTCCCTTCTAGGTAGCTTAGCTAGCCTACTATAAAATTGAATTAAGGTAGTGCCTGAACATCAAAATGAATATAAAGGTAATCCGATTAGTAATTCAGCACATATACACTAGTAAATTGCAGCATTTAGAGCTAAGTGGGCCAAACAAAAGCAGCTTATTGAGGCTTATAGCCTAGAAAATTAGCAAGAATGCGCCAGCTAAGGGCGACTTATTAGGGCATCCAATCAGTAAAATGTGCAAGAGTGTGCCAACTAAGGGCGGCTTATCGGGGCTCGCAACCAGTAAAATAAGAAGAAATGTGCCAGCTAAAGGCAACATATTAGGAATTGAAGCTAGTAGGGTTATCAACATATTATTAGTGTAGGGATATAGCAATGGAATGGAAATTGTTATTAATCAAGTATGGTGATACTAATGTTTATTAAATGAACTAGTAAACTCTTAATTTCCTAAGGTTGTAGGTATTCCACATTCGGAAGAGCTTTCTTCCATCTATGACCTCCAGCTCGTATATTGAATTTGATAATTCTAATTATTTTAAAGAAGCATTCCGAGTTAGGAACCTGTTTCCCTACTGGTTAAGTGCACTTGCTCGTCTTAGCACAAGATCTCCAACATGAAATTCTCTCCCATTTACCTTATGCTGTAGGTGTTTACCACCTTTTGCTTGTATATTTCCATCCAGGTTCGGGCATCTTCTCAAACTTCTTCTATCAAATCAAGGTTAGTACATAGCATGATAATGTTACCTTCCTACTCGTAGTGTTAGATTTAAAAGGTTTCTAATCTTGCTTCAAAGGGGATAACAACCTGTGAGCCATACACTAAGTTGAAAGAAGATTCTCCCATGGTCGATCTGTGAGCCATACACTAAGTTGAAAGAAGATTCTCCCATGGTCGACCTGGGGATAGTCTTGTAGGACCAGAGCACGTTGTTTACCAATGACCCTCCTACTTGCTTGAGTTAGGTTTTGATGCCTTGCACCAATATCCGATTCATGACCTTTACTTGTACATTAGCTTGGGGATAGGGCACTTAGGTGAACTAATGTTGGATGCCTAGGTCGGCATACTAGTCTTGGATTTCCTGGCCCTAAAACTAGTGCCCATTTTCAAAATTAATTTCATGAGGGAGACCATACCTGCAGACTAGATTCTGCCACATAAACATTAGCACTTCCTATTTTGTGATTTTGGAGATAGGCTCAGCCTGTAAACACTTCATGTTAATTTTACGAGAGAGACCATACTTGCAGACTATGTTCTGCTAAAGAAACTTTAGCACTTCATATTATGTGATTTTGGAGATAGGCTCGACCCCTAACCATTTGCTGAAATAGTGCTACCAGCAAAAACATTCAATACCATTATGCAATTCAAAATGATCCCACTATATCCATCCCCCAGTAGATGTTGAAAGTTCCTTGAAGGCCCAATAGGTACATGAGTGAGAGGAGTGTGTTTCTCGCATTGCTCACTCTACCTTAGAGTAGCATTATGTAATACCTTGTGATGATGGGCCAAGCCCACAAGCTAAGCATGCTATCCCAATTGACTAGGAACGTAACTAACCTAGCAGCAAGACAAATAAAAGATCCGCTAGCATGATGGGTAAAGCCCATCAGGTGGAGGAGAGGCCCACAATCTTACCTGTTATTTTACTACACTGGCAAACTCAAGAAATAAACCCATTTCAGTTGTACACGTCATCATACAGCTGGGAGGTCACGTCATATATCTTTCCAACGTATTTGTACACGTCACCTTAAAATATCTCCCGGTGGTCCTAAGTAAATCGATAACAAACGAGCTAGAAAATCCATGAATAACTAACCCCGGACTTTCAGGTAGATATGCCAGGTTTTTGTCCAGCTGGTATATCTCGAATATTTATCCAAATCATCAATGGTTTTTTGTGGATAAAATCCAACTCAATAAAATTTATAATGATGTACAAAACTCAGTACTTGGTTCCATATCCAACTCTGCACAGGCCTTTAAATAGAGGTCTTGTGCAGTCATTTGGTAACATCACACTTATTCTCAAACTCTCACTTTCTTGGACTATTCTCTCTCGATTTTTAGTATATTTCCAGCTTATAATATGCACTTCGCATAAATATTCATCATTCCTAACCACATTTTACCACCCTTTATTTCTTTTTTAATCTATTACTAACTTAAAAATCAAAGTGCTAACCTCTATTTTGAAAGCTACTCCCCAGTAATCTTAAACTTTTCTTGAAAATCCTTCGGCCCTTTCCATGTGGTCAAATTTTTGGTACGCACTATTGGCGCCGTCTGTGGAAACACTTGAGCAGCGTGAGAAATGGCAAATTCCAACAATGGAGGTGACCATTGATCTTACGAGGGAGAATCCTCCTCCCGACTGCATCTGGACCCACAGTTCCACCTACATACCTTACTTTGGGAGATGTTTATGTCCTTGATCCAAATCTAGCACCAGGAGCTAACACTCCAGTCCCAGCTCCACCTCCTGACCAAGCAGTTGGACCTGCTGTTCTGAATCCGCTCTTCTGCAAGTAGCTTTATCAATTCATCATACAAACCATCAAATCAACCCTCCGCGGTTCGCAAGCTAGCGGAGCAGAATGTTCTTCCCAACTGGAAAGAGGTGGAACACCTGGAAGCTAAGGCGTAGATAAGTAGAATCCTGCTGGCTCCAGCAGGATCGATCCTCATCTGCTGATTTTATAGGTAAGGAGGCAGCTAAACATCAGCCCCTTGGTATCTTGCAATCGCTAAAGAAAGAAATGTCGACTTCACCAGCAGGAGAGAAAACTCCCTATTAAACACGACATTCCTTTCAGCGAGCACATCATGGTGGAGGAACTCCCTGCCTGCTTACGATGGTTTTATTGATCCGTCGACTAAACATATCCGTAAGTTAAAAAATGCAGCCTTGCTACATAGTTATATTGATGGCATTAAATGCCGTGTTCAACCAATTTCTTGTTGGATCAGTTAGATATTTTGTAGAATTCAGCTCCCTCTTCCAGCATCAGTTTGCTAGCAGCAAGAGTACAGAAAATTAGCCATTAGCCTTTTCTGGATTAAGCAGGAAGAAAGGAAACTCTAAGGACCTATGTCCAGTGTTTTAACACAACCACTTAGAAGTCCCTACAGCTCACCATGAAGTGTTGGTCAGTGCATTTAATTAGGGATTTCGAGGAGAACCTGTTCGAATCATTAGCTAAGAAGGCTACTGATTTCATAGATATGTTAGCTCAGGCAGAAAAATATATGAATTTAGAGGACGCCTAGCTGGTGAAGAAGAGTGGATGGACAAGAGAAAAGAGATTGAGTCGCCTTCTGCTCGCAGGCCAAGGGGAGAACCACGAGGGCGTTTTAACCCCCTTGATCCAAGAAATGACCATTATACACCTCTCATGACTAGTCCTGCAAGGATGTTTATGGCAATTGACCGACTTCCTGCCTTGCAGTGGCCTAAAGGCTTAGAGGAAGGTCCTCAACTCCCAAAATCTAAATACTTCTGCAAGTATTATAGAGAATTTGGGCACGATACCAATCATTGTCGCCAGCTTATGTTTCCACAAACAAAAAGGCACATGCATATACAATTGCATAATAAATCAAATTATGAAACCACAAAATGAAAATAAAATAGACTAATTTAAAAGAAGATTAAAACCTATAAGTATGAAAGAAAATAAAAAAGATCTCCAGACGTCCATGTAAACTCCAAAAGAAAGTTACACCACATAATTTTTTGTCTGTCACCTACTTACTGAATTTATTTGCATGTAATTTCGTCATTAACTAATTGTGGGAGAGGGTGGTTGAAGAGTCGTGGGTCTTGTGGCATGGCTACATGGAAATAGCTTCCAATCCACTTAGCCATTGTTTTTAGATACTAGCTGTTATAATATGTCATTTTTGCATATATATAATAAATACTTATTTATGCTTTAAAATATATTATAAATAAGAATAAGATATATAAATCAACACATTATATTTAAAAATAAATAAATAAAATAAAACTAATTTAGATATATTGTCGACACAATATTTGGTGTGGGTGAAATTTTTATATTAGTACCTGTATAGTATGATCATATAGATGAGAAGAAGAATTTGAATATGGATAGTTAAAAATACGTAAGGACATTTTTAGTAATTTGAAAAATTGGTGTCGTGGTGTAAATAATCGTCGTTTGTGAGTGAAAATGAAATTTTTTTTTTATATATATATAGTATAGATATTTAACAGATAATGGTGTAAGTTTTAGTGGTAATTTGGTGAAAAAGATAATTTGATATAGTGGTATAAAAACTACCACTTTGTATCTATCAGATCCATTTGCTTATAATAGCAGGGGTACTATAGGTATTTTAAAAAATTGGTGTAGCGGGCACGAAAACCGTTGTGTTGAGTCTATAAGATCTCTTCTTTTTAATATAGTATCTATACTTTATTATAATTGAAAATAACCTAATTGGTGTCTTAATTTTTCTTGGTCTGTCAATTTTTCTTTTTAAAAAACTATTTACAGTTTCTTTCTTCTTTTCTCAACTTCAAACTCTCTCTCTCTCTCCCCACTACCTTCTCAATAACTTCCTACAACCTTTCTTATTTTATTATTTCTTTATTTATTTAACGAACATATATATATTTTAAAAAAATAACAATTGCATTATTTAAATTTTAAATTAATTACACACACGTAGATTACATGCAAATTACTAGTATGTATGGATGACACAATAGTTAGAGAAGAGTAAACGTGTGGCCTTGGCCTCACCACCACACCAAATTCTCAACTCTCTAATTCTCTTCTCGTTTTTCTTAGTTAATTTTGATAAATGTTTTTATTAAAATAATAAATTTATCCCTTAATTTCTACACTTATATAATTAACCCTAATAACATTATAAAGTTGATATCTAGTCCCATAAAATTTTAATATATTTGAATCATATTCAACAATTTATTCCTAGTCAATTTGAGATATTCTAACTTTTACAAAGGGGTAATTGCACTTATAGTCCCACAGGATAGGGGGTGGTCTCACTTTTGATCCTCTGCTTTTCGGGCTAACAGATTTGGTCCTTTAATTTTCACCAAATTTGCATTTTTGGTCCCCTCTTCTCATTTTGAAAAAACTTTGTGAAACTCTAAACAGATATATTAGGCTGGAAGACCTTACGATCTGTTCAGTTACTAAGTTCATCTTGAAAAGGAATTCTTAGATCTGAGATCGAAGAGGATACAACGCCAACGTATCTAAAATGAGTTTTGCTTCTACTGCTCGGCGAGAATGGTATCAGAGCCTAGGTTTATTGAAGAAATATATGGTTAATATTATATTTAGATACTTTTCCACTAACGGAGGAGATTTTTCAAGACTCTGGAAAGACAAAGAAAGGATGTCCTTCGGGAAATTCTTTGGAAATGCGACCATGGGCCATACAAAGGCCCATGTAAGATGAAAGCATCTCCTCGGACTCCCGAGGAACCACTAGACGGGGATCCAATAGAGATGAACCCGATTTTTGAGCAAGAAGGACCTAGGGAACTCCAAGTCCAACTTGCAGTACCAGGACAGGTGGTGAGGCGTTTGCAGGCCACTGAAATTCGTGGACCAATTCCAGCCCGGAGAAATGGAAAAGGTCAATTCCTACACCAATATCTCTCTAAAAATTATGATTAGAGGTATTAATTGGAAGGAGATCGAGGCCGATACCTCGAAAATCTCTCAAGATCTGAGGGAAATCCAGAAGACGGTCCAAGACTATGGACATAGGTTATCCAACGTACCTATGAAAGTAGATTCCTTATGTCAAAAGATGGACGAGATTCTTAAGATCCTCCCAGATCTACACAAGAATCTTACAGATCTAAAGACAGAAGTTGCAGATCTGAAAAGGAACCAAGGGGATAAACCTGAAACATCCATATTTAGACAAGAACGGATCAGGGATGCCCTTGGGACAGTACCTCTTCTACACCAGAAGGGGAAGGCGAAGGAGATCCCAAAGCCAAAGACTCGGGATGAACAGATCCAGGAGATCCTTAACTCCATAAAATAATGGAGGTAACCGGAGCGGATCTATCAGATCTACAAGAATTGGCTGAATCATTTTCCCAACTTGGGATTGTGGACTTAGTCAAACCAATGAAGTAACTCCAGCACTACCACCGCCGGAGGGGAGCACATGTTCCAATGAAGCTCCACAAGATCACCCGATGAGGGAGAGTGCAGATTTCCACACAAACGCAACACCGACGTTTGTGGGAACCAGACTTCGAGAGAATCCAGGGAGAAATCCTAAGAGAGCACCTGAAAATACACCTTGGGCAAGAACGATACTTCAGCCCTTACATCCATACGGTGCTGTACTAAACCTGGATGTTATCGACTTCCGAAACATGGAGAAGCTGATAGACGAATGGGTAGCAGCCATAAAGATCGCGGCAACTACCTTAGAACTCGATAAAGAAAACTTCATTAAATTAGTGGAGTTAAGCTTGGAGGGTTCTGTAAAGATTGGATGGGATAATACCCCAGCCGATACCAAAGCTAGTATCCTTGCCGGAGATTCCAAGAGTGCAATTGCAGATCGGCTAGGAAGGCTTATCAAGATACACTTCATCGGAGATGGGTACTTCGAAGGAAGTAGAATAGAAAAGGCTAAAGAATATGCACAAGCTCTTTTCAGCCTTGAACTAAGAAGTATTTGCGCAGTAGATGAATATATCTATTGGTTTCGTAAGTATTTTTTTCAGAGTGGAGTAGCAGTAGATGTTGCAGCTCCAATGTTATTTGCAAAAATCTGCAGTCCATGGAGGGAAATGTTGATACAATCATACAAAGTACCTGAAGGACAGATGGATTCGGTAGCAAGGAGAATGTCTTTCCTCAAAGACAAGTTGAAGGATTGGTGTTATCAAGCATCCATCCAGAAAAACATGAAAAGACTGAGAGTACGATTAAACGAACCCCTCTCTGTTGAGAATAAGATTCCTATTATAGGAGAATCAAGTGAGCCGAGGAAAATGAGAAAACACAGGAGTGATCTATACTCCAGGAATTCCAGAACTCCTTTCAGACGAAGATCATGGTGGTCCAAAACCAAAGCCAGAACATACAAATCTGGACAAAGGAGCGGACCAACCAGGGCTTCATCCCAAGGATCTAGACAAACAGATACAAGATCCACAGGGAAAACCCCTACGAGAAGAACTTTCAGACGGGCCTATACCCGGACTAATGAAAGTTTCAAAGATTGCAACTGCTGGACATGTGGAGCAAGAGGACATATAGCTCCAGACTGCCCGCAGAAACGTGGTGAAATCAGAAAATTTGAAGCCACGGATGACATATTAGACGCAGTCTACTATGGTGAATTGGTACCAATATACCAATTTGAGGATCTTCCTTCGGACGAAAGCGTCTATGAAGAAGAGATAGAGACTAATTCGGATGGATCTTCAACCGAGTCAGAATAATTACAGTAAGGAAGATAGGCTTCAAACCTCCGAAAGCCTGTCAGGATTCTTTTCCATGAGTTCAGTCTTGATGGTGTGACCATAAGGATTGAATGACAAGCCCCTTTTCTATATATCTGTAGGTATGTTATGTTATCAATATAAGGACAGATATTTGTAGCTTATATTGATCAGGATCAGGAATTTGCACAGCAAACCTGGAGTTTTCCCGAAAGAAGCAAGGGAAACCTACCCGTTATTGCAGGAAGAGATTTTTCACAAAAAATCCTAATACTCAATACGGGAATACGAGAAGCCAAAATCATGATCGGGGGAGCATTTGGAACACCCTGGTTTAGGGTAAAAACACCTCTCATTTACTTTCATGATACAGGTGCTGATATCTTGCTAGGTAATAATTTTATTCAAACATTTGCAAGATATATGCAGGATAATCAAAGAAATCTATTAATCTTTACTACTAACTGTGGTAGTGCAATACAGGTTTTGCGAAGAGAAAAGGCATATAACAGAATAATGCCTATTAATTTTCGCAGCAAGCGTGGTGATGTTGATGCCAAATTAACTCATCCAAAAATGCAGGATAAAAGGAAATTCGGTAAAGTTCTTTTGTCTTTCAGGCAACAGGGACTCATCGATAACGAGAGTTTCTACGAGGAATCTGTAGAAGAAATTAGGAACCTCAAGGAAGCAATGCAGGAATTGAAGACTATGGACATAAGCGAGGAAAGTATACTCTCCCTCGAAAATGTCAAAAGGCTCATCCAGAGAAATTTCAGTGAAAATCCTCTGGCATGGTGGGATAGGAATAAGATCGAAGCTACTCTAAAGATCAAAGAAGAATGCAAATATGAGTATGTTCGATACAAGCCTATCCAGATAAACATGGAGGACAAAAAGGATATGCAAATGATTATCAAGGAGCATATCAACCTTGGACTCATCGAGCCTGGAATCTCTGCATATAGTAGCCCTGGATTTCTGGTAAGAAACCATGGTGAGATGAAAAGAGGTAAACCCAGGTTGGTAATTAACTATCAAGGTATTAATAAAATACTTGAATTTGACGGTTATTACATTCCTAGTAGAGAGCACTTAATTGATTGCATTAAAGGTGCAAAAGTGTTTTCTAAATTTGATTGCAAATCTGGTTTTTATCAGATTAAAATGGAGAATGAATCAAAGAAGTTTACTGCATTCTCCACACCACAAGGTCAATATATCTGGAACGTACTACCAATGGGTCTAGCTAATGCACCCCAGATATTTCAGCGGAAAATGGATAATCTTTTTAAGGATTATTTTGAGTTCATGTTTGTCTACATTGACGACATCCTAATTGCATCTAAAAATATGAAAGAACATATTAAACATCTAGAGATATTTTCTGATGCATGTTATAAAGAGGGATTAGTACTTTCAGAGAAGAAAGCTACTATAGCGGTCAATAAAATTGAATTTTTAAGAATTCTTATTGACGAAGCAGGTATTGAGTTGCAGGAGCATATTGTGGAGAAAATCCACAATTTCCCCGATATACTCAAGGATAAGAAGCAATTACAAAGCTTCTTGGGAGTGGTAAATTTTGCAGGTATCTTTATAAAGGATCTTGCAAAATACAGAAAGGATTTCCGGCCACTTTTGAAAGAAACATAAAGTGCAAAGTGGAAATGGGAGGAAATCCACACACAGAGGGTTCGTGAGCTAAAGCAGGTTTGCAATAATCTGCCAAAGCTTGCAATACCGCAGGACGAGGACGAATTGGTAGTCTACACAGACGCCAACGACTATAGATGGGCAGCAGTACTCATGAAAAGAACTACTACAGGGGAAGAACCTTGTAGATACACTGGAGGGTTGTTCACCGAACAACAAGCCAAAGTGTGGCACATCAACGAGAAAGAATTCTTTGCGGTTTGGAAGGCTTTTAAGAAATGGCCTTTATTTCTACTTGCTAAAGAATTCACTTTGAAAGTTGATAATACTAATGTTAAAGCTTTCCTGAAAAACAAATTAGAATCTAAAATTGAGAAAGCTCGTATTATCAGATGGCAAGCTGAATGCCAATATTATTGTTATAATATTGTCGTTATTAAATCTCATGAGAATGTTCTTGCAGATTTCCTGACAAGAGATGGAGGGATTTGAAGCAAACTCCGTCATGCTGAGACTTAGGCACCTCAGAGAGAACCTCGATGAGCTTGACCGAGAATTTGGAAGGCTAGCGGTTAACGCCCAGGTAGCCGGACAAGTCCAAAGAGCTGATCTGGATATAGTCCAGACAAATATAAGAAGTTCCTTGGTAGCATCAACGGCGCTATGGAACGCTCTACAAGAACCAATTCGAAAGGCATCGCCTTCAGTGATGACTCGCGAGTTGAGAGAGCAGGGCTCTAAACCTGCACTTAGAGTACAGGACTCCAAACCTGTAGCGGCAGATTCGAGTACTGCCTGCACAAGGCCATCATCAGACTCTGGTGAAAAGGCAACAATTGAGTCACAGGGAGTGCAAACCTCTAATGATTCAAGTCAACCCGGCACCTCTGGGGTAAAAGAGGAAAAGATTAGCCTTAGGCCGATGACAGGCACTTCTAAGGCTAATACTAACGAATTGATATCTTTATCTTCTACTTGGCAGGATTACCAACGAAAATGGGAGAAATTAGTTTCTCGCAAAGGCATTAATCCAAGCAAAACGATCATCGAAACATCCGGAAAATACAACAGAGTCTGGATGTTAGAAGGGTCCAAACCTGAAGATGTCAAAGAATGGTATGAGTTTGGGGCTTTAGCTTCAGTTCAGACTATGTCACCCAGTTTTCCGGAAATCTCAAAACTTCCGGAATGGATTAGTGGGGCGGTCTATGATTCATGGCAGAATAACCCCCACTTAAAAAGAGGAGATATCCTGGAGTTAAAATTTATCTCAGCAGCTCCAGAGACTGCAGGAAAGGGGTCTCACCCGGCGTTTCATTTTATCAAACTACAGAGACCTGACATGGTGGCTTTCAACAAAATCAAAGTCGCCACCGGCGAAGCTCCCCTGGTATCAGCAATCAGTGAAGATGATATTTCTACCAAAAGGGCTCTGGGATTATGGGTCTGTCTCACCGAGATGGACAAAGTCAAGTATCCATTCAAGATCTTTTCCAACAAGGTGAATGGATCATTCCTGTTAAATTCCATGACAGGAAAAAGCACCGAGTTTGCAGAAAGCATGTTTGAGAAGAAAAGAATGCTTATATGCGAAAACAAGCTGCCTGCAACTGAGGCTACAAGGATGAAGACATGCAACATGTTGCATGTTGGGCAATGGCATAACCATGTGTGCCCTTGCTGCGAGAAATAGGAAAAACCATTGTTCGGAACAAAGATAAAGGTTACCCAAAAGAAACCCGAACCAAACCCGGACAAAGGTAAAAGGAAGAATTTTTACAAGAACAAGTAAAAATCGAATGATGTAAAAATTCAAAAAGAAGACTGTCGGCAGAAAACGACAAAAGCCAACAGTCAGAGCCAGCTTGCAATTAAATGGCCGACAAGCCATTATAGATACCAGCTGGAAAGGACGATGACGCATGCAATGATGTCATCCAGATGATGAATGCAATGACGTCATCAAAAAACAAGTCTGAAGTCCGCATTTGACGTCCGCGGATGGCTATAAATAAGGAAGCAGCGAAGCAGAAGGGGATCATCAAATTTTTCCCCCTACTCTTCAAAGCATAACATTCCAAGTCTCTATCCTTGTAATTTTCAATTTCTTAGTTCATGGGGGTTTCCCCAAAGAGTCTAGCCCTCTATACAATGAGAGGCTAAATAGTTGTCTCCTCCAACGGAGGAAATAGTATCTATGTAATATTGCCTATATTTCTTCAATAAAAGAAAGGCTTCTTTCCAACTTCTTGTCCAAAATTCCATTAAGTTGTTGTATCAAAGTATCTTCTACACCCTAAGGTAGGAAACGAAATAGGGTTGTGCTGTTTGTTGCTGAAGGAGCCAAGCGTCTGCAACCATCTGCTGCGGTTTGTGGTTAGGAAGTCCGTAAAACCGAGAGCTTGGAATACCCGGTGACAAGGCGGTCAGAAAAAGGTACAAATTTATGGCAGTTTAATCTATTTTGGAAGCATGATGGGCCAATTTCCGAGCCTTAATAGAGTTATACAAAAGGTCTTGAATTGGGGACTAATACTGTCAAACTTACTGAAAACTTTAGGACTACATGTGTCGACCAGACAAAGCAAGGGACTGAAAGTGAGAATGGCCCCATTTAACGGGACCAAAAGTGCAATAAAACCTTTTACAAATTAAGTAATCAAGTTTTAGTTTCTCTTCATCTCAAACTAATTCAAATAAATACATTTTTTTGTAAATAACTCTTACATACGAAATAGGTGAAAAAAAATAAATTTCATAAGTGATAATGAATTAATTTTTTAAAGATTGTTGTATATAATATTTAACATCACAATTAATTTCATTTTATCCCCGATAGCCCCATTTAACAACAGGTAAGATCAACTTTATTCAAAATTGGAAGTTAGGGATTAAATGTATAACTCGTGAAACAAAATGAACCAAAAATCATTTTAGTGTATCGTTGAGGGACCAAAAATGTATTTTTCCGTACTAAGTTTTAAACAACATTAAACTCAATTGACAAAAAGGAAAGGGGTTATGTTGAACCAGCTAGCTTCCTGTTTCAAATTTCTACTGAAGGCAAAAATGACAAGAAGCAGGAAGGCTAAAATATAAATACTCAGCCTGGATCTGGAAACAAGTGAACTCTGGGGCAGTTCCACGTAGAATTAATCAAAACATGTTCCATGTAATCAATATTTCCGTGCACACAGCATAGTCACGAAAGGGAAGTATAAGGAAGGAAAAGGGCCATATGAAATCACCGACTTCAGTATCAAAAAACATATTGCCACAAAACAGTACTTAATAAATTCAAGTAAAAATGATCAAAAATTTGGTTCTGAATAAGTCAAAAAGCTTCAACCAGATTCGTTCTGCATAATTTCAGACGGGTTTGGATAGAACATTTCAATTAGATTCGTTCTGCATAATTTCAGAGGACGCTTGGATGAACGTGCTGAGAATCGGATACATCAGGTGAATCCCTACCGCTTTTTGTGTTTGAATGCCGACTCTTGTTGCTGGCAGGCACGCCTTTCTTGATCCAATCATTTAACTTTGATTTAGAGGGAGAGGTTTCAGAAGATGGCGCCAAGGATGAGGTGCTCTGATATGGACTGGAAGGTGAGTAAGGCACAGATAGAGGAGGGACGGTCAAACTATACGCGTATGCATAACCGTCCAAGGGATGATCGAATTTACAGGTAGGCCCATATTTGCAGAGTCCATAAAGACTGTAATATGAACATACTGGTAACCCCTGCATTTATGAAAAACCAGAGTCGCCATACATCAGCAGGAAATAAAACAAAATGAACAACAAAACAGCAAAGTGAATCTGTGTTTGGATAATGCTGGTGTTGGCTTAGTCTCACTCATCCTTTAAACTACATTTGGATATAAGGATATAGATGTGAGGGAAGGATTTAGGAAAAGGATTTGAAATGACTCCACATTAGAAGAGTTTGGAATACATAAATATTCGACATAGTATAGTCCAACATGTGAATTTAAGGATTTGATATCTTCTCCCATACGGAATTATCCATAGAAATCGAAATGATTTATTATTAGGGATTTGAAATCCCTATCTTCAAATCCATCAAGATAAACACAATGTTACATGAAAATATGATACAAAGTTATGAACCTTATCCTGATTTATGCCCGGTGTAACTGGTTTTCCTTAAATAGCTAATAAATCTCACCAATCGAGAAGTTCTCATTCCAGCAGATGATAAATTATAAGGAATCTAGTACTTATATCTCTGTTGTTTACGAAATTCCATTCTCCCACCACTCCTGTTTCTTCTCTTTTGCGGTCTCCCCCTCTTTTTTTAATTTGCTTTTCCAGTCGCCTCTTCTAAAATTCTATTGTTATGTTATGTCTTTCCATATCATGATATGAAGTACTAACAAACATTACTAAATGTTTTAAATAAAACAAACAGGAAACAGATATAAGTTTGTGTTCTTTAGCAATTAAACACGCAACCAAGCCTAGAACCATCCAACTTATTTCCGTTTTTCCCCCCTATTTGCCTATTCTATCAACGAAGTCTAATCTTTGTTTTTCAGATTGTTCTCTCTACCTATTTCATAACAAAGGTAGCGAGTTGTATGAGAGCATATTCTCAATTTAAAATAAGGAGAGCAATCTAAACCAAATAAGTACAAGAAAAAGGAACAGGGTCCAAAGAAGAAACAGAACTGCATTCCAAACTGATCCAACTTACTACTTCAGCTCTTATTAAGACCAATGCATTCGTGCAGCCATAAAATTTGACCACTGAAATATCCACTATGCCGTTATATAATTACAAGGTAATTCATCTGTTACCATCCAAGCGATAGAACAGCACATGTGAATGATCCTAATGCTGACTAATTGTTTAAAAGATTGTAAAGATTTTTGCAAGCTAAAGCATAGGTCATAGACCCTACTTTGTAGAAAAGGAAAGTGGGTGGATGAAATTCAGCAAAACATTTGGAGTTGATGGGATGATAACTCCCAATCCTGAAACAATGTATGTCGTGGCTGTTACTTTCCTCTATGCAAATGCAAAGTCAATTAATAACATATTTTGTCATTTTATTCGAATAAACCCATAAATTTTATTACACCGTACAAGTGAAAAAGAATAGAAGCTGCCAATCCAAGTTCACCCAAAGCAGAGCAGCCAGCAACTTAGTGTCATAGTCTTGCTTAGTTCACCCACTAATTATAAAATAGTAAACTCTATTGCAAATGACAAGACTATATCAAAAGTTTGCCAAGTTATAGTGCGCGAAATTGCTGTCCTTATGACCAACTTTCGACATACTACGGATGGAGCATTCTGATGGGAGCTATCACCCTGCTACAAACAAGTTTCTCTTATTTTCCTGTTTGCTTGCTGACCACTTAGTCTATACTCCCTCCGGCCCAGTATTAAGTCCGTGACTGGACGAGGAGTTTTAGATTGAAAAAGTGAAAGTGCAGAGTATGTTCACAAAATAAGGGATCATAAACCTGAAACATGCTTCTTCTATCAGAAAATTATCCCCATTCCTACTTCCTTTCAGGACAGTTCCAAAATAAGTCTCCATTTCTAAAAATGAATAATTTTCCCCCTCAAGAACACACTCTCACTTAAAGCAATTATACACCACTAGTTCAACTGCCATTTTTTAGGGCAATAATGCAAACATGTGCAGAACTTTTACTTTTTGAACTTCATCGAAACACTGATACAAGTAAAAAATGGATAAAAAACATGGGATAGAAGGAAAATATCTAATGAAAAGATAGAGGTAGGAACTCACAGGTCTTATAGGAAGCCCAAGTGGACCAAGGGAACTAGGCGGTAATTGTGTGATCTTTATGGGATGGTGATATTTGCAATCTGATCCGTATTTACAGCTTCCATGATTCATGTAATATTGGCATTCTGGTTGATCAGGTCTCTGAGGCAGATAAGGTACTGGTAGCTGCCCATCCGAAGCTGGTGCACTGAGGACACTCGTTACAGATAAAGGGCTGACACTCCCCTATTTTTTCAGAAAAATGACACAGTATTACAAGTGTTATATAGCACGAGATATTCAACCAACAACTTCAGTTAAGTACATCAGACACAAACAAATAGATAAGTGCAGTAGCAAGCTGAATGTTTTCTCAAAGAGTGAACACTTTGTCAGAATGCTACCTACATAATCAAGGAAGATTACACTACCAATAAATATCCAAGTACTTGGTTTATTGATTGAAATGGAAGAAACAGGGTCAGAAAGGCTTGAAAAAATGAATAATGTCAGGATTCTTATAATTGCGTTAAAACAATTTTCATAGTAAAAAGGTTCTTTTTTGCTTCTGATTACCCCCTTCTAAAGATCAATTTGCATTATGTTCAAGCAAGGATAAGCTAGGACCACATTCTTAGGAGCGAATCTTCCATTATAGATCTTATGGAAACATAACAAGTAAAATCCTTACATTGAACAGAGAGTACCATAAAAAAGTCCTCATATATATTTCATAAGGTGATATCTTGAATTATGATTTATATAATGAAGATTAGAAAAAATTAAGCAATCTACATACTAGATTCTGTAGCATGTGGAGAGCGTATTTGCAGAATCATATATGGAGTTTCCTGATAAAGTAATTAGACCAATGTGGTACCTTAGCAAGGAACGGAACATTAAGGAGCTTAAAAAGCAGATCCAGAATCATAAAGGAACTAAAAGCAATTCCAGGACTTTCCTTCCAGCTTCAATATATTATGGCATAGATAAATCTCAAAGATGTTTCTCCATGAGAAATAAATAATGATTGGTAGAATGGTAAATATGCAACAATAACATGTCAAACTGGGGTCATATATAGAGAACAAATACCAAAAATCAGACAAGCAGGCAGGTCAAAGAATATAAATAGAAAGGATAAACTGGAGATAACTTGGACTAAAGTTAGCATACCGTATAAGTATTCCAGCCTTGTGATGGAGATAAAATTATGGGCATGTAGCTTTGCGGGACATGAAGGAGAGAACTAGAGAAATAAGTTGCCTTAGGTAATGTTGGAGCTGGAATTTCACCTACAGATGGAGCACCAGATGAAGGTGCAACTGCAGAGGCTCCTGAACCATAGACAGGTCCTACCACAGGCAACACATTTGCAGCTGATGTGGGCTGAGGGTGATGGAACTTGCAAGCATATCCATATTTACATAATCCAGTCCGCATATAATAAGGACATGCCTTTCCGTCCTGAAGACTTACATGATAAAAAATAATCATTTCTAACTTCAATACATAAATCCATTTCATTATGTGACAATATACTTCTAATAGTTAAACCTGAAAATGCTATGTGGAATTAAAGCAAGAACCAGTGAGAAACGCATATGGCACCTGACGCATTGGTAGTCCCAAAATTCAATAAGATTAATGAGTCAGGCTTACTGTCCTTGGGACGATTATCACCCTGCCTATCCTTAGGGTGATGATATTTACATGTAGATCCATACTTGCATGTACCAGTCTTTAGATAAAACTGCAAGAAAAATGCAGTCAATTAGAACACCCAATAGTAGCTATAAATCACTGAACCATACATATCGATTCCTGCTTTGTCCCAGGAGTTCTTAAACTGATCATATGGGATGACCGAAATATCAGAGGAAACTTTGGAGAAATGTGTATTAGCTCAACTCTGTGCTAACTATTATGGTTTAGTCATTTGACCAAAAAAGAGAAGAGTACCAATTTTTCTCATTTGACCACAGAGCATATCACTCTAGACAGATTACAGCACGACTTTATCACCTAATATCCACATCCAAACAAAATGGGTAGATGGGATAGAACTTCAACTAAAAACTACAATACCATAAATTAGAAAAAGTTACATATGAAAAGGCAGCCATCAACCTGGAGGACCAGCAATGATAATGAAGAACAAAAAAATAAAAAATAGATGGAGCTGACACTATAGCTATATGGATTGCAGGTATCCATTGATAACCATGACATAGCAGAAAATGATCAGTCATAGAGTTAACAGGTATCCATAAAACTCTTCAACTCGGTCTCTAAAGCAAAGGCTTCAAACATATTTTTGACCAAGTCAAAAATAGCAATCCACTTGTTAAGTTCAAATTGGATATACCCATTTCAAAGTTACTTTCAACCAGAAATGAACTTCTTCACAAGCTCAGTGCAGATTCTGATGAATTCTTTCATTTCCACTGAATTGAAAAGAGAGAACTTCAACTAATTTGACTTAAGCAGTCAAGATTTGGAGATATTTCCAACATGATTTGGTAATCATAAAAAATAGGCCCAACTCCAGGTTGTTTGCCAACTATAGAAAGCATAACCATCACACCGAGCATCAAGCTTATCAAAAATTTAAACAGAATATCTTCTTAGATAATACTTTCAAAATGGGGCATGCTTCGTTTAGAAGAAATAAGAATGAACTTCCTAATTAATTGAACAGCCTGCTTAAAATAGAACCCTTTTCAACCGCATTCATGGTTATGTACTCAGTTAACTTTGTTGTTAAAAGTAATAGAGTATCTTAGAGATAATATTGTTCTTTAAAACGACATGTTTCTCAAACAAAGCAATTAGTTGTCAAGCATAGTAGCATTGGTTTTGCAACATAAACATCATTCACATAATGGTTATTTCAAAAGAAGTTAAAAGGAGATATTCAAATTACCCCACAATCCGGTTTTCCAGCTTTCTGGAAGCTCACTGGTGTCTTAACACCATGCACCTAGTAATCATCAGCAAATTAATAGAAAGCATAGCAACAATCGTTTTTCCCATAACAAACTAACTGAAAAGACGTGCGCACACACAGAAAGTATAACAATTAACATTTTCAGGTAGGTATTTACTTGTCCTCCTGCATTAGAGGGATGGTTGAAACGACAATTGCTTCCATAACCGCAAGTCCCTGTTCTCAAATAGTATAAGCAATCAGGTTCACCTGGTCGATCGGGGAAGAGGCCCCGTTCATCACCTACTCCACCATTATCGTCACTGCCCTCCATCTTTAACCTCCCCTTTACCTCTACAGCAATATAATAATAACTTAATAAATAAACAAATGAGAACAGCTTTTAATAAAAGGAAACCTCTGCTTCTTCCATGCACAAAACGGAAAACCTTTCAATAGTATTAACAAAACAAAAACAACAACAAACAGAAAATTAATACAACATTAACTGATGATCACCATTAACAGCAACACACCGATCATCAAAGAATGAAAGCGATCATCAGTTTAAAACTCAAAAACAGCAAAGCAGAAAAAAATAATAAAATAAAAAATCAGCAATGGAAAAACAAAAATTCAATTTTTGAAAAAATTCACAAAAAAGAAAGAAAACCTTCAACTTTATCGGCAGCGGAACTGGAAGAACTGGAGAGCCCAGCATTCCTCTGCAGCTTCCGATTCCCCGGCATCGATCGAGTTTCCGACTGTTATACAAATAATCAATATATACACCGTATTTAAATGCGATTCCAACACTATATATCACTATGACTTACGCACATGCATCCGCATATGATCGATCAAACTTAAGAGCCGAAAATTTCAGAAATCACGCGAGTTTTAATGGAAAACAATTGCAAAGGAAATCCATAAGAGTGTCAGATTTCATTATTGGAATTACTACTATTTGATTTCTCTCCAGAATTTATAGTTTTCAGATCTTCGGAAGCTCTCAAAATTAACAGCAATTCTTTATGATTCTTTGTGTAACAATTATTATTTAGGGATAAATGCAAAATTGGTTCACTTTGTGATTTTGGTACCATATTTTTTAGGAAAAAATACAATAATTTTATTTGTAATATTATAAATTAGTAAATTATTCTTTAATAAAAAAATAATAATTTATCTCCCTATATTTTTTAAAATGAAGCAATTTACCTCCCAGTCGCAAAGGGGTAAATTGCTATTTTATTTTTAGAAAAATTCAATGACCTCCCGTGATATTGGAAATATTAAAAAAATCTTGAGAAAAATAAAATATCGGTACACCCTCTGTGATATGAAAAATTACTCACAAAAACCCCTAAGACCAGGTTGATCAGGGGCTATGTGAATCATTATCATAACATAAGGGTGATTTTTTATATTTAAATTTTCATAGGGGTTTTTTTAATATTTTCTATATCACACAGGTCAAAATGAATTTTAACTCATTTTATTTTTATAGGGAGCAATTTGCTCATTTGCAAGATCACATAGGGGTAAATTGCTATCCACCCTATTTTTTAAAATAACCTGATTCACCACCGGAGGAAAAGAAAAAATTTATATCGGAGCTTACGAAAATTATAATTTCAGTATCTTAATTTTTGAATTGACAATTTTATTACCTTACCTTATCTTTTTTATATCATTTTTTATTTTCTACCTAGGTTTTATTGCAAATATATTTGCTTATATTATATGTTCATATTAAATCCGTAATGGAGGAGATTTTTCGAAATATGGAATTGACTGAAAATTCTAGTTATGATAAAAATAGGAAATATTTTCAAACTCTGATAACAAAAAAAAAAAAAAAGAACTTTTTCAAGAAAATTGATGCGATGTCAGATTGAGTTGAGGAAAGAAAAAACTCAGATATTCTTTCAAAATAAGAGAAAGAGGAAGAGATCTGGAACTAACAGCGTCCGAGAAAGACTATCAGGAACGCGGTGAAAAGATTACAATCCACCGAAATCCATGGTAGAATACTAGCAAGGAGAGACGAATCTTATAAATTTCTCAAATAGTACAATTCTTTGAATTAGGATAAAAAAATAAAAACTGATTAGAAAGAACTTGAGCTGGATATCTAAAAATTCTCTCAAGATCTAAAAGAGATCCACAAAATAGTTCAAAACTATGGACATAGGCCAATTCATATACTTATGAAAATAGATGTCTTGAACAAAAAAAAAGACATAATCTTAAAGATCCCTGAGAGCCCCTGAGGCATCCAAATCCTACCATGAGCGTATTAGGGATGATTGTGGACTAGTACCTCTTATACATGATAAGGAAAAGGCAACGGAGATTTTAAAGGTAAAGACGTGGAAAGATCTAAGCCTTGAAACCATCTAATCCATAAAACAATGGAGAGATCAATGGTAGATCCATAAGATCTGCAGGAGTTAGCAGAATTCTTTTTCGAACTTGGGATTGTGGATTTAGTCAATATTCAGAACAATGAGATCACACTAACTTTACCACGTCCAAAGGGAAGTATAAGTTCAAACGATCCTCCACAAAAATCATCCAATGAGAGAAAGTATGGATTTTCACACCAATCCCACCTTAACATTCGTGGAAAAAAGAATAAGAAAAAATCCAAGACAAAATCCAAGAAAAGGACCTGAAAATACACCATGAACAAGAACCATATTCCAGCCCTACACCTATATGGAACTATACTTATCTTGTATATTATCGACTTTCAAAACATCAAAAAATTAATAGATGATGGGTTGTAGCCATGAAGATAGCAACAACCGCACTGGAGTTCAAGCAAGAAAACCTCATACGACTATTGGAGTTAAGCCTGGAGGGCTCTATGAAAGTCAAATGGAATAATACACAAGAAGACACCAAGTATTCTGGCTAGAGAGTTCAAAAGTGCAATTGCAGAAAAACTCAGAAGGCTAATCAAAATACACTTCATTGGATATAAATACTTCAAGGGAAGTAGAACTGAGAAGATTAGGGAATGTTCAAGCTCTCATTACCCTCAAATTAAGGAATTTGTGCAGTAGATGAAAATATCTATTGGTTCCATAAGTATTTCTTTAGAGAGGAGTGGGATCGAAATAGTTGCTCCTATGTTTTTTGCAAAGATTCGTAGTCCATGGAAGGAAATATTGATCCAATCATACAAAGTACCTAAAGGATAGATAGATTCAGTAGAAAGGAGGATGTCTTTCCTCAAAGAAAAATAAAAAAAACTATGTTATCAAACATCTGTCTAAAAGAACATAAAGAGACTGAACTCTCTCTGTTGTAAAAATAATGGTTTTCCAACCATCATACGAGAATCAAATGAGAAACGGAAGTTGAAAAAGAAAAGCAATGACTCCTACACTATGAGTTCTTAAAAATTCTCTTTCTAAAAAAGATCATGGTGGCCCAAATCAAATGACAAATCATACAAATCTGAATAGAAAATAAGACCAACAAGATCTTAATATCAAAATCTAGATGAATAGACACAAGATTCACGAGAAAGCACCCCTACAAAGAGAACTTTCAGACAAACTCATACCAAAGCCAATAAAAATTTCAAAAATTGTAATTGTTGGACATGCGGAGTAAAATGGCATATAACCAGATTGCACACATAAATGTGGTGAACTACAAAAATTTAAAGTCACGAATGATATCTTAGATGTTGTTTACTATGAAAATATGGTACTCATCTACCAGTTCGAGGATCTTCCCTCGGTCGAAAGTGTCTATGAGGAAAAAAGAAAGAGTCAACCAGATGGATCTTCAACCAAATCATAATAATTATAACGAATGGGAAGGCTTAAACCTCTAAAAGTCTATTAGGATTCTTTTCATGGATGATGGTATCTAACAAAATCATGAAAAGAATCATGTGTTAAGACTGTAATCTCAACTCATATGACGAACTTATGATTGGAGGAATCGGTAGAGTCGTCAACCAAATGGGGTTGAGAAAAAGGAAGCATCATATAATTTATAACATAAGTTTAAGTGAGCTTGCTATTCCTATGGAACTTACTAGTAATGTGATAGATATGCAACCTTATTGCTAAGAAAGAAAGTTTTGAAAACAAAGTAAGCTTAGAGAAAAAGTAGTTGTTACTTTGAAATGGATCCACATAGAAATTATTGAAGTAGTAATAAAATCAACTTTTAAGAAAGGAATTCATTCAAAAATTTATTTATTTGTAATGGATAGAAGAATCAATAACTTAAGAGATGGTTGTTTTGAAACAATGGTAGGATATATATATACAGGAAAATTAATGATTGGTATCTATCCTACGATTGCGATAACCTCATAAACCAAAATCTTAGTCGGGTCTTAACCCTTAAGTAGGATTTTAATATAAAAGACCTTATGAAAGAAGGAAATAGATCACATTCGAAAACCTATAGAATTGTATTTGCCCTTTTCAATACACATCATTCAGATTTATTTTTTTAGGAAAGATGTACTAAAGATCCCTAAAATACTCAAGAAATTCTAAGTGTAATGACACTAGATATCATACTTAGAATAGGAAGTGTTAATACCTTGATTAAGATTCACCTAGTTTTAGACCAAACGCTTAGCTCTAAAACTGAGTTTAGTAGCAGGATATCATTTCCAAAGATAGGATTATAAATTACAAAGTTAAAGAGAATGAGTTGTTAAAAGTTTGGGTTAATTATATTTTGCCATTCAATCTATTACCATTTTTACACTTTGATATCTAATTTTTTTTTTTTTTTTGTGTCAACTTACCATCTCAACTTTACAAAATTTTGCACTTTGCCATATTCATTATGGAGACATTAGTATGTTTCTAACCGACACCAGGTGGGACCGTTCTTGACAATTTGCAACTATTCATGTGCCTTCTAGTTCCATCAATGCTTGTGTAATGAATGCACTTAAAGAGTGCACAAGAGACACTTCCTCTGAAATGGGGTTTTTTTTATCTCGAAACTCAATTTTCGGCTTCATACCAGAACCTTCCTCCTTGTGGTCTTTCTTCTTTTATCCTTGACCTTACTCTTTAGAGGCTCGAGCTTTATCCCTGTTAATATATTTTTCTGCCTATTCCAAAAGGCTATCAAAGTTTGGTGTCGTCTTTTTGCTAGAAATTTAAAGAAATCTTCATCCTAGGGTCCCAACGAGAATGCATCGGCAGATAATTCAGGGGTGGCAAAAGGGACCTCCAAGAGCATCGATATTGAAATGCTGGAGGTTGTATCTCGAAGATTCTGACTCCTTGTGTTAGATTGAGAAGAGACTCATGGCCGTCTTCCAATGTCGTTTGCTGATGTAAAATTCAATGGAAGAAAAGGGAATGAAGCTCCTAGAAAGTCCTAATTGAGCCAAGTTAAACCATTGTTGGGCCACTCGAGCAAATGTGGTGATGAACACTCGACATTTAACCCCATTTGTGTTGTAGTGAATGAAGGTTGCATTCTCAAACCAAGACAAGTCTTCCTGGGGGTCCATAGTTCTATCATACTCCATTATGATTGGGGTTCAGCAATTGGCAGGAAGCTCATACTCCATAACATCTTCACTAAAAGGGGTACCTCCCTGTTCCTATAGCGGGACTCCGAGGACCCGAGGTTTGCACATCCTTGAGTACCTATTCCATATGCTCTAGTATAGCTCTCTGTTTGTTTTAGGACATCTTCATGTGGCTATGAGATTATAATCTCCACTTAGGGAGACCCGACACAGCGTCATTTGAACCTCTCTTGTAGAGGTGCAGAGTTAAGAGCAGTTGGGGACCTACCAAACGCACCTGCGGAATAGCTGCTATTTTGTGCATGTAAAGTTATTGTGATCATTTCTTGCATCACCTCCAGCGGGACATGTGGCATCCTTCCCAAGGAAGTGTTGTTGCAAGCTGGGTCCACGGGCTCCATAGGATCAGATATGCTTTTGTCATCGTTGGCTGGGAGCTTCAAAGGTGTACCTGGCATTACTTGGAGGGCCTAAGCACCTCCAGCCTGAGAGTCTGCTCCTTTTTGCTTCTTCATCTTGCTACTTTGTGTATCTATAACCACCACATCTTAGTTTTGTCTTTTCCATAAACGGCGCCACTTGATGTGAGCAAAAATGTTGGTCATTCAGGTAAGTCCTACTTAAGATCTTTAGACCTAGTTTTTAACAAGTCTTTAAAATGGGACCTAAAATAAATATGTTAGCATTCCGACACCCAAATATGTACACACTGATAGAAATAATAATCATAAATGAATTAGTGTAATAGCAAGTGCTGAATTAGTACTAGAATATTACGAGTAATAGTGTTTATATGCTTGTGAGTGCTAAGAGAGAATATTACCCCCCAACCAAAGGAAGAAGAAGCCTTTTTATAGCCTTCATCCCTACAAGCTAAAAGGGTCCAATCACCTTGGAACTTGATAGAATGGTTGTTGTCAAGGATAGATTCCAGCTATCGAGGGGTATTTTCTCGTCCTTATATTAGAAATTTTTTTGTTGGGGACTTATCCCCTAGGTAGATAGGACTCCTTCTTTTGATATATGCACCCACATTCTGAGTGGAACAGTTAATATGAATCAAACAACCTCCCTAGATCTTCGATCATCCTCCATGGTAGGGGGATAATCCCCCTTTAAGTTTTATGGCTAAGATTTGACCATGTGTCATTGAGGTTTCCCTAGGGGCTGATCTAGCTGCCACAAGGGCAGCACCCCTTGGGTCTCCATAAGTCGTCTTTCTTATTGGACCTCCTCCTGGATTGGAGTCAAAACCCACTCTTCCCTTGGGTCACTTGGGGCATTAGCGCTTGGGCTTCCTTTGTGTTGGGCTTTATATATTTTGGGGTATAGGAAAAGAAAAAGAAACTCCTCAATAAGTAACTCAATAGCTTAATAACTCAGAAGGAATCGCGTTTCCCTAAGCCGCACAGCCAAGAACCTTTCTTGGATATGGCGTACACCCACCATATAATGTGTTTGGGAATCTCTATGCAATGTTCTTGCTCTGAGTTGGTCTACTTTAGAGTCGCCCGTCCAATCAATAGCTCTTCTTCTTTTCCGAAAATCACTTATTCATAGGATTAGCCTAGGGTGAGAGTAAGAGAGGTACTTAAGCCCTGTTTGATTCAATGTCTTTGTCTTTCTGGACTCATAAGAGGTAGGAGTAAGTATGAGTGGTCACATAGCTATTTCATAGAGAAAGTCAAGTACAAATCCATGAAATCAGATCGACTTATAATAATATGATAGGAAAATGAAAAATTGAAAGAACTTGTGTAAATCCATTGGTTTCCATTTCTTCTGGAGATGTGACGAAATAATAATTCAGAACAATGTGCTCGATAAAATCTTCAATTTTTTTATGTTATATTTCTTGATATTTAAACATATATCTCTTTTTTTCCAACACAATACACCTGCTGCATATTTTTGGTAATTTATTGGTGAACTTTTCATTCTGAATACAGGGATGAAAAATAAATATAATATAATTAACTATAAATTTAAAAATTCTATATAACGGTAAAAGCTAGAAAGTACAATTGAATAAAATCAAAATTTAAATAAAAATATTATTACAAGAAATATATAGTACAAAGTATATTACAGATAATTATATATATATATATTATATATATATATATATATATATATATCATTTTCTTGTGTTTCTTAATATGATACATTATATATGAACAATTTTTTTAAAAAAATTTGATCTTAAGTTAAAAATTATAAATTTACTTGATAGTCTATTTTATTCAGATTATTGCTTTTGAAAAGATTGCTCGAATTAACAAAAAAAAATTGCAAAATAATGAATACTTACTTTATTCATAAACAATATTACAATTATATTGAAATTGTCAAAACATATTTCATAGAGACCAATTCAATTTGTTTTCGGTCATCTATTCTAACAAGAGTGTCCTAAGCTCCTCTCCAATGAATGTACATTTGAAATTGAGTATTAACATGATTGTTGTTCTAATCTTTGGTATTAGATACCAGTTATTCATAATCTGCAAATGGTTTGCAGGTAATGATAAGAAGTAGAAAGCTAAGATGGATGGTCCTAAAGTTTAACAATGATAGGGCTATTGTTGCAAAGGCTAAGGACTAATTAGGCTCAACATAGCAGTGATCATGTTAGAATAGAGTTTGATAGGAAATTATGTAACCTAACATGATCAAACTATGTTTTTTAAGTTTTTTGGACAATTTTGAATTATATATGTTTGATCAATAAAGTTGTTTTATTTGACAAAGAATAGCTTTTCTCATCTGGTAGGTTGAATACATAATTGTCCTTAACATTGCCCCACAATTAGATTATGAATACTCAAAATCAAATGAATAAACAAATAAATAATCAAGATAAACTTATGGATTTGGCATCCATAAGCTAGAACAATTTCATCTTGATAAGAATGAGGAAGTTGGAAGATTCAAAGAGTTTAGTGATAAACAATTTGGATCTACTAGCTTGCAAATTCTTTTTGAGGATAAGAAAGACCGTAAAGCTATTTGTAGGGCAAAGTGTAGTCCAATGAGACACTTGTAGGTCACTGAATACACAAGATCAGAAGGGGGTTCACAAGTCTAAAGACCTTTAGGAAGCTCAATGAGTTAGATTTTGAGTTGGGAACCAATTTGGTTGCAAAATTAAACACTTCAATTATATTGAAGGATGTGTATTTAGTGGAGTTCTTGAATATCCAGATGAGAATGTAACTCTCACTCAGTGGGATTCTTCCTTAAAGGACCATAATTGAACGGTCTCTGATAAGAAAAAAATTGCATCTTTTTTGGACTTGATTTGGTCGGGGATTCACTGAATTGCCTTAACCCATCTACACATAGACTTGAAAAAGATTGCCAAACATGGCATTTTCTGATAATCATGATCGAGTTGTCATATAGGATATGGTTTGTCAAGCAGGTGCCCTACAAAGTTTTTGAGCATGTGGGAATGTCCTACATACATTAAGGGACTAGTGGAAGATAAATTAAACTCGGTATATGATTTGTGCAGGTTTAATGTAGAATACTGCAACATCATTTGTAATCGAATTATTTTCATTGATTATATTCAAGTAGTCCGAGGGATGACCATAACACCTTAGATACTTGAAGGCCACATTTACTTTGGATGATATGATTAAAATAGGATATATTAAATTGTGATTATTATCATGAAAAAATCACATCATATTTTAAATTTGAGGCACTAATCATGAGTTAATAAAAAATAAAGTAAACAAAAAATAAAGGGTGATTAGCCATGATATCATGGCTAATCACTCAAAGTAAAGATGCCCGAAAGGTATATGTTTTTGGATCTGTCCAATTAATTGGATAATGATCTAAAAGATATAATAGACCTGATGTTGGATACTAGGTTCAGAGTAAAAGTTTGGGTCCATGGGATACATCATGACATTCAAACTAAATTTTGAAATTTTGTGTAACTAGAATATTCGTTTAAACAAGCTCATACATAGTACAAGAAAAATTAAATTCAGCTTAAATTAACTATTTCAGAAATATTTAAAAAAAAAAAAGAAGAAGACAAAACAACCCAGTGATCCAGGCACGATTGGTCGGCTGCGCCGAGGCAGCACTGCGTACTTCTCGTATGCACGCGCCCATCGCGCGTCTGTGCATAGCAGTCGGCTGCACAATTTCTGAAAACTTGTTTCTGATTTTTTTTTTTTAAGTTTTGAATATATAAAACTGAAATAACACAAAATCATGATTTTTTAGAAAAAAAAAAACACAAAATTTCTAAAAAAATCAAGTATCCAATAATTAAAGAAAATTATACATGCGTTTCAATAAATATATATTATGAATACAGATATGAAATCATGTCATAAAAGTCGATAAACACGTTATACATGCAAGAAAAATATATAAATGCAAGATACATAGCCTATACCCCGAACCAAGTTATGATACCACTTAAAGAAAGCATATCAGTTCGAGAACATAGCATAAGTATGGAAAAGCGGAATTTAAAAGCTATTAAGCAAATATTCTAGATCAAGGGGTGTACCCTTGATTTTTTTTTACGTTCATTGCATTAAAACTGTGGATAAAAGAAAAATCAAAAGCACAAATGTAAATAGTATTACCTCTCATTTTTCTCCTCCAACCGATATTACTTTTAGATCTCCTCTCTAGTGTCCGTCTACACAAAGCCTTAACATAGAGACTCTCTAAATGCATCCACACCATCCAACATCTAGCAAGTCCGAAATCATGAAAGTGAAAATCAAGATCACACTGTGTGTTACTGTGTTTCGATCTTGCTTGTTCTTGACTTGGTTCTAAACGAAGAAGAACACAAGGCTATGGAGAGAGAAGATGATGGACGAATTTTTCCTTATCAAGAGAAGAAAAATTGGCTAGAGAGAGAGAGAGAGGAGAGTATAGTTTGAGAGATGAATGAAGTTGAGATAAGTGGAAGGAATACCTAGTCTTCAAGGTAACTTTCACATCTCCACCAACTTTCCAAAATCTCTCCACCTCTTGGTGGCCAAAAACAGCCCCCTTCTTCAACCTTGGAGCATGATTTTCCTCTTTAAAAAACAAGGTAAGTTAACCTACACAAGGTCAACATGGGCTAGCGTTTGCTTGCACTTAGACCAGGCTCGATTAACTTGTCCAAAAAATTAAATTGAGTCCATATACTAATTTTGTTGGACTTATTATTTAATCTCATTAAATAAAATACCCCAAAAAATTCAAGTGAATATTTACTCTAATGTAATATTCACAAGCCCAAATGTACTATATATATATATATATATATATAATGAGATCAGAAAGCTTAATCAGCAATTACGATATCTTAAAATTCGGGCATCCAATTCATACCAAATTCAAATATATATATATATATATATATATATATATATATATATATATATAAGACTGTGTTCATTAGATCATATCAGACGGTATGATTTAAAATCACATGGTTTGAATCAACGATATATCGTCTCGAATGATTACTCTTATGTTCCAAGTACGATACATTGACATCTGTATACCCAATAAGTCTGAAACTTTACCAAATGTATTTTTCTGTAAATTTGATCATATACAATGGTTTGATTTGAATTTTGACAAACCAATTAACCCATGTTGTTCAACTATGTAAGATGATAATTACATCAATGTAATACTAACATTTATAAATATATAAACTTATTGCAGATTGTGAACATATATATCAATCTCAATTATAAAATATTTTTTATGTATTTCAATTGAATTATTGGAAATCAATCACTGTTTTGTACCCTGATTTTAAAAATCCATCTCTTATGTTCATTTTTTTATTAAAATTAATAACTATACAAAATTATTGCAAATATTTGATAATTTGATGTACATATATACTCTACACTATTACTAATTATATTACTACTAAACTAATTAATAATTATATTTATAACAATCAAGTAAGACATTTTTACCGTATGAATAATATTTTTAGAATTAATATAATAATATTTAATTTTATTTATTTATAAATTATAACAATATAATTTTATTACAAGCCAAGCAGCCAACAACCAAAAAATAGACGTTTTTTGGTTTCTCTTTCTTTCTCACTCTTCTCATCTCTCGATTCAAACGACACTCACCAAATTCTTTTCCCCAAATCAAACTCCTAAAACCCTAGCCCCAAACCAACGATTGCATTTTCCTCCATCTACCAGCGAAAACGAGGAAGGCGCTTGTTGTTGTGTCGGCCAAGCAAGGAGCTCGAACAGGTTTGCCGTCGGCTTGTTTTTTAGTGCCGTTTGCTGTTGTTTCTGAGCGCTGTATGCTGTTGTTTTTGAGGCGTTGTTTGCTGTTGTTCTTGAGCGCCGTTTGCTGTTGTTTTTTGGGGTTATTTTGTCCGCTTTGCTGTTGTCTGTTGTTAGAATGCGATTCGTATTTTTGATAATTTGATATAATTTAATCTTTATATATTGTGGTTTTGGGTTTGTTTTTGTAAATGGTTAGTTGATTACCAGACAATTAACTTAAATTGTTATTAGATGTGTTTAATTTACAAAGCAGGACACTTAATGAGCTTGAGCTCCAGTTGAGGAGCTCGTCAGGGTCTGGCGAACGAGCTCAAGCTCATGATGTGAGATTTGAGCTCCAGCTCGAGCACATACACCCATAACATTTCAATATTGGTTGCTCTTTGGTGTTATTTTCTTGTGAATTCCTCTTCTACTCATTTTATATTGTATCCCATCTCTTCTCCGTTGCCTGGTTCTATTCTTGACTGCAAGTTTGGGAAAAACTTAAATTCTGTAACTATTGGTTAGACGTACTGTCCGTAATGTCTTGATTTATACTGTAATCTAGTAACATTTAACTGAGTGCTTCTGATGGTTATATATGCCCATTTTGCAAAATCTCAATGCTACATGCTTGTCTAAATTCTGAATTCTAATGATTGATAAGAATGAAAGGATGCGTAGTTGCAAAGAGAATTGTGGAGAGACAAGTAAACAGATATAATTTGCATAGAAATGATTACCACCCCCACTCTACAATGGTTGCTTAGTATATACATGTCTGGTAGTTCAATTGACTAATTTCTTTGCAGAACTCCAAATAGGGTGGTCCGGCATTACAAATTTCACGACGCACTTTTGCCCACTGATTTCTTATTTGATATAGAATCGGTACTCAAATCTTGGTCAAACATTTGCAGCAATTTCATGAAGTCATAATAAATCGGGTAACAATAACAATTAGAGGATAAAATGAATAGGATATCTTAGGAAGCAAAGATGAGTAAATAATAGAACTACTACAAGGAAACTATACATGAATATTGGCTGAAATGACGATTTTGACCTTCATGAATATTGTGTTCAAATGCTAGTTCCCCCAAATAACAAATGCACTTGGTTCTTCTCCTCATCTTGATCAGCTGCACACCTCTTACTTCCAATCTTCTATATCAAGCAAAAAACACAGTTCATCAATTTACCATATAACAGGTTCTGTCCTCATTCGCGATCGAGTTATTTACGAAGACTTGGAGAAAGTATTGAGAAGAAAATGTGTAGGTGCAAAGAGTGCTTCTGAAATTCTGGGAGAAGTAGACAAATGCATTCATTAGGCAATGCGAAAAATGAGATCTGAAGATGGCTCCTTGAGTGACACTGTGATAAAAACTGAGGCACTGTTCAATAAATCCTGGGTTTTTAACTATAAATTCTTTTTGCGGATTTGAGCTAAATGGAAGTATGTGAATTTGTGGTTGTGGTAAACTTTCTTCTGGACTACTGATTTTTGTAAATGAGTTTCTAGAAAGACTTGAGTCTGCGTTATTGAAATAATGTATTGTGATGATTAGATTTTTCAATCATACCGTTCTTGTCGCTCTAATTAGTTCTCTGAAGAAAAAATGCCTACATTAATATATTGGCATGAAGATTTATGAACTGAACTAAGTTGTTTCCTTGTACCATTGTTACTACAGTTTTGTTTTGACTGATTGTGCAATTACAAAGTCTGAGATGGGCACATCAATTATTGTGAAAGGACGATATACATATACACATGATGTGAAAAAGGGCCCACCAGAAGTGATTGATGTTCACCATATCGTGGTTGCAAGAAATGGTGCAGGGGTTGTCAAGTTCTGTGCATGTGCTTTTCTTTTCACCGGCATATGCTTTCTAATTCTCCTACACTTGCAGGTATATTTTTCTTCAATTATACAAATAGTAGGATAGTTATTTGGGTTTATGGAATTCTTATTGTTGTTGCAAAGTCTTACTAAAATCTGATCTTTCATAAGGGAGGGGATCTGACATTTTATATTTTTGGATTCAATAAGTCATTGTCAATCTTCACTTTTTTGCAAAGCTAGCCATTTCCAATGTAATTCTAGTGGACTGCTATGTTTTGTATTACCTATTAATTATACCAGCTTTGTTTTCCTAGAATTTTGGTTTTCTTTCAACAATTTTTAGAAGCCATGCCAATGATTGTTGTAGTTAATATACACAATTGAAGTGTACAATAATGAACATTGCAATACAGGAAATGGAAGGAAGTAATGGCAAAGTTTATCTCAGTTTGCAAATGTGATTAGTGACTGCAAACTATTGACACAGGGAAAGCCAGTTATGAAGGTCCTTTGGAGCTTTTCCTTGTCTGTTTTCTTTTCAGACAAATGCTGAGAAAGCAAGTGGAGAAAGGTGAGGAGCTGTGAAAATGCAAACTTTGTGCCTAGAATTATGTGAACCACATGCTTGATTAGATGAATGCATTCCTTTTTTCTTTTCAAGTCTGATTTATATGTGGTGTGCTTTTCTTGTTCTCATGGTTTTCTGTATAACTTAAATGTCAAATGTCTTATGTGGAACACTATCGTTGCACTTGCCTATGATAGAGGTCATTCTAGCCAATTTTAACACGTATATTTGGGAAAATTGGTTTTGGTGGGTTTAAA
The DNA here is from genome assembly GCA_034509725.1 of Sesamum angolense. Classification (NCBI taxonomy): domain Eukaryota; kingdom Viridiplantae; phylum Streptophyta; class Magnoliopsida; order Lamiales; family Pedaliaceae; genus Sesamum; species Sesamum angolense. The sequence goes on along the minus strand of JACGWL010000007.1, from coordinate 2,401,604 downwards.
ACCCATACCTAATCTTCCCCTCTTAAACCCCGAAAAAACCACCCAAACCTTGCATCATCCTTTCATTACCTAAACTGAAATTATGTAGCAATCATTACATATATATATTATACACACACATATACAAAACACCTACTACTAAAACATGATTTAACATCTATTGCAACTTGTCTCCTCTAAGAACAATATCAATCATATCTTCATCTATTTTGGGACCTTTTTACCAACTCTTGAAATAATATAAAAAACTTTCCTAAATACACTTTTCAAAACCTCTCAACTTCAGACCCACTTTTACAACCAGCCGAATACTAACCTAAACAACTTCAAACATCCTTTGATTTTTCGTTTGTTTTACTTTGAGTGTGATAGCTGGTAACTTCAGGATCTGTTTGTTAGTTTTCTTTTAATATCATCTTCACCAATGAACATTGTGGATGATTTTTGTTGTTACATCATTGGTTGCTTGAAAGTATGTGAATTAACCAAGCTTGCTTTGTGCCTGAAGACTATGTATAGATTGTGCAAAGAGTGGTTTCTCGTGTCTATGACTATTCATAGGTGTGTAGGAGCGCAATTCTATTTTTATATATAGTAATGATCTTTACACTGGACATAAAAAAGTTAGGGTATAAATGTCTTGATGATATGCAGTGATGTACTACATAAAAATTGTGTTTTGGGGAAGAAGTTGCAACAAGATGAATAGAGGTAGTTTCTATGGGGACCAAACTATATTTCTTCCTTTTGACTGCATATTTCCTTTTTGTTTCTATGCAACAGGATCTGTTATTATCTTGCCAGCTTTTGGGGTTCAACTTGAGACTATTTACAGGAGGTTTCCTTTCAAAACATGAGTTACTTATCCATTGTGTGTGACAAGCACTATTGTTTCTTCATCATTTGAGGTTTTTTTACATTTTACTACGGAGATGAAAATGGTGAATCTTCCATTGTTTTGTCCAAAAACAGAGGAATAGTATATGAATTCAGTTTTTTTTTGTCTATTTCATATTTATTCCTTTTTCTTTCTATCAGAAATTTGTATATTGCCCTAAATTTCTAGATTGAATCTTCAAAATCTTTGTAACTAATTGTGTTTGTCCCCTTGGAAACATATGGTAGAATTGGAAAAAAGCCATAGAAGACTAGCATGATCCTTGTACAAGGATGAACACACACAAAAGGGGAAATGGTCTAAATCCTTTTTTACGAAAAAACTGCACCTATCTAATTAGACACAATGGTTTTGTTGTATCTGCCTTGATAAGCTAAACATCATGAAGGAGTTTTTCTGCATAATTCTAATTATTTGATATCAAATCAGTGGGAGAACAGTTCGCCACTTTGTTCCAATTGGCAAGATCTTGAAACCTGTTCTGAATGAATGCGTGACTCCAGTTACCTGCTACTGGAGTTTGTCTCTGATTCTACGTGGAGAGGAAGAACTTTTGCTGGTGTTCAAGGTAAAGGCTCTTCCATTTGTTAATAAAGGTATTTTAGTTTTCTACTTATTAGCAGGATAAACATTGATACATAAGTTAAATGCTTCATTTTTAACCCTGGTGCTGCTATTTATTTCCTTCCAATTTCTAGGAATTATATCCTCCAGTCTCAATGTTATTTCCCATTTGGAAGGCTTTGTCTGCTGCCATTGACAACAAAGAACGCCCTGACTTGCAATCAGATTGTGACACTAAATGATTCACTTCAAAGTGGTGGAATAGATTGTGTTCTTTTGTCCAGGTAATTAGTGTCTCGACCGACTCAACCCCTTTATTTCTGAGAAATTGTTCGAGGTCATCCAGATTGAATATGGTGAAATTCTTTTTGATAATCAGACTGAACATCATGATGATTTGCCCTGCTTGGAGGAGGATTGATTTTTTAATGCAGGGAGTTCCGCTGTGGAATGAAGACTTTCTCATTGCACGGAAATGGATTTTGAATGCAGGAACTTATGTGGTGGAATGAAGTCTTTCTCATTGCCAGAAAAGCTTTGTTATGCTCTTATGCACATCTGACGCCTCCAAGCAGTATTCGACCGAGTGGGTAGCATGAAATTTTTGAATAAATGAATCCAATCCTATTGTATATATGATTAAATGAGGGATACTCCGAAGACTTTCTTGTTACATTGTGAAAATCCTAAAGACAAAAAATCTTCTGGAAAGGCATAATTGGTGGGAAAGTTTTGATCTAGTGATAAAAGTAGAAGAGCCAGAGTTCTGTTCTTCCCATGGGTCGCACTTCTTTATCTTAGAAATCCAATCAAGCTTGAGTTGCCAGGAGAAGGCCGCCTTTAGATTCATGATTCATCCACATTGGTTTCTGCTTGTTTGGAACACAACGGATGTCTAATGCATCTTTTACTCTCTTGATCCCTCCTTTGATCATATCGGCCAAAGTTTGAGTGAGAGAAGGCAAGGTTCACGAGAGGGCAGAATGAAAATGTGGTATTGATTGCTTCTGATTGAATAAGTATCTGTCCAGCATCAGATGAAAATAACTTAAGGGTTATTTATGGGGTGGAAGTAGAAATTAAAGAAAAAAGAAGAGCAAGTCTCCAATACTCTGAGGGCTTGTTTGGTTCGTGTGATGGAATTAGGTGTGATCAAATTATATAGGATGAAAAATTGGATGAATATTAATCCTATATTGTATTATATGATGTTTGGTTAGAGGTATTGCGTGTGGGATATATGCTGTTTGGTTGAAAGGATTATAACGTATGATTTAATGTAAAAAGATTATAAAGAGTATTCATTTTTAAGGTATTTATATTTTTATATTGTAGCTTGTGAATTATTTTAAAAAAATAAAAAAATCACTAAATTACTTATTGAAATACAATTGCTTAAAATGAAATTAATTTGTGAAATATTTTTTTTGTTTATATTTATATAAAGTTGAAGTTGGAAACACATACTCAATTAAGTAATTAATAATAAAAACTCAAATATTTTTAAACGTCCAAAAAAGAAATTAGTAATATTTTTACTTTTTTTTATTTAAATTATTATAATTTAAAATATTTTTTAATCATGCATAAGCTTCACAAGTAACAAAAAGAAAAAATTGCATAAAATCCCTCTATGTTATGAAAATTCAACTAAAAACCCCTGTATTAAAAATATAAGCAAAAGCCCCCAATGTTTTCTTAAAATTTTGCACTCTCCCCTTGCCGATTATTTGACTTAATGGGGTCAATTTTTTTGTAATTTTTCTATTATACTCTTATATATTTTAAATGATTGTTATTATAATGACAGTTAGATCTTTTATATTTCATCAGAATCATAAGATCTAATCAATTTTTAAAAATGAACGGTTCAGATTTTATGTATTTCAAATATATTATATATATATATATGTATGTAAATTTGTCATAAATATAAATTGTATAACACCTCCACCGACAACCACTGCTAGGCTATGGGCATTGTCGCCCAGATTGATTGCGAAAATAGGAGTGTCCAAATCAATTGTGGAGAAGTGAAAAGAGGCACAGGCGATATGGTGTGGCGGAGCTCGTGAGGTGGAAGCAAAGGCGCACGGCGGTGGTAGGGGGTGGGGGGGGGTGGGGTTGGGGGGAGGGCTTGGGGAAGATGATGATGATGTTCATCCTTTTTTTTTTTGTTTCTTTTTAGTTTTTTTTTTAATTTTATAAATTTTAACATACGAATTACATTAATTATGTATTTTTATATTTAAATATAAATATATTAAAATACTAAAATTCATTTATTGTAATTTATATAAATTCAAAATATATTCAATACAAAATTAAATTAACTAATATTATTTAGAAAAAATATAATGTTAATTTATTTACTGTAATTTATATAAATAATATAATTTCAAAATATATTCAACACAATTCAAATTAACTAATAACATTTTAGGAAAAAATCATGTATTTTAATTTTAAAAATATATAAATATTAAAATAATCCTAAATATTTGATATTTTCATATATAAAAATCTATAATAATTTAATTTGATGTAATGATATTTTTTACATATAAATATTTCATGAATACTAATTGTTCAATATTTGTAATATTTTCTAATAAAATGTAAAAAAGGTAAATAATTAATCCAAAAAACTAAAGAGAGGGATAATGGCATAAGATAGGGGTAATTTTATCCATTTAAAATGGTCAAAGGCTAAAAATAGGTCAAAATGGTATCCTACTTATTTCTGGCGTGTGTAAGAAATTCTTCATTTTCTTTAACGGGGAGGGTTTTTTTTTTTTTTTTGGCAGGATTTATAATTATAGAGGGTATGTTTAGGCTATTTAATTAACACAGTAAGTTTTTAGCAATTTTCGAATAATACAAGGGGGTATTATGCATTTTTTCCTAACCAAAAAGGTAAATGGGATAAAGATGGGAGAGAGGGGAGACGAGGAGAGAAAGAGGAGAGAGTCCAAGGGTAAATTAGAAAAAATTGATACTAGTTTGTAGAATTACTTATACCAGTTAAATTGGCGTGATTTATTATACCATACATTGTAATTAATAAGACTGGACCCGATATTAATATCGAATTTTAATAATACTAATCAAATGTGTGATTATGCATAATAAATAATTATATCATGTCTAATCACACTAACCAAACAGGGCCTGAGAATTTGAATATGAAGTAAAATATAAGTTATTGTTAAATGACTCTCTTAACAAAGTTGGCAGTTATTTAACGGGATAATTACACTCTCCTCTCCTGAGGTCTAGTATAATTACACGTAAACTCCCTGTGATTTGAGAAATTACACCTAACACCCCTAAGGTTTGCTTCCTTATAACAATTAGTCCCTTCGTTAGTTAAAACTCACCGAATTTGCTGAAATTAACAAAAAAAATTAAAAAAATCTATATTTACCCCCGGTTGACTTATTACTGGCTTATTGCAGGTCAAATAAATTTCTTTATGATTAAATTACCCTCATACGTCTTTATGCGTTAATGGATATGAGAAGGTATATTTTCACCATTATAAGGGTAGTTTAGTCCGAAAAATTTGTTTGACCTACAATAAGTCAGTAATAAGTCAATTGATGGTATATATAAATTTTTATTTAGTTTTTCTATTAATATTAGTAAATTTAGTGAAGTTTGACTAACAGATGGACTAATTTGTTAGATGGAAGCAAACCTCAGGGTGCTAGGTGTAATTTCCCAAACCACAGGAGATTTACGTGTAATTACATCAAATCTCAGAGAAGGGAAGTGTAATTATCTCTTATTTTATTTAAAAGAATACTCTCAATACAATCAAGGTAAAATCAGTTTGGAACGGGCTAAATTTTGGATTGTTATAAAAGCCTACAAAATTTGGTCAAAAAATAACCTAAAACACTACCAATATTCAGCGATAATGTTGGGCTAAAAGATAACTGTAGAAAATATAAAATTAAGTAAAGTCGAAAATATTAGGCCCAAGAGATAATTGTAGAAAATATGAAATTAAGTAAAGTCGAAATTATTAGGCCCAAAAGATAACTGTAGAAAATTATGAAACTAACTAAAGTCGATTGAAAAATTAAAAAAAAATCTAAAGAAATGCTTGGATGGTGGTTGAAATGATGGAATTTCACGATGAACGATGACCGCTTATGATAATGTGATGCTGGATTGGATTATGCTCTTGAAGATGATTGAAACAATAAGTAGATCGCCCCTTAACTCCACCGAATTACAAGTTATGGATGTTTGGAATTTCACCATCAAACCACACTACCAAAGCATTATATCTTCAACTTACACTTTTCTAAATGCTCTCAAAATGCATCCATATTTTAATCTACATCAGATACGCTATATGATAGTGATGCGTACCAAATTTTTTGCCACACCATAAGGTCGAAAGATTTTCAAGAAAAATTCTAAGATCAAGTATACCACTTTAATGCTTAAGTTAATAATAATTTACTGGAAAAGAGTAAAGGGAACTTGAATTAAAGTAGAATAATGGCGTAGAATAATAACAAGGTGTATATACTCGTGTGAAGTGCAAAATACAGGGCTTAAAACAACCTAAAATTAAGAGAGAGTTGAGAGAATAAGTGAGAATATGAGAGTGAGGATTTATGTTACCAAATGACTGAACAAGACCTCTATTTATAGGCGTGTACAGAGTAGGATACCGGAGTTTGTTATAGAGAGTTCTATACCATTTGAAAGCTCTTTGAATCAGTCAACAAATTGAAAAATGAGTGCACGATTTGGACTTAATTTGATTGAGATACACCAAGTTGACTAAGTCTTGTTAAGTTTGCCTGAAAATCCAGGAATCTATTATTCGTGAATTGCCAACTCATTTTTCATTGATCTACTCGGAGCCACCTGAAGATATTTTAAAATGACATGTAATAATTTGTTGGCAAACTATATAACGTGCCATCTAGTTGTATGATGTTCGGCTGAAATGGGTTTGTTTCTTGGGTGTAGTAATTCAGTAAAGTAAGAGGTAAGCTTGTGGCCTTTACCACCCCTGCTGATGGGCCAATATGGCTCGTATCCAGTTAAGCTGATTTGCCTTGCTTGTGGGCTTAATGCATGAAAGATTTAGGAGGCATCATCACTCCCCATCCCCTATAGGGGTGTTAGTTTGAGAAGTGGACGGTTAGAGTAGGAAATTAACCTGCAACGAAAAGTTCTTCCCTACTCATGATGTCAGTAGGGCAAATCCCGTAGGGTTAGCCAAAAGAAGCAAACTAGATTCCATATTTATCTGAAGAGGGAAAGTTCTCAAAGAGTAGTAATCATTATAAGGGGTAAGAAATGAGAAGAGTCCCTGTCATCTTGGGAGTCCCCGTATTCCATGATTGGCAGACTGTGGCTAGTTGGCTGTCGAGTCCTCAGGTGATAAGACTATTGTGACAAGACAACATATATAAGCCATTTTCCTTCCCAATCGTTTCACACTTTTCTAGCATCAAGGTAAGCCTCCTATTTTCTCTCCTCTTTTTCTTTTTGGTCTGAAAGTAGGGTTTTCTAAACTTTTCACAATCTTTTGGACGCATTCTTCTCATTCTTTAGTTCTTTTATCCTAGGGAACCAATTTTCTTTTATTCCCTTTTAGTTAATCATGTCAGAGGGGGGTGTAAACGAGCGGGTTGTAGAGGACTTTTTTTATTGATTTGGTTGTTTTGTTTGGGGAGGACTGACACCTCACACTCTGGCCTCTAGGGGGTAAGTGCGAGGAAGAGGTGAGTAGTAAGAACAAGTTCACTAAGGAAGAGCTAGAGAGAAAGAGGATGGAAGATAGGATAGTTGCCTCCAGCACCAAGTTGTTTAGGGTCTTTCGTTCCTATCTAAAGGAGCAATACATAAGCGAGATTAGGTCTAAGTTTGGGATACCTAATGAGCTCGTGATTCGGGTTGTCGTTTCTGCTAAACGCCTCCATTCGCCTGTTGAGAGTTTTTCCAATTTTTGCGTGGCCCAACTAGAAGCTGGGTTACGATTTCTTATTCCTCTTTTTTTCACGGAGGTGTCCACCTTGTTCAAGGTCCATCTGAGTCAGCTGGTGCCCAAATCCTTTAGTATAATAGCTGGTTTTTCTATCTTGGTTAAGAACCTGTGGGAGACCCTATCGGCCGCCTGATTCCAGTCCTTCATGCCGAAGAAGGTAAGTTCGGGCTTGTTTTATTTACCTCCAATGGCAATGTCCAGTTCCTTCCATCTTATACCACCATTAAAGAGTGGAAGCGTCATTATTTTCTCATGTCATCTTCTACTCCTTGGCGTTTTCCCACCACATGGGTTTTTATTGCCCAAACCTTCCTAGGTATTCAATTTGTAACCGTCTTGCTCCTTTCAAGCTTATGCTAAATACTTTTCAATATGATCTTTGCGAGCTAGTTCATCCAACACTTCTTTTTCCTGATGGGCTGAGTTGTAAAGAGGTCGTCTTGGTCACTGCTGTCGGTATAATCTTTTAAGTGTTTTGCTTGTTAGCATTTGTTTCTGCAAGTTTTTAGTCAGCGTATGTGACGTGCTGGTATACCTATGTTTTCCGCAGTCAAAATGTTCAACCAACTGCTGTAGGATGAGGCTCCGAGCGAGGAGAAAGCCCCTGAGGCGGGCTCCTCTATGAAATGCCAGCTAGCGAAAAATCTGCCTTCTACTCAAGCTAGCTCAGCTTGTATTGGGGATCTAAAGGAAAACGCTAGGTGAATCCTCCCTAAGCCTCGAGCGAGCTAAGCGGCTGAAGGTCCTTTGGTTCCTCCAGCTCCCAAGCTCATCACACGAGCTGGGACGCCCCGACTAGTTGAAGTGAAAGTTAAGAGAGAAAACTTGGGTACAGGTGAGGCATGATCTTTACTGCAGGAAGAAGGTGAAAGAAGTAGAGCTACTGATTTCTTGAAAAGAGCTCTTTCATCTTTAGATATGGCTTATATGGACACTATGCCTCGTCCTCAGGCCATGAGTTTCCTATTTTCACACATTAGCAAGGTAAAGAAAAAAGATTTTTTTTTCATATTTAATTGTACGCATAAAATTATATACATTTAACCTGTTCTGGAAGCTACCTTGCTGGCTAGAGCAAGGTGGGCCAACAGCGGAGGAGACCCAACATAAACTAGAGGAGCTAGAGAAGGGCGCGTAGGGAGGGAAAAATGTGTTGGAAGGATGTGGTCCAGCAAGTTGGTGGAGTTCAAGAATTCCTTGAAGTTCCAGCGCTTGTTATTAGAAAACGCCTTGACGTACTATTATCATGGCTAATAAACCTACGCCTCCCAATTTATTGATGTGGGTTATCTGTGTCTTGCTGCTTCCACCTCCTTCCCAGATATCCATGTCGGGCTAGCGAATGCTCCTGAACTGGACTAAATGACCCAGGGGACTAAATGGTAGAAAACGTTTTTCCTCTCAAGGTGACCACTCCTGCTAGTGGTAATGAAGGGACTCCCCTTCCAACTGATAAGTGAATGTTCTTTCTGCTTTCTTAAAAAAAAAATCAATCTTAAATGCTACCTCCTGTGTGAGGTTTGAAATGTCCTCCTATAGGCTTTAGATAATTGTTTGATGGCATGAGGCTCCTTTTTTATTCTATTTCCCTTTCTTTGTCAACTTGACTATTGTGGATTTTTTTTTTTTTTGTAGTTATGCCATTTCCTGTTTCATTTGCTATTTGAATTTTTCTACTATGCCTTGTTGTTCTTGTTAGTAAGTATAAGTACTTGGTGAGGTAATACCCAACTTATATGCTAAGCAAGTATGTCCACTACAGGTGTTAGAGTAGTGTTCTAGCAGGATGAGGGAAGGTTTTCCCTTCTCCAATTAGCATCACTTATTCAAATAATAACAAAAGAATGCTTTACCACACAAGTTTATCAAAAACCAGGCAAGTAGGTAAGATAAATTTTAACCCAGGTAAATAGGCTTTAACTACGACAATTCTATAAGTTTAGGCAACCTCTTGCTTTGCCTAGTTGATCTATGCACACTTTATTCTAATTGCCCTTACCATTAGCAAGGAAGATGAGATTTCATTAGTAGGAGAGAAGAGAATATATATCATAGTAAATGAGTAAGGATAGAACTTAAAAAGCAAGTTAAGCCTAAGCAAGCTTTAAAAAGTAGGTAAAGACCATTAGCAACAAAAATGTGATTTCGTTAGTAGGAGAGAACAAGTTAGCTTAAGCAAGCTTTAGAAGGTAGCTAGAGATTGGACTGTGTCAGCTGGTAGCTGCTTTGTAAGATGTATGCGACATGTTGTAACTACTTACGTAACTACCCACACCAGCTAAAGGTGACTTATTGGAGAAATGCGCCAGCCAAGGGCGTCATATGTGAAAGTGCCCGCTAGCTGGTGGCGGCTTAATGGAATCAACTAGGAGCTGAAAAACTAAGCCTACGAATAACACAAGACGTGAAACAATAGTTGCCTTTATTCATGTAAGATAATGCTTGACTACAAGGATGACAAGCTATAAATAAAGAGAAGAGATTTAAGGAATAAAACTTTTGGAGGTTATAAGCGTTCCACGATCGAGAAAATCGTTTTCCAACAGTGTCTTCCATCTTGTACCCCCTAAATTTGATGATTTGAGTTACTTTGTAAGGTTATTTCCAGTTGGGAGCCAGCTTTTTAACTGGTCCGGGAGCACCAGCTTGTCTGAATACAAGGTCTCCCACATGGAATTCCCTTCTTTTTACTCACAATTTTAGGTATTGGCCACCCTTTGCTTGTACATTTCTAGGTGGGCTCGAGCATTATGTCAAACTTCTTCCACTAGGTCCAAGTTGCTATGCAACAAGTTATCATTGCTTTCCTGCTCGTAATGCTGGATTCTAAAGGTTTCCAACGTGCTTAAACTAGGATAACAACTTCTGATTCATGCACCAGGTTGAAAGGTATCTATCCCATGGTAGATATAGGGGTGGTTCTGTAAGACCATAGCACATTGGGCAATGCATTTACCCACTGCCCTCTTACTTGCTCTAGCTTGGTTTTGATACCTTGCACTAGAATGCGGTTGGTAACTTCTACCTGCCCATTAGCTTGGGGGTAGGCAATTGACGTAAAATGTTGTTGGGTGCCTGGGTCGGCACACCAATCTTGGATTTTCCAACCTTGAAACTAACGACTATTTTTAGAAATAATAAAATGGGGTAAGCCATACCTGCAGACTATATTCTTCGAGAGGAATTTGAACACTTCATTTTCTATAATCTTTGTAAGGGGCTCAGTCTCCACCCACTTGCTGAAGTAGTCTACTGCCACTAAGAGGAATTTACGCTATCTTTGTGCAGCTAAAAAAGAGTCCCATAATGTCCATCCCCTATTGGGTAAATGGACAAGATGTTGAAAATGCCTTGAATGGTTCAATTAGAATGTGAATGGGTGGGGTATGCCTTTGGAATTACTCGCACTTTCTCATCTTGCATCCTTCTTGAGGGTAGACCAGAAGTATCCAACTCTTAAAGTTTACCTGCAAGGGCCACACCACCTGTGTGGGATCCACATGCTCTTTCATGTATTTCCCACAATATGGTGGTTCTGCCCTCTTTTACCGATAAGCATTTGAGGTAGGGCTGGGAAAAACTGTGATTGTAGAAGATTTCATCTAGCAGAACAAAAGCTGCTCCTCATGTCGGTTACTTCCTTTTTATCATCAGGAACAACTTCTTCTTTCAAGTAGTATAGGAGGGTTTACCTCCAATTCATACTAATATGCAAGACGGTCATGTCAATATCAGAAGGGCTTTTAATGAGAGTTCTTACAATAATAGTGTGGGTGTTGGAATCAGCTAGAGAGGTAGCCAGTCAGGCTAGATAATCGGCTTTGGTGTTCTCTATGTGTGGAATTTGATGGAGTTGGAAGATCTTCAGCTGGCTTATGAGCTCGCTTATGTCCTGGAGGTATTCCTTTATTCGATCCTCCTTGACATCATACGTGTTTCCTACCTGGTTGGTTACCAATTAGGAATCGAAGTAGGCAATTGGGTTCCTAGCTCCTACATCAAGTGTCATCTTGATACTTATTATGAGAGGTTCATACTCAGCCTCATTGTGTGAGGCATTGGAGTCAAACCTTAAGGCATATTCCAGCACGTCTCCCTCCGGGCTGGTGAGGACAACTCCAACTTCACTGCCAGCAAGGTTGGAGGAGTAATCGACATGCAGAAGCCATTTTCCTTCACTATCCTCAATGTACGTGGCCTCATTTGCGAATTTAGCAGCGCCTGGGCCTTGATGGTCATTCTCAGTTGGTAGGAAATGTCATACTCGCTGAGCTCCAACAGTCCACTTAATCATCTTACATGAAGTTTTAGCTTTACCCTATGTTGCTCATAGGGGAGCATTAGTGTGCACAATAATGGAATGTGATAATAAATAAGGACGTAGCTTACGTGCTATTATTACTAAAGCAAAGACTAGTTTCTCTACCTCAAGGTACCATTGTTCGGTACCACGTAATACTTGGCTTACGTAGCAAAAGGGTTTTTGGTGCCCCTTCTCTTCTTTGGTGAGCACAGAGCTTACTGCGTGTTGTCCCATAGCTAGATATAGGTATAGTGGCTCACCTGGCACCGGTTTGGTGAGCAAATAGGTTTTTAAGTTTTGGAATGCCTGTTGGTATGACTCATCCCACGCGAAGTTCTTGGTCCTCTGATAGCTTTGAAGAATGGCAAACTGTGTTCTATTGAGCGGGATATAAACCTGCTAAGGGCTGCTATGCAACGAGTTAGTTTCAGAATTTAGTTGAGGCTGACAGGGGGTTTCCATCTCTTAGATATCCCGAATCTTATATAGATTAACGTCGATCCCTTTTTCTGTGACCATGTATCCCAGGAACCTGCCACTTTGGACTTCAAACGCATGTTTAGCCAGATTTAATTTCATGTGGTACTTCCTGAGTATGTTGAATACCTCAGCTAGGTTAGTGGTGTGCTAGTCCATTTGTGGCTCTTCACCAATATGTCATCAACGTACACATCCATATTACGTCCTAACTACTCTTGAAACATGCGGTCGACGTGATGAAGCTAACTCGCTTTTGGTCATTGGGGTTAAGCATAATTTGGTGGTAACCCTGCAAGGCATCCATTAGATTTAGCAATTTGTGACGATAGGTGTAATCCACCAGCCGGTCTGTACGAGGTAAAGGATAAAAATATTTGGAACATGCTTTATTTACATTTAAAATATCAACATACATATGTCATTTGTTACTTGGCTTGGGGTCCAAGTATCACATTGAACAACCATTCTGGAAATTAGATTTCCCTAATCTGTCCGACTTTGAAGAGTTTACTTACCTTTTCCTGAATGGCCTATCCTTTTCAGGACTGAAATGTCTCTTTTTATATTTCACAGGAGGGAAGGTTGGATCTAGATTCAACCTGTGCACTGCTATGATGGGGTTAATTCCCACGAGTCGTGAGTTGATCATGAAAAAACATTCACATTTTCTTGCAAAAAAGTGGTTAGTTGTTCTGCTAACTTGGTACTTCACTGGGAGCCGATCCTAGTGGTTTATCCGGCTCTTCATGTATCAACTGGACGCATAACAATTCTTTAGTTGATTATACACGAGCGGGAGCTGCATTTCCTTGCTCATCATACTGGATAGACTCTTGTCCTTTTCTTTGGTAGGAGGATCTACTTCCATGTCCTTTCCTTTGCCTCCCTTTATTGATTCTACATAGCATTTTCGGACAACATACTAGTCATCCATAACTTCTCCTACCCCTATTCCAGCAAGGAAATTTAGCTTCATTGGGTATGTGGAGACAATAACTTGGAAGGCATTCAAGACATGTCGACCTAGGATAACATTTTAGAGTGACAACAAATCCACGACAAGGAAAAGGATCATCTTAGTCTTAATAGTGGGTTCTGCTTCTAAGGAGAAAGGAAGAGAGATTTGGCCTAAAGTGTGTACTATCTCACATGCAAAGCCATATAGCGAGGTATCCACCGGCTTTAGCGGGATATCTCCCAGCTCCATCTGCTGGTAAACTTTGTAGGAAAGGATATTTGCATAACTGCCACAATCCACAAAAATGCGTTGAACAGTGTGGTTAGCTAAAATGGTAGAAATAACAAATGCATCATTATGAGGTAGATGTACGCCCTATGCATCAACAGGACCGAAGAGGTTCATGGGATCTGCTGTTGGCACTTTGTAACCAATTTCTATTATGGCTCTACAGCCAGAGGATGGATGCGTCTAGCTTGTTTCGAGTCCTTATTAGTAGGTCCTCCTGTTATCATATGGATCACACCCTTGGAAAGGGTGTTTTCAGGCTTAGCTCCTCAGCTAGAGTCTCTTTTTTCCTATGTTCTCTCTTAGAGGGGTCCTCTACTTGCTCGTCGCTCCTGTGGGAACCGCTGTGACGAGCGTTTTTCTTTCTACTCACGCTTTTTTATTTTGTCAACGTAGTCCTTCAGGTAACCGATTTAGATAAACCTCTCTATTTCCTGCCTCAGCTGGCAACACCGGTTGGTGTCATGCCCATACTCTCTGTAATACCAGCAAAAATATTTAGATTCGGGAGCTGAGGGTCTCCTTCTGAGCTTTTAGGCCATTATAAGGGGGGATGCCGGTCAATTGCCATGAGCATTCTAGCCGGACTGGTGATGAGTGGAGTGTAGTACTCGTTCTTTGGGTCATGGGGGTTGAAATGTCCCTCGGGGCTCTCGCCAGCTCTTGCAAGATGAGGGCAATTCCCTTTCTTTTGGGCCATCGCGATTGTTTTTTTTCACCAGTTTCGCCCATGTACTTTCTAGCTCAAGCAGTAAGTTTAAGAAGTCAGTGACTGGTTTCTTTGCTGGAGACCAGAAAAGAGGGTCTCCTTGGAGTCTTTGAGTGAACACACGAACCAACACCTTCTGGTGAGCTGTCGAAACCTCAAGGATGGTCATATTGAAGCACTAGACATAGGCCCTTTGAGTCTCCTTCTCATCCTCTTTAAGTATCTTCTCAACACATAAGGTAAAACAATATTTCATCAATTAAATTTATTTTAGAAGTGATTTTTCTCCAAGCATTATCCAATTTACCTTTTATCTGCTTTTCGCATTTTTTACAAACAGTACCTACTTTTGATTTTGCAATAACTTTCAATTTTTTCTACCAAAATTACTTCTCGAAAAGTAAAATTATTTACAAATACTCCCTATAAGAATCTTCAAAATGGTACAAAGAAAGAAATCCCATAAAATGTTGGACTAAAATGTGAAACCCCCTACTTTTATGGGAACAAAAAAAATAATTTAGCCTTAAAAGTTTTATATCCACCGTGTAACTTAACAATTACTTGTTTTGAATATTTTAAAAGTTTTGTGTACGGTATTTGCTTATTTATGAAATATAATTTTGTAATTACGATTTTTTTCCATGCCCGTTGAAAGAATTCGCGTTTAACATTTGGGGTAATTTAGTTTTATAATATTTTTTAATTTAATAATATCAATTTTAATTTGATTAACAATTGAACTTAGTTTATGTTGTGAGCTTAAATTAACTGTTTAAAAAATATGAAATTATGTCAAAATTGAAAAAGTTATGTTAATATTTAAGAAAAAGAATAAGAAGATAAAAGAAACTGCAACACCCAATAATACAACCACCAATACTATAGTACTAGTTCGTCGTGACACATCCAATGTATGTGCACAAAAAAATTACAATAGTTAAACATCATCTAATAAAAAAAAATTATTATAGGAAAAATAATAATACGAAAATTATTACGATAAAAAAAATTAAACAATTTTGAAAAAGAATATTTGATGTAAGAGAAAGAGAAAGAAATATTAAATAAGAATATATAACTATTTAAAAAATAATAGTGGAGGATACGTGGAAGTTAGCTTTCCCTCAATATATAGTATACTAGCAACGGTGACACGCGATTCCCACGCATATAAATTTTGCTAAATACAACTCAATGATTTTCTATATTACATATATTTGTTTAATTTTATATCTCTAACATATATAATATACTCTTCATTAATATGAATTTATTTTTCTAGTAAAATATAGAAACATAATATAATTTTCATAAAATCCTCTAATTATTGGTTTTGTTATGCTATATATTCTTTGATTCAAGTGTGACTAAACATATGTATGTGGATTTAATTATTACAACTCATCAAATACTAAATCTATGCAAGAAAAGGAATGAAAAAGAACACATGAGTTAGGAATATATAAGTACCAAATAAACGAACCAAAATAGAGTACACATTATATATTGTACCCTCAAAATAAATAAATAAAGGAATTATAGTATCTTCTATATCCCAAAAAAAAAAAAAAAAAAAGGATAGCTAAGTTTTAACTTTTTCTAAGGATGTGGTTACCAATATTATTTGTTGTTAAAGCTGGCTTCTTTAAAATTTTGTCTCCTTAACAACAAATAAGAATTGAATAAATGTTTAGTATATGTACCTGAAAAAACCAAAAGAAATCTAAAAATATTGACTTTGTTCTCATATTATCCAAAAGAAATTTTGTTCATAACATAAAAATAATTTTTTATATTTAAATTTTTAGAGGGAGCTTTTTGATTTTTTTTTTTTTTTTATATTACAGGGGGTCAAAATGAATTTAACTCTAAGAATCTGTTATAAATGTCTCCTGCCAAACGGCAAAAGTGTATGGCCTCGACTTTCAAATCAAATTACAGTCTTCACTAATTAGAATAAAAAAAAACATATCGGAGATCAATATAAATTGAATTGATCCACCTATTTAATATACGCATTTTCCCCCTCAAAAAATAAAAAATATAAAAATCCCATTTTAACTGTCAACTTCAATAATTATTTTCGGCAAAATGGGAACAAAAATAAAATAAATGAAAAATAACTCATGAATTCGAATATTACAATCTGAAGATAGGGTCATGTACTCTATTATCTATAAATTTCATGCATCGATTATCATTATTAGGTGAACTGAATTATCAATGACAATTTGAAGTTTTGTTTGTGATTCAGAAACGCATGACTTCCAGAATAGCAAGAATGATTTAAGCAACAAAAAGGGAAAGAATACAAACAATTCTCTTATAATATTGCAAATGAGCAAATTATCCCCTATGAAAAAATAAATATCACAGGAGGGTAAATTACTATTAAACCCAACAAAAAGTGGTTTCAAGCAATTAAACTGAGAGCATTATTCAATTAGGATTAATTACATCTCCATTCAAACTATGATTATTTTTACACTTTGGCATTTAAACTTTTTTTTTGGTCAATTTACTGTCTTAGTTTTACGAAATTTTATACTTTGCCATCTATAACTATTTTTCAATCAAATTTTTTGTCCAAAAACCGCCACATGTAGTACACATGCATGTGATATATTTAAGGGTTATGTGATATGGTATTTTTTACATATGCACAACATGTGATATTTGTTCGACTGAAAAATCAACAAAAAGACAGTCATATATGACAAAGTGCAAATTTCGCAAAGTTGAGATGATAAATTAGCGCAAAAAATTATTTCAGTGGCAAAGTATAAAAAGGACATAGTTCAGATGGCAAAATATAATTTACCCATGCAATTAATCATATTTACTTGTCCATTGCATACACCATGAATTAATTGCTACTGCTGGAGCAAAAAGAGAAACATATAAAAATAAAGAAGAATGCCTTCGAGAATCAAGTTTTACAAGCGGCTACTGTGCAGATATATGTTCCCTTTAACCATCAAAGAGAATACATTGCAACCTCTATTGTTAATTTTTTTTTTAAAAAAAAAGCCTTCTGCGACTTAGAAGAATGAAGAAGAACTACTTCATGCGGTTTTTCGGATTGATAATTCCCAGATAACTAAAAGTCACACACGTTAATTTAGGAAATAAAATAATAACATGGGCTAGAATTAAAAAAAAAAAAAATTCAAGGTTATTTATGGTAATTCTGAAATTTGGTGTTGTTGTGACTGTGATCTCCATTTGCGAGTAAAAATAGAATTTTTTTTATATAATAGTATAGATACATACATTAGATAATAACAAATTTGGGATCGTCCAATCTTTAGGTTTCAGTTACTCGTGCCACAAGGCAACTCGGTCGCCAACATAATGTTTATACTAGTTAAGAGATAGTAACAATAATAATACTATAGCATGTCCTATCATCCATAAAATAAAGGTTTAGCTACACTTTGTTTCTTAAATTATTTTTAATGTAATATTTATCTTTCTAAACTAATAAATGTCGCACTTTCCTCTTGATTAGATAAAATTATCCCTCATGTCTTGAATAATTATACTTCTTTTAATATATTTTAGAGTTTTATACATGAAATTATCACCAAGTTATTTTCTAACTACTTAAAAAGAACTTTTAAAAAGTGAAGAATTTAAATCAAAAGTTTACTAATAAGTTAATATATATAATACATACACAACAAATATAATATCCCAACAACGCTTATATATTTTTGAAATGAAATTGGCAATATATATATATATATAATATATATATATATTATTATATATGCTTAACCAAAATTTGAACACTTTTAGAAAAAATTTATTAATGAATATATTTTATCCTATTTTTTTTAAAGAAAACATATTTAAAAATTGGATATGTGTTACTCACTCTTAATAACTTAATTATATTTGTTAAAGAAACTATATAGTTCATAACTTAATATTGTTACCAAATTAAGAAAATCCATTTACATGAATTTTTGTGTGTATTTATTATAATCATTCATTACCCAGTTTCGAGTCCGTAAAATAGTTTAAATTATAAATAAATACACACAAAAAATCAAGTTAAGTACTGAATGAGTACAATAAATACACAAAAAAATCATGTACAAAATTTTTTTGTTGGTATTATATTGTTGTGAATCTATTATATATATTGACGTATTACTCCCCTTTTAATTTAAATTCTTCACTTATCACAAATTCTTTTAAGGTAGAAAATAATATGGTGGTGATTTAATTTGCAAAATACTAAACATGTTGAGAATAATATAATTATTCATAATATGATGGGCAAATTTGTCCAACCGAAGGGGTGAGTGTTACATTTATGAGCTTTAGGGATAAATATTACATCAAGAATAGTTTAGGGGGCAAAGTGTACTTAAACCTAAAATAAATAAATAAAAAGCAGTCCAAACAATAGTCAATAAAAACATATCAATCAACACAGGCTACCTACAGTCATGGCCAATTAGCCCATCCACCACTAACTGTTGGAACTTAAAAGAAAAGACAGCTCTTGTGATCAACCATTCCTGAGTTTATGAAGCAATGGAGTAAGAGGTGAAAGTAAAAGTTTCATGACAAAATGTATGTCTTACTTTGTGGGATGAGACAAGAGTGATGTTTTGACATGCACTGATGGGTGAGAAGCAATTCCAAGCAATCACCCCAAGTACAAAAAGAAAAACCGAAACATAAATGATGTGAAATTGTTAAACTTCAAAAGGTCTATAACATCCTTAAACTTATGAGTTTTTTGATAGCCAAATCCCATTCTGCTATATTACGGGCTCAAAATCATAAAGAGCATACATAAGTTCCTTTGCTTCATCGCCAGCAATCCACACTTCTTCCTCTCTTTTGCTTGATGTTTCGGCCTCTTGTTTTCGCTTATCTCCTATATACATCACAAACTCATTGAAAATAATAATGAAATTAATTATGTAAAACAATTAGATATTATCTACTAGCAAAGGAGCCACCAGATCACTAAAGAGAAGAAAATGAAATATGACCATTATGTTGTAATGTGTTTTATTTTGCTTACCAATACCAGCATGCGTGCTCTTATGATCATCTTTTGCTCTTGGGAATTCATTTCGGAAAATCTCTTGGGTGGTATGATTATAGTATCCTACACGAATCCGGTTGAGTAACTTATCTCCTCTGACTCTACGAGGACGAGGACCATGCATGCTCAAACTCTGTGGTAATAAGTGTTATAGGTAAATATCTTCAAAGTAAATATTGAAATGCTCTAAAATGTTATTCATGATACTAAGGCATTACCACATCATTCTTATGCATATCTCCTTTTTTTCTATATTCAGGTAGAAGCCCCTCAACAATAAAGGCGTGAACTTTCACGAGAGATCGAAATTGAATGTCCGTCTTCAAATGGACATAGAACTGAAAAGAAGTAAAATTTCACCATTATAAATAAATGGAAAAAACATTAAGCGTACTAAAGAAATTATCAAGGTTTAGACTTTAAATCCCAATTAAAATAAATTACAATAATTCACAAATAATGATTTCTTATTATAGTAAACCAATTATGAAAAAAAAAAAACAATGTTGAAATTCATGTGCAAACAACAAATAATAATAAAATATTTTCTAAGATTTTTAACTAATAAAATTTATTTAACTAGTAAAAATTAAAAATCATACAATGTAGCAAGAAAGATTGAGTTTTGGGTTTTACCACATCCCATTTATTCGGTTTTGACCGTGCTAAACGACGGATGATCCAATATTCCTTTCTTTCAGTATAAGAAAGATTGGATACTCTTCTCGTTTCCAAGGTTGCTCCTCCTTGCCATTGAACAATCTAATTCCATAAAAAGATTTGAAATTAGTAACAACAAAGTATTTTCTTTTCAAAAAGGTAAATTTCATTTAAATTAATATGGTGCACATGTAAAAGGTAAATTTCCATTTAAATAACAAAGTATTTTGTTAACAACTATAACAAATTATGTAGTGTAATGAGCTATTACTATTTCTCAATTTCTCACAATATTTGTTTTGTTACATGACTTCCACACTTAGCACACCTAGAAAAATGATATAGATATTTACCTTAATAAGGCAGCCAATTTTCTTGCAACATGTAGTAAAGATTTGACAATACATACAATACAACTTAACATATCTCAACTGTAACATAATGGACTCTTTTTTTCAAAATCGCATTTGTCTATTAAGCCAACAAGACTCTCAAGATTAGCAAGATCAATCAAAATACATAGTGAAGTTCAAGAATTGTAGTTTGTACCTCATTGTTCATACTGGAATTTGTTTCCAATTCTTCAGGTGCACTTGCAGACAATGTAATAGAGGGTGCAATTTCAACTTCATCTTGTTGATTTTCTGTCCAAGTAATCATATCTAACATCTGACACACAGAGGGAAAATATAATATTTATTTGATGAAGCTAGCAAAATATCTAACTGATATTTAATTGTGATGATCCATAATTTTTTTTCTTCTTTGAGTTGTTTGAAATAAGTTCATAATACTTGATAAATGCAAATTCTGAAAGGAATAATAACAATTTAACTTGAGGTTTAGGATATTAAATAGAAAGAAAGTTTAACATCGATATATATTTCAATCATTCACCATCCAAATAAATGGTCTATGAGCACATTAGCATAGAGGTGAATTTATATAGTTTGATTATAAAACTAAGGCTTCAAGCACAATGACAATTATTTCTTTCCTGTAATGATTTTCTACTTCTTTAAGGAAAATAATTTACATATATTTCAATTTTAAACATTAATTAGTTATTTGTGGACCGCGTGAAATGTGTTGTATAGGGACAAAAAAAAATTCCTTATTATTGTGTTGTATTTATGTGTTTGTTATTTACTTAAATTCTAAATATATCAAAGACATTGTGAGACACATGTATCCTTTTCATAATACTAAATAAGCATATTATCCTGTATAATGTCCATTTTTTTCTTGATACTAAATAATGTAAACATTAAATTTATAATATATTGAATAAGTATTAAATTGTTAGTTTTTAAATAGGGTTGCAATCATGATTGATGTACAATTTTAACTACATATGTTGTAAAAAAAATAAAAATGTTCTCTAGTTCATTACTCTCTATTGCCAACAATTCATAGGAAGTCAGCAAAATAAAATAAATGAAGGAAGAAAATAATTACTTACAGACATGTCAGCTGGTCCATCAGAGCTCCTTAGGTTGAAAGGCTTAGGCATGGCAGGTTGTTCAGTGACTCTAAAAAATGGTATGTATTTCTGTTCGAGAAAATGCCACGTAAGAGTACTAGATCATGAATATATTTGCAAAGTCATACCAACAACAATACAACCAAATATAGTCTACTATTTATTAGCAAAGTCATGATGAATAATACAATAAAATAAAGAACTTATTAGTAGAAGCTATTAAAGTTCAAGAGTATGGATTTGTTCATCCATATCCTTGACCAGTTCAAAAATTGTAAACACTACATGAAATCCAAGGAATCAATTGAGAGGATTAAGACTTTCAATAATCAAAATACTTCATGGTAAAAATGCAAATTTCATGTATTGAAATAAAAAATTTAGTTAAAATTTCTTACTAGCCGCCAATATTGATGGTTGACATTTTTGCCCTAGTGACATTCATGGAACAAATTTTATATACTTCGCGTCTACCATACGTTTGTCTTAAACTCTACAATCAGTTCTGGATAAAAATCTCAAATACTACAAACATATTTTACATGAAAAGATAACTTCAGTTGAAATTAAATCTTAAAATTATATAAAGTATGACAATAATTTACCAATCAAAATTGGGACAAAATAGACAAGTAAAATAGATTCGGTATAGAATGATTTTATCTTGGAAGGGATGGTTGAAGAGAATGTCTCAATTATTTTACAAGGGGAAAGTTTGAATTATAAAATATTACCTAGTAGCTTTACAACACGTGGATACACATCTTTAAAAGAATTGAAAATTATTATTTTTTATAAATTAAGGATGAGGGTACCGTTATTAGAGTACGTAATAGTATGTCTAAAATCTACAAACAGAAACAGATCGCATTAAACAACTAGCGACAAAGATATATTTGCTTCTATATATGGAATAAATCTAGAAACTAGAGATGAACGTATCTTCCTTATATAAAAGTTGGTTATCCGTATATCTAAGTAACGGCTCGACCAAATAATTAACTACTAGTTAATTATTAGTATTAGATATATTCCTTCTTAAGAAATTTTACAAAACAAAGGACCACATGCAAATGTATAAAGGAAGGACAAATTCCTTGTTCTCATCTATCAATTGATGTAACCCTAGACTCAAATTAACTGGCACAAATAGATCAAAGAATAAAATAGAAAAAAAAAAACAACTTATATTAGCCATACCAGAACATATGAGAACTACAACTAATTAACTAGAAATTATTATTATTCACTGGGTATCTATCTCACCTGATCCTTTTGGCTAAAAATTGAAGCACTTAACAGTGGTTTCTTGTTGATGTACATGTGACCTTGGCCTAAGATTTCAGTAGCTTCACCAGGAACTATTTCAAGCTTTTGATTTACTCCACCAGCCATTTTTCTAAGTTGTTTGTGTAAAAAAGTTAGGGCAAATGCTGGATATGAGTCTGTGTTTATTTTTTTTTCTAATTTCTTTTTTTTGGGAGGAGAGGTGTGAAGAGAAACAAGGAGAAGGGATTTGACTAAGAAGAGCGCAAGGGACTGTGTGTGTGTGTGTGTGTGTGTGTGTGTCTATTTAGAGAATGCTGACTTGTATGTGCACAATCTCTTTAATTCAAATTTATATACATATTTTTAGATTGTCCACATTTGCAGGATTGACAGCTTGCCGACCATATTCTTGCACCTTTCGACCTTCACCCATTATGTAGCAATTTTGCAAGTACCTAAATAACAATGACAAATATTGCCATTAATTTTTATGAAAGAACAATAGGAAAATTATTATTTGTAGTTCCTAAAACAAGGTGTAAATTTTATCCATAGTTAAATAAATTAATTGCCATTATCCTAAGTGAGAAAATTTATCTCAAATATTTTCTATTTTTGTCTTTTTACAATTTGGTATATATAATTGTTATAGCATATATGAAAATGTGTTAATTAATTTCTATAGATATCAACTTTTTAAAAAAATATTTATTTTAAAATGTTGAATTACATTTAAGCAAATCAAATGTGGAAATCGAATTCTTCTACATAAGATTTAGTATATAATAAGTTAATAAAATTACAATTGAGCTTAGGTAGTATTATATTAGATATAGAGAATTAGATGTATTTCAGATTTGATATTTATTAGGGTAAACTACAGGAGTTTTTCCTAAATTTTGTCACAATTTCGAATACTTTCTCATTATTTGAGAAATTATAAAAACACCCATCAAATGAAAAATAATTATGTAGTACCCCCTAGATGATGAAGTGGAATTACTAATTAACCTTATTTATTGTATTTTTTATTTTAAAAAAAAGAACGTTCGAGAAAATATAAAAAAATCTGAGGGTGGGTAAAGTAGATAATTGATAGAGCATATTAGTCCATAAAGATATTGTAATTTTTTTTAAAAATATATAAAATTATATTTGTAATCTAAAAAGATATTTTGGTCAGTTCACCACAAAAATTGAATGAAAACCTGATGGAGGCTAACAAAATGTGCTCATTGTAGATGGATATTAAAATTAAGTAGGTATTTATAATTTTTTAAACAATGAGAAGGTATTTATAATTGTGCCAACCTCAAAGGAGGTGGCAATTTACCCTATTTATTATCTTTGGTGAAAACAACCAAAGCATTAACTGATATGTTTCTCTAGATTTTTTAAAGATATTTTTTAATATTCAGATCTTTTCATTAACTACGTTGTTATCATAATAGTAGTTCGAGGGCAATTGATTTAAAGGTGGTTGTAATTTTCTAGTAGTTTGTTAGAGAATTTAATGAATGAAATCAATGGGGATGAGAAAAGCTTATCACTTTACGAAAATGTTAGTGTTATGATAGAAATGAAATTAATGCATCATAGAATATAAATAATTCAAATAAGACCACCTTAAAAAATAGGGTATATTAAATTTTATCATCTAAACTATGTTCATTTTTATATTTTTTTATCGAAACTTTTTTTATGTGTCCATTTACCATCTCAACTTTGCTAAATTTGCACTTTGCCATATATGATTGTTTTTTTATTGATTTGTCTACCGGAAAAATATCACATATTATGCAGATATAAAAATATCACATCACATTACTCTTAAATTTCACATGTGTACTGCATGTGATGTTTTTTTGACAAAAAACTTGATTGAAAAACAGTTATAAATGGCAAAGTGCAAAATTTGTTGAAAAGGTAAGTTGAAAAAAAATTAGATGTCAAAGTGTAAAAACGATCATAGTTCGAATGACCAAAAATAATTAATCTTAAAAATAACAGGCAAATAATGTTGAGATAGTTACCATGATGGTGATTAAAGCTAGTTACAATAATTTCACAAAGGGGAGCAACCTTTGAAAATTAATTATAAATGAGATGATATAAGTTTAGATGTCGTACTTCTTTTTCAAAGATTTCATTTATATAATTTTGTAGGGGAAATAGCATTTTTGGGCCATAAGTTAGGCCTGTTTTACTTTTAGTCCCATTCGTTATGGGATCAGAACTCTTGATTCTGTAACTTATAAAAATTATCATTCATTGTCCGGATCCACTTTTTTTTTAATTTTTTTAATGGAGATATATATGCACATGGTTGTTACCTTTGCGTGTTGGAGGGGAAATTGTTGTCATTTCTTGCTTGGTAACAATATTGGGGGAAATATAACTACAATTGAAGGCAAAAATCAAAGATTAAAAAAAAATTAGGGCAAGAAAGAGTTTTCCTCTCCTCCTAAAAAAAATTCAATCCCATCCCTCCTTCTATTTCATTTCAATTTGCAGCAATGTAGGAGGGATGAGATCGAATTATTTGAGGAAGGAGAGAAAAATCCTTTTCATGCCCTAATATTTTTCAATATTTGATTTTTGCGCTCCATGACAGTTATATTTCCCATCCAATATTATTACCAAGCAAGAAATGGCGGCAATTTTTCCTCCAACACGCAAAAGTTAACAGCATGTGGCCATCCCCGTTAAAAGACTAACAAAAAAGTGAATCGGGACCAAAAATGATAAGTTTTGTAAGTTACGGGACCAAAAGTGTTAATCCCGTAACAAATGACACCAAAAGTGAAACATGCCTAACTTATGGAACCAAAAATGCTATTTCCCCAATTTTGTATATAGTAAATTTCATAATTGCATCTCATTTTTAAGAATAAAATGGTATAAATATTAATAAACCCAACCAATACAAATTATAAAAATATCAAAATTTATTAACACTAGACGAAATATTCATCAAGTATCCGTTACTTCTTCTTACAACAACTAAAGGGAAAAAAAATAAATAAAGAAAACTAATATAAAATATTGACCAAAACCTCTCCTCCATATGGGGGTTGATATGGTATCGACCAAGTGGCCCAAGCTTCACAACGTGAGCAGAATTATAACAATGGTGTTCAAGACCTGACGAATGCAAATAGCCAACCAATGTCACCAAAACGTGACCTGCTATTTAGAACACTCGTCTAACCACGAGCACAAATCCACATAATGATGCACTTGGATCAAGTACACATTGGGGCTTTATGAATTTGCGTCACCAATCTAATATTCTAGATTAACAAAGCAAGGCTTCACAAAAACTAAGACAAGATATAATAATCCAAGATATGTGAGTTATCACTCAAATATTGAGTTAATTTTATTTTGATCCCATGTAATATAGAAAAATATTAAAAAAAAATCTGTAAAAATTTAAATAGAAAAAAATCACCCCTATGTTATAAATAATGACTCACACAGCCCCTGGTCAACTTGGACCTATTTTTTCAAGGACAATGACTAAAATTCCCTCTATGTGTATGGGGGAAAATTTTATATTTAGATTGTATATTATAAAATTTTTAATTAGAATATACCTATTATATATACAGTTAAAATTTGTATATGAAAAAAATTATATTTTTGATCCGTTAAATATGCCCAATATTAATTTTAATTCGATAATTATATCTATTTTTTATGCATTAAGTTTCTAAATTAATGAAATTTAGTCATTTGGTGGCCCGAAATTTTAATTTTTACCGAAAAATGACATGGCATGTCAATTAAATATTTTTTGGGGTATTTAGTCCTACGTGGATTCGGAAAATGAGTTAAATGACATGTAGGATACAATTATATTATATAAATTATTATAATTTATAAAAATAAAAATATTATTTTGAAAAAATAATAACCACCCTAGCCCTCGCCCCGACTCCCTTCCCCAACCCTGCTGTCCCGAAGAGGGGGCAACAACTATGCCGCCGCCCCCCATTGGGCGACACCGGTTGTGCAGACCAATACTGGTCTGGTCAACCAGCGTCGCTCCCATCGATGGGCGACAGTGGTTGCCCTCAATGGAGGTCGCCCAGGGATGCGGAGTGCGGCCCTCCTCCACAACAGCGGTGGGGTGGCTTAGCCGCAGTTGTCATTTCTTTTTTTTTTTAGAAATTCATTTTAACTAATTTAATTTTGTAATAAAAAATATTATATTAAAAAATATTAATATGATTATATATTTACATATAAAATATTTTTTGTTATTAAAAAGTATTTATATATTATTTTAAGATTTATTAAATTATACATATTATATAATATTTATATTATGGAGAGATAAGGGTAACATTATCAAAAAAATGTACTTGCAAAACTATACTCTCAGTCGGCGCGCGTGTACCACCACTCTCTGGCCTTATGGGATTTTTTGAATTTTTTTTCATATCACAAGCGGTGTAATTGATACTATATTTTTCTTCAGGAGGTTTTTTGAATATTTTCAATATCACAGGGGTTTTGCAAGATGTTCAGTGGGTCGAGAGAGGCTAGCCCAGTCCAAGACTGGACTGAATCAATAAAAAAATGGATTGAGTTGGCCCAGGTCCGCTTGGGAGCGTGCCGATCCCAAGTATTGAAACCTAGAAACAGCTCAACCTAGTGACCTAGGACCACCTGGTCCTGAGCCAGGCCTGGGCTAGGTCTGTTGGACCATTTTTTTTTATATATAATAATGCATGATATATAAATTTCATTTTACCTCCTAAACTAACTATTCTAGTAGCTTTTTTTATAAATTTGGAACTCTAAAAATTATTATCATTATTGTTCTGTTTTTAAATTTTTAGTACTTTAATTCATTAATATTTTTTTTTCAAAGTTTAGTATAAACCTTTTTGAATTTATTATCATCTGAGTTCTTTATATAATCTTAACTATTATTTTTTCTAGTTATAATTTTTTGTATGATTTAATTTATTATATATTTTATTTTATAATACTACCATAAATTTAAGTAATTACTCAAACGAAAACTTCTATTTCATAAAAAATATAAAAATATAAGCACATTCGAGCTTGATCTGGGCCTGGTTTGGTCTTAGTCCTGGTCTCAATTGGGCAAGTTCATGAGTTGCGCCTGAGTTTTTAAATGAACCTAATTGGGGTCATTTAAAGGCACGGGACCACCCCAAAACCAATTAAGAATAGTAGGGGTTGGTTTGGGCTGGGCTTTTTCGAGCTGATCTGTGACGGTCCTGAGTCGGCCTGGCCCGCTGTGCACCTTGAGGGGAGTCCTTGGATTTTTTCCCTCAAATATTTCATACAATCAAAATATGATTGAAAAGTTTCTTATACATGGCTGGGTTAATTACATTTTATCATATGAATTATGACCGTTTTTACACTTTGACATCTAAACATTTTTTTTCTCAACTTACCATCTCAAGTTTTTTTGCACTTTGCCATTTATAACTATTTTTCAATCAAGTTTTTTTTCGAAATAAATCACATACAGCGCACATGTGATATTTAAAAGTTTTGTGATGTAATATTTTTCACATATGCATAATATTTGATATTTTATTTGCAGAAAAATCAACAAAAAAATGACCATATCTGGAAATGTGTAATTTTTGTAAAGTTAAGATGGAAAATTAACAGAAAAATAAAATTCAATGGCAAAACGAGCATAGTTTGGATGACAAAATAATATACCCTACATGGCTTAAACATTCCTTCAATAGGCACTAAAAAATGACCCTGGGTGCTGGTCAAGTGCCTTCTTGGTCCAAGCATCTCCTAGAAAACATGCAAAAACTCTTAGAAACCCCACAAGTGAGCCCAAGTTACAATGTATGCACAAAAGTTAAAAATTCAAGCACTAAACACTAGAACATTAACTAAAAGATGGCCTTCAAACTTTTCAAATCAGCTTGGACTTTTTTGGGTTCTTTCTTCACTCCTTAAGAACTTCCTTGGATTTGAATTAATAAAGTTTAAGGCCCCAAATCAGCTTGGACGTTTTAGGCTTTTCCTTCACTCCTTTAGGACCTCCTTGGGCTTGAATTGATAAAGTTTAAGGCCCCAAATCAGTTTGAAAGTTTTGGGCCTTTTTCTTACTCCTTAGTGACTCATTGGGCTCGAATTAATAAAATCAAAGATTCATTGTAGACTTCAAGTTGTGACTTGGCCCAACATCAAATATCAAGTTGGATTGGGCTTGAATTGCATCTTTTAATTTCTTGAGCCTTCCTCTCATCATTGGGCCATTTTCAATAGTCAAGTTCTTCTTCCCTCGAGCTTGATCATGCCCAACTACTTGCTTATCCTTGGGGTTCATATCAGGGGTTTCCTTTCTTGCATAAGGGTTTTCAATTTTTAAAATTAGTCGTCATTGCACTCTGATTCTACGTGCATATAATAAATAATTCTCACGTTTTGAAATATATTGTAAATAAAAATAAAATATATAAACCAACATATCGCATTTAAAGACAAAGAAAAAAAACTAAATAAATAAATAAACTAAAACAAACCTAAGGTATTATCGACACAACAAAAGATTAGTGTAGTGGTGCTAAAATGACGTGGAGTCACTTTTGTACAAAAGAATAATAATTATAATTAATTTT
Source organism: Sesamum angolense (assembly GCA_034509725.1). Taxonomy (NCBI): domain Eukaryota; kingdom Viridiplantae; phylum Streptophyta; class Magnoliopsida; order Lamiales; family Pedaliaceae; genus Sesamum; species Sesamum angolense. The sequence continues at coordinate 2,372,264 of JACGWL010000007.1, read as the reverse complement.
TAAAAGTATCTAGGGGTATAATTACCATATCTAAAAATTGGTACAGTGGTGTCACAAACCGCAATTTGTGAATGTAAAGAGCTTTCTTTTCATACTAAAATATAAAAAATGATATACAGTCACTTTTGCAAAAACAAAAAAGTAATTACAATTTATTTTAAAAAAATTCTAATTAGGAGTATAAATATCATATTTAAAAATTGGTGTGACAGTGTCTCTAAACTCCGTTTGTGAGTGTAAAAGGTCGTTCTTTTATATTAGTACAGATATTTAATTAGGATTGTAAATTTTGTATCTAAAAAATAGTGCGACGGTATTACTGACTGTCGTTTATGGATGTAGAAGGTCTTTCTTTTTTATATTAGTATATATTAAGGTTTTTCGTCTCCGGTTGCATCTTGCTTCATGATCACCCACCACTGACTGATCTTCTATATTTTCCTTCTTTGTTTCCCTTTTGCCCCGACTTATTAATCATTTCACGCTCTATCCCGCTAATTCTTGTTTTCGTATTGTAGTGTATGCATGGAGTTATTATGTCAGATCAAGGAACCTATAGGAAATCGCTTGGATTCGCGATCTCGTGTTTCTTCTCTATGGATCCCAATTTGGAATCTCTTCACATTGCTCTACTGATAAAGAAGGAGGAATAGAATGGTATGGTTATTCCTGCTAACATTTGGCACACAAAAGCTGATATATATGAATTGTTCCTAGTTGGTCAACTACTTCTACTGAAATAATTAATTTGGATGCCTTCAAATTGATGCTTCTTACATCTTACGACCTAGTGAAATGAATGAATGTGAAGTTTATCAACAACAATCGTGCTTCCTACTCTGAAATCATCTATCTCACCATAATTGTGTCCTTGAGGGGTTGTCCATGGTCGTCTAACAATAATTTGATTGTCCTTGTTGGGGTACCAAAGTTAATACTGCCTACTCATTGCTATTGAAAAAATAAATAACAAATAAAGAACACAAGATTTAACGAGGTTAGGCCAAAAGTATGCCTAAGTCCTCAAACACTACCAAATATATATTTCACTAAAAGAAAATAAGATAAAATGTTACAAATAGAGAAGAAAACAAATGCCAAAGAATTGAGAATTGCAAATGCTTTTGTTTGGGGATGATAACCAACAAGCTAAGCCCTTCTATTTATAGGAAGAAATATTTGAGTTTGGCTTTACTTTTCCTATGTGGAACATGAGACAGCTCTAAAAAATCTCCACCTTCGAATTCGATATTTCTCCTCTCGAAGAATCTTGATAGTGTCCCAAACAGAATTGGAGCTTGATTACAATTACAACTTTTGTCAACATATCAACAAGATTTCTAGTGGTTCGAATCTTCTAGATTTTCACTCCACCCTCTGGTAGAATCTCTCTCACAAAATAATATCGATCATCAATGTGTTTTATTATTGCGTGATAGACTTGATTGTTTGTTAATTAGATGGCACTCTGACTGGCACAATGTATTATGGTGTGCTTCTAATCAATTCTCAATTCACAAAGTAACCCTTGAAGTCAAATTGTTCCCTTTATAGCCATGATGATTACCATATACTTAGCTTCGGTAGTCAACAAAGAAACTGTTGATTGCAAGGTTGACTTTCAAATAACTGGTGCTTTAGCTAGTGTAAAACCATAGCCAGTAGTTGATCCTCGCTTATCCAAATCACCAACAAAGTCTGAATCGCAATACCTAATGACACACTAACTATTTTCATGCTAAAATATTAATCCAACTTCTATTGTGTTTTGGATGTATCAAATAATCTATTTCACGGCTTGCTAATATTCCTTTCCATGATCATGAATATACATGTTCACCAACTCAACTGCCTGTGAAATGTCGGGCCTTGTACATACACACATCAAGCTACCAACAATATTTGTATAAGGTACTATGCTTCATTCTTTGGTGACATAAAGGCACTAAGTTTGAAATGAGGAGCAAGAGGAGTACTAACTAGCTTTGTCTTTTTGTTTATGCTTAATTATTTTTAGTATTCTTTTCAAATATTGCTTTTGAGTTGAGCAAAGCCTCTGTAATACTCTATATCTGATGATTTTCATGCTGTGAACGTTCTTTAATTCACCTAGATCCTTCATCTCAAACTCTCTTTTCATCCGAGTTTATAACTTTTCAATTTATCTTCGACTCTCGAAAGCTATCAATATATCATCAACATAAAGAAGATGGTATATAAATGATCCATCTTGTAGCTTGCACAAATACACAATGGTCATATTTGTTCCTTGTGTATGTTTGTCCGATCATATACTTGTCAAATCTCTTGTACCATTGCTTCAATTCATACAATGAATTTTCAAGTTTACACACCAAATTTTCTTTACCAGCAACTTCGAATCCTTTGGTTGTGTCATAGATTTCCTCTTTCACGTCTCTGTGTAAAAACACAGTTTTTCATCCACAAGTTTCCAAAACTGTGCTATCAAACCCAACAATATTCTAATAGGATAATGCTTCAGAAGTAGAGAAAATACTTCAAACTTCTAGATGTAGCCTTTTAGCCACCAGACTTCTATTGTAGTGAACATCACCTTGGTCAGGAAATCCTTTCTGTGAGTATACCGATTTGCACCCAATTGCTTTCTTTCACTTCGGGAGATTAACAAATCCCCATTTTCAATACTTATGAAGAGAATTCATTTCTTCATTCATGGAAATCCTCCACTTATCTTTCTTTGAACGTTTAACTGTTTCATTATCAGTGGTAGGAATGTCATCATCTTGGTTTGCTCGTTCTAGTTAATTCATGTTTGTTGTGGGAGTTCTTGGGTCTGAATCTCCTTCTATTGTAGGAGAGTCTTCAACAGTTTCTTCAATTTAGATTTATGAATCTTTCAAGCTCCTACCGTTTGGGAGCACCCTAATTGCTCAATCTTCCTTTCTCAACATGGTAGATTCATCAAAGGTTGTGTCCCTGCTGAAAATTATTTTTTTTATTTTTGATTCCATAGACTACCTTTTATGCCCGAGGTGGTTAACATAAATATTGTATTTTTGTTCTTGGTCCCAACTTTGATTCATTAATATAATATGTATGCAGTGGAACCAAAATACATGTAATAAATCATAATTTATAGTAGGCTTACCAATCCATTTTTTCAATTGTAGATTTCTATCAATACCAACAGGCGGTAAACGATTTACGTTATGACATACGTATGTCATGGCCTCAGCCTAAATTTTTTTGTCTAGCAGCATTGATATCATACATCAAACTTTCTCCAACAAAGTTTGATAAGTTTGATTCATGCATTCTACTACTTCACTATGTTGTGTTGTAGACTACAATGAGTGTCTGTGTTCTCTTTATCTTTATAGATTTTCTCAATGGATCGTTTTGGGTATCGTTCACTATTGTCTGTAAGAAGACATTTGATGCTTTTGTTTGTCTAAGTGTATCATCTTTTTTCATTTGAGGAATACTCCTAACATTTCATCATTTTTCTTCATTGTGTACACCCAAAACCACCGAGAATAATCATCAACCAAAGTGACATAATTGTTCCTCCTAAAGAACTTGTTTTTTAGGGACCTCATACATTAGAGTGAATATAATTCAAAATCACTTGAGTATTGTGGGTTGTTGTTTCAAATTCCACCCTTGTTATTTCCCTTTGATGCTTTGCTCCTAGAGAACCAATTTGGAAGATGGCACGCCTTTCATCAATCCTTGTTTTATGTGCAAGTCCAAGGATTTATCAACTGCATGCCACAAGAGCATATTCCATAGTTCTATCCTTTCGAACTTTTGATCATTTGTGAAGTTGTTGCAACAATTTCAATAATTGTACTACCCAATTAGTGGTACAGATTATTGTTTTTCCAAATTTTCTTCATCACCATGCGTGCACCAAAAACAATGTTCATTGCACCATCTTTTTCTCTCACTTTGAACCCTTTTAATTTAAAAGTTCTGACAAAAATGAGATTTTTCATCAATTTTGGTACATATAGTACACCTATTAAGGTCATATATTGATCTATCATGATTCCTCAAATGGATTGAACCAATTCCATGTGATAATAGAAAAGTATTTGTTGTGTAGACAACTCCGCCATTTAGTTCTTTAAAATCAAAGAACCAGTCTTGATGAGGATACATATAATGATTATATGTATAGTTCAATATCCAAACGTCAGAAGCCCCAGGTTGATGAAGTAACTAGTGAAAAATCTGAGTTTTTATCATACTAAACTATATTAAATTCAACTATGGCATTTCTTTTATTAAATTTGCCTTTAATTTTTAACTTTTTTTTTTCTTCGAGTGGCTTGTTTCATAACAAAAGGCACACTCATCTTTGTTTAGTCTATGCTTTGACTTGGATCTTCCATTTTTTCTTTTAGACCAATTTTGAGAAAGACCTCTAACAATCAAAGCTTCTGCATCTCCATTTGAATTTATTTTTCTTTCTTTGTTAATAACTGGATAGGGTAGTGCATACTTCAGAAAGAGATATAACAGCCTTATTGTGGAGTCAAGTGGTCTGAAAAACTCAAACTCATCAGGAAATTATCCCAACACATCACTATTAACTTTTCGTCTTTAAAATTCTCATCAATATTCTTCAAACCAGTCACCAACTAATTAAAATTGATTATATGTTCGTTCATTGTGGTACTAGAAACATAATTGAAGCATATAAACCTTTTCATCATGTAGAGCTTATTTTGGCTGCTTTTCTTCATAAATTTTTCTTCCAATGTTGTCTACAATTTTTTAGCAGAGAATTTCCTTAATAAATCATGATTCTGTTCTTTGGACATATATGACCGAATTGTACCACATGTTAGTCGATTAATGGAATTCCAATTTTTCTCCTCAATATCACATGGTTTTACTTCTTCATGGAAATATTTAGACCTGCTGAAAAAGAGCATTTAGAACTTCACTTTGCCACCATACAAATGACTGTTGTCATAAAAAATTCCACTTCAAATCTTTTCACATATTTTCCTACCCAAAGAGATGATGGAGTTATTGATAAGGTAGATGTGGAACCCTTTTTGCTATCTTCCATTTCAATTATAAATATTTTTCAATAGCCTACAACGGATACAAAATAGTCTAAGGAACTTTTTTTTGATGTGGAAGCTCATATTAAATTACAACCGCAGAAAATCATAGGAATGACCTTATGCTTTAATACCAATTGTTGGGGTACCAAAGTTAATAGCATCTACTAATTGCTATTGAAAAATAAATAGCAAAACAAAGAACATCATATTTAACGAGATTTTGTCGAAAGTATGCATATGTCCTTAGACACTACCAAATATGTATTTAACTTAAAGACAATGAAATGAAATATTACAAATGGAGAAGAAAACAAATATCAAGGAATTGAATTTAAAACATTTATGTTTGGGGTGATAACCAATAAGTTAAGATCTTCTATTTATTGGACGAAATATTTGAGCCTAGCTTTGCTTTTCCTATGTGGACATAAGCCAACTTTAATAATCCTCAGTTTCCATTGTTGATGATAAAAATCCATCACAGTTAACCAAAATTTGTGAAATTCTATGTTCATATTCATGATCTTTCATTGAGTAAAATGACCATAGAGACTGCTGAGTTTATTGGTGATCAAATGGTCGTTTCATCAATGTGGATTCTGATGGTTCTGAGGTAGTGTGGGCTCATTGTTGAGGATCATGGTTTCTCTGAATGTAACTAAATCAGTCCTACGCGTAATGAATATTAGAACTATGATGGGGGTGGAACATTTTGGTTTCTTTCAAGTATGAAAGACTACCTAACCTTTGTTACCTATGCGGCCGTCTCAAACACTTATCTAAATTTTGTGAACGATGTTTTGAGGATAATTTTATTTATCTTTGTGACCACACTCCCTTTGGCCCATGGATAAGAGAAAACAAATACCAAGCATCAAGTTTCCGCAATTTGCCTGGGTATTGCCCTAGTTTCTTGTCTACTCAAATGTCACAGTTTTGTCTTCTACCATCCTCACTCGCCCACTGGATACCGGCACCTAGATCCCCTCATCCCTAGCCCTAGTTAACATCTCTGACGTTCTTTTCCAATCTCCAAACACCCAAGTATTCCCTCCTACATTCTCTTCATGCAGAAACTCTAGACTCAAATCCTCTCCTGCCAAAAAGAATCATCTCACTACCCAAGAAATATAAACAATCTGTGATATATGCTTATTTTGTCACATAATTATTGGAAAAATGTCTTCTTTTTAGTGTTTAAATAATTCCAAACATGTGATGTTTTATTCTTTCAACTTAAAAATATTTGATTGATTGTTAATGGAGAAATTGAGCCAAAAGAGTGAAAATAAAAGACAAATGTTGGAGAGAAGAAGACTATGATAAATTTGTTTATTCTGTTAGACATGCCCACATCTAATTCAATAGAGAAAGCATCAAATGTGACACTAGGAATCTTTCCTTCTATAGAAGTCTTGTTAGTGTTAAGAGTTTTGATTAAATAGAAAAGGGATATGATATGTGGAATAGGTTAGGAATGGGTTGGGTATTATTAAACTAATTTCAAGCACATGTTAGGTATAAACTTAGGATTAGGAATGCCTAATGCTTTAGGGATGCCCATTCCATAAGTATGGGATTAGACATTCCCACACTTACCCGTGGTTTTAGCTATTCCCCATAATTAAAAATAAATTTTTTTTATATTGCTAAAATAATTTTTAATAAAATTATAGTCTCAAGATTTATAGTCAAAAAGTTATATATTATTTTGAATACATTAAATATAATGAATATCAATATAAAATATTTAAAATATGTGTGTTTCCAATAAATACAAATATATATTAGATATAATAATTTTACTTTAACTAAATATAGTAGTGTATGTAGAACCCGACCTAATAGAAAATAGGGATTTGAGGAGTTTTTAGAGAGTTTTAGTTGGTAATTAACCCCCAAAGTCCATATACATGTCAAACACTATTCAAAACTTGATTTTCCCCCACATAATCAAACTCTAGAACCCTCATTTTTACCTACACTCGCATAGTCGGGATTCATCAAATCCTTCCCTTCCACCATCATTCATAGCTTGTCTACGTGATTTTAGGTGATCCGGTGATAGAAGCGAACGAAGAGGAGGCTGAAGCACTGAATTCATCCAATAAAGAGGTAGAATTCTATCCAAATTAGTAGCATTAGTAGGATTTATATGGGAATCATTTTACGAAATTGAGTAATTAGTTAAGAAACATAATTTAACATATGATATAAATTTGTAGGCAGAACTCACTGTGTTCTGACGAGTTGAATTAGTAAGAACATAAAATTAGTAATCTTGATAGTATAATTGCAGATACATTAAGGAATCAAAATGGGCATGGATGTAATTAAATAATGCATGTATTTAAATAGTGGAGTCTGTGACTCTGCCCACGTGTGTGTGTGTATATATATATATATATATGAACATATGTTTATTGATATAATAGTATATGAGATTTATGATTAGGTATAATTAGAAATTGGATACTTAACTCTACATACGTATATATATACATGAACATTGGTATATAGATATAATAGTATATGAGATTTATGATTAGGTATAATCAGAAATTGGATACTTAACTCTGCATACACATATATATACACAGGGCAAAATCCTTTTTTTGTCCCATTAAAAAGGGTCAGTTTCATTTTTGGTACCACAATTCTTGGGAGTTCGGCTTTTGGTACCATTAAACCCGAAAATAAGTTTTTTTGGTCACAACTTAACGGCAGACGGCACATGGACTTTAACGGCCGTTACGCGTGACTTTGACTAATGTTTAATGGTACCAAAATAACAAGAAAACGTGCTTTTTTGGTACCATTAAAAAAATATATATTTTGACAAATTTTTACACAAACTATAAGAATTTTTTTTTTTTTTCAGAAATGAAAATATTAGTAAATTTTTATTTTAATATATATAATAAAATAGCTCTAAAAATTATAATTGTTTGTATTTCAAATACTTTTTAAGATCTTTTTTACTATTTTTAAAATTAAATTATTATTTGATCTAAAAATATATTAATATTTGAGCATAAACTATAAAAAATAAAATTTATTTTTTGAGTGAAAGTATTAGATAAATTTCATTTTATTTAAATTAAATTATTTACATTTGAGATAAATTGAAGAAATAAAATTAATTTATTTCTTACTTTTTTCGGTCAAAGTTTATTAAAATATTTTTAAAATAATAATTTAATTTTAAAAATAACTAAAATGTGCTAGAATTTATTTGAAATAAATATAATTTGTAAATTATAAACTATTTTATTAGTTATATTAAAATAAATTTTCTTTATTTTTTTAATTTTTAAAAAATAAAATTTTATTTCTTATTGATGCGTGCGATTTTAGCATGGGTCCAACAGTCTTGGACTTAGATACTAGATCTCGGCCAACACGCATCACTTCTAATTTATGGTCAAATTCTATTAAAAAAATTTCAAACAAAATAAAAATTCAATTTAAAAAAATAATAGTTGCTACGATATATCTCGAGTGTAAATAATTTTAATTTAAAAATTAATTTATTATTTAATAAAAAATTTATCTAATACTTTCACTCAAAAAATAAATTTTACTTTTTGTAGTTTGTGCTCAAATATTAATGAGTTTGTTCCAGTCAAGGCGACTTTTTGCTATCAAGAGGCTAATAGAGCTGCTTATATTTTTGCTAAAAGAGTAGCCTCAACATTTGCACAGATGAAAAAATTTTGGGAAGTGCCTACTTTTGCAGAAGATGTACTTAACAATGATGTATTTTTTGCTTCTATTAGGCACACTGTCTCTCCAACTGTAATCTCTTTTATTCTAATATAATACAATCTAGTTTGCTTGTGTTAAAAAAAAAAAAAAAAAAGATACCTAATTAAATTTAATACATATAGTCGGAATATATATTTTGGATTCACAGGGTTAAAGTTATTTTCTTTTTTTAGATCAGTGGTGTTTGAATAATGCAATTAGGATATTATGGTTTCTTCTGTTGTTTTTTTTTTATTTTTTAATTTTCTTTTTTTTGTTTATTTTTTTCATTGATTGTTTATAAAATTTGGTACGATTTTTTCTAATAATCTTATTGTTTTCTCGTTAATGGCGAGTTCAAATTGAGATACATGCCTGTCGCAAATAGTTGGTAAAAATCTTGAAATTTGGAAATGAGTACGTTGTGTCGAAATTATTTTATTGCGTATTATGCTCTTGATATCTTTTTAAAAATTGCGACACGTGTGACAAATCATGTGTGAGTTTTTTTTTATAAGTAATGATACGGCATGCTTGTTTTCATCGACTAATAGATAGAACATGATTAACCGTTAACAAAATCATTGTTAATTGAGAAAAAACTAGAGTTGTTCTAAAGCCTCTCAGTTGGGGTAAAAAAACTGAGTACTTGTGTATGACCCTCTCAGTTGGGGTATAACTTGAGAACTTATGTATGGCCCTATCGGTTGGGATCATACATTGAGAACTTAAGTATGATCCTCTCAATCGGGGTTAAAGATTGAGGTTCGGACTATGGGTTATAATAATAGTCACAATAAATACGATGTCTGTTATGTTGCTAGTGAATGAGAGCATGCGCATTGTTCTAACATGGATGAGATATGAAACTTCCCGTTCCATTTAAATAAAATTATAATTGTCGTACGTGGATGTTTTATACGCCTCCGTTTTGATACAAAAGTTTAGAAATCCTCCTTTGCTGGCAAATATTTTGTAATTTTATATTTTACTCAATTATTCCTTGTTTTGAATATCAAATGCATGTATTGGTAAATGATGGTCTGGTACTATTAACATACAATGCTCATATCAGTAAGAGGTAGAGACCACTTATTGGGCGATTAGTTCGCTCATACCACGTGTCATGTCTTGCAGATGAGGTGTATGAGAAGGGTGAAGAAGAGCTATACTGGTGGGAGTTATTTCTACTTTTATTTAGTTGTTAGGACGTGGTGCTGAAGTTGAATTTTAAGACATATGTTTTTTTTTTTCGCTGCAAACATATATTGGACTTTCATTGTCTAAGTATTATTACTATTGAGTTCGTACCTATGGTTTAGTAGTGAGGGCTTCATGCTATTAAGGCTTTGAGCTTGGTAGCATGGCCGTATCGTGACCCCTATTTCGGGGCGTGACAATTAGCATCTTTATATGCATTTAAAAATATATTATTATAAGTATAAAATATTATATAATAGTATATATACTATATATTGTTGTATTCTATATATATTTCGATATGTATGCTAAAGTATATATAATAATTTTTTAAATATTTACTAAATATAATATGTTATTAGCATCTTTGTATGCATTTGACAAAATATTATTGTAAGTATAAAATATTATATAATAGCATATATGCTATATATATTTGTGTTCTATATTTTCGATATGTTTGCTGAAGTATATATGTAAATACTAAAAAAATTAAAATATATGAAACATTTAACAATATATTTTATAAATTTATAATTAGTTTAATATTTTAAAATAATATTTCTTATGAATGAGAAGTTGCTTAGTTGTTTCTTTCCTTTTCTTTTTAATTTTTAAGTTTCATTGTTTACAAACATCTAAATGTGTAATTTAGAAAGTTTTGTTTTCAATTCCTTTTTTTCATCCCTTTGGTATATCAAACATAGAAATGATATATCAAATTAATATCATTCCCACTTTTATTCCATTCTAAGGTTATTCTATTCCCAAACATAGGAATGATATACCAAATTCGCCCCATGGCCACTTTATTCCCCAAAATTTATTCCAATAACCAATTACCCCTAAGAGTTTAATTAGGAATCTACTTTCTTAGTATCTATATAAATTAGGAAACACATTAGTATAAATATGGGATGAATTGGAAGACTTCGACATACTTTACTCTCTACATTTTGTTTATCTTATTCTTCTCTTTTCTTTTATGTGTTTTCTCATGAACTTACTTGGTTTATGTCTTTACTTTTGGTTAAAGATACAGTGAATGCTTGATTCTTCTATATTGTGACATCTATTTGTGCTTTGTATTTTGATTCACTCAGGTATTTGTATTGTCCTCTAAACTCTTATTACAAATAATCTGATTTATGAATGATAGGGTCGATTGTTCATATTCAAGAATATTTGCCTAGCTAATTGCAGTTTCAAATCCACAATTATTTGAATAGTCTAATAACTAGTGGCAACAAAACATAGTTCATTATGTTCAACTAGTCGATTATGTTGGGAAATGCACAATCTAGGTTAAAGGAATCCTCGTAGGAACTTGTTTATCAAAACTGGATTTTGCTAGTTCTTAATGTTATTGGTAGATTAAATCTTGAGAACGAACCAAATGTTGTAAACTTATTAGAGAATAAATCAATGGACATTTCTTGACTAATAAAAATGCAAGGAAATATGAGGTTGTTAAGTTGTAACAACTACCATAACCAACTTATCTATAATGAATGAATGTCAATTTTTTGCATTCATGGTCCATAATGAAATTTTGTTGGATCATGTTATTAATTGAAAATCTTTTCTCATATTTATTTCTCCTTTCAACTTTATTTATGATCTTAACAAACCCTCCCCCCCCCCCCCTTCATCTAAATACCCATTTCTTGATTTTGATGTATTAGTTTTCTCTTACATTTGAACTTGAATTTGATCCCAAGATAGAGAAGACGAACTTTGAAAAGAAACCAAAATACGACTTGAAGAGGCATCCATTTCTTCTAAGACTGTAGCAGAGTTAGCCCAAAACTAGTTGACTCCTTTAGAGAGTATGAGAGCGAAGTCATGAAGTGAATTTCGAAGGGGACGTCGCTAGGCCTAAATCAACCCCTTTACATCAGATAACCTACTATAAATGTTGATTTTGAGCTTAAATCAGGTCTTACTAACCACTTTTCATGGTCTTGCAAGTGAGAATTTGTACAAACATCTCAAGAAATTTCATGTAGTGTGTTCCAACATGTGAACCTAAGACATTACCGAAGAACAAGTGAAATTGCGAGCCTTTCCATTCTTTCTAGCCGACAAACCAAAAGATTGAATGTATTTTCTACCTTTCGCAACCATCACTAGTTGGAACAAACTCAAAAGGCAATTTCTTGAAAAATACTTTCCTGCTTCATGAGCCACGATAATTTTTCGAGGGAAGTCTTTACGAGTATTTGAGAGATTCTAGCAACTAATTGAGAGTCGTTCTCACCACTAAATTGTTGAACAGTTATTGATCCACATATTTATTTCCTAGACGCTGCAAAGAAAATATGACTGCTAATCCTGACCAGGCCAGGCCATCAGAATAAGAAGGGCCTTTCAACAAAATCAACACAAAGAGGTCTTCCTTATTTTTCTTTAGTTCAATTGTTGGCGCGTTCGAGCCCCTCTTTTAGATAAAGGAATTTCTTGATTTGTGGATCTCTCTATATATAATAGAATAGAGAAAGAAGAGAGAGAAAGAAAGACTCCTTACATTATGTGTAATGTAGTAATTATCTTTTTCAATTGGGAGAGATGGTTGAGTGGACTAAAGCGTCGGATTGCTAATCCCTTGTACGAGTTATTCGTACCGAGGATTCGAATCCCTCCGTTTCCGTTTCCGTTTCGTTGATGACTTGATTTATTTTTTAACATGTAGAATTCGGGTGTAGGGATTTTTGAAAACAAACAATGAACCCAAACAATCGACAAGGAACATTCCAAGGTATTTAGGATGAGATGAGAGTAAGGTTTTTTTCATCAACAAGCGCCCCCTTAATATCCAAGCAATCACTATCATTTCCATTTTACTAACATGGGTAACAAGACCATCCAAATATTATGATATTTAAGCAAATACTATAATAGACGCACATAAGCAATTCCAACTAATTAGCCTAATTACAAAAAGAAAAATCGAAAAATAAGTGATGTTAAATTGTTAAACTTCAAAAGGCTTAAAACATTCTTCAACTTTTGAGTTGTTTGATAATCAAATCCCATTTTGCTACATTATGGGGTCAAAATCATAAAGAGCAAAAATAAGTTGCTTTGTCTCATCGCCAACAATCCACGCTTCTTCCCCTCCTTTGTTTGATGTTTCAGCCTCTTGCTTTCTCTTGTTCCCTATATACATAAAAAAATAAAATCAACAACAATAGTGATGAAATGAACTATGTGAAAGTTTAGATATTATCTACTTGCAAAGAAGCCACCAATCAAAAAGGGGGGAAAATAAAATATGATTATTACAATTTCATATTTTGTTTTACTTACCAATACCAACATGTGTGCTCTTGGGATCACCTTTTGCTATCGGGGTTTCATTTCGAAAAATCTCTTGGGTTGTATGGTTATAGTATCCTACACGTATTCGGTTGAGCAACTTATCTCCTCTAACTTTACGAGGAGGAGAACCATGAATAGTCAAATTCTGTGGCAATTAATAATACATGTTATCTTCAAAAGTAAATAATGAAATATGTTGTTCATGATACTAAGTTATTACCGTAGTATTCTTAAGTGTATCTCCTTTCTTTCTACGTTCAGGTAGTAGCCCCACAAGAATAAAGGCGTGAACAGCCACAGAGATCGAAATTGAATGTCCGTCTTCAAATGGACATAGAACTGAAAGAGAAGTAAATTTTTACCATTATAAACAGATGTGAAAAACTTTAAGAGATCTAAAGGAATTAGTAAAGTGTAAAATTAAAATCTCAAATTAAAATCAATTACAGTAATTCATAAATGATGATTTGTAATTATGGTAAACCAATTATATTAAAAAAGAAGAAAAAGAGAATATTGAAGTCCATGCGCAACTAACAAAATATAATAAAATATTTCCTTAAAATTTAATTAGTAGACTAGTAAAAATTGAGTATCATAAATGTAGATAAGAAGATTGACTTTTGAGTTTTACCACATCCGATTTATTTGGTTTTGAGCGAGATAAACGACGGATGATCCAAGATTCTTTTCTCTCAGTATAAGAAAGATGTGAGACTCTTCTAGTTTCCATGGTTGCTCCTCCTTGCCATAGAACAATCTGACTCCATAAAATATTTGAAATTATCAACGATATATTATTTTCTTAAACAAGTAAAGTATTCTACACAGGCAAAATACAAAGAGCTAATATAATATTGTTTAATTTCTCACATTATTTCTTTTGGGACATGACTTCCACTCTTAGCACAATTGGAAAGAAATGAGATAGATATTTACTTCAATAAGACAACTAGTTCCATTACAACATGTAGAAAAGATTATTTACATATAATACAACTTACTATATATCAATTGTGAAGTTCTGGACTCTTTTTCAAAAGCATGCTTGTTATGAATGGAAAATCACATATTGATATGAGGCAAACAAGACTCTCAAGATTAGCAAGATCAATCAAACTAGATAATAAAGTTCAAGAATCATAGCTTTTACCTCATTATTCATACTGAAATTTGTTTCTGATTCTTCAGGCGCAACAGTGGACAACGGGATGGCTGGTAATGCAATTTGAACATCCTCTTGTTTATTTTTTGTTCGCGCAATCATCTATAACATTTGAAACATAGGAAAAATATAACATTTATTTGATGAAGGTAGAAAATTTTCTAACTAGCATTTGATTGTGATGGTCCTTAGTAATCTTTGTTTCTTCTTTTGAGTTGTTTGTAGTAGGTTAATCATACTTAATAAATATGGATTATGACAACAATAATAACAGTTCAAGCTGAAGTTCAGTGTATTAAATCGAATAACAAGTTAATTACATCGATACATTTCAACCATTCACCATCAAATTAAATGGTCTGTATATAACCACATTAACATACAGATGTGAATATATATAGTTTGATTCTAAAATTAAGGGTTAAGGCCAATGATTAGTTATTTCCTCTAATGGATTTTTACTCCTTTAAGAGATAATGTACATATATTTTAATTTGTTTCTATATGCTAACATTAATTAGTTACTTATGGATAGCAAAAAAATGAACTGTATAGGGGGAGAAAGGGTTCTTCCTTATTATTCTATGGTATTTATATGTCCTTGTAATTCTTAAATTCTAAATTAATTGGAGAGATTGTGAGACACATTCTCTTCATAATACTAAAAGCATATTATCCTAAAAGATATCAAGATTAAATCTATAATCAATTTAATAGGCAGGAAACAGTTAGATTTTAAATATGCCAGGTTGCAATCATGAAATAATATACAATTTTAATTACATATTTCAGTAAGAAAAAATTCTCTACTTCGTAAATTTCTACTACCAACAATTGTTAGGAAGTCAAAAAAAAAATATATATAAAGAGAATAAGAAAATTACTCACAGATATGTCTGTTGGTCCATCATAGCCCGTTAGAATGAAAGGCTTAGGCATGGCAGGTTGTTGAGTGAATCTATAAAATGGTGTGTACTTCTGTTCGAGAAATGCTCACTTAGCAATATTATTAGCTTAAGAATATATAAGCAAAGTCATAGCAATAATGTACAACCTAATATAGTCTATTTAACTCTACTAATTAACAAGTTCATGGGAGCAACAATACAATAGAGTGCGTGACTTATTAGCAAAAGCTACCATTGTTCAAGAGAAAGGATTTGTTCCTTCATGTTCTTGACAAGTTCAAAAACTAAAAAATATGTGAAACCCAAGGAACCTCTTGACAAGATTTAGACATATTATCAAAATACTCCGAGGTAAGAATGCAAAATTGATGTATTGAGATCAATGCAATCTAGTTTAAATTTCTCTCCAGCCGTTGATGGTTGATATTTTTCCATTAGTGAGCATCAAGTCTATCTCAAAATAAGAATTAAGGGTAAAGTTTGAAAACATCGTTGCTATATATGTTAATAAATGTCATGATTGTGGCACTACTCAGTTTAAATCTAAAATTATTTTTAAAATATAAATAACAAGTGTACATGTAAAGATAAATTTCGTTGAAACTAAATCTTAAGCAATTATATAAAATATGACGATAATTTATCAAAAAAAAATGGGGATAGAATAGACACGTAAAATAGCTTTTGAATAAAATGATTTTTTATTTTGGAAGGAATGGTAAAAGAGAATGTTTCAATTATTTTTTGACGAGAAAGTTTGAATTATAAAACATTTACCTAATAGCTTTACGAAACAGATATATACAACTTTAGAAAAATTGAAAAACCGTTATTACAATCAATTAAGGATGTGGATACCGTTATCAAGTTAGAGTGTTCTAACATCAACAAATGAAAATAGATCACATGAAACAACTAACGACAAAGACATCGTGCATTCTATATGGGAATAAATCCAAGAATTAAAAATGATCATATCTTCCTTAAATAAAAGGTTCGTTACCCTTATATCAAAGTAGCAACTGGGCCAAATAATTAAGTACTATTTAATTATTAGTATTTGATCTACTCCTTCTTAAAAAATTCTACAAAAAAAAAAAAAAAAAAAATCGCTTGCCAATGTATAAAGAAAGTGACAAATTCCTTTTGATCTTACCTGTCTATCGATGTAACCCTACATATAAATAAAGTGGCACAATTAGATCAAAGAATAAAAAAAAAATACTTATATTAGCCATACCTTAGCATATAAGAACTAGAAGTAATTAACTAAAAATAATTATTTTCACTGGTTGTCTATCTCACCTGATTGATTAGCTTAAAAAATGAAGCACTTAACAATTGCTTCCTACTAATGTACATGAGACCTTGTCCTATGGTCCCAGTAGCTTCAACAGGAACCATTTCAAGCTTTTGATCTGCTTCACCAGCCATTTTCTAAATTCTTTGTGTTGAAACTTCAGGCAAATGCCGGATATGAATCTATATGTTTGTTTTTTAATTTTATTCTTTGGGGATGTAGGGGTTGTGAAGAGAAACAAGGAGAAGAGAGTTGTAACGGAAGGGCACAGAAGATTGTGTGTTTTAGTGTGTGTTTGTGTGTGTGTGAGTCTCTTTATTTAAAGAATGCTGACTTGTATGTACACAATCTCTTTAATTCAAATTAATAAACATGTTTTGAGATTGTCCACATTTTTATAACAGGTAGGATTGACAACTTGTTTGTCATATTCTCGCCCTGATTCCTGTCCAAAAAGACTCTGGCACCTTGCGCGTGTGAATGGGTGATATATATATATATGTCTTTGCTCAGCACGTGACCGTATACCCCAAAATGCGATATTAAACTTTGATGGAGGATCGAGCAACTGAAACCCAGACACCAAAAGTCCTCTATTCTCATGAAGTTATTTTCCAAGTACCTAATTAACAATGACAAACATTGTCAGAAAGTTTGATGAGAAAACAATATATAATTTACCTATAGTTTCTAAAATAAGAGGTAAAATTATATCTGTGGTAAAATAAAATTTTCAATGTCCCTAAATGAGAAATTTTTGTTTTTTTCAATTTTTTTCTATTTTTGTCTATTTACCATTTGTATACATAATTATTGTATCCCATATATAAATGAGTTAATTAATTTCTATAGATATCAACTTTTAACAATTTTCATTATTAAATGTTGAATTAAATGTAAGCAAATCAAATGTGATAATTGAATTCAAAATTATTCTACCTAACAATTAGTATATAATAAATTAATGAAATTATAATTGAATTTAGCTATATATAGAGAATTTGATACACACAAAGAGGCACCCTCACCTTCCTTAATTTCGAGTTTGGTATTTATTATCTCTGGTGGAAACAACTAACGCATTAATATTATGAAAAGTTTCTCTAGATTTACTTATCAATATTTGTAATATTCTTAATTTTTTTAATATTTAATAGTTATGATAGTATTAATTTTTTAATGATTAAAATTTTTTAAATTAGGTCTAACGAGTCCAGTTCGACGAATCCCAAAAGAATTGAATCTTATTTTAATTTCTTTTGCAAGTCGGATTTCAAATTTTGACAAACCTGCCATAAACCAAACCTTACTGTTGCCATCCCTAATCTTAGCACCCATTGTGAATTCAGGAAAATTTTATATTGGACAAGATTTGGCAAAATCAAATCAATCATAGAGTAAATATGATACACTTGCTTAGTGATTGATTATTTTTTTTTCTAAATTATACATCAATCATACGATAAGTGTATTGCACTTATGATATTATTGATTTAGAATTGACAAAACCAGATCCAAAATATAATTTCCCGCGAATCCAATAGTTTGAATTTATTTGTGGTATGATCATGTATTTTGCTTTTTTTTTTACAGGGATGATAATGTATTTTTATATGAACACACAATATACATTTTTTTTTATAATAATACTCATAGGAATCTTGAGCTTATCATATTTTTTTAAATAATATAAAAATTTAAATGAGAATTATATTCTTATAGTTTCTAAATAATACTAAATTTTTAATTGTAAATTCACTGGCATATTTCCTTTTCTAATAGTATCTTATATTATGGATTTATTAATAAATTAAACTTGAATTAATTTAATTGAATCAAATACGAGTCCTGTTCCAACAATCTCATATTTTTACTCAAATTTTATAATTTATGACTAAATTTAAATAATTAAACAAATTTTATCAATCGATTTAAATCAAATATTATATAACTTAGATTTATTTTTCAACCCTATTTAATTTAGAGTTAGGTCCAATTTGAGAATTATCTAGAAGGCAAGAAAGACATGTTGTTTCTGGCGCAATAAGCCAGTCAATGAGCATAAAACTAATCATTGTCCAAATTGAAAAGGAGTACTACTGCAGATCAGCGCACGGCTCAGATGGAAAAAGCAGTTCCATGAATATACAGACTCGTCGCACCAGAACATTCCCAAAAGGAGACTTCTCCTTTCCCTCCAATTCCACACTCTCTCTCTCTCCCCGAAGACTGAGACTGAGAGAGGTACACTAGCAAATAGAGAAGAGAGAGAAACCACTCAATATACGCTCGACACACACTCTGCGTGTTTGTGTGTGTATTTCTTTACGTTATTGGGCCAAAACTGTTCGCTCAGATTCCCAGCCAATATCGTCGTTCAGGTGACGTTTTCTGTCCTTTTTCAATCTTCTTCCATAGTGGGCTTGTCTTTTTCTGCAGAAAATTAATCTTTAATGGCATACACGAAAGCATGTATCGAAGTGTATATATACACATACGTATTTGTAGTGTTTTGTACAACTGCATAGACGCATGTTTGTATCGGAGTATATGATGCTACATTGACTTCTTGTTGCTTAGCAATGATGTTCTATTATATTGTTGAGTAGCTTTTCTTTTATTATTTTTCTTTTTGCCGCTTCCCCTTTTTGCTTCAACGCCGCTGTCATTTGGACCCATCTGATAAGAGTTGTTTCTGTTGAAAATTTTTGGGCTTTTAACCAGTATTCTAGCTTGTGCTTGCGATGTTGTGGTTCTTTTCTTGGTTTTTGTTTGGAGGGAATTTGGCTATCTATATGAAGTTTTTGGGTTTGTGGTTACTGGTTTTTGTGAACAAGCATGGATGTATTTGAGCTATTGTGCATTTATATGATTAATGTGTAGTTCTGATTCAGCATTGGTGTTTTTTGAGGTGATCGCTGAAGTATTCTCTTCTTTTTCTTTCCCTGACTGAATTAAACTGCAAGAAACAAAGAAATCTGTGTCGGGTCTAATAGTTTAAGCTAAATACTATCTCTGTTTTTTTCACTATGAGCCACGCTACTGCATTGTTGATTTCTTCGTCTGTGTTATCTGTACTTGGCTTTTTTCTTGTACTTTTTCCAGAAAGGCCTGGCCTTTGTTCAGTTGTGTTTTCGGTTCTAGGCTTTTCGTCAGTTGGTTTTGCTTCGTCTCAAACAAAATTACCTCTATTTTGGGATTGTTTGTCAGGAATCTAATCGGCTGTGACTTTCTCTATTAGGAGCATTGTATGAGTAGCTCAATGTAATCCATTAAAAAGTTTTGTTACATTTTATTTTGTCCACTTACATATTGTCTGTGCATAGTCAAACTTATGCCAGCCTTTTGCATTAAGACATAGATTTCGTCGGATTCAGCTTGGGATTCACCTCTGAATTGTTTTTTGATGTTGAACCCATTTAAACTAATCCAATTGTCTAGCTTTCTCTGGTGGACTGGCTGAATAGGCATCGCTTTCTTTCCACTCTTCTGTTGATTAAATTCGGTCTGAGGGGCTGTGTTTTCCTTAATGTTTTCTTTTCTGATTTTCTGTTTGCTGGTTTAAGAGCTAAGTTTTCTTTTAACGGCTCTTTCCTATTGACTAATTCAGTGGACATTTTGGTCATTCTGTTGCATTATAGATGTAGTTGCTCCCAGGTTGCTGTGACAACCTTTGTTTCTGGACATGCAGCACTGCCACATTGTCATTTAAGGAACAACAGTTTGTATTATAGTACTGGAAGTTGAACTAGATTTAGTGTCTGCCAATCTGTTTCTTTAATATTAATTTCTATATTTATCTAGATGAGGGTTCCAACTATCATTCTCCTTAACTGTCTTAGGTCTAGTCATTCAAAATATAAATGGAAAAAGCTGGTAGGGAAAGGGATAAATCTCCATCTTTGGCCCCACCAGCGTCGACTATACTACACGATGTGAAGGTAGAACGAGTAGACCTGCCTAAGAGGTCTATAATTACACGGCCTGGATTTGGGACTTCTGGCCAACGTATCTCTTTGCTCGTAAATCACTTCAGAGTTTCTGTCAGAAATCCAGATGAATATTTTTACCAATACAGCGTAAAATACAGTACCCTTCTTCTTTCCAAGTCAATTGTATACAGCATGGGTATAAGAATATCAGATTTGATTGCAGGTTTCTATAAGTTCTGAGAATAACAGTGTGGTTGACAGCAAGGTAATTGGGAGGAAAGTCACTGAAAAACTTTACCAAACATACTCGTCTGAACTTTCTGGGAAGAAATTTGCATACGATGGGGAGAAGAATTTGTATACAGTGGGTCCCTTACCGCATAACAACTTCGAATTCACAGTGGTTCTTGAGGAATCTATTGCCAAGCGGTAATTTTATGATTGAAACTTATGTTGTTTATGTTATTGTCTTTTTGTTCTAGCTGCTTCTGAAATCAGACCGAAATTTTTTCATTGTGCACTAGTGGTAGCCCTTCTCATAGTGGAAGCCCAAACAACTCTAGCAAAAAGTCTAAGCGTTCTCTACAGTCAAATACATTCAAGGTAGAGATCAGTTATGCTGCTAAAATACCCTTGAAGACGATATCTCTTGCCCTTCAAGGTGCTGAAACAGAAAAAGTTCAAGATGCTCTGAGGGTTTTAGACATCATATGAGGCAACAAGCAGCGAAACGGTACATACCAGCAATTATGTTTTAGACTGTATCTTTATAGTTTTTAGCTTGTACATAAAAGGTGAACATTTGAAGCAGAGGATGCCTTTTGGTTCGACAATCATTCTTTCATGATGACTCAAGAATGTTCACTGATGTTGGAGGGGGTGTGACAGGCGTGAGAGGGTTCCATTCCAGCTTCCGTCCAACTCATGGTGGCTTATCTCTGAACATGGGTACTATCCACTTGCTTTCATTCCTACAATTGCGCTGTTTCACGTTGTGCATCTTGGACAAATAATGCTACGAAATTTCTTTTCTCAGATGTATCGACGACCATGATCTTAAAACCTGGGCCCGTTCTGGATTTCCTTCTTGCTAACCAGAATGTGAAGGAAACTCGCTATATTGACTGGGTAAAGGTATGTTATGATTTTCAGCTGCGTGTTGCCACATTCTTCTTACCCTGCTTGTTCGTGACACTGAGATTGAAATGCAGGCCAAAAAAATGCTAAAGAATTTGAGGGTTAAGGCCATACATAGTAACATGGAGTTCAAAATTATAGGTTTGAGTGACAAACCCTGCAATCAGCAATTGTAAGTATATAGTTGATCTAGCTGAGTTTATCTTCCTTCATGTCCAGAAGACTTAAGACATTGATCTATATTTTCAGTTTTTCGCTGAAAGTCAAAAGCGGCAGTGGTTCCAAAGATGAAGGCGAGACCTTGGAGATTACAGTTTATGACTATTTTGTTAAGCACCGTAATATAGACCTTAAATATTCAGCATACATGCCATGCCTTGATGTTGGAAAACCAAAACGACCAAATTACCTGCCCCTAGAGGTGCAAAACTTTTTTATCTCTAGTTGTCTTATGAACTCTAAAGCTTCTCATTCAAGAAACTCAATTTTGTTTTCTTTTTGGAATTCCAGCTCTGTTCTCTTGTCTCTCTTCAGAGATACACAAAAGCATTATCAGTAACACAGAGGGCATCCTTGGTTGAAAAATCGAGGCAGAAGCCCCCGGAGAGAATTCGAGTTATAACTGATGTAAGTTGTTCAATATTTATATCTATCTTCTCAAGCATGCTGATTTCATTTCTTCTTTGAATCTTCCAGGCTGTGAGTAACTACCGGTACGACGAAGATCCGCTCCTTGTTGCTTGTGGTATATCAATAGAAAAACAGCTTACTCAAATCGATGGACGGGTCCTTGACGCACCAAAGGTAGTTATTGTTCCTTAATGATTAACACATATTTGTTGCATTGCATACTAGCAATGACTTAGATGCTCTTCCGCTTCCAGTTGAAGGTTGGTAATAGTGAGGATTGTATACCCCGTAACGGCCGATGGAACTTCAATAACAAGGTATTCTGTTTGTGCTATTCACTTAAGACGACTTAAGAAAAGGAAATGATAGGATATTGAAATATCCTATTTTAGTTCCTGGACTACTTTGATTAATCTCGGGATTTTGTTTCCTAAAGTAGATGAGGCAATTTTTTGAACTTATCAATTCATTGCTCTGATTTCGATCTTTTGAAGAAACTTCTAAACCCCAGCCGGATAGATCGTTGGGCACTTGTTAACTTCTCTGGACGTTGCGATACTAGTCATCTTTCACGGGAACTCATCAACTGTGGAGGAACAAGGGCATTGTAAGCTGTACCTTATTCTCTTTCTCTATTATTCTTTTCTTGCTAGAGCATATTTAAAAATCTATTATTTTGTTTTATGTAGCATATTGAACGCCCTTATACAATAATTGAGGAAGATCACCAATGTAGAAGAGCTAGCCCTGTGATACGTGTAGAAAAGATGTTTGAACAGATTATGGCCAAGCTACCCGGTCCACCTGACTTTCTGCTTTTGTGTTTGCCAGAACGGAGAAATTCTGATATTTATGGTAGTAATTCTGTTCCACCTTTTCAGGGTTGCAGAGTATTTTACTGACCAATCGTTCACCATTTCATGAACTTTGTATTAACACTTAGGACCCTGGAAGAAAAAATGTCTGAGTAACCTTGGTATTGTCACCCAGTGCATTTCTCCTTCCAAAATTAATGATCAGTACCTGACAATGTACTGCTAAAAATTAATTCCAAGGTAATAAGCGAAAGCCGCAAAAGATTGAATTTCGCTTGTCATTTTCTGTGACCTCTCTCTCTTATTATGACTATTTTCCGTATTGCATCATAGCTTGGGGGAACCAACTCGCTGCTAGCAATAGAGCATTCCCGTCGTATTCCACTTATTACAGATAAGCCAACCATGATCCTGGGGATGGATGTCTCACATGGTTCTCCTGGTCGATCTGATATTCCATCCATTGCTGCTGTAATTTGCCAATAGAACTTTTCACAGTATTCTCAGACATGTTTTATTTTATGCTTGATGCGTTCACTTTTTACTGTTGTAAGGTCGTTGGGTCCCGGAGTTGGCCATTGATATCAAGATACCGAGCAGCTGTACGAACCCAATCGCCCAAGGTCGAGATGATTGAGTCTTTGTTCAAGCCACTAGCAAATGGGGAGGACGATGGTATTATGAGGTGCTTCACTCTGAATGATTTATAAATTTATAATCCCGTTTTATGGCTTAAGTAGACAAATGATATTTCTGCATATGCTGAGATATGCCTCTACTATTATGCTTCAGGGAACTGCTTGTGGATTTCTACGAAACCAGCAATGGACGAAAACCAACGCAGATAATTGTTTTCAGGTAAGGCTACAGAAGAGTCTGGCAGTGAAACTTCCGTTTGACCACTTCATATACTTCCGCGCCTAAGGTGTGCAGATGCATGAACGTGCCATGCATCTGTGCTAGTTAATGTATTAAAACAGATGTTATTAATTATCTTTCTTTTGGCATTATCTATGATTTTTGTACTTTGTTGTTTGGATTTCATTGTTTTCTAATAATTGTGTGATTTAGGCAAAATGGAGCTGATTTCTTGCTTTTTGCCGCTATTCTTTTATATAAAATCAAAACTTATATAAACAATTATGTGACTGTTAAACCTGTAAAGTAAGGTTTGTGGGATTTGACTGGACTGCAGGTAGTTGCTTTATGACAGATTGAATGGGGCTTGCTTTGGATAACATTTCTTGCAATTTTACTTTCCATTCAAACTTGTTATTGTTCTGAAATCTCTGTGCTTTTGTGTGATTTTTTTCTTCTCTATGCATGCTGACATTTCATTTTTCTTTCTTCCAGTATAAATTCAAATGGTTGAATTTCTCTTGTTGCGATTCTATTTACAACGTACCTTTGTTCATAGGCAATCACTTATATGATTAAATATGCTGCTAGAAAGCTGGTTGACCACGTTCCTTTTGAATGAAATACTACTGTAGAATGAAATAGGAGCAATGAAGCTATGGTCTCTTTGACGGGCTTACAATCAGTAACTTGGATGCATAATGCTTTTTCTGTTTAGATTGATACTTAGGTATAATCTTTCTCACAGGGATGGTGTGAGTGAATCACAGTTTGCTCAGGTTATGAACATCGAACTTGATCAAATGATAAAGGTACCTTTTCCGTTTCTTGGTTCCAGAGAGCATATTGAACTTATGACACTTTTTGTTTTGTTTCCTTCTGGACCGATATCATGAGTTTTTGGTTTCTATTTGGAAACACTCATATCACATCATATATTTGTAGCAAGTATATGAGAATTTGCTAATCTCTTGCAGGCTTATCAGCATCTTGGTGAGACTGACATTCCGAAATTCACCCTGATAGTAGCGCAGAAGAATCACCATACCAAGCTATTCCAAGCTTCAGCTGCTGAAAATGTCCCGTCCGGTCTGTTTTTTTCCGTTGATGCACACTAATACACACTCATGCTACCAACAATAAGGATAAACATGTTCTCTCTTTTGCCTGCAGGAACTGTTGTCGATACAAAAATCGTTCATCCTAGAAATTATGATTTCTATATGTGTTCTCATGCGGGGATGATAGTAAGTTACTACCCCTCCTTCCTCCTTTATTATGTATCAAATCAGTCACACCGGTGCTATTCGGTGACGTGCAATGCAAAATGACAGGGAACTTCTCGACCTGCTCATTATCATGTCTTGCTTGATGAGATTGGTTTCTCCCAGATGATCTGCAGAATCTGATCCATTCACTTTCATATGTGTAAGATTTTAGGAGTTAATGTTTTCTGCTCTCAAACTGAAGCCGTATTACTAGCTATGTAACATCATTTTTGTTTTTTTCTCCAGGTACCAGAGGAGTACCACTGCTATCTCCATTGGTACTTCCAACTTCCTTGCTAAAACCTGAGTTGCCATTTAACTGCTCCTATTCGTATGAATTCCAGGAATAAAATTACATAGGCATCTCTGAAATTCAGGAATATTTAAGAAAAAACCTAAGTTTCGGAAAAATTATACTGACACCCTTTGCAGTCATTTTTTACATTATAAATTGATGCCTAGCTATATCTATGATTTAAAATAACTGTAACTATGCCAAAGTTCATTTACAGAATATGATTAAGCGACTGTACTGTTTTCCATTGCAGTTGCACCGGTATGTTATGCACATCTTGCAGCCCAACAAATGGGCCAGTTTTTGAAGTTTGAAGATTCCTCTGAAACATCATCTGGTCAGAAAAGCATGACAGCTGCTGGAAATGTCCCTGTCCCCGAGCTGCCCAGGCTCCACAAGGACGTTGCCGGATCCATGTTCTTTTGCTGAAGTTACGACAAATTTTCCTACCTTGGTAACGGTTCAAGGTCGGGATTCTAGAAAAGATGTAAATAGTTGGGTGCTACCTACGAACAGGTCTGTAGTTGAGGCAATGGAACGAGGTGAAGATCATCTTAAAGTAGCTCTGAGAGTATTTATTGTAGGCCAATTGATGGTGTTGAGAAATTTTGATGTGGAAGATGTTCGCTTGTCTTTGAATGTCTTGATGCATAGAGCTATTGCTTGCTTTCCCTTGTTTTGTTTGTCTGGAATTTGAAAAAATGTTGTCTTAGTTGCTGTATTAATTGCATTTATTCTTCTTACTAAAGCTGTCTTAATCAGACGTGAACATCCAGTTTAAGAGATTAATTTGTTTCAAAATGTGGAGAGTAACAAAGAGAAATGGGAAAATCAGAGGTTCTTCACAGTAAGAACTGTTCTACATTTTCTTTTTAGGTAAAAGGTAAAATTCATTTAAAAATAAATAAGTGCTACAGCATAATTTGTGAGTTATCCACCAACTTATGGTGTTTCCCAAATTCTATATAGAGCATATATGGTTAAAGCGATGGCAACGGGGTAGGTTTAGGGAGGGTTTGTCAAAATTCGAGATTCGTTCTGCCAAGAAAATCTTGGATTTAGACCCATCGTGGACTTGGGACCTTGGCTGGACTCAGTAGATTTGGTTAATATTTAGGGTTAAATACATTTTGCACTCTTAAAGTAAACAAACTTCATCAATTACCCCGTAAACTAAAGAAATCTTCAATTACCCTCCTATTTTTGAGAAATTTCTTTAAATTAAATAAAAATGGACAAAAATATCATTGATTATTAATAATATGCTACATTCATTTTAATGCCTTCTATAGTTAAATATATCAATCAATTTGATTTCAATTTTCATTCATTTATGATGTTAATAAATTAATATTCGATTAATCACATATTGATAAGATCAATGCTAGTATTTTTAAATTAAAATAAATTTATATACTTGTTTTGTGCATTACACTAGATATAGTTTTATGGACAAAAATATTGCAAGTGATTGTCGAGCCTATTGTTTTGGCACCCAAATATCAACTGAGGTAATTTGGGAGTTAATGAAGTAATTTTATTTTTTTTTTTTTTTGTCTTTTCATATAATAACTCTATGTCACTCCTTGACTTAACCTTAGGTCCAACACTTAGGCCTATTAATTAGTGTGCAATACCTAGATCCAAATCCAGAACTCATTGATGGTTATGACTATACCCGTACCTAATAATTTTACATTAGATACAGACTTGGACACATATATATGATAATTATTTTTTTTATTTGGGTAGAGCCTACACTCTAAAATATCAGTAGGCAAAATTTAAATATGCAAAAATACTTTATTCGTTAATTTAAAATTAGTAAATTTATAAACTTTTGCTAATTATCAATACGACTATTTATACACTCAAATTCAAAATAATTATTTTGTACTTAATGTGAATATATCATATTATTAGTAGCTAAGGGTATTTTTATCAATTTTTATTTAGTTTAAAGAATTATCCAAAGATAGGGGGATAAATGAAGGTTTATTTAGTTTACGGTAATTGATGAGGATAACATAAATCAGGGGTGCAAAATGTATTTAACCCTAATATTTTTAAAAAAAAAATACTATCATAAATTTATAAATACGAGAATAATATTATTGAGAGGTTAATATTTTTTTAAAATTTATCTCTACATGTTTTAGGCGTTGAACTATTAAAAAGAATAAGATAAGTTTATGTATTATATGTAAATATAAATAAATAATACATATTTTTTTATATATGTACAAATATATTTTACATAAGTATATATAAAATATACAAAAAAAATTAAAAATTTAATTAGGGCGGGTCCGAGGTAAGTACGTGTCCGAACCGCTAAAGTCCATATCTGCCCCCGGACCCATTTAAGCTTCAAAATTCGTTCCAATCAGTGTGGATCCCATACCATCTCTGCCATAGTCTCTTTTCATTCATTTTTCCATCTGGTCTAAGGCCAGAGTTGCAACCATTGAGGTCTCCCACTACACTCTACTAAACAGTTTGTTGTTTCTTTACGGTCATACATGATAAACCAAACTAGCCAAGAGATGTATGCTGCAACAATTAGGTGCTTGCCTTGCCATCTAACTGTTGCCCACTAAATTCTTCGACTCCAATCCCTATACGGCCACGCATCTGAGCCTTTCATAGACTTATAGACCTATATATAAAGAAAATGTGTTGATGTGTTTCCATTTCAATTAATGTGCATAGCATGCAGACCGCCCAACTTTTGATTTTTGGGCGGTCTATAAGCGCGTCTATTCACGCAATCGGAATATTTTATTTTATTCACTGAAAGTGTAAAAAGAGGCAATGTGCAACAAAATGCAAATGTTGGGGAGTCGAGTGTAAAAAAAAATGAGGGGGTGTGATTGCAAATTTTCAAAAAAATAAAAGGTTGTTTGTTGAGTGATAATGATATTTTTGTGGATGTATGTATAATTATCTAAAAGATATGTATTGTTTGTGTAAACATGTTATAGATCAAGATGTATAAATGTAATTATCCCCAATATAAATGAATTCCTATGGATTTTGAAGAAGTTAAGAAAATGCTTCAGGACTGAAATATGTACGCATTTATTTTTTAAGTTGACTTTGTCAAAGTATGTTCCTGCTTTTCTTAGGAATCAGTTATTTTGTTATTTATGCTTTGCAATCATGGAGCAAGTTGAGGATCATGTTATTAGTTGGTTGTTATATTTCCAAGCTTTAAATATTGTAATATTTTGATTATTCCATGAATGAAGTACTCTGTTTTTGCCTCAACAATTTTGCAAAACCAACAATTGTTATCAGAGCCTCATTCTTAAGGGATCTGTGAGTGAGTGTATGAGGTTGTTGTGTTATGGACATCGAAGCAAGTTCCAATTTCTCTTCAATTTCTCCACCAGTGTTTAATGGAAACAACTACCAGAATTGGGCAATTCGTATGGAGGCATATATGGAAGCTTTGGACATTTGAGAAGCAGTGGAGGAGGATTATGAAATTCTTGCTCTCCCAAACAATCCTACTGTAACCCCCTTTTGGGTTGGTGTCCGGCATTGGTGTGGCAGGCGTGCGCATCAGGGCGCGGGACAGTGTCGGCATGGAGCGACACAGTGATGGACAATCAGACAGACGGTCGGTCGGGCTGCCAAGCGGCAGCGTGCGCGGGCAGGCATGCAGCGCATAGCGGGCGGACAGGCTTGGCAGATGCGCGCGCTGAACTCAGCAGCTTGGCGCAGCACTCGGCAGCAGTGCGCTGGAGCTCGACGGCTGTGCACAGAGCTTGCTAACGAGGGCGGTTACGAACGGTTTCTGAGAGCTTGAGTGGTGGGAGGCAATTACACGGTAATTGCCGCGCACTTGGCATTGAGCAGACGGTTAGGTTGGCTGACTAGACCCAACAGTTGAGGGTTGTTCTCTGCACAGTTTTATATTGATTGTGTAGCATCAGAGTTGCACATGAGTGTGTGTGCAAGCCTGAGTGTTTTCCTTGTATTTGTGCATGGTGATTAATGCAAGGTTGGGAATATTTCTTGTAATTGTTGTGCATTGCTTATGCTTATGTTGATTGATGCCTGCGTGGCTTATTGATTTGCTATAATATAATCCAGTCTAAATTAAACACGAGCGTTGTGAGATTGAGGGAATGGGCTGACTAATTTGAGTAAAACTAGGCCGCACAGTTCGGACAGAAAATTCATGGTCGGTAAAAACCCCTGTGACAAGTGTATCAGAGCCAGGTTCCCGCTGGTTCTATGGAGTTTGAGGGATGGCAGACCAAACTTCGTTGCGTAATCATGTGGCTGAATTAGAGTCCCAAGTTCAACTAATGATGGAACTTCTTGGACAGGCCCCGGAGTTTCCATCGGTGGCCCTGTTTCCCCTCGTGGATACCCTACATTCGAGGGTTGAAACGTTGCAGAAAGCGGTGGGTGAATGGCCGAATATGTTGGATAAGCGAGTAACATCGGCGATTGAGGAAGCAAGCATCCTCACTGACGCAGTTGATGTGAGGGTTGATGGCGTTCAGGCCGAGGTGAACTTGTTGAAACGAGTGGTGGGCCAGGACGAAGACCGTGCTCCTATGTCTAAGGTAAAGGTTCCTGATCCGAAGCCCTTTGGCGGCGCACGTAGTGCCAAGGAGCTAGAGAATTTTCTGTGGGACATGGAAACGTATTTCCAAGCAGCTCACATTCCAGAGGTGGAGAAGGTATCGATCACCAGCATGTATTTGAATGGGGATGCGAAGCTCTGGTGGCGTACACGTCTTTCTGACGACGCCAGTGCGAATCGGGACAAAATCGAGACGTAGGCTGTCTTGAAAAAGGAACTGAAGGATCAATTCTTACCTTGCAATACTTCGTGGCTTGCAAGGAAATCTCTTCGGAATTTGAAACATGCAGGTACCGTGAGAGACTATGTAAAGGAGTTCAGTTCTTTGATGTTGGACGTTCGGGATATGTCCGAGGAGGACAAACTGTTCAATTTTCTGTCGGGACTGCAGACTTGGGCTCACACGGAGTTGAGGCGTCAGGGTGTCAAGGATCTGTCGTCTGCAATTGCTGCTGCTGATCGGTTAGTGGACATTCGGGTTGCTAACAGTTATGATCCAGAAAAGGAAAAGAAAGATTCTGGTAAGGAAAAGGGAAAATCTGGTAAGGGGTGGAAGGATGGAAAGTTTAAGAAAAAGAAGAACCAGGAGGTAACGAGGTTGGGAAACAAGGAGACAGTCCAACCCAACGTTGATAGAACAAAGAAGGGTTGTTATCTCTGCAACGGTGACCACCGCATGCGAGATTGTCCCAAGCGAAGGAAGTTAAACGCCTTGGTGGCTGAGGTCGATGATGATGAGGGTGGATCCACAAGGGTCAATCCTCTGCAGTTGATGAGTAAAATGCAGGAAAGACCACCCAAACAGAAGGGATTGATGTATATGCGGGTGCAGATTAATGGCAAAGCGGTGATGGCAATGCTAGATTGGGGTGCCACTCACAACTTTGTGGCTGATAGAGAGATTTAGAAGCTGGGACTGACTCTCGCTCAGCATTCCAGTCGCATTAAGGCGTTGAACTCGAAGGCGAAGCCTATTCAAGGTGTGGCGTGTGTGGAACTGAAAGTGAGCGCCTGGACAGGCAAATGCAATCTAATGGTTGTCCCCTTGGATGACTTCGATGTGATTCTCGGAATGGACTTTATACTGCTGGCTAACGCAATGGTAATACCTTACCTGAGTGGATTGTTTATTGCTGATCAGAATAGTACTTGTTTTGTACAGGTTACGTACTTGCAGGATTTCGTTCGATCGGCGAAAAAGAAAGACAGTTTGATATCGGCAATGCAGGTGAAAGCGGGTTTGAGGCATGGTGAACAAACATACCTTGCTGCATTGATTGAGATAAAATCGGATGTCGTTCAGGAAGTCCCAGACGAGGTGGGGGAGTTGTTGCAGGAGTTCAAGGATGTTTTCCCTCCTGAACTGCCTAAGAAGTTGCCCCCACGGCGAGCCATCGATCATGCTATTAAATTGGAGCCTGGCGCACGACCACCTACACAGTCCCCTTATCGCATGGCCCCTGCGGAGTTAGCAGAACTGAGGAAGCAGTTGGACGGACTGTTGGAGGCCGGGCTGGTCTAGCCATCCAAAGCACCGTATGGTTCTCCTTTTCTGTTCCAAAGGAAGCAAGATGGTTTGATGAGAATGTGTGTGGACTATCGAACATTGAATAAGGTTACTATAAAAAATAAGTATCCTATTTCAAATGCGATAGATTTATTTGATAAGCTGACTGAAGCCAAATACTACACGAAGATAGATTTGAGGTCAGGATATTGGTAGGTTAGTATAGCTAGAGGTGATGAGCCGAAAACTACGTGTGTGACGAGGTATGTCTATTTTGAATTTTTGGTGATGCCTTTTGGCTTAACAAATGCTCCAGCCACGTTTTGTAATATGATGAATGACGTTCTATATGAATATTTTGGATCGGTTTGTTGTTGTTTACTTGGATGATATTGTAATTTACTCTAAATCACTGAACGAGCATGTGAAGCATTTGAGGGCTGTATTCCAGAGATTGAGAGAATACGAGCTATATGTTAAGAAAGAAAAATACGAGTTTTGTTGTGAGCAAATTACATTCCTTGGGCATGTGATCAGCCAAGGAAAGATTCAGATGGACCGAAAAAAGGTACAAGCAGTGATGGATTGGGGGATTCCATCCAAAATGGCTGACTTACGTTCGTTCTTGGACTTGCTAATTAGTACAGGCGGTTCATCAAGGGATATTTGAAATTGTAAATCCCTTGACGGATTTGCTGAGGAAAGATCAAAAGTGGGAGAGGACTGTTGCTTGCGATGATGCATTCAGATCGCTGAAGCAAGCCATCTCATCACAGCCGGTGTTGAAACTGCCTCAGTTCGACAAGCCGTTTGAGGTGCAGGTTGAAGCTTCTGATCGGGCACTTGTGGGTGTGTTGGTGCAAGACAAACACCCTGTTGCTTTTGAAAGCCATAAACTGAAAGATGCAGAGTTGCGGTATAGCACACATGAAAAGGAGATGATGGTTGTGATCCATTGTTTGGGAGCGTGGAGGCACTATTTGTTAGGTACGAAATTTACTATTGTTACTAACAATGTGGCTAACACGTATTTCAAAACGCAGCGGAAGTTGTCCCCAAAGCAGGCTCGTTGGCAAGAGTTTTTGGGAGAATTCGACTTTGAGTGGGTCCACCGGTCGGGCAAACACAATGACGTGGCCGATGCTATAAGCCGAAAATTGGTTGAGGAGTATGTTGCTGCCTTAACAGTGGTCAAGTTTGATTTCCTTGATCAGATTCAGGAGAGTTCTAAGATGGATGCGGGTTATCTGAAGTTGGTGGAACAGGTCAAGAGTGGTCTGGTCCAAAAGTATTGGCTTGACAGTGGCTATTGTATGCCAAAGGTGGATAGGTGTTGGTGCCAAGGGGGATGGTGCGACGTTTGTTGAGGGAGACCCATGATCCACAGTGGGCTGGACATCCCGGGATTAACAGAATGGTGGCTCTGTTAGCTCGTCGATATTATTGACTGAGGATGGAGGAAGATGTTGAAGCATATGTAAGGACTTGTCTAGTCTGTCAGTTAGACAAGGTGGAAAGAAAGAAAGAAGCCGGGTTATTGCAACCGTTATCGATTCCAGAGGTACCGTAGCAGTCAATTTCCATGGACTTTATTTCGGGTTTTCCTAAGGTGAATGGTATAGCTTCTATCCTAGTTGTTGTTGATCGCTTTTCTAAGTATGGGATATTCATTGTTGCCCCCCATGCTTGCCCTGCTGAAACATCGGCTGAGTTGTTCTTTAAAAATGTTACTAAATAGTTTGGTGTTCCAAAAGATATTGTTAGTGACAGGGATGCCAGGTTTACCGTAAGGTTTTGGACAGCATTGTTTAACATGATGGGAACGGAGCTGAAGTTTTCTACAGCCAATCATCCTCAGACCGATGGCCAGACGGAGAGGGTGAATGCGTTGGTAGAAGACTATCTGAGACACTATATGTCGGCTAGCCAGCGAAATTAGGTGGATTTGCTGGACGTTGCCCAGTTTAGTTATAACTTGCATAAGTCATCGGCTACGGGTATGAGTCCTTTTAAACTAGCTTATGGGTAACAACCAATGACGCCCCATGAGATATCAGTTCAGAAGACGGGTGGAAAGTGCTCTGCAGCCTACCGGTTTGCTCGGTCTAAACAGGAGCTGTTAGACGAGGCGAATGACAGCTTGGCTAAAACACAGCGTAGAATGAGGAAGTATGCTGACATGGGAAGGCGACATGTGGAATTCAGCAAACTCAACGTGCTCCACTGGTGATTCGAAAGGAGTTTGAGAAGACGATGATGAAAATTCTTGATCATAAGACGATGGGCAAAAGTAAGAAAAATAGACGGACGGATAACTTGGTTCATTGGTCGGGTGAGTCTGAAGCTGATGCTACTTGGCAACGGGATGTTACATTGTGGCAGTTTGAGGAAAAGCTTGACGAATATTGGGCAGTGACGGAAGGAGTTTCACCACCGACGAGGGCGTCGGGTTCTTCTGGTGGGGGTGGTTTGTAACCCCCTTTTAGGTTGGTGTCCAGCACTGGTGTGGCAGGTGTGCACATCAGGGCGCGGGACAGTGTCGGCATGGAGCGACATAGTGATGGATAGTCAGACAGACGGTCGGTCGGGTTGCCAAGCGGCAGCGTGCGTGGGCAGGCATGCAGCGCATAGCGGGCGGACGGGCTTGGCAGATGCACGCGCTGAACTCGGCAGCGTGGCGCAGCAGTGCGCTGGAGCTCGACGGTAGTGCACAGAGCTTACTAACGAGGGCGGTTACGAATGGTTTCTGAGAGCTTGAGTGGTGGGAGGCAGTTACACGGTAACTGCCGCCCACTTGGCATTGATCAGACGGTTAGGTTGGCTGACTAGACCCAGCAGTTGAGGGTTGTTCTCTGCATAGTTTTATATTGATTATGTAGCATCAGAGTTGCACGTGAGTGTGTGTGCAAGCCTGAGTGCTTTCCTTGTATTTGTGCATGGTGATTAATGCAATGTTGGGAATATATCCTGTAATTGTTGTGCATGTCTTATGCTTATGTTGATTGTTGCCTGCGCGGTTTATTGGCTTGCTATAATCTAATTCAGTATAAATTAAACACGAGCGCTGTGAGATTGAGGGAACGGGCTGACTGGTTTGAGTGAAATCAGGCCGCACAGTAAGCGGAACGGATAGAAAATTCATGGTCGGTAAAAAGCCTTATGACACCTACCACAGTGAATGTCAAATACCAGAAAGAGAAGAAAAAAATAAATTAAAGGTAAAGGCATGTTTGTTCGCTGCAGTCTCATCCACTATCTTCACTTGGATTATGACTCTAAAGTCAGCATATGAGATATGGAATTATCTCAAGTCAAAGTATGAGAGAGATGAAAGAATTAAAGAATGAGTGTGCTAAACTTGATTCGAGAATTCGAGTTGTAGAAGATGAAGGAAACAAAATCAATTAAGGAGTCATTTGATAATTATTAGGCATTGCCAACCAAATCAAATTACTTGGTTCTTCGTTCAATGACTAAAGAATGGTTGAACAAAATTCTTATAATAGTGCCTAAAAAGTTTGAGACATCTATTTCATCTTTGGAAATTACGAATGATCTAACTCAAATTACACTTCTAGAGATTCTCATTCTTTACAAGCACAGGAGCAAAGAAGAGCCATGAGGCAGGAAAGTGTTGTTGAAGGAGCTTGCCAGCCAAGCATCATGAGAATGCGAGGAACAAAAACAAGAAGTTTTTCAAGAATAATCAAAATCCTACTGGAGAATCTTCAACAACAACAAAGCAGGAGTCAAGCACTCCCCGTGTCGACATTGCAATAGAAAGGGTCATCCTCTTTTCAAATGTTGGAGAAGACTAGACGCCAAGTGCACCAGATATAACCAAATGGGGCATGAAACTGTAATTTGTAGGAGCAAGAATCAACAGTAAGGTGAAGAGGCTAAGATTCTTGATCAAGAGGAGGAGGATCAACTGTTTTTGGCTACATGGTTCGTGGGCAATGAATCAAATGAAAGTTGGCTGATTGATAGTGGTTGCACCAACCATATGACTCATTACAAGAGATTTTTAGAGATTTGAAAACCAACTAACATCACCAAAGTCACAAATGGTGATGGGGATACATCTCCGTCAAAGGAAAGGGGATCGTTGCATTGCAAGCTTACAGGTACAAAACATATACATGATGTTCTCTTTGTTCCTGACATTGACCAAAATCTATTGACTATGGGCCAACTTATTGAAGAAGATTGTAAAGTTAATTTTGAGGATGAATATTGCTTGATTAAGAATACAACTAATCAAGATATCTTCAAATAAAAAATGAAAGGGAAGAGGTTTTCGCTCAATCCTTTAAAGGAGGAGCAATTTGTTTTTCCTCTCAAAGAAAATGTCACACAGATTTGGCATAAGAGTGTCGGACACTATCAATTAAATTAATTTAATTTTGAGCGATCAATCCAATGAATCATACCATAAGTAAATAATCTAATTATTTACATCTTTCGGAATTAATTCCTAATTATTTCTCTTTCTTTTCTTAGTGATCTGTGTGCAACTCTTTAGGTTCACTCTAAGCTAGCCTTGAGCTAATGTCTAACACAATCTATTAATTAAATCTAATTTAATGAATCATTCCTAATAAACCATTGACCAAGATAGACCGCTACCATAAGTCGCCATCTAGAAATGATCCATGGCACTAGAGACTGGATGAATATATATGTTGTGAACATATAGACTCCCGAATATTGTACGAGTACAGTCCTTCCATCTACGATTTTCCAGTTAGTCTAGGGTATAGAATTTGGTGTGGATTCTCATCTTGGACTAGGCATATATGCTTTAATACTTGAGACCGCATTTCTCTCAGTTGTTCAACATAGGAAACCATTTTCTATTCGACCAATCACTATAGCCACACATTCAAAAAGTGTGAACGCATCTCCAAGTGCATAAGAGATACATTTGTCACATACCAATAGGGGACATATTCTCTCCTTGAAACCCACCATCATCACTAGACATTCTGATTATACTATACAAGACTTATAATGAATATGGACGTGACACAGTCACCTCTTGCCTGATCTAAGATACAATTAATGTGTGCATTGTATGTCGTGCACACAAGGATGTGGGATTAGCTGTGGAGATGTGGATAAAGTGTAAGGATTGAAGCTCTCTTACTTCTACTAGGCATTGGATAGGGGTTAGCTTTGCAAATGTGTAGAGCCAAGTCTGTCGTGGTTGCTTAAGTTTGAGGACTATTCCCGTACTATCGGAGCTGGGGATTCCAATCATACCGACTAAGACTCAAAACTCCCATATGACGATTCCCGAGAGTCAGTTCACTCAGTTTGAGACTTGGTCAACCAACCCATTAAGAT
Source organism: Sesamum angolense (assembly GCA_034509725.1). NCBI lineage: Eukaryota > Viridiplantae > Streptophyta > Magnoliopsida > Lamiales > Pedaliaceae > Sesamum > Sesamum angolense. The sequence goes on along the minus strand of JACGWL010000007.1, from coordinate 2,335,166 downwards.
CATATAGACGTTCAATGTTTGTCACCGATGAAACACGACACTCAGTCAATGAATACGATGTTTAGTGTAAGTCTCCAAGGACACTTGATGCCCAATCTCGAGGTTATCGACTTGAAATATTTTCAGACCCAACCCTCATCAGTTGATTTCATAACCGTCATCCAATGTGCGACCCAACTCATGGGTTATCCAAATAGTTTGTGGGCTTTATTGTGATGTTAACAGATTTTAAAACAATTACATGAGCACAATAAAGATAAAACCAATAATGGATACTCATTTCTATTCATTGAATAATATTACATTACATCGATTTTGTCAAATAGATAACATAAAGGCCAATATAATTGGCTTTATGGTCAGCTATACAAACTCTGCAAGAAGGGGCCTTAACTTGAGTAGCTTCCTGTAGCACCACATTCCTTAATGTCCCCTTTTTCTCCATAAGCTTTCATGTCGCAGTCTGTATTCAGGTACCCATTCAACCCCAGTTGGAGAGCTTTTGTTACTGACGAGATCCTATAGATGCTTACACATAAGGGCTCGTATCATAATTTGTAGTGTCCTAACACTGAGGCTACCCAAAACCTTAGACTGACAGACTTATTCCTAAGCAATCTTTTCAAACCAGTACTACTGTTCCCTTTCCATAGAAATCTTTTCAATCTGCTTAATTACACCCTCCCACAGTAGTAAAGGAGCTGCCTAATAGATGGATAGAGTTGATATGACAGACTTAAGCAATTGTATTGTCCCAGAAAGGACAACACATGTGAATTCCACGAGTTAATTCTACTATCTACCTTCTCCAAAAGCAGTGGACATTGCGCAATAATAAGTCCAAATTGTGTCAATGGGACTCCTAGGTACTTGACTAACAAGGTGCCAAACTGATACCCTATTATGGATTGGAAATCTTCCTTCATATCTATGCTGCTTTCGATAAGAACATCTGGATTTTGATGGTTTTGCTTGGAAATCCAATATCGTGGTGAATTCTTGGAGTGCTTGGTGCATTAATCTGATGGAGTTTGGCTTAGCTTTGCATAATAACAAAAGGTCATCTGCAAAACTTAGCATAAATATGTGACTTTGTTGCACCTCCAATGATATTGAAAAGAATCCATTATGCTCCAACTTTTGCTTGAGCAATGCATGAAAGCCCCCATAACTAGGACAAAGACATAGGGGGATAAAGGGTCCCTTGTCTCAAACCTCTGGACCCTTGAAAAACAAAACCTAGGCTTCACCATTAACACCGATAGAGTGAGTTGGTAAAGTAAAAAACACCTTCACCCATCCAATAAACTTTTCATGCACTCCAAACAATGTCAACATCTCTAATACAAACTAATGCTCCATAAAATCTTATGTCTTTTGTATATCTATCTTAATTGCACATGTAGGAGACAACCATGCTTCCTACTAGGAACTCATTACGCTATCAAATATTATCACTAATATATTTTGATTCGATATGAACGCATTTTGGTTGGGATCTGCAAGCTTGCCTAAGTAGTTATCATGTTGCCAAAACTTTTGAAATGAGTTTGTAAAACACATTACAACAAGTTATACGTCGATATTCAGCCACCATCCTTGGTATTTTCACTTTCGTTACCAATGTAATAAATGTTGCATTGACATGTTTTGACAATTTTTCTGTTAGAAAGAAATGTTGCACAATAGATGTCACCTCATCCTCTACTATTTGCCCAAGATGCCCCTTAAAAATGCAGTAGTGAATCCATCCGATCTCGAGGTTTATTCATCGTCTATATATAATAGCGTGTCATATATTTTCGGACCTATAACTAGTAGCACCATACTAGCTGCCTTCTCACTCATTAACCATCCAGTCAAATGTACCTTAAGCAACTCTAGATCCAACTGTCTAGCTGGCCAATGCCTTATCAACAGTGCCTGGTAATACGATAAAATCTCATTCTTGATATGCAGTGGTTTGCTCCTGTTAGAATAGGTGACCAGAAGTCAAATGGATTGACTGTTTTCTTATTCGTCAGTTTTTATCAAGGTAATATTGATCAGATGAATATAGTAAGTATTCATAATTGACTCATGTGTTTGTTGTGCTTACCACTTTCACTGAACGTTGTTTCAATATCACAATAAACGCCCACATACCGAAAGGTTAAACTCGTGGAGTTAGGTTGCACAAAGATCAGTCTAAAACGTTTCAAATTGAGAACCTCGAGACATGACATTAGAAGTCCTATAAAAACTTGCAGTAAGTATTGCAGTTTCATGTTTCATCGATGGGATATGTAGATCATATATGCAATTCTAATGGGTTGGTTGGCAAGGTAATCGATTGACTAAACCGACTCATTGGAATTGTCATATAGAAACCTTAATCGCTTAGTGGGTATGACTTGAATTTTCAATTTTGATAGTACGGAATTAGTCCTTCAACTTGGGGAATCATAGCAGTCGCTTGCAAACTAAGACTGTATCTTGGATCTGGTGAGAGGTAACTGTATCGTGAGATATGGTCATTATATGCTTTGTCTAGTGGAGTTCCAAGAAAGGATCTGTCCCATGTCAGTATGTGATAGTGAGATCTGCTGCATGCTGAGATATTTTAGACTCTCAAAGTCTTTGGCCAAAGTGATTGATCGATTAGGGATGAGTTTTCTAGATTAGTCAATAGAGTAAACATATCTCGAGTATCAAGCATAGTTGTCTAGTCAAGGATGGGAATCGGCACCCAATTCCATACCCTACTAAACTAAGTCGGGAGATGGTTGACAGTAGGAATATACCGTATGGAACTCGGAGCCCAAATGTTCATGCCAATATTCACCTAGTCTCTAGTGTCATCGACTTTTGTTAGACGATCACCCATGGTAGTGGGCATTTCTAATTATCAAATAATTGAAATAATTAATTTAATTTAATTTAATTAATTTTGTGGGTCACAAGCCCAAGTCGAGTTGAGTGTGAACCTAAAGGATCACACACAAATCATTGTGGAAGTGATGGAATTAATTTTAGAATAAATAAATTAATTTAATTGAATTAAACTAATTCATGGAGAAAAATAAATGTTTGGATCATTTTTTTGGAATAATCCATTGGATGGATACTACAAGAATTTAAAAGGTTTGATTAATTAAATTTTGAGCTTAGCCTTTAAATTAATTAATTTAAGATAGGTTTGAGCTAATAAATTTGTGAATTGCATTCATTAATTAATTAGAAGGTAGACTTGTCTTAGTGGAGATATGTTTAATTTAACTAGTTGGACTAATTAATTGTTTGGACTTAATTAATAAGTTAAATGTATTAATTGAGCATATTTGGGTCTGTATACATTTCATTAGATTGAATTTCACATAATTATCTATTGGGTATTTTATGTAATTAAATTAAATAATAAACCCAATAGATTATTATTGGGTTTAATTTAATTTATTGGACAATTATTAGGCGTGTGGAAGTATAAAAGACTAGATGTTTTAAAACACTATACCTATGTCACAAAACTCTCTCTCTCTCTCTCTCTCTCTCTCTCTCTCTCTCTCTCTCTCTCTCTCTCTCTCTCTCTCTCTCTCTCTCTCTCTCTCTCTCTCTCTCTCTCTGTCTGTGTGTGTGTGTGTGTGTCTCCACATGAATCATCTCTCTCATTTTTTTCTCAAAGAAAATCTAAAATTCATTCTCTCCACAGGTGCTTTATGTTCTCTTTGAATTAAATTTAAGTTGAGAACAAAAAAAATTCGGATACACTAACCAATAGTTTGTTTTGAAATTCAATATCTTCCACCGGATATATTCTTTTTAGCAAGAGGGTCAGATCCAACTTCCCACGGTGTAGTGTGGACTAACTTTACAGGGGTTCTACATTTGAACCCTCTAAGTGAACAGGTGTGGAGAAGGATTTGGAATCAATGCGAGTAGCCGATCAGAAAATGAGAAAAATATATAAATTTCATGTGTATGTTTTCTATTTAGTTTTATTCATCCTTTGCCACCTATTTAACGCATGTTTAATTTATTTATTTTTTATGTATCTATGCCTTTTATTTGCATCGAACACCTGGAAATAATTAAAGGGTACACCCCCTTTGATCCTGTTTTTATTCTATTTATCACTTTTATTTATCATTTCTCACGCCCTGGCCGCATTTTCAGGCCGATTCGCTCTCTTTTAGTGGTATCAGAGGCTGGTTAGGTGCTTGTGATATTGAATTTAACATGCATTATGTATTCAAAATATATTTTACGTATTTGATTGCTTTCGGTAAGCATGATTTATTGATTGCATAATTATATATTTTAATTGTGTGTATTAAAGTTTTGGGTATTTTATTTTTCTGAAAAATTGAATTTCCTAAAATTTATGATTTTAGATTTTTGTTTGGCAGAAAGAAAAAAAATAAAAAATTAGGTTTTTCTGAAAACAGGCAGCAGTAGCAGCCACTGCCGGTAGCAGGCGAGCTCATGCCTGGGCGCAGACGAGAGCGGGCGCACGCGCGCTTGGGTGCATGCACATACCTACCGGCGTGCTTGGGCGCTGCGTGCGACTGGTCGACTGTTTAGCACCGTTTTTCCCACAAAAAATGTATCTTCCATTTTTTTCTGTATTTTCTGAAATTTATGATTTTGGCTAATTTTTATTTTAGTTAAATTAGATTTTTTCAAAATTAAATTTGCCTAAAATTAATTTAAAAATAATTTTCAAATAAAAAAAATATACATTGATGTATGAGGGGATATCCCTTTTTAATTGCATTACTAAATATGTATTTTTGTACATGTAACTGTGTCAATTAATACTATGATATTAGGTATCTTTTTATAATGCATAGTTTGTGTTATATATGATGTATGTTGATTTTTAAAATTTATATTGTTAATTAAATTAAAAATGGGGATGATCACAAAGCCTATGGCTTGTGTGTATGGCTTTAATTTTTGTTGTGTGGGGCCTACGACTACACCCCTAAGGTTATAGTTGTACTTATGACCACAATTCCTATTTAAATGCAAAACTTACACAAATACCCCATAAAAAAATATTACACTAATACCTATTAGAAGATGTAGCTGTAATTTTATACTATTTCAGAATACTAGCTATATACGTTGTACATTTGACAATCTAGTAGAACGACGTTTTAATTTGCATTTACATCAATAAATGACATTTTTATCTCTTTTTTTTTATTGTAACATTCTGAAATAGTATAAAATTCCTAAGTTATATACAATTACGGCACAATCAATCATATGACAGTGATTATAAAATGTTTCCATGACTTTGATCTAACACGTTCTAAGTCGAGAATCAACAAGATAGGACATCAATGATCTCGTGGAAAATTTGTCCATACAACACATGCTCATACTAAGAACGTCAATATTTTTTGACAGACACTTGTTTAGAACAAGTGAACAAACGTCGCAAGAAATTCTTCATTGAAGCGACAATGATACGAAGACCTTCGTCGAAGCAAAGACACATCTTCCACTTAGAAATTCAAACATAATAATAAAAGTGAAACCAAGCACAACCTAACATTTTCATGAACAATTTCATACTTTTCAAAGTCGAGATTCATGCTGGCTTTACAATACAAGTCCTCATCCTTGATCGAACGGCGATTGATTATCTTTCTTGAGGTAAAAACTTTACATAACTCCCCTCAAAATATAACTATGTGTGTTGTCAGAGCAACGGCTCTATGAACGCTTGTTCAGGTGAGACTTCTTGGGTGTGGATGATGGGCTAGGGGTCTCTTTAAATGCTGATGGGCAAAATCCACTTATCGTGCATATGCCACAACGAGGTCTAAGAGGAGTGCATATAGTTTGCCCGAAACCTACCTATTCTCCACATTCAAAAAATATTTAAGACAATCAATTGAAAACACAAGCAATGCTAAAAGTCTCCAAAGGAAACAAAAACTATTACGAAAAATTATCGAGGCATTCCTAAGTCCGAACATATTATGAAAAGAAATCCTCAATTGTGGAGAAATCACATTAACGCACTTGCAATTATGTTCAAGGATGAATTTTGTAATGTGAAACATGATTGTATAAAGCAGGGTAATTTTTTCGATACTTCGAAATTCTTCGGTAATACGCCTAAACCTTAGGCATACAAGTGCAATTATCCCTAAACGTTAACCATGCAGCTGCACATTCTTGTACAAACTAGGAAAAGAATGCCAAGCTTGTCTCTTTTTTTCATGAAAAACAATTAATCCATCTATGAACATCTGAGCACTCCACCACGCTTTGCACCAAAAGAAGAGAAAGGTGTACAAGAGGGGAAGTACCACCTCCAACATCATGGCTTACCTAAAAAGGGTAGGTGGAGCGACTAACACCTTATCGGCTAAAGGATTGGCAAAATCTCTGGCAATTAGAATCCTAAGATAAGAATTATTTCAAATTGATCGGAACAAATAGATGTAGCAAATTGGGTGAGCTCGGGCTCCCGGTGATAGAGGGCTCTTGGAACAGATGATAGTTGATCTTATGGACTAACGGGAAAAGTATAACCTGTAAATCCATCGTAGGGTGTGGAAGGTTTTGATCCTTTTGTTCCTAGTGGGATATGTAAAAGAGATTCTTTCTTTTCCATCACTTTTGCATATGTCAAAAAAATGCTTTAGTAACGAAAGATTTCCATCGGCCCTTCTGTAGAGAAAAAGGCGATCTATAGGATAACGAGTTTTCTCTCTCGAATATCCAACTCAACAATTAATTCTTTATAGCGTCCTCTATATTTTTTTTTTTTTGACAAAATCACCGTTTCCGGAAAAAAATGGCATTGAGGTTTTCCCCCAAACAAAAACAGCAAATCGATAATGTAAATGAGGAGAAACACAATGTAGACGTACCAGGAGGGGATTGATGGGTACCCATTCCTCCTTAGGAAGCCATAGCTGCAAGGACTCTCTAGTCTCCTCCGGAGTTGAAGTTTTCTAGCAAAAGAAGCCATAAAGTTCAGTGGTGATTCAACAGCATTGTTTTGTTGCATTCATGAATTTATCGAACTTCTGTGTTCTACCCAATACCATCTCTTTATTCTTTTAATTTATTAAAACATTTCGATTTGTGTGTACATGCTTTTACACTATTCTTTACTTATTTCAATTTCTAATTCTTTTACTATATGGCCAAATAGGCGAGGTCATGTTTAACTGCTCTATATAATAGTGCGCCTAGTAGGAGATGCCCAACGGTGAATTTGGAGGTTTTAACAGAATAAATTAGCATGCAAAAGGAAGTTGAACTGCAGATATCTTAGTCAATATTTCATACATGCAGATATAATGGAATGCCTTTGACATAGTCTGTCAGAGAATAAACAATACCTGCTTAGTGCCGGGACGTGAAACCCATCCAAGCCGATTACAGATCCGGTGCACATGTGTGTCGACGCATATTCCTTGAACATTATTCCACCCCACATTCATGACCTAGACAAGCCAACAACCTGGCGGTCATTTGATAACGAACAAAGAGACAAGCAATAAAGATGTTTTCTCTCACCAGATGAGCCATTTTGGGGCCAATGCCTGGAAGCTGAAGCAACCCTTCTAGTGTACTGGGAATATCTCCATCATATTTCGACAGACAAAGTTTTGCAATTTTTTTCATGTTGCTTGCTTTTCTTGAATAGAATCCTACCTGGTAAAATCAAACTTAAACAAGTGATATTCAGAGAGTATTGAAGACATAAAGCAACTATTGAGTAATATGTTCACTGCTTCTTTGGACATGACAGTCAATGTCTGATTTCATTTTATCAGATGAAGTGCATTCTACTGTTCTATCATAAAGATGGAGGAAGAGGCTTACCGGATAAATCAAGTCCTTTATTGTACCTTCATCGGCTTTCTCAATGGCTTCTGCTGTAAGCAAATTGTTTTGAAGAAGCCGCTGAATAGCTCCTGCAAGACAATGAGCTCTATAAAATATAAAAAAAGGGATCCTTTTTGCATACGGGAGAGCAGAGAAATCATGTATTTACAATAATATTTAACCTGAAACTCTGAAGGGACACCAATACAATGCGGGGTCAAACATTTTCACTTTATTTCATTTTACTTCACTGAGAACCAACCTCAGCTGATTTCGTGTTAACGTTGGATTTATCTAGTTACAAACTTGGACTTGAAGAATAGCAAGACTCTACATTAGTTCTGTTCCCCATATTGACAAGGACCAATGCTGAAGGCCAATAAAAAAATTATCCAGGATACACAAACAAAAAACAGTCGGGAAAAGCGAATAGTGGGCACAAGGAATTTAGTTTCTACTGCAGGTGCAACCTACCAACACATTGACATCATGACAGCATGGCCAGAAAATATAAGTAAAGATCACGAACATGGCTTCTTTAATGGCACTAAAGCTGAATAAATCAGTACTTGCCATGAGTAACATGATCCTTTGTTTGGCTTGACAAGAGTGAAGATACAAGAACTGCAAATCTTCTTTCCTGAACTCCAAAATGAAAAAGTATAAATAACATGGACCAGAATCAAGGGGTCAAGGCAACTTAAACTTCTTGTTTCATCCATCAACAAGAAGCTAATACAGTACAGAGTGTTCATACATCATGAGCAAATGTTCAAACCCCAGTTTATACTAATGGAAACGGATTTTTGTCTGGCATCCACACTTTTAACAGATAAAAAAGCTTAATCAGTCTAGACTGACAGCTTTAGCGAAAAATGAAGAAAATAAGTGAACCAATTATCATTGATCTGACATCTCATACAAAACCATCAAAAAACCCATGGAAAAGAAAAGGAAAAGGAATCGGAGCAATTGTAAGTGTTTATGGGAATAGTGGATTAGAAATTTATGTTCAATATGCCTAAGGATTTATATCATTGTAGTTTATAGGTCAGTTCTAAAAGGACCATCTTGCACACTGAGGCTTGATGATCAGTCAGTCAATTACCCATCACAAAACCAAAACAAAGAATAATAGCATGATTATAGACAAAAGTCTCAAGTTACTGATGTATGGTAGAAAGGTTTTCAGGACTTCAGGGCTAAAGGGACTACCAAGCAATTTATAAACGCAAGAGAGGTCCTCAGTTAACAATTCTCCATGCTACAAAAGAACATATAAAATCTTTGGATTGCTTCTTTCAGATATAATTGAAGCTAGGTGATAAAAATGGCATTTGGCCTATTCAACAAACCAAATAAGTTCAAGAAACTAAAATTTCTGTGTGCGATATTATAGTTCAATGAAGTATTCATTACTGATATGAACAAGAAACACCAGAGATTTTTTATTTTAGCAAGTAGACATATGAACCAAATGTCCAGGTCTAAGTATTTTTCCTTATGCAAATCAAAACCATTCCGATAGTTTCTTCGATGTTATTCCCTGTAGGTGTGCTGCTCTCCATCAAACAACTACTGAAATTTCTATTCTCAAAGGATCAAAGGCTCCTTTTATATAATAGGCCGTCTACACCACAAAGCTTCATTAAGAAAGTGTACATATACTTAAAAGGACAAGTAGTAGAATTTATTTAGCAAATGTTTTCTCTTCAACAAATCATCAAGTTGGCTATTCTTATGCATCTTCATATATCATCCAAAATAAGGCATCGACTCTCACCCTGCCATTCAAATAAGTATTAAATAAATTGAGATAAGAAGCAATTCTGAGTAATAACAGAGGGAACCCTTCACTCTCACATGCTCCTAGATCATAACACTCAAATATAAATAAACTATTGCATCATTTAAGAGGAAGATTGGGGCCAAAGGTGGATGATGAAGCATTGATTCAATTGCACTAAAATGTGGATACATCTAATCTGAAAATTATCATAGAGCAGGTTAATGATCGTCAAGAGAGAATGGCACTGTATATGATGCTATACACAGCATCCACTCTCAGGTCAAGCTTACACCAGGAATTGCACTGCTTCAAAGATCACAAAAATAGAAAAGTTACCTGGGAACAAAACAAACAACATCAGAAAGCTGAAAATTGCAGCATGAACAAGTACATCAGATTCTTAACATCTCGAAAAATGTGACGCAGCTATCAAACTGTAGTAGGAAGAGATCAAAATAGGGATTGATAATTCGTGATAGCTGAGTGGACGTTGTTCATTGCAAGCATGTGAATAAGTTAAAATGACAACATAGCAAGTCTGGCAACATTTGTCAACATGAGAGCAAAATCAACGTCTTGTTGCACAAAACTTAAGAATTTAACGAAATGACATTGCAGTAAAACTCATGAACAGAAAACCACCTTAGGAGGAAGGGAACTGCCAGCTTTTTCGCACCATTGAGTCTACAGGTGCATTTTCAGAAGACCTCATCATGCGGATTCCTTCAAGGACCTTTTCCCAGTTGGCAGGTGTGTGTGCTGTATCACAAAAATGAGATTTTCAGACTATCTTCAAGTTTAAGACAAATTTTACAGCATCTCTTGCTGTTTCCAACTCTTTCAAAGAACAAAGGGAACTCTTTCTTTCCATCTAAATAAGCGTGACTGACTAAACAAATATGCATTCACATTACTTTAGACACTACATTATCAAGCAAGTCATCAAACCCTCCAGTGGTCTTGCCATTGGTCAGTTAAGCACAAAGTTCATTTGCAAGTACCTCAAAGACAAGAAATTTGTCCATCCTAGACATTTGTCTGACCTTAACCTTCAAAGCGCAGAAACAGTGTGCTCAAGCATTAAGTTGCTCCTAGTTTGCCAACTGTTTCACCATCAAATACTAGTGACACCAACTGGTGACAGATTAAAGTTTTATTGGTATAATAATCTAAGACGGCCTTTGATATGAACTTAGAAAATGTTCATTTGAGTGCCTGAAAACTTCACCTCAAATTTAACTCCACTTCTGTAAATGTCTGCTTTTTGAATCTCTAAATTTTGACTTTATGATGAGCTTTGAATTTCGTTTAGCTATTTCTTTATTTGAAACAACACACATTCATTCTGAGGTTGTCAATTTAACATGAAAGTTTTAACTTCTCAAGGCAGCAACATATCTCAAATGAATGTTTCCACAATTCCAAAGAGAAGGGGGGTTACATAGAAGATGGTGAGAAAAACAGTTTGAAATTAAGAAACTCCACTGCCTGAAATAACTTGTTGAGTGCCAAACAAAATAAAAGACACAAAAATGCAAAGAGCTTTTAAACAATAATATAGTGATCACATATCTTTGCACATCTTCAACAGAAAGACTGATGGATTTAAAACAATTTGTACAACTCAATACTCCGCAACTGCTGAACATCAAAGATTTTAAATATATGTAACCTGGTAAAGAAGAACAAGAGGAAAACATCACCCTGTGATATACGAGATTGTGTCCACCTTAACCTATTCTTCATATTCAACAGCGAAGTTCTCAGAGGTTGATAACTGGAGGTTATTGCTATTACTTGACCAATGAAAAAGATGAATAGCATGCTATTGAAAATGAAAGCGTGATTTGACAGGCTAACTTGCAGGAAGGGATTCTCAAAATACAGGTACAATTGAATATATTAAAAAGAAGTAATCTGATTAAATACATGCCAGCTTTTTTTTGGCAGATTAAGAGGATATAAGTTCAAACTAAATGACATACTCAAAGGGGGGAAACTGCTGTCCTTTCCATATGCAAAATCTTCAATTTCAGGTAGGCTGCAAGGCTGCATCATGTATATATTGCATGTTCTAGTTAAGAGGAGATTGCTACACAGCTCCTTTCATTAAGTACAAGTTAAATTCTAATTCATACAAATATATAAGATCCATTCATTCAGGAGTCATCGTCCTGTTAGGACAGACTAAATTGAGACGTCAATGTAGGACAGTACGTGTCAAATTCTATGTACATTTTTTTATTTTCATGCAAATGAAAAACTCCAAAAGTCACAAAAATAAGTCGTTCACAGCTTAAGCAATATTTCCCAAGTGAAATTTAGATATGCTTATTGGTAAAACATAAAGACACTGCCCTTGCACATAAGGTCTTCATGTAGCTAATTTTGTCAATAAAACTCCCAGATTTAGCTCTTTGTTCAGTCATGCATATGCATACCCTACGAAACTCTGAAGCGAAACATTAGCTACAGCATTGCTAGAAACTCATCATATGTTAATTAAGCAATATTTTTACAGTGCATACAACAAGAACCCAGATTTCGAATAGTGATATGTTCTTAATATATCATCACAAGCTCCACAAATCAAACCCAATTCAGAAAGAGCAAAAGAGTGACTTGTGTAAGTCCACAACTAGAACACGCATCGAATAATCATGGCAGGTGAAAAATCATTTCTCCCAGTTAGAAAGGCCAATTTCCCATTATAATGACTCCAAATGTTCCTATTACATACTAATAATAACAGCCAAAAAAGTAACAGAAGCAACGGCAGAAACAAGAGCGAAAACTGTTGTAATGCAACACTAGCCAAGAAACCAAATGCATTCTTTCAACTCTATGAACACAAGATGGGGGCACAAAACACAAGTTCTCTTTTTCCTCATTTATTGACAAAGATTAGTCTTTACCTTCTGATCAAGAATCTCATGCTTAACCTCCTCAACTGTGGTTAGCACAGTTTTCTTTGCTCTCTTTTTCCTAACGAAGACACGAACTTTCTTCGAACAATCATCAGTTGCCGTCTCAGAACCTGAAATAATCACCAAAAAAACTGAAAATTACTGCGCGCCCTTCTGGACAAAAACGAAATAACATGGGAATTTCCTATAAATTTTCGACCTGGGTTTTTCCTTTCATCAGATGGGTATGTCTCCCCTTTGGCTGATGATAGTCTGGTTATCGGCATTTTGATGAAGGAAGAAGAGGGGGTGATTTTCGGTGAAGTTACGTGAACGATTGCACAAGTGGTTCTGAGGAGAGGAAGCGACAACATTTTTTGGTGAAGAGGGGAAACTCAGTTAGGCTAATTTAAACAATATTATTATATTTACGGAATTAATTTTGAAATAATTACGTTTTTTAAAAAAATGATTATTAGTTATGAATTTATAATTAATTGTATAAATATAGGTCTCAGTTAATTTTAAAAAATTAATGTTATTGTTAAAATTAATGAGGGAATTTAAAAATTATTTAGTTGATAATTCGATGAAAAATAATTATAATAAAATTAAAAATTACAAACAGTAAATTTTATCAAAATAATAATTTTGATCAAATTTAATATCAAAGGTGATTGTTAAAAAATGAACCGAATAACACAAAACAAAAACTACATTTGTATTCAATATTGAAAAACTTTTGTCCGAATCTGATTCGGTTGAATCAATTCAATCACAGAGCAAGTGTATCACATTTGCTTTATGATTGATCATTTTTTCTAAATTGTACACCAATTACATGACAAGTGTAATTGATTCAAATTTGACCAAATGGGGTTTGGACAAAAATTTCCCTTCAAATCAAAGGCCCAAATAGACATATAATGTTAATAATATTGTTATATGAGAATATAATTTAGGAATTAATTAAATGCTTTTTTATTTATTAATTATTTGTTAACTACTTACTTTTTTCGTGTACTTTTAGTTATACAATGTAGTACTTTTTATTTGTTTTCTTTCGTTAAATCAATCACTTGCGAACAAAGAGTTCAATTCAAAGTCTAGAGTGGATTGAGCGGATCCAAAACCAGCTTAAAAAAGTCTAATTAGAAAAATTGTTCATGGTCGGTTTTGAAATGGTTTTGATGTAGATAAGTAAAATTTCATATCCGATTGAATGATAATAAATATAAAATAATATATTATTTATCAATTATTCATTTTTATTTATAGTTTGGAATTTATTAAATTAATTTCAAGTGTAAATAGTTAATTTAATTAATATTTTAATATATATTTGACCATCAAGTCAATGATCGACAAGTGTCGAAATTGAAGTGTCTCAACCCATCAAACCGTGCTTTGCAATTAAAAATTCGAGCCAATCAAACGACTCCCCGTGGAACAACTGTATGTATGGTCTAATCAAATCAAGACAAATAATTTGATATTTATTTCTTTAGAAAATACAAATATTAAAGAGATAATATCAAATTGACCAATTATGTCATGTCAAATATTTAATATATTTATCTTTTCAAATTAAATTATAAAATGATAATACAGAAACTGTCCAAGTTACAAAAGAAAAAAAAAATTCTGTTAAAAAAATGGAGAGTTGCTTACGCGCATCAGAATTGAGAGTGGGATAACATTTTGAATTGTTTTCAGCCTTTGACCACTTTGAATGGACAAATTGGCCCTATGTTATGCAATTATCCCCTCTTTATTTTTTAATTAATTTCTTTATCTATTTTTTGCTATTTTGCTAGAAAAAAAATATATACTAACAATTAATATTCATCCATATTTATATACAAAAAAATATTATTATATCAAATTAAATTCTTATGCATAATATATTAATCAAATTAAATTATATTAGTTAATTTAATTTTGTGCTGAATATATTTAAAATTATGTTATTCGACAGTAAATAACTTTTAGTTTTTTAGTATAATTATTATCAACCAAAACAATACATAATTAAATTAATTCATTATATATAAAATTTTACAAAACTTTATAATACAACAGAGTAAAAATAAATAAAGAAAAAGAAAAAAATGCATCATCTTCCCCAAGTCGCCAACACCTTCTGCTCCGCCTTCTCACCATTTGTACCTTGCGCCGCCTTTTTGTCTGTGATGTAGATATGCGTCCCACATCGGTTGCAGACGAGGAGCTTTAGTGGCTTATAAGCCCCAAGACCTCCTCTCCCTAGCGAGGCGCCTTTTCAGGACAAACCCGTGAGGCTCATACGGAGCCAAAGCGGACAATACTCGCGCAACGGGGCACCGATCAAGTCGCATGTCGCATCAATGGCGCCGTCTGTGGGAACGAGGCCATGTGCCTCTACCCAAGCCCCTCGTCTGGGGGGCTATGATGTAGATATGCGTCCCACATCGATTGCAGACGGGGAGCTTGACTGGCTTATAAGCCCCAAGACCTCCTCTCCCTAGCGAGGCACCTTTTCAGGACAAACCCGTGAGGCTCATACGGAGCCAAAGCGGACAATACCTCGCGCAACGGGGCACCGATTAAGTCGCATGTCGCATCAATGGCGCCGTCTGTGGGAACGAGGCCATGTGCCTCTACCCAAGCCCTCGTCTGGGGGGCTATGATGTATATATGCGTCCCACATCGGTTGCAGACGAGGAGCTTGAGTGGCTTATAAGTCCCAAGACCTCCTCTCCCTAGCAAGGCGCCTTTTCAGGACAAACCCGTGAGGCTCATACGGAGCCAAAGCGGACAATACCTAGCGCAACGGGGCACCGATCAAGTCGCATGTCGCATCAATGGCTATGATGTAGATATGCGTCCCACATCGGTTGCAGACGAGGAGCTTGAGTGGCTTATAAGCCCCAATACCTCCTCTCCCTAGCGAGGCGCCTTTTCAGGACAAACCCGTGAGGCTCATACGGAGCCAAAGCGGACAATACCTCGCGCAACGGGGCACCGATCAAGTCGCATGTCGCAAATGGCGCCGTCTGTGGGAACGAGGCCATTTGCCTCTACCCAAGCCCCTCGTCTGGGGGGCTATGATGTAGATATGCGTCCCACATCGGTTGCAGACGAGGAGCTTGAGTGGCTTATAAGCCCCAAGACCTCCTCTCCCTAGCGAGGCGCCTTTTCAGGACAAACCCGTGAGGCTCATACGGAGCCAAAGCGGACAATACCTCGCGCAACGGGACACCGATTAAGTCGCATGTCGCATCAGTCTGCCAGCCACTAAATGACGCCCGTCAGTAACCTATGTCTGGGTGGCGACATCATCGTCACCCAGACGAGCGATGCCTGGTGGAGGTGGAGGGCAGCCTTCCACCGCCATCTATGTGTGTGTATACATATTTGTACATAAGAATTAGGGATAATTACACTCTCCTTCTTTGAGATTTGGTGTTATTACACTTAAATCTCCCGTAGTTTAAAAAATTACATCTAGCACTCCCTAAAGTTTGCTTCCGTCTAACAAATAAGCCCCCTACTAGTCAAATTCAATGAATTTGTTGATATAACAAAAAATTGAATGAAAATTAATATTTATCCTCGATTGACTTACAACTAACTTATTGCAGGTCAAATAATTTTTTTCAGAATAAACTGCTCTTGTAACGCAAAGATAAACCTCCTCATATGCAATAATGCATGAAGACGTATAAGGGTAATTTTATCATGGAAATATTTATTTGACTTCAAGACATCAGTAATATGTCAATTAGGGGTAAATTTTTTTTAAATTTTTTATTAATATAAGAAAATTCGATAAAGTTTGACTAACAGAGGGACTTATTTGTTAGATGGAAGTCTCTCAAGGGCGTTAGATGTAATTTTTCAAACCGCGAGGCATTCTACATGTAATTACACCAAATCTAACGAGAGGGGAGTGTAATTATCCTTTTAAATTATATGAAAAAAAGATTATTTTAGAATATTAACTTTATATTTAAATTAAGTAGTAAAATTAATTATTTGTATTAATTTGATTAATTAAATAAATATTAAATAGTAGAATGCAACTAACATTAAAAAATGAATAATTACAAAAAAAATATTATATTAATATAAAATTATTCATGTATAAATATTAATAAAAAAACTTAATCTACACCTCGCTCCCTTTATTAGCAAGGTCCCTGTCATCATCGTTTGGGTCTATCGGGGCTTTGAAGGGCCGTTAGTTGAGACATTGGATTGTGACGGGCCAATAGTCGATGTGCTAGCCTGTTTGGACTTCACAAATTGAATATGTAAATATTCTAATTATTGAATATTATCCTAATTATTATGTAAATCACAATAATTTCATACATTACACAATAATATTTTGCATAAAAATTTTATAAACTACACAATAATTACAAAAATCTCTCAAATAATACAGAAACTACACAATTTACACAAGGAAACAAAAAATTTCAATTTTCAAAAATTTCACAATTGACAGAAAAATATTTTTAGAAATTACACAATTTATAAAAAAAAAATTAATTTTAGAAAAATTTTAATTTCAAAATATATTTTCAGAAAATATTTCAAAGAAAATTTAATGTTTCATAACATTATTTTCAGAAAATTTTAATACATAAAAAAATTAATATTTCAAAAAAATATTTTCAGACAAACTTTTAATACAAAATGCACTTTAAAAATTAGAAAAATTAGAAAAAAAATTACAGAAATTACACAATAATTTCATAAATTACAAATGGTAATAGTAAAATCGCAACAATATCATAATTTTAAAAAATAATATTTCAATTTTTTTTTCAGACAAATCTTTAATACAAAATACATTTTAAAAATTAGAAAATTAAAAAATATCAAACAAAATAATAGAAAATTCCAAACAAAATAGATAGAATATCCACAATATTTCACCAAAGAGTAACAAAAGATTCATTCTAACACTAACCTTTAAAAATGACAGAGAACGGCGGGGAATGGTGGGGGAATAACGGGGAACGGTGGTGAAGAGAGAGAGAGAGAGAGAAGGCGGCCGGTGGGAGGCAAGGGAGGGAAGCGAAGGCAAGGACTTCGACCGAAATGGGGGAGGATGGCGGTGGTGAGAGAAAAGAGGGGGCAAGAGAGAGAGAGAGAGAGAGAGAGGAAAGAAAATATCTATTATCTGTTTGAGAACCGTTCCAAAGACCGTTCATAATTAAGTAGAACAATGTCGTTTTATAAAATTTAGAATGATCTGGGAATGGTCATTTTAAAAATTATTCCAAAATCGTTCATAATTAAGTAGAACGATGTCATTTTATATACATTCGATGTCGTTTAAGTCAGCATTTCAAATGACTGTTCCTATATTTGACAAGACTATGCCAAAATAAGTGCCAAAACTATTTTTTAATAAAAAATTAAAAATGAAGGAAAAATTGTTGCGAACATGTTAACGATTAAAGAAAAGTAAACAGAAATTACTTAAGACCATTGGAGATATAATTTTTTTTCCATTAAATTGATATATGTTCAGCAGATCAAGTATATTTGTATATCCAAAATTGTTAGTCTTACATAGATTTAAGTTACATCTTATACTGTTATATCAGATCGCCTAATCAGACCGTTAAACTTGTAATCAAAATACTACATTTGATGAAATTCTGGATATTTTTGTTGTATGGATATTGAGATATCATATCTAGTTCACATTTAGCGAGGTTCAAAATAATGCAACTGTCAATCAGACCATTATTTTACATCATACTGTTGCACATACTCACATATATGTAGTATTTTTATGCATTTATGTTTGGAATTAATTATGCTCATGGATATGGAGATATCATAATTGAAATTTACAATAGATTTTTCTATACACATTTTCAAATGGTTATCAACAACATTTGGAACGGGTAATGATAATTTATAATTAAAAACGGTAGTTGAATATAATTAGGGACGGTTTTCTAGAAATATAATTAGGAACTGTTATTTAATATATACAACCATTCCAAGTTTTATTTTTTCCATTTTTTTTCAAGAGGCGCCAAATGAAATTATGTTGGAACTCATTTTGGAACAGTCAAATTGAAAAAACCATTCCAACGAATGAATTTCCCTCCTTTTTTTGGCAGGAGTAGAACGGGTATTGGAACAGTAAAATTAAAAATAAACCATTTCAAATTAGTGATGGACGGACCCGTACCAGACCCGTCCTATTAAATTTATGTCAGCCCCATAACCCGCCCCGCCCCGCCATGTTAAAAAAACCTGGCCCCGGCCCAGTCCTGCCCCGTCCCGACAATTATCATATTTTTTGTACTCCTTTTTCTATTTCTAAAACACAAGTAATTGAAATTTTTCATGATTCCATATAACTTTATTTATTTTTTAATTAATATTAATAGCTATAGAAAAATATGTACAAGTATTTTAATACCTTAATATAGTTTTCAATCTAAATGAATTGGATAAACAAAGAATACACTCGTCTAAATTATTAATCTTCTCGTCAAATAATATCATTTTACGATTTACAAATGTCAATGAATTATATTATACAAAGAATACATTAAATTAATATTTTTTTTTAATAAATAATATCAGCTTAGATATAAATACTTTAATATAATTTTTAATTTAAAATAAATTAATAAGACAAAAAATACGTTTGTTTAAATTATTAAATTTCATATCAATTAATTTTTTATTTTTTGTATTTTTATATATAGTTGGTAAATGCAAAAATTATTTAGGAATCATATATGCATATATATATAATACTATAATTTTTTTATTTATAATATATTATATATTAATAATATATAATAAAAAAAGAGGCGGGGTCGGGGCGGGTTCAGGACAGGAACCGTGCCCCACCCCAGACCCGACCGGAGTAGGTTTTAGCTGCCCCAGACCCGCCCCGAACCCAAAAAATGGCGTCCTAGACCCGCCCGATACGGGGTGGGTTTGGGACCAGTTTTTTGGGTCCGGGTTGAAATTACCAACCCTATTTTAAATTAATATTTCACCAATATACCGTATAGGTTGGAACTGTTTGTGGTGGAACGGTAATTTTATAAAAAACATTCCTAGTGAAAAAAAATACAAATTTTACTAGTGAGGCTAAATGAAATGAAAGTAACATATATAAGGAAAATTGGAACGGACGTTGGATGGTGTCTAGAACTTCAATAATAAGCCTTATAATATAGCCGTTGCAACACATTTAGGCACGAGTCGTGGAACACATGTAGGAACGACAAAGTTGTAACACCGTCTGAACGATTATTCTAATACCATATTTTTTATCCATAAAGGCCGTGACGAATTGTAACTTACTTTGGAATGGTTCTTGGAACACATACAGTTTTTCACAAATACTATATTTAGGAACAAACATTATAATACAAACTTTTCTAATTACTTAAACGGTATCAAATTGTACCTCATTTTGGAATTATTTTTTTAATTGTCTATTTTTCAATGGGCGTTGGATATCTCATTTTGGAGTGGTAACTATGTGCAATTAGTGGACCGCTCCAATGTTTGTGCAATCATTTCAAACAGTGTTACAATATGTTACTATTCTAAAATTGGCACGGGCGTAGGAGCACCACGTGTAACACTAATATGTAATGGTTCTAGTAACGATCTAACCATTCCGAAAATAAATGATGTAATTTAATAGGAT
Source organism: Sesamum angolense (assembly GCA_034509725.1). NCBI lineage: Eukaryota > Viridiplantae > Streptophyta > Magnoliopsida > Lamiales > Pedaliaceae > Sesamum > Sesamum angolense. Next base: position 2,314,942 of record JACGWL010000007.1, on the reverse strand, counting down.
CCTGACGTCAGTGAACTAATTCCGTTCCTCAAGAGTTCCAATGATCGTTTCAATTAGGAACGATTAACGATCATTGGAACAATCACATTATCCACCCCAAATTTCGCATGTTTTGGAAGTGTATTCACAAGGCTCACGAGCTTTTTAATTTTTTCAATTTTAAACTTTAAAATTTTATATATATTTAATTCCTTATTCAATAATATTATTTATATTCAAAATCAACCATATATTATAATTATTAAGTAATATCCATATTTTAAATATAGCTAATAATAAAATATGGTATTTTTATTTATGTATTTAATCTCTATACAAAAGTAAGTTTAATCAACAAGTTAGTAAGTTCATTATTATTATTATAAATTTTTATCATATATTAATTATTATTTTTAAATTATCTAATAGTTTAAGAAAATTAAGACTATATTTTTTTGTAAAATAATTTGGGCTTGTCAATCTAACATAATAAATTAATATTCTAAAATATTTTTTATATTTAGTTATAAAAATTTAGAAAAGCTCCAGCTCAACCTCAAAATCAAAAGCTTGAGCTCGAGCTTGAGGCAGAATTTTTTATCGAGTTTGACTCGTTTATACCCCTAATCCAAGAGAAGCAAACATCAGCACCCCCCCCCCCCCCCCCCCGCGCCCCTTTACTCTCAGATAAGCCTAGTGTTTTGCATCTTCTTCCAACAAAAATATATTTTCATCTTTCACAAGTGGAGATGGTTTTATTCAACATTGTATACACAACATACTAGATATATACTTGGTTGGTTTCCACATATATACACAACAAGGATGCAAGAAATGATGGTTTGGAGTTGATTAGGATCGAATCCAAAAGTCGGTGGGCATCGAGGTGTGAATACAGTTAGGAGTAATACTTGGCGCTCTATTCTAGAAAACCATTCCTAAAAAGATGAACACTTGAAAGGTTTCTAGACAAACTACATCAATAGGAGTGTGAAAGGTATAAATCTGTTTAAACTCATTGTAGACATATAAAATTTCATACCCAATTGAATGATGACAAGGGTAATATAATATATTACTTATCAATTTTTATTTATATTTTGGAAGTTATTAAATTAATTTCAAGTACAAATAGTCAATTTAATTGATATTTTGATATATATTTTGTTATTAAATTAATGACTGATAAGTGACAAAATGAAGTGTTTTTGTTTGGCCAATCAAATCATGCTTCGCAGTAAAGATTCCAGTCAATCAGAGCGCGCTGTGTGGAGCAATTGCATGTATGCTCCAATCAAATCAAGACAAATATTTATGATATTTATCTCTTTAAAAAATGCAAATATTAAAGAGATGATGTCAAATTGACCAATCATGTCATTCCAAATATATATGTATTTATCTCTTGAAATTAATTTATAAAGAGAAAAATACAAAAGGTTTTCAAGTGCATCACAACTCTACTTCTTTGACATCTGTATAAAGGGGTCCTTGGACCTCATTCAAAACACACGGAGCTCGAGAATGAAGAGCAAGGCAAGGGAATAACGCAAATAATTCCCGCTATGCAATTTCTCAAGTGCAAGAATATTAAAGGGAGTTCAAGGTGGAGATCGACTCTTTTGTCAAAGGTGCACAACAAATTATAACGTTTAATTCAGAATTATATGAACGAAATCCTCGAATTAACGTTATAAATATTCAAATATCCTCTCAAGAAGATCCAATTGGCGAATCCACTTCCAAATCATCAAATTTCAAGTCAAGACTATATTGTTTAATTCGAGAATACAGGCATGAGCCCTCGAATTAATGTTGTAGAAATTCCAATTCAAGTCAAGGAAAGATCTACAAGATGATTTTAGTTTTGAATTTGTCAAAGGCATTCTTGAAGAGAAGAATGAGAGGATCAACTAGAGATTGTACCTACGTTTACCTTTCAAATATATAGTTTTATTTATGATAATTTTCTTATGTTTTGATTTTCAGACACGACAAAATTAGCGCTCACAAATTTTGGCACGCCCAGTGGGACCATCTTTACTTCTCATCTCTTCTCTCATTGCAAATCAACTTGAAAGGTCAATGGAGATGAAGAACAATCTTTCCAACTCCCTAAATTTCAAATATCTAATGTCGAGTTTGGAAGCTTCCTCTCAACAAAACAATCATGTGGGGACAAGTAGAGATGGCATTATTGCATTACGTCTCAAGTTTTCACTTAAGTTGGGGGCAAAGCAAGAAGCTCAAGTTGTGGAGAAAAGATTTGATCGATGATAATAGAATTCATTCATCATCAACAAGTTCAAAGACTGAAACTGCAACAGTTATGATGGTGCAAACTATTTCACTGGAAGAACAAATCGCATCAGTAGAAATTTATAAAAATATGTTCAAGCACGTGACGACTAGCTTAACAAACTCCATTACAAGTTTCAAAGTACCCAACGTTGAATGAATTCAAAGAGCAAGATTTCTCAGTTGAATGCAATTTTGTTTCTATTGAGCATGTGAAGAATGAAACAATAGCAAATGCATTTGAAACTCGAGTTCAAGTTTTCAAATCTTACGTGAAGCCTTATACAAAAAGGATTGAGCAATTGACAATGCCAGAAAACTACCAATCTCCAAAGTTTCAACAATTCAATGGTTATAGAGATCATCGACAACATATTGCTCACTTCGTTGAAACATGCAACAATGCTGGAATAGATGGAGATCTTTTAGTCAAGCAGTTTGTTTTATCCTTGAAAGACGTTGTTTTTTATTGGTATATTTATCTTCAAGCAAATTCTACTGATAGTTGGGACGATTTACAAATTAACGTTTTCAATCGCTTTTACAGTGCTCGACGTACTGTTAGCATGATTGAACTTGCTAACCAGCATCAAGAAAAAGAGAGCCGGTGCTTGATTACATCAATAATTGAAGAAATCTATTACTAAACTGCAAAGATACTTTGTCTGAAATATCTACAGTCGAGTTATGTATTCAAGACATGCATTGAGAACTATGCTATATTCTTCAAGCAATAAAACCAAAGACTTTTGGAGAGCTAGCCACTCAAGCACATGGAATTGAAATGAGCTTCAATTGCAAAGAAGATGAATATTTAATTGATGCCAATAATGATGCTGGTAATGGTGATGATGATGATGATGCAACACCATGAAATTTGAAAAAATTCCCAATGCTCCTGGATATGAGCATAAACTATCTAATGTCTCAAAAAAAAAAAAAAAAACTCAATGCTCCTAGATATGAGCATAAACTATCTAATATCTTTGAACATGAGTTTCGACAAATAAATCTCAATATTCCTTGATATGAGTACAAACTATCTACAAATTCAAATTGAAGAACTCATTGATATTAGTATAAACTATTTACAAATTCAAATTTAAGAACTCCTTGATACGAGTACAAACTATCTATAAATTTACATGAGAACTCCTTGATATGAGTATAATTATCTACAAATTTAAATTGAATAACTCCTTGATACGAGTATAAACTATCTACAGATTTATATGAAGACTCCTTGATATGAGAATAAACTATGAATAAAATTCAAATAAACTACGTTATCACTTGATCCTCAAACGGGGTACGTAGGCAGCTTGAAATATATTTTCAAGTTCAGTCACATGTCAAAAAAAAATCTCATGAAGAAGAATCAATTTCGAGACATGTTCACTCCGTCACTTCGCTGCAGTAGATGTCCGTGAACAAGTCTCGAGGGAGCATTTGTAGATATGTATTCATGTCCAATTGAATGATGACAAGGCTAAAACAATATATTAATTATCAATTTTTATTTATATTTTAGAATTTACTAAATTAATTTCAAGTATAAATAGTCACTTTAATTGATATATTGATATATATTTTCATTTAAATTAATAGCTGACAAGTGGCAAAATGAAGTGTTTTGGCAAATCAAATCATACTTTGCAGTCAAACATTCCAACCAATCAGAATGCGCCTTGTGGAGCAATTGCATGTATGCTCCAATCAAATCAATTTATCTTTTTAAAAAATACAAATATTAAAGAGATAATGTCAAATTGACTGATCATGTCATTCTAAATATATGATGTATTTATCTCTTTAAACTAAATTATAAAAAGAAAATACAAAAGGTGTTCTAGTGCATCACAACTCTACCTCTTTGATACCTATATAAGGGGTCCTTGGATCTCATTCTCGATGAAGAGCAAAGCAAGGGAAGAACGCAAATAATTTCTCGAGTGCAAGAATATTCAAGGGAGTTCAAGGCGGAGATCGACTCTTTTATCAAAGGTGCACTACATATTATAGCGTTTAATTCAAGATTATATGCACGAAGTCCTCGAATTAACGTTATAAATATTCAAATATCCTCTTAAGAAGATCCAAGTGGAATCACTTCCAAATCATCAAATTCAAAGCTATATCGTTTAATTCGAGATTACAGACGTGAGCCATCGAATTAACAGTATAGAAATTCAAATTCAAGTCAAGGAAAGATCTACAAGAAGATTTTACTTCTGAATTTGTCAAAGACATTCTTGAAGAGAAGAATCAGAGGATCACCTAAAGATTAATATAAGTTTTATTTTGATAATTTTATTTGTTAATTTTCAGATACGACAAAATTAGTGCTCACACTCACTCATGCTTATTTTGTGATTCGCCATGTTCCTTTATTTGACAGGGAAAATGCTTATATAATTTTGAATTATGCATGCTTGTTTAATCATTAAAATTTTAAATTCCATTATGTCTTCCTACTCATGATCTTCAAACCCAATAGTGGTATCAAATTCCGGTTCATGCGATCACATTATCTCAGTATTACTTTGATTGATTCCTTTTGATTAAGATGTTTAGAATTAGTCTGAATTCCACATGCATATTTGGGATTGATTTTCATTCCAAATTGATTTGAATCATATTCTAAAGATTTCACAAAAAACATATGAAACCCCATGGTTAGGGTCTTGCATGCAGGAGTGCCTTACAGGCGCATGACAACAGTCACTACTAGTGCAGCTGGCTGCCTACGCAGCGAACGTCTGTAAGCAGCGCATGCATGGCTGAAGTGCGAACAAGTAGGGGTGATCGTCGCACACCCAACTCCTTGCACAACAAGCGTTGCCTGCTCTGCAAGCTATGTGCAGTCGGCACAAGCCACACGTGCAAGCTGTGTGCATGGCCCACCCTACTACGGACGTGCGTGCAGCATGCTTTTGGCCATCATTTTGCTTTTTCAATTTATTTTGAAATATGAAAGTTATTTTCTGAAAATGAATATGATTAATCATTCTCAAACTGTATTTTTTCAATAAAGGAATTTATTTCTTAAATCAAGGGTGGTATTTGAAATAAATAGTTCTTAGTTTTTCCAAACCATTCTAAATTAAATTTACTTTTATGAAAAGCATATCATAATTATTATGATTAAGATTTTAATTTTTCTGAATTAATGATTAATGCTGAAAAGGGGTAAAAAAAAATAATTTTTTGTCGTTTAAATTAATCAAATTAATTGTTTTCTTATTGTTTAATTCTGTATGTCGAAGAGTCCTTGTTGAAGCAAATCCACACATGCCCTTCAGTCGCTAGGAACATCTTCCTGCATGTGTGGGATCTCCATCTCCCTTTGAGAAGGGGGATCTTGAAACCGATTCTCCTGAGCCTCGATGGAGAGCCATTGGGACCTCCAGAGGAGCCGGAAGGTTCCTTGAGATGTATTCTCGAATTGCCATCGTAAACATCTTTTGGAGCCAGTCCAACAGGATGGATGATGACCTCCTTGAGGAGGTATCCAAAGAAGAGCTACTGGGAGCGAGGTCAACAGGATCAACAAAACCAGTTTCTCCCCATCCTCAGCATGGTAGGGGCGCCAAGAAGTCCTCCAACCATCTAAAGAGCCTGGTTGTCCCCCTGCTGGAGATTGATTCCCTCTTGTCTCTCAATTCCGCCATTGGATGCATCCACGATCCTTATGTCATAGTTATATTTTCCCATGACAACACCACTTCATGTGAGTAAAAAGTTGCTCGTTGAAGAAGGTCTAACTCGGGATCATTGGGCTTTGGTTATTTCAAGCTCTAGAATAGGTATCTGCAAACAAATTGTTACCATTCTAATGTCCAAGTTAGTATGGGAATAAGAAAAAGTACATAACATAACTGAAAGCAATTGAACCTAATTGAAGAGGATAATAGTAGAATGACAATAGATGGATGTTCTGTTGTGCGTTTCTCGTGTGCAGGTGCATTCAGGACCTTCCTACTAGTTGGGAAATGGCAAGCTTCCCCTAGACCCGAGGGGAGTAGTTATCTCTTTGCTGACCAAATCCCCCTAGCTTTAGGGAAGGTTGTTGGCTTCTTCATATAAGTTATCCTCGAGGATATGGATGATCTTTATTGGATAAGGCTTTTTCCAAGGTTTCCCCCACGCGGTTTTGGGAGGATTCCCTCAGTCCGAACTCCTAATTTCTAGGGTGTTTGAGCTGGTTGCATTTTGGGCACTCGAGCCAAGGTGTTAAGAGTTGATTGAGCCACTTGTGTATACGTGGGCTACCTACAAGGCTTTTCGCAACGACCTTCTAGCTTGGGCTTGGCCGCAGTTAATCCTTAGTCTTGGCTTAGGGCCTTCAGGCCTATCTCTCCTTCCCTCTTCTGGGCTTACACACTACAAGAGAAAATGCCTTTTGCTACCTAAGTATTTACAACATTTGAAATGGTGTAGCAAAAGGTGGTTTTAACTATGAATTTGAACCCATAACAAAGATGCCTTTGTCTTAAACTTTTGCTATGAGAAGCACTCGTAAAAAATGATGTATCTTTTCTAATAGAAATAAACTATATTATAGCTCAAAACAATGTTGTTTTATCTTTGTTATCGTCTTTGTTTACAAATTCATAAATCTTGAATCAAAAATAATTTGCACCAAATAAACTATATTGTATTTTCAATATATTTTGTAAAAAAATTATAATAAAACAATTCATTAGAGAAAAAAATTGAATATAAATTTATTAAAGTTAATATAATTTTATAAAAAATATTTATAATAAAATTATCTATTTAAAATTTTAAATATAATAATTTCAATTAAAAAATTGGCTCCAAATTTTTTCACCCATTCTTTCACTCTTTTCAATTTACTCCCTCTTTTTTTCTTTTCTCTTCTCTCTCTTATCTCTTTCTCTCTCCCCTTCCCCTTTTTTGCTTCCCCATCTTTTCTCTCGTTTCCTCTCCCTCTTCTATCTTTTTGCCGCCGCTCCTTATTTTCTCCTCTCTCCTCAAAGATCATGACCCGCCATCACCGAGCGCCCCCCCCTCCCCCCCCCCCCCCCTCTTGTCTCTTTTCAATTAGAGATATTGATAATTAAAGAAATATTTTAATTATTACTATCAAAGAAATATATATGTATATATAATTAAAAAAATAATAAATACTAAAAATAACATCTAGATAATTATAATAAAAAATAAAAAATCAAAAATCAAAACTCTGTAGAGAAAAGTGATGATTTTTAATGTTCCTTTTGTTATGTATTTTTGTTGTAACAAGTTGTTTTTTTTTAGAAAATATTCATGTGATGGCTATGACTCAACAGTTGTAGCTAAAAATGGCGATTTTTGTTATTTTTTTACTACGAAAATGTCCTCATAACAAAATTTTTCGTACCAAATTGATAGTTAAGCTCGTTTTCCTGTAGTGACACCTCATTCCTCGGGCCGCCAGAGCCTTCTCTGGGTCAATTGGGGCCCCTTACTGGGTTTTTTCATTTTTAAGGTACCACAAATAATGCAAGTTACCACACCATCAAAAATATACCAAATTAATTTTTATTTTTAATGTAATTTTAACTTTTTTAATGTAATTTTTCTAACATTTTTATATAAAGATCCATTCCTATGATATTTTTTTTTTTGAATTTTTTTTTTTTAAAATAGTATTTGTAAGGATAATTATGTAAAATAATTTACTTATGAACCCTTAGTAATTACTTTTTATATTTATTTTTAGTCTTTTTAACTACTTTTCACATTATTCATATTCATTCATATTAATTAGTTTTCACATTTTACTTGTTTACTCATATTAATCTTTTTTTATATTATATTCACAATTTAATACACCTCCTCGATAAAAAAAAAAACCCTTATGATATAACACGGAATGACTAAAAAAGATCTTGAAAATTGGAAGGACTTAATGCATTGAGAAACTTTCTAGCATAGATGTAAATAAGAATTAGTTAGATCGCTTATCATATTAAAATAGATTAGCCAAATAAAAATTAATTAAGTAATTGTCATGCAAAACAAAATTTTTGAAGAGTAAAGCAGGTTAAAAGACAAATACAAAACAATAATATCACTTTTCACCTGTAAAAAAGCACTTTTAATTTGTAGTAATATAGGCTAAAATTTTTGAGCTACCTACTATATATTTTTTTTCATTCATTTATAATATAACAAAATAAAATATCAGTATACAAGATTTAATTTTATCAATTAACTATACAAGATATAAATTACTCAATATAAAAAACAATCACAACATTTTAATGCTACTCCTAAACGATCACCATACATATTCATTCTCCGGAAAAAGAACAGAAAAATAAAAAATATGGGCAAAAAATCATAGATAAACATTGTCTTTACTATTATAAAAAGCGTGAATAGAAAATTGACCTTTTAAAAATTTTGTATTACATATTATAGTTTTATTAATATAATTATTAATAAGAATGTAAAAGGTATTGTAAATAAAATTATTAAAATTTTTTTTTTATACGTATTTTCACTAAGGGAACTTGTATTTTTAAAAAAATTATACAAATAATTCTAAATTAAGTACTTGTCATGGTCTTACTTATCGCCAAAATATTTAATATACTTAGCCATATCACTAAAACACTTGCCATGATTTTTACCTGTGCTAATGCTAATTTTTGTACTCACATTTACTGTTTTGTTTTAGGGGATAAATCATGGTTGTTCACCTGTTTTATTTTTCAAACAATGTCAATGACTTCACACTTTCAATATTATTCTATTTAATCTATATGGGAGAAACTTGATAAATTAAATTGTTAATTAGTCATATATATTCATGACTTATCAATATAATCATACAGAAAAGTATTATTTATATATACTCAAAATACTCAAATTTAATTCTACAAAAATATTAAAAAATTATAGTTAAATTAGTAGATCTTTTGGTAGAATACAATTATTTATAAACAAAAAATAATGATAAAATAACATCTATCCTCGAGCACCCAAAGTTGAGAAGAAATTACAACATTTAAGTTGTAGAGACCCAATTTGTTACGTGTTGAAAAAAACACAAAAAATGAAAATGGATAATAGGAAAAAAATTATTGGATTAAGTAAACACAAATAAAATAATTCATAACACTAAAAGTTCACTACAAGAAAATAGAAGATTAGTTATAAAAACACAAAGTGACAATTTTAATATTGTCACTAGTTATATATATTTAGTGACAAGAATGTTTATTTTATCAAAATAAGAAATTTCATAATTTTAATAATAATTATTATTTTATAAAAATTATTATTAACTGAATTAATAACAAAAAAATGTGCACTAAGTTATCTCTAAATACAATTAGTGATTCACTTAAAAATTGTAGTGAAAAAAGAGCAACTATTTGTTAACCCAAATTATAGTGCACCTTCTAAATAACTGTTAACCTAAAAGAGAAAAATAATTACAATTTCGCACGTATTAGTACGTAGGACAATTTTAACTTGGGTTCAAATGCGTGACTAGTTATATCATTTATAATAGCATAATTGATTAGGCGTTTTCTAAAGGAAGAATGATGAAGAGGATGAGCTTCAAGAGAATGATTCGGTCCTACAAAAAAAAAAAAATCATTTATGAATCTTAATATTATTTTGTAAAAGAGTTTGGACTTTAAAATAATAATGAAGAATAATAGAAGAATTGTTAATTGTTTGTTCAAATTTAAATAATAGTTTAATTTGATAAAAAAAATTGATTGAGTCAAAATTGAAGTAAACATTGAATAAAAGACGGGAATAAAATTTATTCTTATCTATTTTACTATAACTATATGTCACAATAATTGCGCGAAAATAATTGATTTGCGAAAAAAACAAAATACAAGATATATACAAGATATAACATAATCAACAAAACTCACGAATTATTCCATGAAATGATATATTCATTAAGGACATTTCACTTAATAGATTGTAATTATTATAAACCCTAAAATAATTATTATATTAGTACTTAAACAAACTATCATTATTAATTATAATTTTCAAAACAATACAAAGTTTGTAAAAAGTTAAATTTCTTATAACAATTTTTAAAAAGAAAATAAATATGAATTGTCCACGCACAATGTGTGCACCTTACTAGTTTGTGAAAAAGAATGGATATTTGTTTTTCCATTTTCATTTCCATTAAAATAATACCAACCTTTTGGTTTCAAATTCAAATACATGCATAAAGTTAAAAAAAAAAATCTCAAACATTTTATTTCTTGTTTACATTAATTATTATTACACATATGATATCATCGAAAATACAACCTCAAAAAGTACAATATATACATTTGACAAAACAAAAAAAGAATAAATAAGTTACAAATTTACGCTAGCAAATGCATTGACTGAAAAGGCTCTCCTTATGAACAAGCACCTCCAACCTATCCCGTTTACCATAAACTCCAAGGTTCTTGATTTTTTGGTTCATACTGTTGTATAACACCAACTCTCTACTACTACTTTCCAAGATAAACTCATCGTTGTTCCAAAACCCCAATGGCCTCTCCACTTCCGACAAAGGGCCGATGCTCGTAGCCTTAATCCAACCCTCGGCGCCATTCCCTCCTAATTCATTCAAAACCCATATGTCGAACACTTTTTGGACTTCTTGGAGACGGTAGACGATCAAAGCAATTGAGTCTTTTACAGGCAAAATTACTCGAGTAATCCTCTGTTGCCCTCCCAAGACATCGATGCCAGAGGGTAATGGTGTCGTTTGGAACGTCTCCTTGCTCATATCAAATGAAAGAATCACCTCGACATCCCTTTCTTGAGCCCACCAACAAAAGTTTTCATTTTTGTAAACTGTACTCCAGATATTATAGTACATTATATTTGCTGGCACTACATTGTCGTACTTCTTCCAGGCATTTGTCTTGGAAGAGTATATCTCGACTTGGTAAAGGAGACGACAGTCGAAGGATACGCAGAATAAGATCTGCATTACCTTCAAATCATGTGTAGTGGAATCGAAACCGATTCCAAGGTCCCCACACGTACTTTTGCATTGGGAGGACGAGGTAGTAGGGATAGAGGTAGTTTCTTGAATTCTCGGATGCTAGGGTTCCACAGAGCGATGTTGTCAGGAAACCCGAACAAACAGATGACACCCTTGCATGGGCCAATCAGACGAACATGACCAAACATTTCATTCAAGAATGTCGGGAGGTCTTGATCCACAAGAGTGTTGTCGCTTCCATCGTTTCTCAACATCGAGACGACTCTTTTATTCGTGACATTGTCGCGCCTGCTGACAAGCAGAACTTCAGAGCCATCTTTGTGGGATATTGTTTGATGGTGTTTTGAAATAAATCTCGGGTTTTTCAAATGAATATTCCATGATTTGCAGACGCATTTGAATCTAATCAATGATCTCACAGGTAATCTCGTCAAGATTTCTATAGTTAAATCTTCCGGTAAGTTCATTCTTTTTTCTTTGGTTTTTTTATCATTTCTGCATGAAATCAATGTTCATTTTGAAAAAATTAGATTGAGAAACTAGCCAACAAACTCGCAAATTTACACCTTCCAATTTTTTAGAGTTCTCCATATATGAATTGGAGGGTTCTAAGTATTTGCACATTTTTAGGAAACCCTGCATCCACAAACTTTTGTATTTATATAAAATATTCTATTTTTTTAATATTCTTAATTTCATGCTACATTCAGTACTTTTAATATTAACCTACACCCCTTTAAAGGGTTAATTGCAAAGTTAGTTTAGTAACTTAGATTGTGACGTTTTAGTCCTTTAACTTTAACCACCGGCATTTTAGTCCCATAACTCTCCAAAAAGGTCGCATGTTAGTCCTGTGATCAGATTTGGGCAAATTTTGGATGATTTTACCCCTCTACAACTTTAAGATGAGCATTTTCATTTTCACTATTTTTTGCATTTTAATGCACATGCTTACCCATGCTCATCCAGAATGGTATTGGTATCACAACCTAGGTTTATTGAAAAAATATTTGTTTATGTTATATTTAGATATTTAGTCTAATGGAGAAGACTTTTGAGAGAATGGAGTAGAATGAAAGTTCGAGTTTCAAAAGAGAATATTTCTAGCTTTTGGAAATACAGGATTGAAAAAATTGACAACAATTTAGGAAGGATTGACTCGATTCTTCTAACGCTAGAAGAAAAAGAGGAATACTTGCGAAATAACCAGGTCTGACAGATACTAAGAATGCGGTGAGGCTCCTGCACTCCACACTACAGTAGAATCCCAGCTAGGAGAAACTGGGTGGGTAAATTTATGAAATCCTACAGGTCTAAAAATAATGATTAGAGGAACTGATTGGAAAAAACTTGAGCCGAATACCTAAAAATTCTCTCAAGATCTAGGGGAAATTCAAAAGACAGTCCAAGATTTTGGACATAGGTTTATCCATTTACCTATAAAAATAGATATTTTGAACCAGAAGATTGACGAGATCCTTAAGATCCTCCCAAATCTACACAAGGATCTTACATATCTGAAAGTCGAAGTCAAAGATCTAAAGAGAAACCAAAGGAACAACTCAAAAACATCCAGATCTCATCAAGAGCGTATCAAGGACGCCTTTAGACCAGTACCTCTTCTACACAGAAGGGAAAGCGACAGAGATTCTAAAGCCAAAGGCGAGATAATCCTTGAAGCCACCAGATTCATAAAATAATGGAGGTAACAAGGCAGATCTATAAGAGTTGGCGAATCCTTTTCCCAATATGGGATTCTGGATTTAACCAACATCTAGACCAATGAAACAATTCCAACACTATGCCGGAGGGACGTACAGGTTCAAATGATCCCCCACAAAATTATCCAATGAGAGAGTACGGATTTCCACACCAACACGACATCAACGTTTATGAGAACCTGACTTAAAGACAATCCAGGACGGAACCCAAGGAAGGTGCTTGAAAATACACCTTGGTGGGCAAGGATAATGCTCCAAGCCTTGCATCTATACAACATGATACTTAACCTAGATGCTATTGATTTCTAAAATATCGAGAAGCTGATAGATGAATGGGTTGCAGCCATGAAGATAGGAACAACCATTTTGAAACTCGATAATGAAAACTTCATAAGACTATTGGAATTAAGATTGGAAGGTTCAGTATAAGTCGAATGCAATAATACCCCTGAAGATACCAAAGCAAGTACCCTAGACGAAGAGTCCAAAAGCATAATTTCTGAAAAACTAGGAAGGCTCATCAAGATTCATTTCATCGAGATGGATACTTTGAAGGAACAGAGATGAAAAGGCTGGAGAGCACTCACAAGCTCTTTTATCCTTAAACTAAGAAATATTTGTGCAGTAGATAAATAAATTTATTGATTTTGCAAGTATTTCTTCTAGAGTGGAGTAGCAACAGAAATAGTTGTCTCTATATTCTTTTCAAAGATCTGCAGTCCATGGAGGAAAATGTTAATCCAATCATAAAAATACACAAAGACAGTTGGATTCAATAGTAAGGAGAATATCTTTCTTCAAAGAGGCTGAGAGATAAGGTCAAAAGAACCACTCTCCGTTGAGATAATAATGATTTTTCAACAATTATATGAGAGTCAAGCGAAATAAGGAAGAGGAATAAGTAGAACAATGACTCCTACCCCAAGAGTTCTAGAAAACCTCTTCCCCAAAAGAAATCATGGTTATCCAAATCAAAGGACAAATCATACAAATTTGGATAAAAAAAAAACAAAAGGGATCATTTGAAGGATCTAGATGAACAGACGTGGGATCCACAAGAACAACCCCTACAAAGAGAATGTTTAGACGAGCCCATACTAGAGCTAATGAAAGTTTCAAGTACTACAATTGCTGGACATGTGGAGCAAAATGACATATATCTCTAAACTACTTGTAGAAACGTGGTGAATTAAACTTTGAAGCCACGGCCTACATCTTAGATGTAGTTTACTATGACAATTTGGTACTCATATACTAATTCAAGACCTTTCTTAAGATGAAATCGTCTAAGAGGAGGAAATAGTGATTCAAATGCATCTTCAATCGAGTCAGATAATTACGATGAAGGAGATAGCTTCAAACCTTTGAAAATCCATCAGGATTCTTTTCAAGAATGATGGTGTCAAATAAAATTATGGAAAGAATCATGCCTCAAAACACTAATCTTAGCCCATACGATGGATTTAGGATTGGAGGAATTAGTAGAGTCATCAACCAAATAAGACTGAACCAAAGAAAACACATAATCTACAAAGTAAGTTAATGTGTTTTGCTATTCCTATGGAACTTACTAGTAATGTGATAGAAATGCAACTATCCTAACAAAAAAACTTTTGAAGAATTAAGTAAGCTTAGAGAAGAAACTAGCTGTTACTATAAAATGAATTTAAATAGGAACTGTTGAAGTAGTAATAAAAGCAACTTTAAAGAAGGAATTAATTCAGAATTACATGTATCAATAATGGATAGAAGAACAAAATAACTTAAGAGATAGATGACTTGAAACAATGATAGAAAATATTGTATGCAGAAAAATTAAATTTGACATTCACCTTAGGATTGCATAAAACCTAGCTAACCAAGATTTCAATCGCGTCTTGACCTTAATCAGGATTTTAAGAGAAAATATCTTATGAAAGAAGGAAATAGACCATATTCTATAATCTATAGAATAGCCTATGCCTTTTCCAATACACATCATTCTGATTTGTTTCCTACAAAAGAGTATATTGTGATTCCTAAAATTTCAAAGAATTAGCTAAGGTAATGACACCGGATCCAATTAGAATACCTAAGATAGGTGGTGTTGATATTGTAATAAGTTTCGCCAAGTTATAGATTAAATACTTAACTCTAGATTTGAGTTTACTAGCAGGATGTCCTTTTCAGAAGATAGGACTACATGCTACAAAGGAAATAAAAGGTGTTGTTAAAAGCTTTAACTCTTCATGCAATTAGAGTTGATAATGTAAAACTTAGATGCCCTGAAGGTTGGAAGCAAATTCAAGTTGTATTTGACATCACTGACAAAGAAAATTATTTTCCTTGTGATGACTTATATCATTTGTAGCAACCTATTATTGGTAAATATGAAGGGATGATAGAAATAGCAAGCCATGAGATCATGATTGCAGGTATTACATGATGAGAAAATGGGAGTATGACTTTGGTGTAAAGTTTCCTCGAAAATCATAAACCATGGGAAGAAAAGATAACGTATAGAATTAAATTTAGATAGTGTTACCATATGAATCGAATGACTAGTCCATTTTCTATATACATATCAATAGGTATGTTATTTGAGTAATATAAGTCATAATATTTTGCAGCTTATATTGATTTTAAGATCAAGGATTTGTATAGCAAATCTCAGAGTTTTTCCTAGAGAAGCTATGGAAATATTACCGTTATTGCAGGAAGGGATTTTTCAAAACTCCTAATACTCAATAAGGTAATACGAGAAACCAAAATCATGATTGGAGGAGCATTTGGAATACTTGATTCAAGGTAAAAACACCTCCTATCTACTTTCATGATACAGGTGCAGATATTTTGCTAGGAAATAATTTTATCCAAACTTTTGCAAAATATGTACAGGATAACCACAGAAAATATGTTGATCTTCACTACTAAATGTGAAAGTGAAAAAAGGTTTTGCAAAGTGAAAAGGCATTTAATAGAATAATACTCATAAATTTTTGCAACAAACGTGGTGATTATGATGAAGCCAAATTAACCTATCCAAAAATGTAGGATAAATTTTTTTTTGGTAAAGCTCTTTTGTCTTTCAGGCAATAGGATCTCAACATCAGTGAGTCTTCTTACAGGCTTCTAAAGAAGAACTTAAGATCCTCAAGGAAGCCTTACATGAACTAAAGTTGCTATACAATAAGCGAAGAAGCAATCTCTCTCTCGAGAATGTCAGGAGACTTATCTAGAGGAATTTCAACGAGAACCCTCTAGCATGGTGGGATAGAAACAAAATCGAAACTACTTTGAAAGTCAAATAAGTGAAAGTGCGTGTATGTTCAATACAAGCTTATCCAAATGAACATGGAGGATAAGCAAGATATGCAGAAGATCATCAAGGAGCATATTAATGTTAAACTCGTTGAGCTTGGAGTCTCTGCTTATAATAGCCTTGGGTTTCTTGTAAAAAACCATAGTGAGATAAAGATAGGTAAATTCAGGTTAATACTTAACTATCAGATAAAATATTGGAATTTGATGATTATTACATTCTAAGTAGAGAGCATTTATTCAATTGCATTAAAGGTGAGAAAGTATTTCTAAATTTGACTACTAATATGATTTTATCAAATTAAGATGGAGGGTGAGTCAAAAAAATGTACTGCATTCTCCACACCATATAGACAATATATATGGAATGCACTGCCAATAAATGACATAATTTTTTAAAGATTATCTTGAATTTATGTTTGTTTACATAAACGACATTTTGACTGCATCTAAAAATATGAAATAGCATATTAAATCTCTTGGAATATTTTCTGATGCATTCCATAAAGAAGGTTTAGTATTTTATAAAAAGAAGGCTACTATAGCCGTTAATAAAATTGAATCTTTAGAAATTCTTATTTGAAGCAGGGATTGAGTTGCATGGGTATATTGTGGAAAAGATTCACAATTTTCCTGATTTCTTGAAAGACAAGAAGCAACTTCAAACATTTTTTAGAGTTGTTAATTTTGCAGGAATCTTTATCAAGGATTTTGCAAAGTACAGGAAGGATTTCCGACCACTTTTGAAAGAAACATAGAGTTCAAAGTGGAAATGGGAGAAAATTCATAAGCAAAGAGTTCGTGAGCTGAAACTAGTCTCAGGCTTGTACCGATTTCTTCAAGCCCTGAATCTTTTTAATTTTTGCGATTTCAATCATTTTCTTTGGGACTTCACCTTTCTCGTTGGTGGCAGTAAACTGCGACCTAAAAAACACTTAAATCATGAACGTTCAAAAGATGTAGGATCAAAATTCTACTCTAGAAAGTTACAAGACGAAAACACCAAAAGGTTTAGGTTACAAAACAAAAAAATGCATTTAATTTGGGGCTTAAATAAATTTTCTACCCCTGCAACTGAGGTCATTCGGCATTTTTGTCCTTTAACTTTCTAGAGTAGCATTTTGGTCTTATATTTTTATTTTTATTTTTGCTATTCTGTCCTCTTTATTATCAAAGTTCACCCTTTTTGCCGGTTAGATACATGTGGATCTCACGTAACCTTTGAAAACTAGGGAATATTGTTCCTATTGGCTCCTTTTTTTCTAATATTTTTCTCCTTTAACTTTCAAATGTACTACTTTGGTCCTTCATCTTTTTAATTTTCATGATTTCAATAATTTTTCCGCTAGAGTTCACCCTTCTCTCCATGGAGGTGAACTCCAACGAAAAAAAAAGACTGGAATTGTGAAAATTAAAAGGATGCAGGACCAAGATGCTACACTAAAAAATTAAAAAAAAATACTAAATGACCTAAGTTACGGATAAAAAATGTACTTGACCCTTTAATTTGGATATGATCACACTAGGGTTGGTTATGCTTATCTTTTAGCAAATGGATTTAGCATTTTGAGATATGCCGATTAATGAATTAATTAAGTACCATTAATA
Organism: Sesamum angolense; assembly: GCA_034509725.1. Taxonomy (NCBI): domain Eukaryota; kingdom Viridiplantae; phylum Streptophyta; class Magnoliopsida; order Lamiales; family Pedaliaceae; genus Sesamum; species Sesamum angolense. The sequence goes on along the minus strand of JACGWL010000007.1, from coordinate 2,297,035 downwards.
ATTATTTGTGATTTTGTTCTCTGGCCTAACACTCCAGCTACATAGAACATTGATGGAAACAAAAAATCCGAAGAATTACATAAACAAACGAAAGGGTAAAATTCATTTCCATGTCTGACTTTTTAAATCAATTTCAAAATCATTCTTACTTTTTTAATTAACTTCAGATTAATTCCTTCAATGATTTTTTAAACGATTTTTCAACATTAATTTTCAGCCAATTATATGATTTTTCGGAGCTACCTTTGCAAAGTTTTACCTTATCGATAGAAATTATTTTGATCCCTCATATTTAAATTTCTGCTACAATTTAATTACTTGTACATAGATTTGTAAAGAAAATATTTAATATTTTTGTCAAAGTAGTTTTGCATAAAAGAATTTAATACTTTTCAAGAAAAAAATATTTTTATCAAAATATATTTAGTTTTTAGGATATTTATTTAATTACGAAATCATTTAATCTTGTTAAATGTTTACATATATATATATATATATATATATATATATATATATATATATATATATAAAACTCATTTTTTCTAAATTAACCTTTAGCTTAACAAAATAAAACATTTAGTTTTAATCATATTTAAAGAACATGTTTTTTTCAAGATTAAATATTAATAAAAAATGTTTGATGAAAATTATATTGTTTGTACTTGAGAAATACTACATAATAATTTATATAATTAATTAACTAAATCCTGAATAAATAAATGTTTTCTATTGCTATTGTTGGTGAATGAGAGCTCTTGTAGGGTGGTATATAGACGTATAATTAAATTAAGTTCAACTTTAAATTAAATAAGCTAATAGTTTTAGTTGCCATTAATAAATTGTCAATATCCTTTTTCATGCACAATATACATTTTTTTTTAAAATTGAGGATTATGTATAGTGAAATATAAACAAACCTAAATGTAAGCGCGAAATTTGTTGTGTCTGAAAATCAAAATACAAGAAAATCATCACATATAAATTATATATTTGATAGGTAAAAGTGGGTACAATCTCTATCTAATCCTCTGATTTTTCTCTTCAAGAATGTGTTTGGCATATTTAAAGGTAAAATCTTCTTGTAGATCTCCCTTTGGTTTGGTTTAAATTCCTATAACATTAATTCGAGGGCTCGCCCCTGTAATCCCGAATTAAACGGTAAAATCTTGACTTGAGATTTGAGGATTTGAAAGTAGATTTGTCAATTGGATCTTATTTAGAATATATCTAGATAATTACAAAGTTAATTCAAGGGCTTAGCGCTTGTAATCTCGAATTAAACGCTATAATTTGTGGAGCGCCTTCGACGAACAACTCAATCTCCACTTTTAACGCCTTTGAATATTTTTGAATTTGAGAAACTGCGTCGAAAGAATTATTTAGTCTCATTTGCTTGCTTGTGTCTTCATCCTCTAGCTCTGTGTATTTTGAATGAGCTCCAAAAACCCCTTCATATAGGTTTCAAAAGAGGTGGAGTTGTGATACACTTGAACACCTTTTGTATTATTTTTTATATTTTAATTTAAAGAGATAAATACATCATACATTTAAAAGAATGATTGGTCAATTTGATATTATCTCTTTAATATTTGTACTTTTAAAGAGATAAAGATCGTAAATATTTATCTTGATTTGACTGCAGCGTACATGCAATTACTCCACATAGCGCAGTCTGATTGGGTAGAATCTTTGACTGCGAAACATAATTTGATTGGCCGAATTACTTCCTTTTGACACTTGTTAGTCATTAATTTGATGACAAAATATATTAACATCAATTAAATTGACTATTTATACCTGGAATTAATTTAGTAAATTCTAAAATATAAATAGAAAAAGAGATATAATTGATAATTAATATATTATTTTACACTTGTCATCATTGAATTGTACATGAAATTTTACATGTCTACAAATGTCCTCTCGAGAGTTGTTCACGGCATCTATTGCAGCAAAGTGAAGGAGTGAACATGTCCCGAAATTGATTGTTCTTCATGAGATTTTTTTTGACATGTGAATGAACTTGAAAATATATCTCGAGTTGCCTACGTACCTCATTGGAGAATCAAGTTATAAAGTAGTTCACTTGAATCTTATTGATAGTTTATTCTCATATCAAGGAGTCTTCATGTAAATTTGTAAATAGTTTATACTTATATCAAGGAGTTTTTCAAGTAAATTTGTAGATAGTTTATACTCATATCAAGGAGTTCTTCAATTTGAATTTGTAGATAGTTTATACTCATATCGAAGAGTTTTTCAAGTAAATTTGCAGATAGTTTATACTCATATCAAGGAGTTCTTGACTTGAATTTGTAGATAGGTTTTATATACTCATAAGGAGTTTTTCAAGTAAATTTGTAGATAGTTTATACTCATATCAAGGAGCTCTTCAAGTGAATTTGTAGATATCTTATACTCATAACAAGGAGTTCTTCAAGTAAATTTGTCGATAATTTATACTAATATCAAGGAGTTTTTCAAGTAATTTGATAGATAGTTTATACTCGTATCAAGGAGTAGTTCAAGTAAATTTATAGAGTTTATACTCATATCAGGAGTTTTTCAAGTAAATCATAGATAGTTTATATCGTATCAAGGAGTTCTTGATTTGAACTTATTTAAATTTGTAGATAGTTTATACTCATACCAAGGAGTTCTTGAAATTATTTTTTTTAAAAATATTAGATAGTTTATGCTCATATCTAGGAGCATTGAATTTTTTTTTTCCTGGAGACATTAGATAGTATTTGCTCATATCAAGGAGCATTACAAATTTTTTTTTTCTGGAGACATTAGATAGTTTATGCTCAAATCCAGGAGCACTGAAAATTATTTTTCAAAAATATTAGATTTATGTTCATATCCAGGAGCATTGAGAATTTTTTAAGTTTCATAGTGTTGCATCATCATCATAATCTCCGTCAATCATTGGTATCAACTAAATATTCATATTCTTTGCAATTGAAGCTCATTTTAATTTCATGTGCTCGAGTGGCTAGCTTTCCAAAAGTCTTTGGTTTTAATGCTTTAAGAATGTAGCATAGATCCCAATGTATGTCTTGACTACATATCTCGACTGCAGACATTTCAGACATAATATCTTTGCAATTAAACGATAGGTTTCTTCAATTATTGATGTATTCAAGTAGGGGCTCATCTTTTCTTTGATGCTGGTTAGCAAGTTCAAGCATGCTAACAATACGTCAAGCACTGTAAAAGCGAGTGAAAAAAATATTTTGTAAATCATCCAAACTATCAATAGAATTTGCTTGAAGATAAATATACCAATCAAAAACAACGTCTTTCAAGGATAAAACAAATTGTTTAACTAAAAGATTCCATCGGTTCTAGCATTATTGCATGTTTCTACGAAGTGAGCAATATGTTGTCGAGAATCTCCATGACCATTGAATTATTGAAACTATAGAGGCTGGTAGTTTTCTGGCATTCTGAGTTGCTCAACCCTTTTTGTATAAGGCTTCACGTAAAATTTGAAAACCTAAACTCGAGTTTCATATCTCTTTGCTATTGCTTCACTCACAGTATTTTTCACATGCTCAATAGAATCGGTAGAAACATGAATTACTTTGCTTGTATTGCATTCAACTGAGAAATCTTGCTCTTCAAATTCATTTAATGCTGAGGTACTTTGAAACTTATCGTGGAGTTGCTAAGCTGATCGTCGCGTGCTTGAACATGTTTGAATAAGTTTCCTACGGCAACTATCAATGATGCAATTTGTTCTTCCAAAGAAGTAGTTTACACCATTATAACTGTTGCGACCTCAGCCTTTGGTCTTGTTGACAATGCATTATCGAGCAAATATTTCTCTACAACTTCAATTTATTGTTTTGCCCCCAACTGAAGAGGAAACTTGAAGGGTAATACGATAACACCATCTCTACTTGCCCCCATATGATTGTTGTATTGAGAAAAACTTTCAAGCTCGACATATGATATTTGAAATTTAGAGAGTTGGAAATATTGTCCGTCATCTCCATTGGCCTTTCAAGTCGATTTTCAATGAGAAGAGATGAGAGGTAAAGATTGTCCCACTGGGCATGCCGAAATTTGTGAGCGCGAATTTTATCGTGTCTGAAAATTGAAACACAAAAAAATTATCACAAATAAAAATATATATTTGATAGGTAAAAGTGGGTACAATCTCTATCTAATCCTCGGATTTTTCTCTTCAAGAATGTGTTCGACAGATTTAAAGGTAAAATCTTTTTGTAGATTTCCTTTTGACTTGGTTTGAATTCCTATAACGTTATCTGGAGGGCTCGCGCCTATCATCTTGAATTAAACGCTATAATCTTGACTTGAGATTTGAGAATTTAAAAGTGGATTTGCCAATTGAATCTTCTTGAGAATATATCTAGATAATTATATAGTTAATTCGAGGGCTTAGCGCCTGTGATTCCGAATTAAACGCTATAATTTGTGCCGTGTCTTCGACGAACAACTCAATCTCCGCCTTGAACGCCTTTGAATATTCTTGAACTTGAGGAACTACATAGATTTAGAATTATTTAGCCTCATTCGCTTGCTTGGGTCTTCGTCCTCTAGCTCTGTGTGGTTTCAATGAGATCCATGAACCCCTTTATATAGGCGTCAAAAAGAGGTAGAGTTGTAATAAACTTGAACACCTTTTATCTTATATCTATATATTTTAATTTAAAGAGATAAATACATCATATATTTAAAATGATATGATTGGTCAATTTGACATTATCTCTTTAAGATTTGTATTTTTAAAGAGATAAAACCACAAATATTTATCTTGATTTGACTGCAGCATACACAGTTACTCCAAATGGGGCGGTCTGGTTGGCTAGACTCTTTAACTACGAAGCATAATTTGATTGGCAAAATTACTTCTTTTTGACACTTGTCAGTAATTAATTTGATGACAAAATATATATTAAATATCAATTAAATTGACTATTTATACCTGGAATTAATTTAGTAAATTCTAAAATATAAATAGAAAAATATATATAATTCATAATTAATATATTATTTTACTGTCATCATTGAGTTGTACATAAATTTTACATGTCTACAAATACCCATCGAGAGTTGTTCACGGACATATATTGCAGCAAAGTGAAGGAGTGGACATGTCTCGAAATTGATTTTTTTCTTCATGAGATTTTTTTTGGCACGTGATTTAACTTGAAAATATATCTCGAGCTGCCTACGTACCTCATTGGAGAATCAAGTTGTAACGTAGTTCACTTGAATCTTATTGATAGTTTATTCTCATATCAATGAGTCTTCATGTGAATTTGTAGTATAGTTTGTACACATATCAAGGAGTTTTTCAAGTAAATTTGTAGATAGTTTATACTCCTATCGAGGAGTTCTTTCAATTTGAATTTGTAGATTGTTTATACTCATATCAAAAAGTTCCTCAAGTAAATTTGTAGATAGTTTATACTCATATCAAGGAGTTCTTGACTTGAATTTGTAGATAGTCTATATATACTCATGTCAAGGAGTTCTTCAAGTAAATTTATAGATAGTTTATACTCATATCAAGGAGTTCTTCAAGTAAATTTGTAGATATTTTATACTCGTATCAAGAAGTTTTTCAAGTAAATTTGTAGATAGTTTATACTCATATCAAGGAGTTTTTCAAGTAAACTAACAGATAGTTTATACTCGTATTAAGGAGTTCTTGATTTGAACTTATTTAAATTTGTACATAGTTTATACTCATATCGTCCTCGAAATTATTTTTTGAGATAGTAGATAGTTTATGCTCATATCAAGGAGCACTGGGAATTATTTTTCAAGAACATTACATAGTTTATAGTCATATCTAGGAGCATTGATTTTTTTTTCTTGGATACATTAGATAGTTTTTGCTCATATCAAGGAGCATTGAGAATTTTTTTTTTTTTTTGGAAACATCAGATAGCTTATTAATCCAGGAGCACTGAAATTATTTTTCAAAGACATTAGATTTATATTCATATCCAGGAGCATTGAGAATTTCTTAAGTTTCATGGTGTTGAATCATCATCATAATCACCGTCAATTATTGGCATCAACTAATTATTCATCTTCTTTGTATTTGAAACTCATTTCAATTCCATGTGCTCGAGTGGCTAGCTTTCTAAAAGTCTTTGATTTTATTGCTTAAAGAATGTAGCATAGTTCCCAACGCATGTGTTGAATATATAACTCGATTGCAGAGATTTCAGACATAATATCTTTCAATTTAATGATAGGTTTCTCCAATTATTGATGTGTTCAAGTAGGGGTTCATCTTTTTCTTGATGCTGGTTAGTAAGTTCAATCATGCTAACAGTACGTTGAGCACTGTAAAAGCGAGTGAAAAAAAATTTTTGTAAATCATTCCAACTATCAACAGAATTTGCTTGAAGAACAATATACCAATCAAAAGAAGCGTCTTTCAAGGATAAAACAAATTGTTTGACTAAAAGATCTCTATCAGTTCCAACATTATTGCATAGTTCAATGAATTGAGCAATAAGCTGCCGAGGATCCCCATGACCATCGAATTGTTGAAACTTTGAAGGTTGGTAGTTTTCTGGCATTCTGAGTTGCTCAATCCTTTTTGTATAAGGCTTCATATAAAATTTGAAAACTTGAACTAGAGGTTCATGTGTATTTGCTATTGCTTCATTCACAGTATTTTTCACATGCTCAATAGAAACAAATCCATTGGTAGAAACATGAATTCCTTGCTTATATTGCATTCAACTAAGAAATCTTGCTCTTTAAATTTATTTAACATTGGGGGTACTTCGAAACTTATCGTGGAGTTGTTAAGCTGATCATCGCATGCTTGAACATGTTTCAATAAATTTCCTACAATAGCTATCAATGATGCAAGTTGTTCTTCTAGGAAAGTAGTTTGCACCATTATAACTATTGCAACGTCAGCCTTTGGTCTTGTTGACAATGCATTATTGAACAAATCTTTCCCTATATCTTCAGTTTCTTGTTTTGCCCCCAACTTAAGTGGAAACTACATATAGAAGAAGAACGATGGACTCTTCTCCACATTTTCTCTCTTTTCTCTCACACACTTCATACATTACTCCTCCTGTCCACCAGTCCGATAGTGGTTGTTTGGTGGTGGCTCCAGATAATATCAACGGTGGAATGATGAACCTGTGGATGGCGACAATAATAGGGCCACATTCATACTTGATATACTCAAATCTGACTTCAACTTCATGGGGTTTCTTGCTCTGGCCAACCGTGTCATTGACAATGGCGATGTTGAATACATGGCCACACTTAATGATTTGAAAGAACGATGGTCTGCCAAGTTTGGTGATATGCCGCCATTGACGTCGGGATTGTGACCCATCTCCTCACGGGTCCCCTCTCCTTTTCGCCCCGCCCCTATGAGACCTGCTCGCCGGATCCCTAGTTTGATGATGACTGAACAGATGGATTCTCTCATCCCCACCTCGTCTGGATGTCCTCCGATGATTTCATGCTCTTTGGCACCGGATCTTTCCCTAGTGCCGACTCCTTTGTCCTCTATTAGGGTTTCAGAACCCGCCATGCAGACTAGGATTTCTCCAAACTCTCTTCTCAATTGCACTGATGTTGGGAACTTTGATCCCCCTTTGACGCTTCAAGATTTCTCGATTGGTTCTTCGGATATGGCGAAAGGTGACGAGAGAGTTACTTGCACGGTTGGAGTGGTTGGACTGCGACTTACTGTTTCACCCCCTTGCAGATTGCCTATGAACGGAACTGTTCCACCATTGACAATGAAGAGCGCTCCTCCTAAGCCGTCTCCCCCGCCGACTGGATTGTTCATTGGTAAAGTTACTCTACAATCTCATTTTTTGGCAGCTCTTGTGACTGATAAATTTGCTGCTTCATTTCATAACTCCTCTAGAAAATAATTACATTACGTACCACTTATTGTACAAAATGGTGAGGTAGATTAGACCATCCTTGGAGATGATTCGTGAGGGGTCCCGATGTTGGACACACACGGCTATTGGATATTTTTTAGGCCGTAACCGTATTTTCAATACTTGAATGAATATGTTCGATCAACAAGGTTGGCGGTAAAAAATGTTATAGCTACTACGAATGGGTTTTTCTTCTTTTAGTTCAAAATAGAAGCCGCTATAGAGGAAATCATTGAGGGGGGACTGTGGTTGTTCCAAATACAACCAATTATCCTTTAACGGTGGGAGCCTGGAATGGCTTTGAGGAAGCACAACATATGGAGGTTCCTGTCTGGATCAAGCTTAGACATTTGCCAATTGAATATTGGACTGATGAGGGGCTCAGTATCGTTGCTAGTGGAATTGGTAAGCCACTTTATCCGAATGCTATAACGAAATTATGCACGAGACTGGATTTCGCTCGTGTATGTGTAATGCTTCATATTGATTCCAAACTCCCGAAACACATTGTTATTATGGTGCCAATGGATGATGGTGATCAAAGACCTTGCAAAGTCGACGTTAAATATGAGTGGGTGCCCCGAAATGTGTGAACTGCATGTGCTTGGGACATTCTAGTTACTACTTGCCCGGCCAAGAGAGTAACACCTAAAGCCCCTGTGGAGGTTTATGTGAAGCGGGCCGTACCTAATAGTGAACCACTGACGAGTTCTATAGTGCCTATGAAGGAGTCGAGTACAGTTGGAGCTGTTGCGACAATACCTGAGCCTCGGTTAGAGAAGGTTGTGGAAATGGAGGCCTCTGGCTCACAGCCGGAAAACACTCTCCCAATCCCATCTCGTGAAAATGATGGAGTCAAAGGTAAAGAGATCGTTCTATATAATCCTTTTTATGTCCTTATGAATGACAATGAGCTTGTAGAATGTTCGAAAAATGACCCTAATTCATGCAGTTCTTCATTGGATCTTAAATGATGAACGCTGGAGTTTGGAATATCCGTGGCCTGAACCGATGAGATCATCAGGTCGCTTTTAAGGAGTTGATCTCGGAATACAAGTTACATTTTATGGGAATTTTAGAAACTCGTGTTACTAGAAATAATGTAGCTCGTGTCCAGTCAGGCCTTTCAACACATTGGAATTGGTTTACTGATTATGTTGGTCCTGGTAATTGTAACTGGTTAGCCTAGGATGATTCTGAGATAGGTGTAGACGTCTTGAATGTTCACATGCAATTTGTTCAATGTATTTTGAACATTAGGCGCTATCATATTTCTGTTTTTGTGACTGTGATTTATGGAACGAATGATATTGGGACACGGAGAGACCTCTGGCACTCGATTGGGAACCTTTTGCCATTTATAGGAGATGAACCATGGCTTGTTATGGGGGATTTCAACACTATGCTGGACATGAGTGAAGTATGTGGCCAATCAGGGGATATTTGTGTTGCGATAGAGGACTTTAATCAGTTCTTGATAGATATAGCGCTTATTAACCTTCCTATACAGGGTTCGTTATTTACCTGGCACAATTGCAGTGATGGCAATCGGAGTTTATGGAAACGGGTTGATCGTATGCTTATTAATGATCGATGGCTGGATAGGTGGCCGAATGCGGCCTATACGAGTCTCCCACCACGTACTTCCAACCACTCCCCCTTGGTGTTATGTGGTAACTCTAGTATATCTCATGGTAACATCTTCCAGTTTGATAATTATTTAGCTGCCTCTCTGGATGAATTTGTGGGTTACTATCAAAGGTTACTCGGGGCGAGCGACGCAATAGGCATATTGACATTCGATATTTGTGTCATTGGGCTCAACATATCATTACTAATCAGGAATCTACTAAGCTCATGGCCCAGGTAACAAAGGAGGAGATCAAAACTGCATTCTTTGATATTGCAGAGGATAAATCACCAGGGCCTGATGGATATTCTGCAGGATTCTTCAAAGCTGCATGGCCTATTATTGGTGATCAGGTAACTCAGGCCATACTAGATTTCGTTCTCACGGGCAAACCTTTGAAGCAGATACATGGTACCCTACTTTCACTTATTCCAAAAGTGCGAGTACCAGACACTGTAACAGATTTTTGGCCAATTTCTTGTTGTAATGTGCTTTGCAATGCCATTACTGAAATCATAGTACATCTCCTCAGTCCTATTTTAGAGCGCCTGATTAGTCCTTCACAGAATGCCTTCATTCCTGGAAGATCTATAAATGATAATGTACTGCTGACAGAGGAGCTCTTCTCTGGGTATAACCAACAACGTCTTCCTCCATGGTGTGCTTTGAAGGTGGACCTCCAGAAGGCTTATAATACAGTGGAGTGGGGCTTCTTATTAGCCACTCTCCAACTTTTTGGTTTTCCACAACTACTTATACGATGGGTGGATGAGCGTGTGACAATGATGACATTCTCTGTCTGCTTGAATGGCAGTATTCATGGATTCTTCCCTGGAGCCCGAGGTTTGAGATAGGGGGATCCTATGTCCCCTTATTTGTTTGAGCTTGTTATGGAGGTTCTTCAAATGCTTTTGTCGCAGCTTATTAAACAGGACTCTTCGTTTGGCTTTCATTCGAAATGTCATGAGATAGGTCTGTTCTAATTGTGCTTTGCAGATGATCTTGTGATTTTCTGTAATGCTGATGAGGCTTCTGTTTTAGTGTTTAAATGTGGTTTTCAAGAGTTTGCTAATTTATCGGGGCTACAGGCTAATCCAGCCAAGAGCCAGCTTATTTTGTCTAAATTTTCTCATGGGAACTGAGAGGTACTACTTCAGTTGCTAGGTTTTCGACAAGGTCTCTTGCCAGTACGGTATCTTGGTTTATCATTAATTTCATCCCGATTGAAGATCTCTGATTGTCAGCCGCTTCTTTGTAAGATTGATAAGAGGTTAAAAGGACTGGAAAGGAGTCGGGTTGTCGTTCGCCGGCCGCCTACAACTGATCAAACCGGTTATTATGTCATTTTATGTATATTGGGTCATGGCATTTATTTTGCCAAAGGGTGTTATTCGTGAGATTGAGAAACAAATGCGTACCTTCCTTTGGAAGGGTAACTCTGATACGGGGTATGCGAAGGTGGCATGGAATCAGGTGTGTTTGCCAGACGAGGGTGGATTGGGCATTCGTGATGTTCAAGCTTTGAACTATGCTCTTATGAGTAAACACTTGTGGGCGGTTATCAATAACCATGATTCTTTTATTTGGGTTCAATGGGTTCGGCAAAATCACATTAGGCATAAGACAGTGTGGACGGTGAATACTAATGCAGGCTCTTGGTGTTGGCGTAAACTCCTTCGGCTACGTGCCATTCTCCAGTCCCAGGTTGAGTATCGTAATAGTTACGTTCTTATATGGGAGGACCCCTGGCACACACTTGGCTCTCTCATCCATCTTCTCTCGAGTGGTCCTCAGTTGACGAGCACTTCCATTGTTGACACAATGAGCATGGTTATTCTTAATGGCGTGTGGTTTTGGCCACTTATTACTGATGCTGAATGTTTGCAGATCAGTCAATCACTCCCTACTCTTCATGGGGGCATGGATACGATTGTTTGGAAATCGGAGAGGGGCACTTTTACCACCAAGGCAGTCTATCGACTTTTTCATCCTCCCAAATCGAAAGTAGATTGGTCTTCACTACTTGTCGGTTCTTTTACGATCCCGCGTAACACTTTTATTCTATGGTTGGCCATTTTGGGCAGGTTGTCTACTATGGACAAACCATGGTTGAGCCATTTGGATGGGGGGTGTTCTTTATGCACCGATGGACAGGTTGAATCTCACTCTCATTTGTTTTTCAATTGTCGCTATTCACGCCATTGCATCGCGACTATTAGATGACAGTTGCGGTTTTCATGGCCTAATCGTGAGTGGAGAATGGACATAACTTGGGCAGAACGGAGATGGCGAGGAAAGCATGTCATTAATGCAGCTTATCATGCGTTATTGGCGTCATTGATCTATCATTTGTGATAGGAACGCAATAGGAGGAAATTTCAACAGATTGAGCGACCGGCGATTTCCTTGGTTACTATTATCCTTAATGAATGTGGGCAACGTATTCTCAGTGCTGAGCTGTCTTGTAACCTTAGTACTATAGCACTTTATAGACTGTGGAGAATACCTTAGCATAACCAATTTGTCTCTACTTGATTGTATAATTGTTACGTATATATGAAATTTACCTTTACCGAAAAAAACTTAAGTGGAAACTTGAGGGGGTAATACGATAATACCATCTCTACTTGCCCCCACATGATTGCTGTATTGAGAAGAAACTTCCAAGCTCAACATATGATATTTGAAATTTAGAGAGTTGAAAATATTGTCCTTCATCTCCATTGGCCTTTCAAGTTGATTTTCGATGAGAAGAGATGAGAGGTAAAGATTGTCCCGCTAGGCATGCCAAAATTTGTGAGCGCGAATTTTATTGTGTCTGAAAATCAAAACACAAGAAAATTATCACAAATAAAAAAATAGATTTGATAGGTAAAAGTGGATACAATCTCTATCTAATACTCTGATTCTTCTCTTCAAGAATGTGTTCAACAGATTTTAAGATAAAATCTTCTTGTAGATCTCCCTTTGACTTCGTTTGAATTCCTATAACGTTAATTCGAGGGCTCGCATCTATAATCTCGAATTAAACGCTATAGTCTTTACTTGAAATTTGAGATCTCAAAGTGGATTTGCCAATTGGATCTTCTTGAGAATATATTTAGATAATTATAAAGTTAATTCAAGGGCTTAGCGCTGGTAATCCCGAATAAACACTATAATTTGTGGCGCGCCTTCAACGAACAACTTAATCTCCACTTTGAACGCATTTGAATATTCTTGAACTTGAGAAACTGCGTAGAGAGAATTGATTAGCCTCCTTCGCTTGTTTGAGTCTTCACCTCTAGCTCTGTGTGTTTTGAATGTGCTCTAGGGACTCCTTTATATAGGTGTTTAAAAAATGTAAAGTTGTGATACACTTGAATACCTTTTGGAATGATATGATTGGTCAATTTGACATTATCTCTTTAATATTTGTATTTTTAAATAGATAAATATCTAAAATATTTGTCTTGATTTAGTTGAAGTATACATGCAGTTGTTCCACATGCCTCGGTCTGATTGGTTGGAATCTTTGACTGCGAAGCATAATTTGATTGGCCGAAATATTTTTTTTTTTGGGTAAAGGTAAATTTCATTAAATAAAGAAAAGTACATTGGTACAATACAAGATCGGGTCATGTCATGTTATGAGTCCATGGTATTTTCCATAATCTATACAAAGCAAATGTACTAATCGAAGGAGGTAATTCACTGCTGATGATCGTTGTTTACATTCCTAGCTATGATGCGTCTAAGAATAGCTGCCGTGCGTTCAATGCCCTGAAATCGTCGGTGATTTCGTTCTTGCCACACGTGGTAAGTCAATGAAGCCAATAGGCACCAGTAACTAGTATTAATAATGTGTTTACCCTGTCATCTCCTTGCTGCCCAGTTAATGCCAACTATCCAGTCCCGATGACAAAAATATATTTTAAAATATCGATTAAATTGACTATTTTATACTTTGAATTGATTTAGTAAATTTCAAACTATAAATAGAAAAGATATAGTTGATAATTAATATATTATTTTATACTTATCATCAGTCAATTAGACATGAAATTTTATATGTTTACACTAATAATTTAGATAATTTATTAATTTGAAATTAAAAAGGCATATATATTTACTGACATTGATAAATTAGAATTGTAATTAAAATTGTAATTCCGACAACGAGGACGTGTACAAGGGATTAAATTGTAATTAAAATTAGAATGTGAGGGATCGAAATGATTTAAAGTAGAACTTTTAAAAGCAGCGGCGAAGCTAGAAATTTGGCTTAGCTCTATCAATTTTAATTAATTAAGTGGTAAATATTATAATAATCATTATAAATTAAATAAATACAATAATATAAGTAAAATTCTTATAAATTATTATTCCGACAACGAGGACGGATTGAAATCTACAAAAAAATTATTAGAAAGGACTAATTTGAAGTTAATTAAAAAGATAGAAATTACATGAAAAAAACTAAATGGTAAAATTCATTTTCATGTCCAACTTTTCAAATCAATTGCTAAATCATTCTAATTTTTTAATTAACTTCAAATTAGTCCCTTCATTAAGTTTTTAAACGATATTTCAACATAATTTCAGTCAAATTATACGATTTCTCAAAACGACCCTTTATAAAGTTTTACCTTATTTGATAGAAATTTTTGATTCCTCATATTTCAATTTTTAGTGCAATTTACTGATCCCTTGCACATAGATTTGTCAATTAATATTTTTATCAAAGTAGTTTTGCATAAAAGAATTTAATACTTTGCAAGAAAAAAGAATATTTTTTCAAAAATGAATATTTTTGTCAAAATAATTTTATATTTAAAAAATTATTTTTGTCAATATATACTTTTGCATGAGAAAAGACAAATAGTTTTGTCAAAAATATATTTAGATTTAGGGTATTTATTTAATTAATGAATTAATTTAGTCTTGTAATATGTTTATATATCTTTTGTAAATCATTTCTTTTCGAAATTAACCAATAGCTTAACAAATATATATATATTTAGTTTAATCATAGCTGAAAAAATATATTGTATTGTTTTTCAAGATAGCTGTTAATAAAATATGTTTTATGCACAAATTATATTGTTATACCTGAGAAATCCTACATAATATCATAATAATTTAAATAATTTATTAGCTAAGAACTAAATCAATACATATTTTCTATTGCTATTGTTGGTGAATGAGAGCTATTATAGAGTGGCATATAGACATACTAAATAAATTAAATTCAGCTTTAAAATAAATAAGCATATAGTTTTTTAGTTGCCTTAACAAATTACCAATATCTTTTTTCATGCACAAAATATATGTTTTAAATCTTGACGATTATGTCAAAACTAATAATTTCAATAAGTTATTAATTAAAATTAAAAAATCATATATTTTACTAACATTTGACAAAAGTATTATTTTTACATGAAATTTTGTGTGCAAGGGATTAAATTGTAATCAAAACTAAATAAATATGTTTGTTTTGTAGAAAAAAACGAAAATAATAAATATAAAAAAGACCAATAAATTAAACTATAAAAAATATTGATAGTTGAAACTATAATTGTGACTTCCGTAGGATATATATATAATTGAGAGACTAATTTATGATTATTAAGAAATTTTAGATTGACATTAAAAAATATTAAAACTCGAACGGAGTAAATTGGACTTCATTATAATACTTGGGATGAAATTATATTAATTAAGAAATTTGAAAGGACATAAAGATTATTTTAAAAAAAGTTTAAATAATAATAATAATAATAAATGAATAAACAATATAATATAATATATATATATATATATATATATATATATATGTATATATATAAAGATAAAAGAAGAATGTGTGCGGGTGGGGCCATCAATTCCCCACTGCCACACTAATTTTACATACATAATGAAATACATATCATCTCTTACCCTTTTTACATATGTAAACTACACACGCATCAATGCACATACTGGAAGCTTTATTTTCGAACGAAGATAGGTACGAGAATTTTAGATTTTAATTTATATTAATTTATATAAATTATATTATTTTTATTAGTTTATTATTAAATGTAGTTTATATTGATTGATGTAATTTAATCGGAATATTTTATGAATTTGGCTATTTAAATTAGTGTCTAATTAAATATCACATTCGGATTAACAATGTTATAGTTGGTTAATTAAATTACTTAATTTATTAGATTTAATCGTTATTATAGTTAATTTATTAAATTATCAGGCCTACTAACCAAATGTGTAATTATATAAACTGGTGTATAATTAAATTGTATAATAACGAAAAATTAATAGAAAATTTATAGGAATAATACCGAAAATTATGTTTAAGGAATATTATATTAGTAGAAAGGAAAATGAGGGTTTTAATCATAATTTAATTTAGGAAATGATATTAAGAAATGATAATTATAAAAAGATATAAGGGGGTTTTATCAAATGAATTCATATGAATTAGTCGATAAATTAAATATATACCTGGGAAGCTAGTTAGATAGAAAATAACAGTACGAAAAATTTATATTTCGATAGAAATGAAATACTATATGATAAATTAGAAATTGTACAAATAATATGTAATATTATATTTAAAAATTACAATATTTTTAATATATTAATTGTATACATTATAACTCGTTATAGGATTCGGGATAAAGTAGAGGATTGGACAACTCCTTGTTTGCTAGTAGAGCGTCGTTAGATCGAGGTAAGTGAATAACTAGTATTATCCATATATGTTCATTTTCTCTGTGATATTACCTATATTTAAGTATGTGGTTCATGTTGAAATTGATTTTATCTGAAAATACATGAGTGGTGGATGATTTGATTGGAATGATGATATTGTGTACGTGGAATGAATAGATTGAGATATTATACTTGTCGTTTGGCGTGTTATTGTCGCTGGTGAATGGAAGTGCATTAACATATGATTTTATTTTACTAGTTGTCTACAAGAATGGTGATATGTGGAAATGAGGGAGTTACGGAAATTGAATATAATTATTATGTGATTACCTCTTTGGTTGGCGCCAAAGGCTCTATGTGGAAAAATGAATGGCCTTGGTGCTTTGTGTGGATATATTGGCCTCGGTGGCTCTATGTGGAAAAAAAAAAAAAAATAAACGGCCCCGATGGCTCTCCGTGGATAAATTGACATCGGTGCTCTTCATGGAAGAAAATAATGACACTGCTGGCTCTATGTGGTTTATAAAAGGGGTAATCCACTTATTAAAAGTGGAAATGTGAGATTGAATTGGGGAGAAAAATACTATATCACCTTCTGATAAGCAGACTAGGAGAAAAGGCGTTTAATAGATTGTTTTTATTGTGAGTTGGTTATATTTTGCAATAAAGTTGGTTATGTTGGGTTTAAAGCTAATTTGACTGCATATTAGATAAAAGCTTATTTGTGTTGAAACTGAATTAAGTATAGGCTAAAATGCATAAAACCCCCCTGTGTTTTAAAAGGTCCGCTAAAAACCCCATTCTGTTTTAAAATAGGCTAAAAACTCCCATGTGTTTTTTAAATGTAGCTCAATCGCCCCTTTCCATTAAATATAACTAACGATGTTAACTTTTTAAAAAAAAATGACCGTCACACCCTTATTTAATATATATTATTCGTATTTTAATAATCGTTAGATTTGTATTGATTATATCAGAACCATCAGATCTAATCAATTAATTTTAACCGTTGCATTTTAAATGTATCAAGGGTTGATATCTTATTGATTAAAAATATGTATTATAAGAAAGAAATAAATCCCCCAACCCATCCCCACCTAGCTGGCTACCACCCCTCCCCACCACCAAATCACCACCCCCCACCGCCCAAATCACCCACCGACCCAACCCCCACCCCCAGCCCGCCGCCTCTCGCCGCGACCCCCGCGCAAGCTCCCACCTCCTCTCGCCGCGCCCCCCTGCGCAACCCAACCGCCCTTCTGCGTCCGCTCTCCACCCGCGTCGCCCAGAACAAAGGAGATGGCGACGGCGTCGCCTTCTGCGGGCGACGCCCAGACCCGCGTCGCCATCGCTCTTTTTTGTGGGGGCGGCGGCAATTGCCGTCGCCCCAGTTTTTTTTTTTTTTTTTTTTTCTTTTAATTATATTAATTAACACTAATTTTAAATAATATATAATTAATTAATTAAAAATAATTAAATATATATTTTATTTAGTTAAAAATAATTTTAAAAAATTATAATAATTATTATACTTAAATTGAATTAAATAGATATTTTAAATAATTAAAAAGATTTCACAATTATAATTTTTAAATTTCAATTTTTTACAATTATAAAAATGATTTAAATTTAAATATAATTTGATTTACTATTTAATTTAATTATTCTTCAAAAATATATATAATTTTTTTCAAGTTTTTAGGTCAATATATTTAATTTATTTTTTAATAGATGAAATGCAAGAAACTAAAAATTTCATTGTGAATTATATAAAAATGGGGTATTTTTAGTAAAAACATTCAAAAATAAAGTCAAAATCAGTAAAAAAACATGCCCAAACACAAAGGGGCGCGTGTAAGCACCTTTTCGTTAATTTATACGGAGGGTGTTTTTTACTGAGGTTTACAAAACACAGGGGGGGGGGGTTAGCCATATTTCGAAAAACAAAAGGGGTTTATATAATTAAGCTTTTCCACAAAACACAAGGTAAATGCATTTTAGCCCTTAAGATATACATATACGAAAGATATATATATATAATAGGAGGTACACATATAATATAGATATAAGGATAGCACACATGGAATATATATAATAGGAGTAGATCTTGAGGTGTTCCTATGAGGGTTTGGATCAGATAATGACAGGATAGAGACCAGTGGAGAGGATAAATTCTCTAAACTCAATCGGCTTGGTATATCACAAATTTGGAAATAAAGGAAAAATTAAAAGAAAAGTAGTGACAGTGAAATCTAAATGGTTTTTACTTTTTGCTGGATGGCTTGAATATGATTGCATATAGGAGGTAATGACTCTCCGGAGAGTTTGTGCGTTATTGAAATTAGGTTGTGACGTTGTGATTAACGTTGCAAATGATTGAGCTTTCAATTTATCTCGAGATCTCGGTAGATATAAGAATTATCTTTGCACATATATGGATATTTGCAAGAGTAGAATGCCTGGGAGAAAGACCTGAGGAAACGGACATACCGTGAAAACAGAAACGCAGAGACCAAAAAGTGGGCCAAAGCCTCTCCCAGAGACAAGCGACCAAATTAGAGATATATACCTGGTGGGAAAGCTAAGAGAAACTAGAGTGTACTGGCCTTGCACAAAAGGGGTGTCTACTGTATAGATTGCAGGAGGTCCGATGGAGGTATTCTTCAGACCGTGGCAGGATTAAATCGGGCAAGTACCCTCATTTTGTAATTGGGGCTGTTTTTGCCAGGGGCCAGTCATGCGATAGGGTTAAAGGGAGGTGCTGGATGTGGGAGAGGCTCCATGGGAAAAGATACATTCCCTCTAAGTATAATGAGGTTTGGAAGGCAGATATAACAGTGTCAGGGACCGAAAACTCCCACACCGATATTCTATCATTCCGGGTCAACAACATTGCTACTAACAATGAAAGCGAGGACCGCATCCTTTATAGACTCCGGGTTGTTCGAAAGGCGTCACTGGACAATATTAGGCGGGATGTCTACGACAAAGACATACTAGGTGGAGTATTTCTTCGCTTGGAAAAGGTGACACCACGGAGCGCTCCTTCGCCCGTCACCGCGATCCTCAGTCAGCGGTAGTCGCACACTCACCGGCGGCGCACTCTCACGCTCACTCAATGGGCCGCCCTGGGTTGGAGGTCCTAGGCCGCCTGCGATCCACCCGACGAGCGCAATATGCTTCCTGAAATTCTTCGGTGGTATGGCGGCAGCCCCACAGCTCTGGTGGGCCCAGGAGCCGACCGCCGGCCCATGACACCTGCGCTCAGATCTGCGCCGAGGAGGTCGCTCAGTGACAAGATATATCGTAGAAATACATACAGGGGCTTTATTCGCGATGTTAATTTGCCTTTTGACAGTAACCATCGACAGAAATCCAGTTTCCGAAAGTTGAGGTTGTGGAGGGATGTTTTCAAAAGATTTTGGTAAGGGACTTCCGGTGTCTTCTAGCAGTCTCCACGTATCAGATGAACTATTTGGTTAAAGTGCTGTTGCGTAAGGGGTGCATAAAAGAGAAAATAATAAAGAAAGTACTGTAAAGGGTTCGTTCGGCAGGGTCGTTACCTACCCCGAGCAAATGAGGGAAAGAGAGATGAATGGGTGGAGGAAGCGCAAAAGAGAAAACACATAGGAGGGAGGGCTATACACCTCACAATGTGTGACTCGTATGCGGGGCTGAAGGAAGTAGTGCTTGTAATTCATTGGGAACCTGCCCAGCACGCCGCGCGAAGATAGCCCGAGAAACAACTAGCACCGGCTCTCAAATGGAGAATACTATTCGGGAAAAGATCATTCAATGCCTATGCCACAATATGGACATTTGTGCCTGGGTCCCTCAAGACTTGGAGGGAATATACCCAAACGTGATCACTCATCACCTCAACATAGACCCCTGTGTCAAGCCTGTCAAACAAAAGAAGAGACATTTCGGGTAAAAAAAAAGACACAAAATAATACAAGTCGAAGTAGATAAATTGATGACAGCCAGACATATCTAAGAAATACACTTCCCTGAGTGGCTCTCCAACGTAATCCTCATACCCAAGCCAGGGGGAAAGTGGAGAACGTGCATCGACTTCAGGGACCTCAACAAAGCATGTCCCAAGGATTTTTACCAGGATTGATCAATTAGTTGATTTCACCTGCGGGTGTGAACTACTGAACGTGATGGACGCCTCTCAAGGATACCACCAGATAATGTTGGCTCCTGAAGATCATACAAGAGTAAGTTTCACCACATCCGCTGGGTACATTTTGTTTTGTGGCTATGGCATTTGGCCTGAAAAATGCAAGCGCTACCTACTAACGTCTGGTGGACAAAATATTTCATTCCCAAATTGGAAGAAATGTTGAGGTTTACGTAGACGACATGTTGGTACAAAGTAAAGAAGCCAAGGATCATATCATAGACCTAGATGAGACCTTTTCTGTCTTGAGAAATTATCGACTGAAACTCAATTCAGAAGAATACGCGTTTGGAGTATAAGGAGGGCGCTTCCACGGGATTCATGTTTACACAAAGAGGGATTGAGGCCAACCCCCTCAAGATCAAAGCTATACTAGACATGAAAGCCCCAACCAATGTCAATGAAGTGCAAAAGTTAACAAGAAGGATAGTCGCGCTCAGCCGTTTTGTCTCTAAAGCGGCGAAAAAAAGTCTACTTTCTTCAAGGTACTGAGAAAAGCAAAAACGTTCAAGTGGGATACCTCCTGCCAATGAGCATTCTAGGAACTCAAAGCTTATTTAGCAGGACTCCCCCTACTGGTAAAACCAATCCAGGGGGATACCATCTACTTGTATCTCTCGACCACCCCCCAAGCGGTTAGCTCTGTCATCATTCGTGAAGAGGGATGCAAACAAATGTCAATTTACTATGTTAGTAAAGTACTCAATGGACCAGAAGGACGATACACCCCTATCGAGAAAATGCCTCTAGCTCTGGTAATCACATCCAGATGATTGCGCTCTTATTTCCTCTCGCACCCTATAAGGGTAAAATCAAACATGCCTTTGAAGCATACTTTGGGAAAACTGGATACTTCCTGACGATTGGTGAAATGGGCAGTAGAATTAAGCAGGTATGATATCTCGTACATGCCACGCACAACTATCAAAGCTCAAGCTCAAGCTGATTTCGTATCAGAAATGGTGAGAACACCCATAGAGGATGCCCCCAAGATTGAAAACTGGCTACTACATGTGGATGGATCTTCCACAACTCAAGGCAGTGGGTGCAGGAGCAGTCATCACTTCACCTTACGGAGAAGATTTAGAATTTGCTGTCAAATTAGAAATGAAAACCTCCAATAATAAAGCTGAATATGAGGCATTGGTAATAGGCGTGAGGATATCCTACGATGTTTGAACAAGACACCTAGTGGCTTATTCAAACTCTCACCTGACAGTCAAACAAATAGAAAACACCTACGAGGCCAAGGAATAAAACATGATACACTACTTACAACAAATAGCAGAATTGAAAACAGGATTTGAAAGTTTTCAATTGATCCAAATTCCAAGAATAGAAAACGTTAAGACATATTGCTTCTCTAAACTCGCTAGTGCCTTGGGTATGGCCAAAAATGATTTAGCCCAAAAAACTTATGTCAACCTAACGAAGCCCGTTTGCATTAAGAAGAGAAGGAAGCCCAAAAGGGAAAATCAAGCAAAGGAAGCCGTACCAAAGCCCATGCCAGGGCGCCTCCTCACGTGGCATACACGTGGGATGTCCACGTCAAGACGCCCCCCACGTGGCAAGCATGCCAACTGCCAATCAGGCCCCAAAGAAGAGTCCAACCCGAGAAGGATCCCCCGTTGCCTCAAACTTCTAACCTAGGGGGACTCCCTCTCGGTTAGAAGACTTATCCAAGCAAGGACTCCATTTTTCAGTTCAAGAATAAAAATCTATCAGCAATAAGCAACAGATAGTCACATCCCAACAACCCTTATCCGATTTTCTTGCAATTGAAGGCCGATTCAAAAGTCCCACTCTGACAGGGCACCCCCTATAAATGCAGGTCAAGTCCTGAGCTAGGGACACATTCTAACTTCGAATTCCTTGTTGTTACTCTACTATTTTATTCTCAGACTGATCTAGGAAGTCTGATTTCGAACACGAAGTCGTTCATCATAATTTTTTCATCTCAATTAATAATTGAGCACAAATAGTCGTTCATCATAATTTCATCTCAATTTAAGATAATTTCTAATATATTTTTTATTATTTTTTTAAATTATTTTTTTGGTCTAAAAGTATATTATTATTTGAGCACAAACTATAAAATGTAAAATTTATTAGATAATTTTTCTTTTTTATTAAATAACAAATTAATCTTTAATTATAATTATTATTTATATTCGAGATGGATTGTAGCATCTATTATTTTTTCTTAAATTGGACTTTTATTTTATTTTAAAATATTTTAATAAACTTTGACCATTAATTATAAGAAATAAATTTTATTTATTAAAATTAAAAAATAAAGAAATTTTATTTTAATATAAATAAAATAATAGTTTATAATTAATTATATTTATATTTTGTTTGGATAAATTCTAGCATATTTTAATTATTTTTAAAATTAAATTATTATTTATTCTAGAATATTTTAATAAACTTTGATTAAAAAAGTAAGAAATAAATTTTTAATTTTGAAAAAACAAAGAGTATTGGAGAAATTTATTTTCATATAAATAACAAATATTTTTTAAAAAATAATAAAATTTTATTTATCTTAATTTTAAACAATTACAAATTTAAATTCTTCATTTATGTAGAATTTATGTAATGTTTTTATCTTAAAATAAATAAATTCTTTTGTTTCTTGTCAAAGTTTATTAAAATATTTTCAGACAAATTAATAATTTAATTTTAAAAAATAATAAAAAGATGCTAGAATTTATCTCAGATAAGTATAATTATATTGTGAATATATGCGCATATGAATGCATACACCTCTTGGTATTCTATCATAATGCCTAATACTCTTTTTATATCCCCATGATGTATTGTAATTGAAAATAGTTATTAGTGTAGGTTGTAACAACAATATTGGTGGTCTATAAATACCACCATGCAATTAATTTGTAAAGAAGCTTTTGGAAGAATTAGAAAATGATTTGGTGGAGAATACATATATATTGTTTTCTTTATATTCTATTAGGAGTGATTGGCTAATAAACATAGAATTTTTTAAGTTTATAACACGTTATCAGTATGAGGTTACGATCGATCAAGATATAATGTTAATTTTTCTAGTATAATTTTTATTCTTTGTTTGTTTACCTCTACAGTGTCATAGTTACTTTTATTCTTGATTATTTGATAATGATATATGAATAATCATATTCTATATATTTCAATGTTTCCCGAAGTAGACGTATATATAAATAAAAGTTCTAGTATATTAGATATTGCCTCCAGAAGTAGACATACAATTCTTGATTTCATCCCCTGATGTGGATGTGTTCTATATAATTTCATTGCTTTCTGAAGTAAGTAATGAGTTAAAATTACCTTTAGTAGTAGGTGAAATATTTTATACCAATTATTTGCAATATCATCCCTGAAGCGATGATAAATATAATATTTGATTTTCTCACCACCTGAAGTGTTATGAGATAATGATCAAGGAGCCTGAAGCTTCTTCGTATATTTAATTGATCTGGGATAACTTTTGATGTCATAGTATAGATATTGTGAATAAAATATGATTAACTTGATGTTAATTTAATTAATTTACTTTACCTACGTAGTTTTCTTGCATATGTCTATGTATGTATTTTTGCATGTTTTTGCTAGTATATTTATATACAATAAAATTTAATTACTAACAAAACAATTTTGACATGAATACTTAATTCTATTTAATTGTCATTTGTAACATTATAAGATTTATGCCAAACTTAAATATATTTATTTCCATGTATGCATACTATAATAATTCAATTGAATTACACGGTAACTAATATGCTACTTAATGGTAATAATAATTTATATCATTTTTACTTTATATTCATGTGTAAAATATTTGATTTTTATTTACATGTACATATTAAATGTTATACTAAAAGTGCATATTAATTTTCGTAACTTAATGGCCAAGCTTACGAATTGGAATTCATTGCTCTTGGTGTTTCGGGAATAAACTATATGTCATGGGTCCTTGATGTCGAATTGCATTTGGCAAGTAGAAAATTGGGAGAAACAATAAAAGAAAATACTACTATCCTGAGCAAGACTGTACTAAAGCGATGATTTTATTTCGTTATCAACTCCATGAGAGCCTGAAGTCTCAATATTTAACAGTCAAAAGTCCTTTTCAACTCTAGAAGAGTTTAAAGGATCAATTTGACCATCAAAATACTATAATATTACCACGTGCAAGATATGAGTGGATACAATTGCGATTGATTTCAAAATGATTGTTGAATATAATTCTAAGATGTTTCAAATTGTGTCAACATTGAGGTTATGTGGAGAAGTTGTGGACGGATGAACAAATATTGAAAAAAATATTTTCAACTTTTCATGCATCTAACCTTATACTCCAGCAGTAGTATAGGAAGCGTTGGTTCAAAACCTATTCAGAGTTGATTTCATGCCCACTAGTTGCAGAAAGAAAATAATCAACTTTTGTTGAATAACTATGACACCCGTCCTACTGGTTCCAAACCACTTTCTGAAAATTCAGCAAAATTGCCTAAATCAAATGCTACTTTTTCATGAAAGGGGCGTAGTCGATACAATGGCTCGCCACGGGGCCATTCTTATGGATGTGGCCGTGGTCATGGCCGTGGCTGTGGCAATGATCGTGGAAATCGTCATAATACATGGATTAATCCTAATATTCAGAAGAACAATGGGAACAAGGCAAAAAATCAACAAGAGAAAACTACAAATGGAGATTTTTGCCATAGATATGGGATGTCTGGACATTGGTCCCGTACCTGTCATACGACACATCTAGTCAAATTGTACCAAGCTTCTTTGAAAGCAAAGGTAAAGAAGTTGAGACTAATTTTGTTGAGGCTGAATCTTAGACAATACCCATATAGATGCATCAGATTTTTTCCAATCCATCGAAAATGATGATAAAGATCTCCCTGAGCTGCCCTTACAGTTTGGTGACATTGCTAAGGATTTCAACATGCTTGCTGATTAAATACTTATCCCATATATTATTTGCATATTTCTATTATTTAGTTATGTTGACTTTCATTTGTAGGGTGTTTTCTTTAATATTGTAATGCAATTATGGTTTTATGAATGAAGTTTTTTCTTTTACTCATTCTATGTCTATCTTATTTATATAGCATAGATCAAGCCATTACAAATTTCAATGAACAAGGAGCATGTCTTGTTCATAGTGCAACTACGCATACAATTCTAATAAACAAGAAATTTTTCTCAAACTTGTTAATGACAAGAACTAATGTGAGTACTATTTCAAGAGTTAGTAATCTTATTAAAAGCTCTGGAAGAGCTACTATCTTGTTAACTAAAGGAACAAGATTACATATAAATGATGTTTATATCTAGTAAATCACAAAGGAATTTATTGAGTTTTAAGGATATTTGACAAAATAGTTTTCATATTGAAACAATGAATAAAGACGGTATCAAATACCTGTACCTTACAACATATAAAATTGGTCAGAAGTAAGTTTTAGAAAGAATGGAAACATATACTCCTAGTTCAACGGATCATACATTTGCAAAGTGTTGCAAATAGGCTACTAGATACATTCATAGATACCAAAAATGTCACAAAAATCACAAATTCCAGCTGAAAATGTTCCAGTTCGTTTAGAAGCCCCTGAAGCGACTTTTACTCAATCAAAGGCATTTGAGTCACAAATACGTCGGAAGCATGGTAGACCACTTGGCTCTAAAGATGCAAATCCTCGAAAGAGAAAGGAGCATATCATCTCAATTAGTCATGGCGCTAATGTGACACTATTAATGTCTCTGAGGATAAAATTTCTGAAGTGCTTTTATCTGAAAACTCTAAATGTAATGAGCAAGATCTCGAGGATAGTTGTGAAATGTCTATTAATTATGCTCACAACAGTTTAGATTGGTATCGGAAAGAAATTGAAATGAATGATTTTTTGCCTATTCTGTAGCCTCTGGAATCATGGATGAAGATGAAAATGATCCTCAAATTACAGAGGAATGTAGGCACCGAAATGATTGGAAAAGTTGAAAAAGGGAAATACAAGATGAGTTTTACTCGCTAAAAAAGCAAGAAGTATTTTGACCTATAACTCCAACACCAAAATGTGTCAAGCCAGTTGGCTTGTGGGTGTTTATACGAAAGAAAATGAACAAAATGAAGTTGTAAGGTACAAAGCTAGGCTTGTGGCCCAAGGCTTTACTCAAAAGCCAGGAATTGATTGTACTGAAACATATTCACCAGTAGTGGATGCAACCACACTTAAATTTTTAATCAGTTTATCAATAATCGAACAACTAAAATGCACTCTGGTTCATTGGTAATTGCATATCTATATGGGTCATTAGATACACATATCTACATGAAAACCAAAGGATTGAAAAACGCTTGAAGCATTAAGTCAAAGCTCCGTCATATGTACTCCATAATATAAAAAGGTCATTGTATGACTTAAACAATCATGACGTATTGGTAAATTGTCTAATGAGTACTAATAAAGTGATTGGCAGTTGGCATGCCTGCCACGTGGGGGGGGGGGGGGGGGCATCACTTAACGTGAAATCCCATGTGTATGCCATGTAGAGACACCCTAACATGGGCTTTGGTCCGGCTTCCTTTCCTGGGCTTTCCCTTTTGTCTTCCTTCTCTTCTTAGTGCAAATGGGCTTCGTTGGGTTGACATATGTTTTTATTCTTTTGGGCTAAATCTTTTTTTGGCCATATCCATTGAGTTGAATTCATTAAATTTTTCCAATTCGACATTAAATCAAATAGTAGAAATTGCATTTAATAAATTCACTAATCAAATAGTATAAACATATTAATTAATTAATTAATTAATTATATTAGTAACTCCTTTTCCGTTACAGAGCTGCAGCCTCCGGAGGACAAGAAAAAGAAAGATGGAATAAGTTGGCTTAGAAAAATTCTTGCTCGGACCAGGTTTGCCGAATCTAAATCAATTAAATGGAAAGTGCAATACACATATCATATGATTGGTGTACAGTTTAAGAAAAGTGACCAATCACATAGCAGTGAAAAAAATATACCCTTTCCAAATTTTGCTTAAATTCTTTTTTGCTTTGAATTGATTTTCTATATTTAAAAAAAAAATTTTGAGATCTTCGTTTAAAAAATCTCTATGAACTTAAATAAGATATAGTTAAATGAAAATAAAAAAGAGAACTACATTATAAAAAATATTATTATAAAATTAAAGTCATGTTTAAAATAATAATAAGTCAACCACTTGAAATTGTAGTAAAAAAGATCAAATTTTTGTTAAGTAAAATTGTAGCGCACTTTCTTAAGAATTGTTGAACTAAAAGAAAATATATATGGCAAAATTTTGAACAAATTAGTAAGATAATTTCTAATAGAATAATTTACTATAAAAGAATTTGTATTTTTGAATGTTACATTTTTAAAAAAAGAGTGTGGATTTTAAAGTAATAAGAATGATAGAAGGATTGTTTTAATTTGTTCAAATTTAAATAATAATTTAGTTTGATTACAAATAACTTACATAAATGAATTTAATTGAGTAAAAAAGAAGTAAAATGCAGTATGATGCGTGTGATTTTAGCACTAGTCCAATAAGCTTCGATTTAAGATCTGGATCTGGACAAGGGAAGTAAAACTTGAGAGACAAAACCTACAAAACAATGGGTTAGCACTCCGACGCCAAGCTAGTATCGATTTAAAGAGGAAATAATCGTATGAAAAATGAATTAAGAAGAGAAATCGTGATAGGATAATTAAATCCATGAGATAAATCATGATCAGAGTGTCAATAGACTGCAAGATAGCAATTGGGAGTAGAAAATCTCGAGAGTAACCAGTGTCCCCCGCTTGGGCCCAAACCTGCATATATGAGGGGGTCCCCTTCGGCTAGGGGTCTGCACGTTCTCCATAATTTCAAGGTAAGTGAATAGAAGTAGTTGGGATAAGGTGCATTATGATCTTATCTTCAATGAATCTGATTGTATGGTATGCTCCCATATTGAAGGGGACTCCTTGTCTTCGAGGACTCCTTTGACACTCCTTAATTTAGGAAGACTCATTCTACTCTAGGGGTTTATAGTGCTGAGGGGGCTTCCTTGACCTGTGTCTTCTTGGTGAGATGTGTAATTCTATGTGGCAGTCTAGGTGGACGCCTTGCGTGGAAGGTCAGTAATGAACCTACCTCCACTCTTCATTAATAGGCCGAACTCATGGGTAAGTCGGGCCATATTCTTCATATGTGTTGTTGGGCTGGTAGGGGAAGCCTTGCGCTTCTTCCTTCTAATGCCTTGGGCCTTATTAAAAATTATTGGTCTAACTCTCTTGGGTTATACACATAATTCAGTCTCCCCCACTCTAACGAGGAGGGGTGTCCCCAACTCTTTCTTAGAGTAAGAGTTTTTATTCTCTTCGAGGGGGTTGGCCCCTACCCAGAAATGTTACGGGTTCAGGGCATCCCCCTTCTCTTATTGTCTTCTTTCTCGCCTTTATCTTTTTTTCTTTTTATCAAAATCATAGGACTTCGTGCTCTATTGTTTGGTCAGTGAAAGAATGATGGCTAGGGTTAGGCCTAACCATCATGATTGCTAGTGCCAGGGGAGGGGTTTAGTACCCGCATCCTCCCATGCACTTGACGTGTCTTGTAACCGTCCAATCAAGGATGGTTATGTGGGCGGATGTGGGTTAAACCCTTCCCATATCCTTAATCGCAAAATAACTCTTGCCTCTTTTCATTTTCTCTCTTTCTAATTTCTTAAAGAATTGGGGGCTCGTCTTCATCATCTGTAAGTATTTTTATTTCTCTCCACTTTTCTTACAAATCTTCTTTCTTTTATTTTCTTTCATGGCTTCTTCTACGGCATATTAGGATGAATCTGTTCACTTTGTGATGGAAGTTCTTCCAAACCATGATTCTTCCAAAACCACTTCAAAGAGAACGAGATCTGATCCATCTATTCTCCGTGGTGATCGAAGGCGGAGTTTGTGGTAGGCGGCAGTGGCGGCCCGTCGGCTATTAGATGAGGAAAATATGAGAGATGAATGAGTCGAGATGAGCGAGAGGGATGAGGGAGGAGGGTTAAATGAGGAGAGAGATGTGGGTGAAGAAAGCGAAGTAGGAATGGATGACGGAGAGGGATCCTCCCTCAAGGAGGAGAGGAGGGAGGCCCCCCATTAGTTCACAGATTAGGGGTCCTCCACCTTGAGGACTCCTGATGTAGACCGACTGATTCTAGAGTTTCACATCCCCCCTTCTTTTGTTATTTATACTCCTGCCCACTCAAGTCGACCCAATACTCCCCACTTTTTATTCTGACGTCGGGCGTCTTTTCCAGGTCCTTTTAAACCAATTGGTCCCCAACTCCTTTAGGATTTTAGCGAGTTTCTTAATGATCCTCCGTTTTCATAGATTTCTAGTTACTACAAAAGTCTTCTCTTAGTGTTTCCGCCTGAAACGTGCCAAAATAGAATTTTTTTTCACTCCTCGACCTGGGGTATCTTTCTTGCCAGCCATTAATGCCACCAAGAACTGAAAAATGAACTTCTTTTTCATATTGCGATCGATGCCTTGGTATTTTCCCTATCGTTAGATTGAGGAGACCCCTCCCCCTGTGGAGGTTGGGGAGAGGAGTGTTGTCTTATGTTCTTTATTAGATGCCTTGAATGAGGACCATTATGATAGTCGTTCTTTGATTGACAGAGGCTTTTGGGACATTTTGGCCTGAGTCCTAGAGTGGAGCCCTTGGGGTACTCCCTTGGTACTTCATTATTCTCTTTAAATTTTGGTTGTTTAGTCTTATTCTTGATTATGATTACATTTTAGTTTCTATTTTTAGTAGCAAATGCCATGCTTGGAATGTAATCATCCCGGTGGAGGTTGTGGCGGAAGAGGGACTCCTTCTTCTCACTCACCTAGGGGAACTCCTTCATCTAGTGAGTAAGGAAAATAGTTTGCCTCCCCCTCTCCTGGTTTCTCCTGGAGGTTTTTCGAAAAAATCAAGAATGAGTTCTTTCAGCACGCCTCATTCGAGTTTTGCTAAGCTGCTTTCGAGGCCTCCCCCTCCTCTTGTTCTTAAGGATGAAAAGGGAGTTCTCCTCAAATATTATCGTGCGCCATCGAACTGCTTGCATTCTCCCCAATCTTTCGAGTCGGAGAGATGGAGCAACATCCCTCTGGTGGGTGAACTTATGAGGCGGGTGCTGTCCTCAGGTGACAGGCAATTGTTGGCGCCTATGTCCCGGGAGGAGTTAGACAGGATAGCCTCCTCCGACCTGCTTAAGGTTTCTTCCTTGATGGTGTACCTTTTTCTTTGTGGCAGTTATTTTAATGTTTTTCTTTTACGTGCAGGGGATTTCTATCTATGAAGAGCTCTTTTTCCGTTATCCAAGAACCTCTCCTATTCCCTGAAGCGATGCCCAATGGAGAAAATTGAAGGATAGAGGGGCGCGTTTGAATGCTGGCATCACCAAGCTTAAAGAGGATAAGAAGGAGGTTGTAAGCCAAAACCAAGAACAGGACAAAGAATTGAAAAAACTTAGGAAGGAGGTTGCGAGCCATGAGGGATCCATCAAGAAAACTGTAGAGAGGCAGAGATGGAGTTCCCCAACACTGAAGATAGACAACGGTATTTGGAGGGATATTGGGCCAATTGTCTAAATGAATTCAAGAAATCTGGGAAATATCAGGATGAATTGGCTGCCATTGTTAAACCTTATTTTGAGAACGGTTTTGCAGCTTGCAAAGAACAATTCATGACCCATGGATATCCTCCTAATGGGGAGGAGCCTTTTTCCTTGATCTTGAAGCCACGATGGAGAATGCTCCTAAACCTTTTGCTTCTATTCCTGTAGGCGAGGACCTTCCCCCCGAATTAGGTTATTTCTTTTCTACTTCTTTATTCAATTATAAATATTTTAGGAAGTCGTGCTGATGTGGGAGGGGCGCTTTGTAGAGGAGACTCTAGACCATGTCTTGGGGGAGGTCATAGCTGATACGAAGAGGAGTCCCCCTCCCAAATTAGTAATTGACTCTGTAGCAGAGAACATCCGAAAAGAAGGAGCCCAGGTGCCAAATGAGGGAGATGTCCCCATGTTCACCGATGAAGGACTCCCTGACATTTCTTCAACTGTCCCCCTTCAAGATGATCAAACTGAGGCTAAAGAAAAGCCC
Source organism: Sesamum angolense (assembly GCA_034509725.1). Classification (NCBI taxonomy): domain Eukaryota; kingdom Viridiplantae; phylum Streptophyta; class Magnoliopsida; order Lamiales; family Pedaliaceae; genus Sesamum; species Sesamum angolense. Next base: position 2,265,446 of record JACGWL010000007.1, on the reverse strand, counting down.
ACTTGTGGGATGATAAGGAAAATGTAATTTGTCCCCCTCCCCTTGCTGAAAACAAATTACTCTCTTAACTTTTCTTTTCTTTCCCCCATTTGAGATGGGGGATAAAATAATTTTTCTCTTTTTGTTGTGAATGATGCCTTTGTGTTGCCCCCGACTACGTTTTAGGCTGGGGGTCATAATGTGATGGTATTCATTTCTTGCTTCATTTCATCCTATTTGTATTATGTTGTTTTTGCTTGATGGATGAGATATCCAGGCTTTGCTTAGAAGGACCTATTGTGGGGAATGTTTTTTTGTAGGGGGTATCCTTGTAACCATTGTCCCTGCATGTTGTATTCTTAAAGGTAAAGTTAATTTCCATATCATGTACTTAGATGCATGTACATGCGAGATATAGGTATGGATAGATAAGTAAAAAGCGTATGAGGGCTTTTGGGTAGGGACCCGGAGTCCTCGTCAAAGTGATGGATGTTTGTATGGATTTTTAACAAGGCTTAGTCCTATAAAAGTTTTTTGCCCCACCTTATTGTAATATGCCCAAGTTAGAGAGGAGATCATACCTTTGCAGGGGGATGCCTTCAACATTAGGGAGCACCCCTATTAAGGGTTGCATTAGTGGAGATTCAACTGAGATTTTTGTTTTCAGGAAGAGTAGCCTCCAAGTGGACTTAGAAGGCATCCTGTAGGAGGATTTGTGTTTGGAAGGTGGCGTCCTTCTGAAAGTTATTAGGGGATGTCCTTCAGGAGGACTCAGGTGATAAAGAAGGCGTCCTTCTTTATATATAATATTTTTTGAGGTTGTGTATATTCCACGGGTGAGGTAGAGGGTGTCCTTCAAGATCTTCTAATTCATATGCCCCCTGCTTATTATTCCTATAACTTTGTAATGTCCTTCCCTAGGATCCAACTTTCCTACTAGTTTTAACGTATCCACCATGTTTAGTACCAAGTCTCCCACTTGGAAATTTTGACTTTTCACCCTTCTATTATAGGCATTGATCATGGTATTTTTATATCTCTGTGTACGGATAAAAGCTTTCTCTCTCAATTCTTCGATGAGATCCAAATTTTCTTTGAGGAGCTGAGCGTTACAATTTTTCGAAAAGTGCATAATTCTGTGAGAAAGCATCCCTAACTCGGCAGGGGGTAATGGCTTCGGTTCCATAAACCAAGGTGAAGGGACTTTCCCTTGTAGACCCTCGGGGGGTTGTTCTATAGGCCTATAAGACACTAGTTAATTCTTTCGTCCAGTTTCCACCAACCCGTTCTAGTCTTCTTTTGATTCCTTGTACTAAAATGCGATTGGTGACTTCAACTTGCCCATTGGATTGGGGATGTGATAAGAATGTGAACCTTTGTTTTATGTGCAACTTTGTGCACTATTCTTGTATTTTTCGACCTTGGAATTCATGACCATTGTTTAAGATTATTTCTCTGGAGAGTCTAAAGCGGCAGATGATGTTTTTCTAGATGAACTTCATCACTTCTCCTTCGATGATGCAAGCGAAAGGTTCTGTTTCCACCCATTTAGTAAAGTAATCAATTGCAACTAAAATGAACTTTTTCTGGCTGGGGGCTAGAGGGAAAGGACCTACTATATCCATCCCCTATTGTGCGAAAGGACATGGTGATAACCTAGTGGTGAGTGGTTCTGCCGGTTGATGTATGAGAGAGGAATGTTTCTGCCACTTATTGCATTTATTCACTAATTATTTCGCATCTTGCTTCATGGTAGGCTAAAAATATCTTGCCCGTAAATCTTTATTAGCTAGCATCCATGTCCCAACATGTGCTCCGCAACATCCACTGTGTATTTCTTTGAGGACATTAACTCCCTCTTGTTGGGACAGACACCGAAGTAGCACTACAAAAAAAACCTGGAATTGTAACAGCTTTTTTGTAACGGCAAGAAACCGTTCCAATAGTAACAAACATTGCAACTGCCTTGTAATGGTTCGGACGTGATGACGTCATATGGGGGGAATAAATTTTTTCTTTTTTGTAACAACCAAAACCATGCCAAGAACCATTACAAACTTTATGTTGTGCATAAAACCGTTACAATTTTTCGATTGTTACTATATTAGACCGATTTTTGTCACAGCTTGGTTATTATAACGAATATTTCGTGAAAATACAGGCTGTTACAAAGCCGGAAGAAAGCCCGTTCCAAACTTCATTACAAAAATAAGCAGTTACAAACACCATTACAAAATAACGGCTAATTTTTTGAATGGCTATTTTTCAACGGCTATATTAGGAGTTCCAAAAGTTGCTACAAAAGCCGCTATAAATAATTTATATATATGTGCAAGTTGTTTTCATTTCATTACAATTAATGTTTTAGAAAATCTTACTAACTACAAACACTCTTAATACATTGATTTTCTCGCATATTTACTTAACTAACTTTGGATTAATATTTAATGTGGCTTGAATTCTTGGACAGTCAGCTAGCTAGTGGTGATCCACTTTTGAGTTGGTTGATCAGGTAAGAACGAATAATTTAATAATGTATTGTATTTAATTAAATGAATTATATTTTGCTATGTACGTAGTGATTTAATTAATTCTTATGATCGATTCTTAATTTATATATATATATATATATATATATATATATATATATGTTAGTTAATTGTTAATATGCATGTATTCACCTAATTAAGTAGTGTAATGCATGTAATATTTATAAATTTATAAATCGTCAAATTAGCTAGAAACTAGCTTAATTATATGTGTGCATACGTGTGAATTTGTAGTTATATAGCGATCTATATATATTATTTTACAATAATTGAGGATATGGATGTATAATAAGAACCTTCCGATGAAAGCAGGTCTTACACCAGAGTTTGAGGATGGGGTTAAGACTTTCAGAGAATGGGCTTAGGGTCAGCGTGGACATATGGATGGAGACAAAATTAGGCGCCCTTGTCGATAGTGCAAAAACAAAAAGTTTGGAACACCCGACGAAGTCAGTTATCACTTGTGTATGCGAGGGTTTATGCTAGAATATTATAATTGGACTTCACATAGCGAGGAGAGCGTGCAGGATTATTTTAAGGCTCTGACTGTCCCTCTAGTGTTGGAGGAGCGAACCCCAGCTGGCCTTGTTGAGAGTAATTATCCATAGTAGGGTGATGAACAATATATGGATTGGGCGCAGAGGATGATTTTTTATGCAGCCGGACTGAATTATTTTGCTTCTTCTCATGAAGGTGTCCCTGATGATGGCATGAGGTATTGCTCTGTTGATGCCATTCCTAGTTCATATTGTTACGGATGGCTCGTACGATTATGATGAGTCAGGGTCGACAGACCATTTCTACAATATAGTGCACACTGTAAAGCATCCTTTATGGGACGGTTGCACCCAATCTCAATTAGGTGTTGTTGCTGAGATGGTGGATATCAAGGCGGATGGTCATATTTCTGAACGAATATATAATCGAATATCCCAATGGAATAATATAACATTGCCCCCCGATCACACTCTGCTGGGAGATTACTACAGCACAAACAAGTTGGTAAATGATTTAGATTTACCCATTGAGAAAATTGATGCGTGTAAGAATGGTTGCATGTTGTACTGGAAGGACGACGTCGATTTGGAGTACTGCAAATTTTGTGGGGATGCTAGGTACCAGCTTTCTCATGGGCGAGACCCACACTGGAAGAAGTCCCCGCATGTTGTCTTTAAGTACACGCCACTTACTCCCCATCTGCAGAGGTTGTATTCTTCGAGGTTAACTGCCGATCACTTGACGTAGACTAAAATATTCGCATACCAGTCGGGGGAAGTTGTACCAGTCCCTAGAGTGGCTACCGGCAATCAGTCGTATGATTTACGTGACCCCAATAGTTTACAAGTTGTGGTGGATCTTTCTATGGCACAGTAGCAGGCTGTAGGTACTTCACGGAGACAAGTGCATAAAAATAATGATGAAAATTATGACGAAGATGAAGACAACGGCGGGGACGAAACTGATGATGATGAATATGAAACTACATAATGTACATGTTTTCAACGAAAATATTTTTATTTTACAATGTTGTAAGAAAAAAAAAATATTTTGGCCTAGGAATTGCAATCATCAAAAAGTTTAATTGTGCAACGACTTTTGGCCTTTCATATATCCATACAGGTTCTTAAACTAGTGGGACTCCTTCTTTGCTTTCCCGGGTCAAACTGAAATGGAAGGAAATTTAAGGCGTTTTTTTTAAGATCATGACACCTGATTAATTTCCAGGAAATATTGGTGAATTTTTTATGTCTATTTTTGAAGTTCTAACTTCATTCAGCCCAATGCGAATATGACTGCTTAGTCATTTGCTTATTCACAGAATTTGCCACCAGATTTCTGTAAGGAGGTAAGGGAAGAGAAATCAAATCGGGCCATCATAACAAGTTGTAAAGAAAGGTAGAAGATGAATGTTTGCAGAAATGCTGAAGGTCTAATATTTTTTATTTTACAATATTGTAAGGAAAAAAATAATTTTTTTTAAATTTTGGAATGGCTAAATTATTGCAAGACCATTACAACAGCCGTTACAAAATTATATATGAAAAATGGAGGGATATACTTTTGTAACGGCTAAATTAAGCAAAGCCGTTACAACAGTCGTTACAAGATTAAATTTTTTAATTCGAAATTAAAAAATTATGGGAATGTATCATTCGAAAGGCCATTACAAACACCATTACAAAAGTTGTTACAAACTTTAATTAGAGGAGCAGTTCCAAAAAAATTAGCCATTTAAAATTTTTAGATTGTAAAGTACGATATATTTACATCCAGCCATCCGATCCATATCAAATTTAAATTCAAAAAATATGTATTCTTTAAATCATATCAGATGATATAATTTTAAATCACATGGTCTGATTTAAAAGTACACCGAGTTGAATGATTACTATTACGTTTTGGGAACGATATTTCGATATCCGTACCCAATAAGGCTACAAATTTTTCGAATGGATTATTTTGTAAATGTGATCATATTTAACGGTTGGATCTTAATTTTGATGGCCCGATTAACCTATGTAGTAAAATATTGTGATTCTCAGTTACATCAACGTAATACTAATATTTAAGAATACATATTTTTATTTCAAACTGCGTACATATATCAATTGTTGATAAATTTTTTCGTAATCATAATGTATTTCGATTATATTGTTCCACTACAATAATACGTTTTCACAGCATTAAATCATCGAGAACAGCAATTTTTTTTAAAAACTATTTCAACAAAAATAACTAATTCTTTGGAACTCTCTTTGTAACGGCTTTTGTAACAGCGCTAAATAAAATAACATCGTATTTTTATTTTGTAATACTCTTCATAACGGTCTTTTACACGGCTTCCCAAACAACATAAATTGTAACGGCCTTTGTAACGGCTTCTCATTTTTGTAACTCTCCTTGTCACGGTTTTTGAAACAGCCAGAGCCTTTCCAAAAAATTATATATACAACACTATGCCGATTTTTTCTTCCCCTCTTCCTCAAAAACCCTCTCTCTCTCTCTCTCTCCTGCGACTAACCTACTACCTCCGTCCATCCGCCCCCACCTACGCGAAAGACCACCCCGTCCGTCCGCCCTCACCTCCCCGAAAGACCCACCACCGTCCGGCTGCCCCCCACCTCCGCCTGCCCCACCTCTGTCCGTTCTCTCTCTCTCTTCTCCTCTCTCTCTCTCTCTCTCTCTCTCTCTCTCTCTCTCTCTCTCTCTCTCCTCTCTCTCTCTTTATTTTGCTGAATATATATATATATATATATATATTTGTTAGATTTATTATGAAATTATTGTTGGTTTATTGTTACTTTTTGAAAATTTTAGATTTAATTTCTGAAATTTTAAGTTTAATTTCTAAAAAATTTAGGTTTAATTTCTGAAAAATTAAAAAAATTTATTTATTAAAATAATTTTTGTGAATTTTTAAAGAAAACATTCTGAAATTAAAAACCTAATTTTCTGAAATAAACATATTTTATGAAATTAAGGAAATTTCTAAAATTAAAATATATTTTTTGAAATTATTAATTAGTTTTTTGAAATTACACTTATTTTTCTGAAATAAATATATATTTTTTAAAAATAAAAATATGTTTTTGAAATTTTAAAATAAATTTTCTGAATATATATATATATATATATATAATTTTAATATTTTTTCTGAAATATAATATATTTTTCCTGAAATTAAAATATGTAAAGTATGAAATTATAATATTTTTCTGTAATTCTTGTGCAATTTGTGTAATTTTTTTGAAATTTATTGTATAGTTGTAGATTTTGTGAAATTCTTGTTTATCGTATCATAATGTAGAAATTCGGCACTTAATTATAATTTTTAGAAAATTGGAGGACCTTTAACTAATTTTAGAGAAATAGGATAATATTAGAAAAATTATGCACTTAATTCAAATTTAAGAAAATTAGAGGACCTTTAGGTAATTTTAGAGAAATAGGGTAATATTACCGAAATTATGCACCTAATTCTGACTTTAAGAAAATTAGAGGACCTTAATATATAATTTTAGGGAAATATTAGAAAATTAGGAAAATGTGTTTTTAATGTTATATTTTTTTAAATTGTAGATAATGAGTACTGGTGCTCTGCCTCCCCTTGGACAAGGATGTCGAGGCTACGACCATGGTTTCCACCAGAGTCGTGGCCCTCCCAGCCCTCCCCGAGCTGAGCCAGCGGATCCGACCACCCCTTCATCGGATGTTGTGTCCCAGCCCCCGTCGATTCCTGCTGACACCAGCGCAGTGGGGTCAGTTGTAGCGGGGGCCAGCAATTCACAAGCCCTGGCCTGACCGTGGGATGCACCACCACCACCAGCGGCACTACTTCCCCCACAGGCCTAGAGGCATTACATCAGCCTCCAGGATGTGAGGTACGTAAAATGATTCACATACATAACTTGTATTTTTTAATTTTTTTATTAATTTGATCAATATTTTTAATATTATTTTTAGATCCGACCGCAATTTTCACACTATCATTCTAGTTCCAGAAGTTGAAGGTAATTAACTATAATATTATTTATTTTTAATTGAAATTTATATTTATTTTTTTATTCAAATACTACTTATTTTTTTGTGGTCAATTTTGTAGATTTCTTACTGGTGGGACTGCGATGACGAGAGCATGTTCAAGGTCATCAAGTTGCAAGCTGGGAAGTTTCTGCGGAAGCGGTTTGCCGACGTTCACAGCCAATTGGCCAGACCGTTGTGGCTCACCTAGGACATCTGCGCGCCAGCTTCTAGAGTTTTGGGCGAGCCCAGAATTTCAAGCACAATCAGCCAAGAATAAAGTCAACCGACGGCCAACCCATAAGCGGCGACTGTCTATCGGGACGGGTCGTCATCCGTTGGGGCACACAAGCGCAAGCTGGTAAGTGCATTAATTTTATTAATAAATAAATTTTATTTTTTTCATTTCTAATCAATTTTAACAATGATTTTTAAACAGGAGACACAACTTGGACGCCCAGTCAATCAGATGGAGTTGTTCGAGAAAGTGTACAAGAAGAAGGACGACGGCCAGATGTCCATGATTTAGATTAGGATTTTTTTCTAATTTTGTAATAAAAATATAATTTTAATACAATATTTCTAAATTTAAAGTAATTTTATTGTTATTTTTTGTTATATTATGTGTTTGTTTATAGGAAAAAACAAATATTAAATTAAATAAACAAAATATTAAAAATAAATATAATAAATAATAAAATTAAATAAAATTAATATTGAAATATATTAGAAAATAAAAAATAATTTTGTAATTATCTTTGTAACAGCTTTTGTAACACAAATAAAATTGAGGAATTTTATAAGGCATTACAAATACTGTGCCAAAAACAGTAACATTGCTCTAAATTAGTTGTTAAAACAACAGTTACAAGGGTTGTTACAGAACAATTAATGAAAGCTATTACAAAGACCGTTACAATAGTCGTTACAATTAATGTGTCTAAACAGGTTACCAAAATATTCAGAATGTTACAAAAAGTATTATAACAGCCGTGCCGACGTGTGAAAACAACCATACCAAAAAGTATTACAACAGCCGTTACAAATATAATTTAAGAATGCAGTTACAAAAGCAATTACAAACTATTTTCATAATTCGACTTTATTTCTAACAGCTAGAAAAAGGTATTACAACGGTCGTTACAATTGTGATGATTTTTCATGTGGTCGTTACAAATATTTTGTAATGACTGCTTTTAGCTGCGGTAGGGCAAGCTGTTCCAAAAACCGTTATAAACAGAAAAACCGTTACAATTAACTAAAAAGCCGTTACAATAAAATATTTTTTTTGTAGTGTAGAGAATGTGAGTAAGACTTTTTATAGAGGATCCCTCATTGTAACAAAAAACGGATAGCTCGTGCCTTAAGTCTGGTTACTTCCCATCCATTATCCAGGAGGTGTCCTTCTTTCAACCACCTGACCGTGGGTGTTCTCCATTTTCTCGTGGAGGATATCGGTTGGACTGCTAGGGAAGCCCTTGGCTTAGGAAGGTATTGTATAGTAATGTATATAGTCCTGCAATCTTCTAGAGAACTAACGAGCTTGGAAAGATAGTCAGCCTTAATATTTTCTTCTCTGGGGAATCCTTTTTATTTTGCTGCCTTAACTATTTCTCTTGCTTACATCACCTCCACACCTAGTATATCGCTTTACCTTTGACTGGGTTGCTTAGGATATTCTAGTTCAGTAATCCATCTGGCTGACTACTTTTAGAAGATACGATATGTCGTACTCATTTAGTTCCTCGACGCTGTATCATGGTCTCTTCTTTAGCCTTGTATATGCCTTTTACTTGCTTGACTATTAATTGGGATTCCGAGTAAGCTATAAGGTGTCTGGCTCCTACTTCATGAACCATTTTCATGCCTATTACTACGCCTCGTATTCTGTCTCGTTGTTGGAAACTTTGAAATCGAATTTGACACTGAATTCCAAGTCTTCTCCTTAAGGAGAAGTAAGAACTATGACTGCACCGCTGCCTTGAATTGTAGCTGATCCATCCACACGTAGTAACGATTTTTCGACTTTGGGGGTGTCCCCAAGGATATTCCTGCCAGTTCAGAGACAAAATCCATCAGGACTTGAGCTTTAGTTGTCGTCCGCGGTAGGTATGATATGTCGTACTCACTTAGTTCCACGGCCCACTTCACCAAATGTTTAGAAGTATCAAGCTTACCCAGAGTTTGCTTCAATGGTAGATTTGTCTTAACTCCGATAAGATGTGAAAGAAAATAAAGGTGCAGCCTTCTAGTTGTAACTACTAATGGGAGGGCCATCTTTTAGATAGGAGTATATCGTCCTTCTGCACCATTGAGTACTTTTGCTGACATAATATATCAACATTTATTTTCCCTCCACTTCAAAGATCAGGACATATTTAACCGCCTGAGGGGTGGTTGAAAGGTACAGGGAGAGGATATCCCATTGGAAAGGTTTAACCAGTAAGGGGAACCCCGCAAGGTAGTCTTTGAGTTCTTTGAAAGCTTGTTGGGACTAATAATGGGACTGCATTCCTAAGTACTCAATGTCAAACCATATTCAAAACCATGGCATTGTGCACCAAAGAACATGCACCCACACCCCACAACACAATGGAGTGGTGGAGTATAAACATAAACATCTACTAGTAGTTGCTTAAGCTTACTTTTTCAAGATCTCTCTCTGAAAAATTCTAGGGGAAATGTGTTCTAACAACAACCTATATCATCAGTTGGAATCCTCACCTTCTTAATTAGGCCACAATATTTGAACTCCTATTTGGCAAACCACCAACTTATGATCATCCCAATGTGTTCGGTTGTATGTGTTTTGCAACTAACAAAATCCTCACAAACCAAGCTTTCACCCAGGGCTTCTCAATGTGTTTTTGTTGGATATGTTATAAGACAAAAGGGTTCAAAGTCTATGACCTCACTACACTCTTGTTATACTACAAGAGACGTTATATTCTATGAAAACAAAAGAAATTCCCTTTTCCACTATTTCCCTTATGGACTCTTCTACGTGCCATCTTCCTTTGGTTCCTCCTATTATAGATACACCATGTGCTTCTACTGATCATTATTCTCTTGGATCTTATTCCTGCTCGTCCTCTTCTATACCATCATATACTTCTGCAAACCCTATAGTGTCCTCTCGTATCCCTTCTCTAACTTCTGCTCCCATTGATACTCCGACTTCTTATCCCACTTCCTGCAACCTAGATGTTCCACTCAAACCACCACTAAGCCTCATTGGATGACCGACTTTATTTGTCAACTCAATAATTCCCTTGCCTTCTACATTTAGAAAGGTTTTACATCTGCAATACACATGTTTTGTGGCAAGTTTGTTTGCCTTATAGAAACTTCGCACTTTTCAAGGAAGCGGCTGCTAGTAGGTAATAGTGGGAAGCCATGAACGATGATCATGGCTCTTGAACTGAATAAAACTTGGGAAATCACCAGTCTTTCTCCTTGGAAGAAAGCTATCGGGTGTAAATGGATTTTTAGGCTGAAATTGAAGGATGACGGCATAGTGGATCGTGTTATAAAGCCCGCCTTGTTGCTAAGGACTTTACATAGGTGGAAGGTGTCGACTATATGGAGTCAATTTCCCTAGTTGCCAAGATAGTTACAGTCCATTTGTTGTGCTTACCATTACTACTGCTTGGGTATGGGTCGTCCATCAGCTTGATGTTAATAATGTGTTCCTTCACGGGCATTTGGATGAAGAGATCTGCATGACTCCACCTGAGGGATACAAGGTTGAAAAGGATTTTGTTTGTTGGTTCAGCCATTCCGTTTATGGCCTGAAGTAGCTTCCCGTCAATGGAATCAAGAGTTTACATCGCAATTGATCACATTTGGCTTCACCCAATCCTGTCATGACCATTGCCTCTTCACTAAAGGGGTTGATGATCATTCTATAGCCCTCCTCATCTATGTTGATGATGTCCTTGTGGTTAATCCATCAGTTGTTCTTATCACTCAAGTCAAACACTACCGTGATTCTCTATTAAAGACTTGGGGGTGGCTAGATACTCTTGTGATGCCCGTCAGAGGCTAGTATCGCTCTTACCCAAACCAAATACATCCATGACTTACTTGTTGATACAGGGATGCTTTCTGCTAAAACTGCTATCACTCCTCTGCCTCAAGGGATTAAATTTTGTGAGGATAAGGGTGCCTTGCTTCCTATCCAGAGCCATATCACAAACTAGTTGGCCGCTTACTTTACCTTTGGTTTACACACCCTAATATCTCTCATGGGGTACACAGCTCAGTCAATTTTTGTTTCACCCCTGTGAAACTCATTGGCACGATGCATTGCAGCTTGTCCGCTATTTGAACGGATCCTCCAGCTAGGGAATTTTCTTTCCTGCCTCTAATTTGGTTCACCTCCCTACATATTTTGATGCTGATTGGGGTTTTTGCTCATACACTCGTCGTTCCATTTTTTGTTTTTGTACATTTCTAGCTCATCTCTTATCTCTTGGAAGACAAAGAAGCAAGAGACGGTGTCTCGTTCTTCAGCTGAAGCTGAATATTGAAGCATAGCAGCAACTGTTTGTGAACTACAATGGTTTTCCTATCTTATTCCCGTTCTAGGGGTTCGTTTACAGCTTCCTATATCCATATTTTATGATAAATAAGGTTGCCCTTCACATTATGGCAAATCCCATTTTCCATTAATGTACGAAGCATCTTGATATTGACTGTCATGTTGTTCGAAATCAGGATAAATTGGGTTGTTTTCTTCCTTCCTTAGTGTGCAGGGACCAATAGGCAAATTTATTCACCAAAAACTTGTTTGGCCCGATTTTTGTTCATCTCCTGTCCAAAATGGATCTGTTCTCTTTGGCTCCTAGTCCATTTGTGGAGCGTTGTTGGAATGGTGCTTCATGAGTCTATCTAGGAGCTTGGATTTGAAGACGACGCTGAGTCAGCATTCCATCTGGATGCCGGACGAGGTCCTGTGGCATATTGCATTTTTAACAACAGCGTATCACACTTATGTTCCGTGTTTGTATTGGTAGTTAAACTAATTCCATTATTTTGCTTACAATTGGTACACATGGCATGTCACGTGGATGACTTAGGAAATTAGTTACAGGCGGGAAGCTTGTGAATTTAAGTGGGGTTCCTTTATTTTGAACATATAGATGAAATACAAAAATTAGAGGAAAACTTTCCCTTTCATGGTTTTTTTAAGTTTTCATCTCAATTGTTAATCTTCCAGTTTTCTAACATACTCGTATTCACCAGCTATTAGACAAGAACTAAACAAGCAGCATAGCTAATAACCAAATATCATTTCCCAAAATGTAATGTTTTGTCACTAGAATCTCTGCTGATTCTTTAGCAGGATTTCCCAGAACTATAGCTGCTGACATTCGCAGCATCTTTAATCTAACAAATCTTGGAAACGTTCCGGTTGAACATTGCTGTATACAAACTACTAATGAAAGACCAAATTATACTAAGATATGTAACGGGACTAGATGGCTCATATGACTTCCAGTAAAATCCTTAAGCTACAAAAGTTATTATAACAGCAATACGTCCCCAGGACTTGGTTGGATATCAAGATTTTCAACATCCATCCTCGTCCTATACCTCATTCTACCTTCTTTTCCCTAGGCCTGCCCGTTGGGATTCGGCTAAGGACGCGAGAATCTAGCTTCCGGAAATTGAATTGGAGCTGTTCCAGGACTTTCTTAAGGAAGTTATCAACTTCATCTTCGTATTTTTCGTAGAGGGCAGGCAGCGTGTGGGCAGAAACAAAAGCTTAACAAACAAATAAGTTTGTGAGAACATCAGAATCAAAATTTATATACATAGTTTGCATGCATAGTTGGCATTAATATCACTTTCATGTCGATGAAGATTTTCGTCGTCATGTTACAAGAACACCAAGTGCAGATCCAAACAAAGTATATCGTAAGTTACAATCTCTCTTTTCTTTGAATGTAGGTAAAATTATGAGAAAACCAAAGTTCATATACAGGTAGAATTATGAGAAAAACAAAGTTAATATACAGGTTAACATATCTCAAATTTGCACTTGTATAAACATTTCATTTCATCCTCAGAGGTTTGTCTTTAGTTTTCCTTTGAGGACAAAGGATAGGGAAGGTTTCCTTGCAGCTTTTCCCACCAAAAATTAAGGTACAAACATAATATACTATGTGAGAATAAGCCAAAACATGATGGAGGATGCAAACTTTCCCAAGATGAAGTTATTCACACGTATAACAGGCTGCATGCAAACTAAACAATCAACTTAACTGCAAACATCAAAATTATGGTCTACAAGGCATGCAAAATCACCTAAAATCAGGACGTTTTGGATTCTAAGTTTGTTTATCCCAATATACTTGTCTTGTCTTTTCTAAAAGTCAACAAATAAGTGATTTGATTGAAAACTTTGACCCTCTTCTAAATATAACTATCTTTTGATCCGGCAGTTGCAACTTCATGGCAGTTTACGTGTTAAATGCATATAATGATTAACTTTTACAGAGAAACATGATTTTGGTAAAAAAGAAAAATATTTTAACTTGTCTTATTTTTTAGAAACGTGAACCCGAATACTAATTAGGAGAGAAAAGGAGTAATTCATGTGATTATTAGTAAGAAACCTTACATAGGTATAGCAAAGTGAAAAAATTGCAAAAGCTTCCAATAATAGCAGCACTCCACAAGCTAGCAACAACCTGCAAGTACCATCAGGGTGTTTCAACTGAGTCTATCTTGAAAGATCACCAATAAAAGCAGAAAACAATGTTGCAATACTTTCAAAGGCACCGTTTCTAATGGCAATGTTCAATATCATGGAAAGAGAAATGGGAAAATACTTCAAGTTGAGATGCACAAATCAACCTTTTTCCATTGTTTTACTACCACTGTGTTTCCGTTGCATATAAGGTGAGTTAGTTGCATTGCGTATGGTGTTCATATACTATGTAAATTGCAAAGAGAACGAGAGATTCTAAATCCAGGATTTCTATCAGAAGATCTTAAAAATAATGAAGAAAACATTATTTTATCACGGAAATCTCAGAAATGGGTCAAACAGATATTCCAATCAGAAAATTCTTCTTTTGAAGTGTGAGGTAGAAAATATATAGGAGTCTCAATGTTTCGTCCGGAAGGTGCACCAAGACATGACACTATGACTTTTCTACAAGTACTTGAAACATTTTGATTAGGAAATGAAAAATAGTCTTCATCCTTCTCTTTCAATAGATCAGAAAATAGATATGGAGAGATAAAGTAAGAATTATTGCTAAGGCTCTTATTTCTATAACTTCATTACAACATGATTGTTATATAATCCACAACACGGGTGGCAAATATCAACAACAGCAGGAGGAGCTGATGCATTAGCAAATGCCTTCATCAATCCGTGACAATGAACACGAATAACTGCATGGATAATTAGAGTCTAACTATATTATGCATGCCACTGGATTATAATGAACAACTTCATGTGATGGTAACAAATGGACATTAAATAGTCACTTTGGTGCATCACTGACTATTCAAACGAAAAAGAACATAAAGAGAGAACAAAGAAGACCATGTCAAACTCATCCCAACCAATTTGACTATAAGTACTTGCAACTATGTTGATCAAAGAAATTGAAGGGGAAAAGGTCAAAGCCAAAATGAAACACAGATAAAAAAGAAAAATTACCACTAGAAATTGCTTTACATTTCCAGAACAGGCAACATCCTGCAAAAAGCCTAAACCACGATTCACCTCAGATCCTATCACTTTGGCAATGTTGACAAAAAACTCCTCCCGCAAAACAAGACGAGGGACTTTAGATGGAGATCTGTCGGCATTGATAGGTTACAGCAATTAGAAATGCAGTGAAATGCCGCAACTACCCGAAAGCAGCATACAAGTCTATATTACCTATTTAATACGCCTGAAAAATTTTCCAGAAAAATTGACCAACCATGCCAACAACCAGCACAATGCAGAGAATTGAAATAAAATGGTAATTGAGCCATTCAAAAATCAACCAAATGGATGTTGCACCACTTAGAAAACTAGCCGACATCTTCTTGTTCCTCCATAAAAGCACATCAGCAGCTGCCCATTCAAGTGACCTACGTAAGTCAGAAAGAGGTTGATCTTAATGATAATAATTGATACAAACATGTGAAGAGATCCTACATTTGCCACACCCCAAGATATGGTGAACTGGTTTTTGACGGCCAAACAATCTGTTGATATGAGAAGTTACAAAGTCTGACTTCTCCTCCTCAAAAAACGACACATTTTTGTGCTTCGAATCACTATCAGAAAATGTTCCATGAGATTGTTCACAAGATCCTCAGCTTTTGTTCCCTCAGGCATATTTCTGCAAGTGAAAAAAAAACAAAGAAACAGCAATCAAGAATAGACTCGCCACTCCAATTCAGCAGTAGCTTTTTCAACTTGGAGAGAGTCAGATGAGGACTTCATAACATTGTGTTTTTCACAATTTCATGTCTCAGATTGTGTAAAATCTATTCATCAACATATCAAGTCTTAAGTTATGACAACTGAAATTGTTTCATTTGTTTCACTTCAGAAAATTCTTGACTAATACCGAAAATTCAACAATTATCCTTTTAATCTGAAGTTTCATTATGCGGCTCACCAAACCTGGCAAATTTAAAACAACACAACAAGACAAAGAAAGAGTTATAACTTGAAGAATGCCAAAGCTCTACAGGGAGCCTAACATGCAAAAAAGTCCAAGAATCAGCGAATTATGCAGAGCAGTGACTCCAAATATACTAAAAACTAAATAAAATACAGATGTAGCGAAGCATTTTCATTTAAAAAATCAAACTTGAAAATTTTGAAATCCCAAATGCAGATTCGGGGTTTAAAAAAAAAAAAAAAAAAAAACAAAAATGCGAGAAACACAAACTAAAAACCAACCCAGATTGGCATTGCAAAATTATAATGAATAATGAATCAAAACATGCTTAAAATTCTGTATAAACTAAAACTTCACACATAGAAATCCTCCAATGCCCACCCCACCACTTCAAACTAACAAAAGAAACCAATAAACACATAAAAATAGCAATTTCCACCCACCCCAGAACAAAAGTTACGCACAGAGAACATGCAAAGGTAACCCAATTAAGAAACACAAACAAACATACAGATTTCCCATAAAACAAAATTGAGAGAGAGAGAGAGAAATCCCATCTCAAAAAAAATTCCAGAGCATTTCAGAACAACAACAGAGATGAAGCAGACGCCAACATGATTCATGCAAAGCAAATGAGAAAACCCAACAAGGAACAAAAATGGCCAACTTTACCAGACGCTCTAATTTGAAAATGGAAGAAAGAAAGAAAGAAAAAACTAACCCGGCGGAGAAAGGCGAAAAGGCACTCTTTTTACGGGAAACGATACTTCTAGTCCACAGATCGATATCCGTCCTTTATACTCATTACTCACTTTTTCTTTCTTTTCTAATATTCCTTCAAAAAATTTCACTAATTACCATGTTTGAGTTTATAATAATTTGGCAGTATTTAATTTCATGCTCTTATATAAATAAAAAAATATATGTAACAAAATGTCGTTTATAGAAATTAATTTTAAATTTACATTTACTGCAAATAGTATTAAATTCTGTATATCATTTATCAAAACTTCAAAATATCACTCATATAAACTCTACTATTGTGAAAGGAAGGGGTTATTTAAAGGGATAACAGTCTCTCCCATAAAATTCGGTGTAATTACACGTAAATTTTCTATAATTTGAAAAATTACATTTAGCACATTTGAGGTTTGCTTCCATATAATAGATAAGTACATCCATTTGACAGAAATTCAATGAATTTGAAGATATCAACAAGAAAATAAAAAAAATCTATAGTTATCCTTAATTGACTTATTACTTATTTATTGAAGGTCATAATAAATTTTTTTATGATCAAATTACCCGCATACGTCTTCACGTGTTAATGCATGTGAGGAGATATATATTCACGGTTATAAGATAGTTTAGTCAGAAAAAAAGTTTTTTGACTTGTAATAAGTCAATCGAGGGTAAATATCAATTTTATTTAATTTTTTTTATTAATATCAGCAAATTCACTGAGTTTTGACTAATGAAGGGATTTATTTGTTAGATAGAAGTAAATCCAGGAGTGATAGCTGTAATTTTCCAAATCATAGGAGGTTTACATATAATTACACTAAACCTCAGGAGAGGTGAGTGTAATTCCCTTTTTTAAGTTCAAAGTTGTTATTTTGATACCGCTACACCAAATTATTATAATGTCAAAAAATGCCTTTCGATTGACAGAGTTAATTTTCCAAGTCATGTTCAATTAACTACTCAATCAAATCCCATTAAAAAATTAATTCCATGCAATTTTTTTACTTACAAATTAAATTTAAGCCCTTTTATTTAAATTTTATTATTAATTAAAATAAAAAATAATATGTTAGTATTGTGTTGCATGGAAATACAATCATCATTATTGATATAATATATATATAAACTTTAATTTTTAATTTAATTCAAGTAAGGTATGTATTAATAATTAATACATTAGAAAAAGTTATGAGACAATTTTTGCATGTAAGATAATTAAAGTTTGTCATTGTGACACCACCCCTTAAGTTTATTTTATTCTATTTTTTAAAAGAATTGTGTAGATTTGTAATTTATTATTATTTATAATATATTTTAAAATATAAAAAATTATTTATTATATGTGCACATAAATAACATGCTACAAAAAGCTAATAATTAAAAATAATAATAATAATAATAATAAAGGAGATGATCCAAATATCTAGTCTAAAGTATTTTATAAAATATATGGGTTAAATACACTTTATTCCATTAAACTATACATCATGTCGCGCTTAGCTTCGAAACTAATAAAATGTAACGTATAAAAAAATAAATATTCAACAAACATATATATATATATATATATATATAGACGGCAAAATTATATTTTTAGTCCTGTAACTTTAGGCCATTAGCGCTTTTCGTCCTGTAACTTTCTTGGTTTACACATTTAGTCCATTTTTTTTGCAATTTTAGTCCTGTACTTAACAAATTTAGTCATTTTTGTCAGATTTAGTCCTACAATTACAATTTTGGTCCTCCGTTAAATTTTCCGGCCAACCCGTTTGGCCGGAATGCCACGTCAGCGGCTGGAATGCCACGCAAGCCATTGGGCAAAATTTCATTTTTAGTCCTGTAACTTTCTTGATTTACACATTTAGTCATTTTTTGGCAATTTTAGTCCAGTACTTCACAGATTTCGTCCTTTTTTGGCAGATTTAGTCCTGTAATTACAATTTTGGTCCTCCATTAAATTTTTCGGCTAACCCGTTTGGCCGGAATGCCACGTCAGGTAATACTAGCTGGTGGAATGCCACGCGAGCCATTATTTTATTGATTTTAAACCAGCAACGGGAAGAAATTTTCCCCAAATCAAACCCTAACTCCTTCATTGTCTGCTTCGAAATAACAGGGAAAAATTGGATGCAATTATTGTCTTCTTGAACCAAAAAGCGAGCTCGAACTTCTAATTTGACTCATCCTTTTGGTTTCTTTAACCGACAGAGGTTTTTTATATATTAACGCCATCCAAGCTGCCCGAACTCTGATGCCAATACGACGAGCACTAAAATACCACTGCCTCTGAGATAACGACTCCACAGTCTTTACAATGAAGGAGACTAATTCAAAGACCATACCATGGTGCCATTTCAAGTTTTTATTTCGGTGATAAAAAAATCTACAAAGTTCGTAATTAATAGTGGACCGATGTAGAAAGCAATTGTATTGATCCCTGAAAAAATTATAGAAGAAACATCACCAAATCTTAGCAGTATTCCTACACAGAGCGCTGAAACATAGTAGGACAAATAGCGGAAGCAATAGGAAATCAATAGTGTTAGCTTTCAAAAGAAATTTAGTCACTTCTACATACTTGAAACGGTGGAGGATATAAAAGACAACCACAAGCAAATCACACGTGCTCGAAAACCCCCACCACAGAACGAGAACTAATGGCAACTTTTCAGCCCCTCTGCTCACTGCATAAACTGCAAGAACACATGCACAACACCAAGCAATTGTGGAGAAAACCGCCTCAATCGGCTCCGTCCCGATCCAAAACTCATGAAGACAGAATCCCACATAAGAAATGTTGATTGTTAACGGTTCAAAAAGTCAATAATTTCATCCAATTTTCCCATGTTCTTTTGAAGGAGAAAATGAAGGAGTTAGGGTTTTGATTTGGGGAAGATTTCTTTCTGTTGCTGGTTTAAAATCCATAAAACAATGGCTCGCGTGGCATTCCACCAGCTAGTGTTACCTGACGTGGCATTCCGATCAAATGGGTTAGCCGAAAAATTTAATGGAGGACCAAAATCGTAATTGCAGGACTAAATCTGTCAAAAAATGACTAAATCTGTGAAGTACTAAAAAAAAAAGGACTAAATATGTAAATCAAGAAAGTTACAGGACTAAAAATGTAATTGCAATAGCTGGCGTGTTGCCTGACGTGGCATTCCAATAGCTGACGTGTTGCCTGACGTGGCATTCCGGCCAAACGGGTTGGCCGAAAAATTTAACGGAGGACAAAAATTGTAATTGCAGGACTAAATCTGACAAAAAAGGACTAAATTTGTTAAGTACAGGACTAAAATTGCCAAAAAAATGACTAAATGTGTAAATCAAGAAAGTTACAGGACGAAAAGCGCTAATGACCTAAAGTTACAGGACTAAAAATGTAATTTTACCTATATAGACAGTACAAGGGGAATTTTGTTCAAATATTCATTTCAAAGGGGGGAAATGATACATTGATTTTTTCAGAGACCTAATTGTGATATTATGTATAGTTTAAGGATGCAAAATATATTTAATTTTAAAATAATTTATCTTGATATCAAGCTGAAAATATTAAAAATATATAAATAACATAAGAATTAATCATAGTGAGTATGATTAAAAAAAAAAATAAAATACAAATGCTTTGTAATTTGTATACAATTAAATATAATAAAAAAAAATATATTTATACCAGCATTAATACACCGAATCCAGTAAAAACTTTGAAATTAGGTGTTCTTGGTTGAGAATAGTAATGATAACTCCTTAGAAAATCTTCTGTGGCATCCCTTTTTTACTTAAAAAAGAAGAAGAATTACATGTAGTAAAATAAAAATCTGGATAATTATCTTGACCTCCCTTATTATTATTATTATGAGAATATACGATTTTTTCCTCTTATTATGAAAATTACAAACTCACCCCTCTGACTAAGGTTGATTAACAAAATTTAAGGAATTTACACACTTGTTCTCGTTTAATATTTTTTTTTCAAAAAATAATCAAGCAAAAAAAAAATAATTAAAAGGCAAATATATGCTTATGTTTTTCTCGCCTGGCAAAAACCCCTCATCTTCCTTCTCCTTCGAACTTCTCTTTCATACCACAAGAATCATTCCCCCTTCCATAAGAGCCACGGTGAGAATTCTATCGGTGGTCGTAACTAATTTTCAAATTTTGAAGACTCACAACAAATTCATCCTCAAGGGTATTTTTGTCAACAAATTTTATAAAACTCTTCTCCAAGGGCAAAATATGAATGTTACATAAATATTTGGATTGATATCAGCATTAACTATTAGTTTGATTAATAGAGGGGCCAATTTATAATGTTAATAAATTAACAAGATAAGTTAATATAAGTAATTTGTATATTTTCATAATAATATGGGAGAATAACGTAATTATCCCGAAAATATATTATCTTTTAATGTTAAATTTTTGTTTGATTCAACTGTAAATTTGTTCAATATTTCTAGAGTTTATTTGTATTTTATTTTAAATTATTGTAACGAATATAAAATGAAAATCGTAGGCATCTAATCCAATTCTTTTGTGACTAAATTTCTTAGTTAAATTTATTTGACCTCCTGTTATATGGAAATATATTAAAACCAATATATAAAAAATTAAATATAAAAAATTATCCTTATGTTGTGAATAATATCTCACACAACTCCCTGATCAACTTGGTTTTAAGGGTTTTTTTTAGTAATTTTTTATATCACAAATGGTGTAATTGATACTTTATTTTTCACAGAGGGCTTTTGAACATTCTCAATATCACATGGATACTTGGATTATTCCTTAAATTTTTTATACTAAAAAAAGAAGAAAATGATAAATAATTAATTAATTTTAAATATAATATTTTTGTATGAATATATTTAGAATAAAATAATTGGAAGAGTATCTTGACATATACTAAAAAATGGAATCGCTTTGGAAAATGTGAGATTCTTTTACTAATTTGTAAGCCACATTGGCTTTGGTATAAATTGTACGTGTCTGTGTCAGTCACACCCCAGCACACCACTTAGCTGCCTCCTATTTCCATTGATTTAATTATTTTAATATTATAAAAATATAACAAAAAAATAACAAATTTAAAAGAAATAATATAAAAATATAGGTCCATGACGTAGCAATTTTTCTAAAAAAAATATATGCAGAGTTGTGGTCTGCATCCACAACTCAGTGTATATATATTTTTTTAAAAAAATATTTATTACTATATACTATAATTATTTAACTATAAATTCAAATATTTTTTAATTATAATCAATAATAAAATTAAAAATAAAATTAATTGTATATATTATAATAATTAAAATATTATTTATGGTCGACCCCAGATTGACACATTTGAAGGATCTTGGCGTTGTTGGTATTCTTGTCTTTGATGTACTTGTGGTCAATCCATCTCATTTTGAATATGTGATGTTTGGCTTCGATCAAAGTGCGTAAAAACACGAAGAGTAGTGTTATGAACCAACTCAAATTAGAACTTCCTAATAATCTTCCGCATAAAAAAATTGGGAGGACTTTTAATATATCCTTCTATAAGTTGTCAGTTTAAAATAATTTTTAACCATTGATTGTATTAATCATATGTAGTACATATTTTTTTAGCGTGAGAGTAAAGGATTCCAAATTGATCTAATTTGCCCTATGAACACTCTTGGATGGCAATTTTGAGAACGTGGGTACTTAATCCATGTCCATAGTGGCGCTTTGTAATGATCGAGTCGGACTGGTCAAGCTAATGGTATCTCGTGACCGCATGTTCAACACTTTTTTCGGACCAACGTTTGAACAACTTAGATGCAAAATGTCTATAGTTAGTTGTTGTTCAGTGGCGAAGCCAGAAATTTAGCTTAACCCTGTCAAAATTTTATAATTATTGGAAATTCATTTAAAAAATTGAACTACTATTAGGTGTTTTTGTTTCCACATTAGGTGTTGCTTCTACAGGCGATGTAACAAAAAATTTCACTAAATTTTGCGGTTTCTTAATGACAAATTTATCCATTCCCTGAAAAATCAAAAGCTATATTTATATAAATTATAATAACAAATTTCATAAATAATTTTTATATCTAAACTTTTTTATTTGTTATGAGAGATTTAGATAAAATAACATAAAGAAAATATAAATAAAAGTAATAGAAATTTTGGGAAGAATTATAATCTGATGTTGAGAAAATAACAAGATGGAACAAACTTTTCTTGTACAAGAAATTCGTGATTCTTTTTTTCCTTGTACAGCAGCCACTCGTTTGTTGATGAGGAAAATTAGATGATAATTTATATTAATGAGGGAGAGTAGATGAGAATTTATATCTATGAAGAAAATTAGATGCCAATTTATATTTTCTTGTACAAATATGGGTTTAGGCTACATTAAGTTTGATATGGAATTATTTCCCATATACATTTAAGCATCTTCTAGACTTCTTTTACTTTTTCTTTTTTTTTTAAATAACAAGCGATGAATTAAAATAAGGGATAATTACATTTACATCCCTTCACCTATTGTCATTTTACACAAACCACCCATACCTTTTAAAAAAATTACATAAACCATCCTTGACAGTCTTTAAAATCCCAAAATGCCCCTATTGACTTGATCAAACTTAAATTTAATTTTTTAATGATAAAAATGCCCTTAGAGGTCTTTTGCAATTACCAAAAGGTAGAGGGGTGTCAAAATAATATTTAGAAAACTGAATAATATGACCCACATATTTATTTATTATTATTTATACTAATTTTTAATTTAAATTTAAATTATTTTATTAACTTTTTTTGTTGAATATATATAAATTTACACATCTTAATAATTGAAATATTAAATTATTTAATTAATATATTAATAAAAATTAGTTACTAGCTTATAAATTCAAATTAAAAAAATATCACACTTGTATAAATTAATTTGAATTCTTAAAATTAAAAACTATTCGTTCTCTATTTTTATTTATACTTAAATTTTATTAAAATTAATAAATTATAATTTAAAATAAATTATACAGTTATATAAATTATTATAGTAGAATTAGTAAAAATAAATAACTTATTTATAAAATATTTAAATATTATAAATGCAATATATACATATAAATATGATCAATTGCATACATATTTATATATTTATATTATATAAATATATACACATATATGTATAATTTATTAATTTTAATAAAATTTTGCTATAAATGAAAATAAAAAATAAATCTTGTGATAATTTTTAGGGAAAAAGATTTGTTTAGTCCTTTAAGTTTACCTAATATTAATTTTAGTCCGATAACTATGCCCATTTTTTTCTAAGTCCAGTAAATTTTAAACTATGATGAAATTTAGTCCGAATTAGGGTTTTTTATGTAATTTTCCGGCCAACTTTGAATTTTCACCGGAAATTGCACGCGTGTCATTTTCTTGCTTAGTGTCCGGCCAAATATCCCATGTGTGTAGCCATGTGTGCAGCCACATAAGCCTCAAGCTGACTGGGCAATTTATATATAATATTAAATTCTTTTTTATATTATTTATATATTTAAAAAAAGTAAATCAATTTTCTTTATTTTTAAAAAATATTTTTAACTTTTTTTTGAAAACCTAAATTTTCTTAATTTTAATATAAAAATTTTAGAAAAATAAATACAAATTTAAAAATTTTCCACCAGCCGCTCGCCGCCCACCGCCCGCCGCCGCAGAGGAGAAGGAGGGTGGCGTCCCGCCCCCTCATCTCTGGGCGACGGCGTCGCTTACCCCGGCGGAGGGCGACGGCGTCGCCTCCACCACTGGGAAGCCGTCGCCCAGATTGGGGGCAATTGGCGTCGCCCCCCCTCCACGGGGTCGCCGGGGGTGGGAGAAGGGTAGGGGAAGGCGGGGCGGGGCGGGGCGGGGGCCGATTGGAGGAGGGGCGACAGGGGGGGGGGGAGGAAACAAGGGGGCGCCGGGTGGGGGTGGGGGGTTTGGGGAGGTTTTTTTTTTTTTTTTTTTAAATAATAATTTAATTTTATAAATTATAATATATTTTAAAATATTTTGAAGAAAAATTCCACTTCATTTCAATTGCCACATAAGCTTAAAAATTCCCAACATGTCTGCCAACTCCTCAAAAAATATCCAGTTGGAATGACATGTCATTTTTCCGGCCAAAAATAAAAAATCCGACCACCGGAGGACTAAATTTCATCAAATATTAAAACTTACTAGACTTAAAAAAAAATGGGCATAGTTACTGGACTAAATCTAATATTGGACATACTTAACGGACTAAAAAAATAATTTTCCCTAATTTTTATTTTGAATTTATAAGCTAGTAACTAGTTTTTATTAATATATTAATTAAAGAATATAATATTTTAATTATTAAGAGGTATTTATATATGGATTCAATAAAAAAAAGTTAATAAAAATAATTAAAAAATAAATTAAAATTAATATAAATAATAATAAAAAATATATGGGGCCATATTATTCATCCCCATAAGTATTAGTTTTACACCCCCTCTACCTTTTGATAATTACAAATATCCCTAAGGGCATTTCTTTCATTAAAAAATTAAATTAAAGTTTGACCAAGTTAAAATGGGCATTTTGGGGTTTTAAAGGCTGTTAGGGTGGTTTCTGTAATTTTTGAAAAGACAGGGGTGGTTTGTGTAAAATGACAATAGGTGAGAGAGTGTAAATGTAATTATCCTTAAAAAAGGTAATGACCAAAAACATAAAAACTGGTTCAACATTAAGGATGTTGCTACTCGAGTAAA
Source organism: Sesamum angolense (assembly GCA_034509725.1). Lineage (NCBI taxonomy): Eukaryota > Viridiplantae > Streptophyta > Magnoliopsida > Lamiales > Pedaliaceae > Sesamum > Sesamum angolense. The sequence goes on along the minus strand of JACGWL010000007.1, from coordinate 2,240,249 downwards.
CAAACTTATCTCATCCAAACTTTATTTTACATATTTATGGGCTCTTCTAGACATCTCAATTCCCCAATCACAATTGATGAACCCAACCATATAACTCACTCAATCCATATTCACCCTTATTCAAACCATGAAAGAAGCAATTGGGGCTAAGCCCCGTCAGAAAACCCATTTTACATATATAAAAGAAGACCTAATGGGCATATAGCCCAAGAGGTAGTCCAAACCCAAGTCCTATCAGTCGCATGGCTTGACAGGGCTTGGGGCTCGCCGCTGTTGTTGTTTAATATTACACTACTCTGCACCATTCTCTCATGGGAATAATGGACAGAACAAGCAAATATTATTTCCACTATTGTAGTCACAAGCAGACAGTGAACCCCTTTCAGAACTTCGTTGATGCATTGTAACATGTTGGTTTTCAAAATACTGTACTGTCATCCACCACCATGAGAAGTTGCCCATATTTTCTTTTCGATCTGATCTAGGTTTGCAAACGCTTCTAGCTTGTGGCCCTTTATCTCCTCTATAGTTTGATTGAACTTTCTAATTTGATACTCAGAGCCAGCTCTCCAACAAAAATCTTTCAACTGCACATTCTTCTAAAGATTTTTAAAATTAGAACACACGTGCTGTAATCATTATTGGTGCACTCCACGAGATGGTACAAAGTCCAAAATTTTTGCCACTTCTCTAATGAGATTGGGATGGCGGTAAAAAATAAGGCACATCCCGGACCATCGTCTTATCCTATGTTTGCTCAACATTTGAAGAAATTATTTTCAAGATAAATAGGATTCGTCATCACCAAATACAAATGCAAGAGGGAGTACTTATTGATTCCCAACCATGACAGTTGCAATCAACATTTTGTTCTTATACTTTGTGTATAAAGGAGTTCTATTTACAGTGATGACTTTATGATAAAATTGAAACCCTTCGATATACGGTTTGAACGCTCAGAAGATATATTTGATCACATAAGCACCACTTGACCGCTGAAAGGTTTTGTGCTCCCATTCAAATATCGTTCCTTCATTCCATTTTTGGAGAGCTCTCATGTGACCTGGTAGCTGTCGAACTGAGCTCTCATGTGCCATAAATAGTTTTACAAGTTATTCTCAAATTGTACCATGCCTTTTTGTATGGTATGTCGAACCCTATATGATCTTTCACAGTTTGTATCATATGCTTTATTCTATATGCGTGGTCGCATTTTACCTGTCCAAAAAGTAAGGAAGCTACAAAACTTCGGTCTAAATTGTAATGTTCAAGTGACATATCACTAATAACACATGTGTTGTCTCCCCATATTTTTTTATCATCCAACACTTAATTTTGGTTTTATTATATCCCGACATTTCCATCTACACCACATATATTAAAAGAAAAAAAAATCAATCAATCAACTTTGATGGTTTTGTTATATGAAAACATACCTAGGGTGATATGTTTACAGATGACCCTCCACTTGCTTGGCATACTCTTCACTACAGCATACTCGCGTCATGCATGTTGTATCAAGTGATCTTTTACCGCTCCTATAATTTTATTTATTTTTTAAAATTATCCCCACATCAAGCCTGCCTTTATTAGTTAATAAAATTTCATATACTTTGATGTTCGGACATCAATGGAGTCCGCAAGTATCTTTGGAAATGTTCGATTAAAAAATGATATAAAGCGATAAAATATTTGCTCAGTTGGTGTAGTGGGTTCACTTGATGATGACATACCTTATGCCAAATCTCGAAGGGTCGTTGTAATTTATCTTTTTTTTATTTTATTTAATAACTAGTAGTTTTTTTTAGTAACTAATGGTTGTAACACGCCGTCCCAGTATGCATATAATAAATAATCTTTTATTTTTTAAAATATATTAAAAATAATAGTGAAATATATAAATTAATACATTACATAAAAAAACTAATTTATCAGTTAACGCAAAATTTAAAAAATTAAAGAATAAGTTAGTTATCAACTTCAAAAAAAATTAATTTTATGAATTGATTGATATTTTTTGCTTCATAAAAATTAGTAAGGCGATGTTATTAATCTCCGTTTATAAGTATAGAAGGTTTTTTTTTTTTATATCTATTTGTATAGATGAATGCTCTTTTTTATTAAAAAAAAAACTTTAATGATTGAATTTTTAATTAGCTGGGCTTTGGGCTTTAATTCATCTGGGCTTGGGGCTTTAATTAGCTGACTCAATTCTTTTAAGTGCTAATAATTAATCAATACTCGTTATGATTTTTAATTATAATCAAAACATTTGTCATATATGATTTTGGCTATGATATTTGTTGTGGCTACATTGCAAAACCAACTGTAGTGGCTGATGCATAGCTGTAATTAATTTATATTTATTCCCAATTTTCTTTTTTTAGCTGTATCAATTAATCGCAGCAATTTTTAAATTGGAACCGAAGCGGCCGAAGATATTTTGGAAATAATCTTGTAGGATATTCTTATTACTTTTATTCTAAATTGGCTATGATATCATTTGGTTTGGTATTCTTGATGATGAAGGGTAAGGAAGGATATGCTGACAATGAGCAAATCATAATTTTTTTCCTAGAAATTACAAATAAATTTTTTTTAGAATGTATTATAAATAATTCAATTCAATATTTATGTGAAAAATTGTCTATGCTATAAAACATTGCTATTATACTAAGTTCAATTTGAATCTTTTATCATAAATTTTAGGGATAATTACACTCCCCTCCCTTAAGGGTGGTGTAATTACACGTACACTTCCTATGGATTGAAAAATTACATCTAGCAACCTTGAAGTTTTCTTTCTTCTAACAAATTAGTCTCCCCGTTAGTCAAAATTCACCGAATTTGCTGATTTCAACAAAAAAACAAATTGAAACAAAATCTATATTTGCCCCTAATTGACTTATTACTGACTTATAACAGGTCAAATAAATCTTTTTATGATTAAATTATCCTCATATGTGTTTACGCGTTGATGCATATGAGGAGTATATCTCACCGTTATAAGGGTAGTTTAGTTCGAAAAAAATTGTTTGACCTACAATAAGTCAGAATAAGTCAATCGAGGCTATATATCAATTTTTCATTCAATTTTTTTTTTTTTTTTGTTAATATCAGCAAATTTAGTGGATTTTCATTAACGGAGGGACTAATTTGTTGGACGGAAGCAAACCTCAAGGGTGCTAGGTGTAATTTCTCCAACCACATGGGGTCTATGTGTAATTACCCCAAACTTCAGGGCAGGGGAGTGTTATTATCCCTAAATTTTATTATATGGTATATTCCATTTACCCTCTTTATGTACTGCATATGTACATACTTTTGTCAAATATATCAGGGTTAAATACACTTTGCACTCCTGAATTATGAATAAAGTGCATTTACACCCTTGAATTATCAAACTTAACAAAATAGCCCCTCATGATATACTCTAATTTTTTTATGACAAAAATACCCTTATTATTTATACCCCTAAAGTATCTCTGTTATAATCATTCTCCAAAGTATAATCTAAATTATTATAAATTTTTTTATTTAAAATAAACACTACCCAAAATTTATAATTTTTATACTGATTATAGAATTTGTATAAACTCCATAAATTTACAATTCATATATTTTTACATAATTGGTAAAAAAATTAGATAAATTTTGCTTGTGCTGAATAAAAATTTATAAGTTATATAACATACTATTTTTAAAATATTATATGCATTTTGTATTGACACATAAAATTTACATGTACTTTGTAACATAATTTATTTACTTTATAAAATATACTTGTATATATGTAGCATGTAAATATTTTTTGTGTTCTATAATTTATAAAAATACAAATTATTAATATTATTTTATAAATAAAATGTGACTAAAATTTTGAATCACTAAAAATAATTTGGGGGAGATATTTTAATAAAACATATTTTAGGAAGTAAAATAAAATGTATAGGGGTAAGTGAGAAGGACACTTTTGTCCTATCAATGGTAAATTATTTTGTCAGGGGTGTTTTTATTACCTTTCATACTTTAAGAGTCTAAATGAGACAAAATGCATAGTTCAAAAGTGCAAAGTGTATTTAACCCAATATATAAATGACATGCGTTTTACAAATGAGATCCTAAATATTCTTTTATGTATTTACATATACTAATATTCTCCACACTCAATCCATTGGCATCCCTACCTATATTAAGTAAAAGGATTAAATGTATTCTTAATTCTGTAATTATGAATTTTTGGCATTTTGGTCTTGTAACATGTTAGGGTAGCAATTTAATCTAATACGTTTTAAATCCTTTAGATTTGAGGACAAATTGGTTGGAAAATAATGTTTTTTTTTTTTTTTGGCTAATTTTTTCATTATTTTCCGGCTAATTTTCACTATTTTTTGGCCAATTCTCATCACTGTTTACAAGACTAAAAATACAATAAGGATAGTTACACTCCCCTGCCTTGATGTCTGGTGTAATTACACGTAAGCCCCTTGTAATTTGAGAAATTACATCTAGCACTCCTAATGTTTGCTTCCATCTAACAAATAAGTCACTCCGTTGTCAAAATTCGCCGAAATTGCAGGTCAGATAAAATTTTTTTATAACCAAGTTACCCTTATACATC